>CM066038.1:147986519-148586519 GCA_033557465.1 Ichthyophis bannanicus | reverse complement strand
GCAGTGGCCCTATATGTAAAAATATTAAAGCTATAGAATTACAGGGCTTAAAAGGGAGCAAGGAGGCACTGTGGGTTAAACTAGAAAAAGGGAAAGAAATCCATTTGCATTGGTGTGATATACAGATTTCACTCACAGGGGAGAAGAAGTGGACAGAGATTTCATAGAAAACATACCCAGTATTGCCATGAAAGGAGAAGTGCTACTGATAGATGATTTCAATATGCCAGATGTTGATTGGAATATCCCTGCTGTGGTGTCACCCAGGAGTAAGGAGATCCGAGATTCTCTACAGGGAGAATTATTCCGGCAACTGGTAAGAAAACCCACACATGATGGGACCATATTGGATTTGGTACTTACCAATGGAGAAAGTGTTTCTGATCAGCACACAGGAGAGCAGGGCTCCTGCAAGGATCAGTCAGTACACAGGGAGCAGAAGCAGTGGACGACCCAGTTGCTTAGTATAAATTCAAAAAGCTTTATTGAAGATTCTTAATTCTTAGCATTTATTATATATATATATTTTTATTATATATTTTTAATTATGTACCTTAATAATACAATTCTCCATTATAATTTTTACTAACATTATTTTCTACTTATTGCTATAATTTGCTTTTTTATTTTTAATTTATTTATTATTCTTTACTATGTTTGTTTCTAATACACGCTATGCGTTATTTGCTAAGCAATTATTGCTTTATATAAATGTGTCCCGGTTGCCTTTTACAATGTTGTTTATACTTGTTTTTAATGTAATATATATTATTATTATTTTTTGTAAGCAACTCTCCCCTTGAGAAAGGCGTAAGCCGAAACGCGTCGGGGATCTTCAATAAAGCTTTTTGAATTTATACTAAGCAACTGGGTCGTCCACTGCTTCTGCTCCCTGTGTACTGAAAGTGTTTCTGATGTCATAGTGGGAGATCATCTCATATCCAGTGATCAGCAGATGGTGTGGTTCAGTATTAATACTAGGGCTGATAAAATCCAAGATGGCGAAGGAGTAGAATGACGGGGTGGAGTGCTTGAGCCGGCTTCTGCACTAACTTTCCAATGAGGAGGAAGAGGAAACAGCGTACCCAAAGACCCTCCAAGGCTTTGACTCCGTCGGATAGACTTGTGCAGTCTTCTATTGCCGGCTTCTGCATTCCCTCAAGCGGTATGGCTTCGACAGATCCACTGAATGCTTCAGCGGATCTGAGCGTGGAAGGGGTAGTTTTGAGCCCCGTGCAAGCGTCCCCAGCTCAGCCCGGAAGCCACCTTGGGGAGGGGCAGTATGGTGGTGAATCTCCAGTTCAGGAGGTCTCTGTGGCTGTGGTGGGTTCCCCCGCGAGGATTCAGTTGACAGCAGCCATTGTCAGAGCTGGTGTTGCAATTGCTGCTGGAGGCCGAGTGGGATTTTCTATTTCCAGTGACAGTAGTGGTGTGGAGCAGTTGACATCTAGCTCACCCGGTATTTTGGCGTTCCGGCCTCCTGTGAGAGTGGAGAAACCTGCGCTGGTAACATTAGATAGCTTGTGGGAAGCTATCTCTGCCCTTCAACAGTCCCTATTGCCTTTTGTGGGGGGGGGGGGGGGGTTTCAGGAGTTGAAAGATATTAAAGTCCAGTGTGTTTCGACGACTTCAGAGGTGGTGGTTTTGTCAAACCAGACTTTCTCAACTTGAGTCAAAGGTGGAGGAGCTGGAGTCCCTTGGAGCTGTTAATTTGAAGGACCGGTCAATTCAAGCAAGGAAAATAGAGTTTCTGGATAATCAACTACGAAGGAACAATCTTAGATTCTTGAATTTCCCTCGGTCTCCTTTGATGGCCCCTATGGACCTGGTTCGTAAGTACTTTATTGATGTTCTTCAGATGCCTGCTGAATCATTGCCACCAGTGGTAAGGGCTCAATATGTTTCAATTTCATCTACAGAGGTCGTTGAGCAGTGGGTGTCTACCGCTGATTCCGGTCCTCCTCAAATGGATCTTTTAGAGTTTTTGGAGAGCTCTCTGGAGGTGGTGACCAGTAGGGCGACTTTGGTGGTTAATTTTGCCTTTGAATCCGATCGGAACACTGTACTTACATTATATTTCCGTAAAATGTCTGTATCTCAGTTTATGGGCTCAAAAATTCTAATTTTTATCTGATTTGGCTAGGGATACGCAGAAAAGGCGAAGAGTGTTCCTGACCTTGCGCCAGAGAACGGTGGCCTTGAGAGCACAGTTTAAGTTACGATATCCTTGTAAATGTTTGGTTAGTTTTCAGTCTAAACAATTTATGTTTTTTGAGTCCCAACAACTATTGCAGTTTCTTCAGAGTAGGGAAGTGGGAGGGGTTGGAGAGGGTCTCATATCGGCTGCCATATAATACTATCTTAACTCTTATGATGTATACTTGTGAGGTGGTGTAGTATGCCAGATAGTTGATTTCTTTTTTCTTAGATCTCATTGTGGGGTAATTGTATTGTGGTCTATTCCAGATTTTGTTTATTAACCTGAATAGGATTGTCTTTATGATGGTCTTGTTCTTTTTTTATTTTTCCTTTTTGTATATTCTGATTCTGATTCAGATTGTTTTTCTGGATTGTAATGTAAAACTTGATAAATAAAAAAAAATCCATTCAAAAGCAAAGGTCTTAGACTTTAGGAAAACTAACTTTGCCAAGATGGGACAATACCTCAAGGAGGTGTTAGTGGGATGGGAACAGCTGGTGGATGTAGAAAAGCAATGGGCAAAACTGAAAGGGGATAATTTAAGGACAACAAACCTTTTTGTTAGAAAGGTAAATAAATGTAAAAGGAAAAGGAGGCCCCTATGGTTCTCAAAAAAAGTAGATGAAAAGGTGAAGAAAAAGAGGGTTGTCTTCATAAAATACAAGAGATCACAGAGAGAGGAAGACAAGCATTAATATATGGGAAAACTTAGAGAAACTAACAAAGTAGTCAGGAAAGCAAAGATACATAAAAGAAGAAGAAATAACTAATGCAATAAAATGGGGGGATAAGACATTTTTCAGATATGTTAGAAGAGGAGGAAGTGCAAGAGTGGGTATTGTCAGACTCAAGGGTGAAGGGGAAGAACATGTAGAAGCCCTCACACTGCAGTGTAGATAGATTATGTATATAGTTAACCCAGTTATCCAAGTTTGTACTCCTGTTCAATGTAAAACCTGACAGTTTGTCGTTATGGTCGTTGTTGTTATGATGTAAACCGCGCTGATTCTAAATAGCGCGGTATATAAGAAACTGTAATAAATAAATAAATAAATAAATAAATAAATGAGGATAAAGCAGAATTGCTTAACAAATATTTTTGTTCTGTGTTCACAGATGAAGGACCAGAAGCAGGACCTCAGAAAACATTTACAAATAGGAACGGTAGTGAAGGGGATCTTGAGCAATTTTCAGAAGACTGTACTTGTGAAGAGCTAGCTAAACTAAAAGTAGACAAAGCAATGGGACCAAATGGGATACAGCCAAGAATATTGAAGGAACTTGGGGACATTCTAGCAGCTCCACTGATTGACCTTTTCAATGCCTCTTTGGAGCCAGGAGTGTTCCCAGAGGTCTAGAGAATGTCTAGAGAATGGGTTTACCAGAGGCAGGTCTTGTCAAACAAATGTGATTGACTTCTTCAGTCCAGGGAGCTGGACTGAGAGAGAGCCCTAAATGTGGTGTACTTAGAGTTCAGTAACGCCTTTGACATTGTTCCGCACAGGCGACTTATAAAAAAATTGAGCACCCTAGGGATAGATCCTAAAATAACTGACTGGGTTAGAAAATGATTGCATGGGAGGCAACAAAGGGTACAAGTAAATGAAGCTCACTTTGAGGAGAAGGCTGTTATCAGTGGTGTGCCACAGGGATCTGTCCTTGGTCCGATTCTCTTAACAACTTTGTTAGTGATATTGTGGAAGGGCTTTTGGGCAAGGTTTGCCTATTTCCGGATGATATCAAAATCTACAATAGAGTAGACACCCAGGAAGGAGCAGATAACATGAGAAGAGATCTAGCTAAGGTTAAAGAATGGTCTAGAATTTGGCAGATTTAATGCTAAAAAATGCAGTCATGCATTTGGGCTGCAAAAATGCAAGGGAACGGTATGTGTCACGCCGCCACCGCTCGCCTCAAGCTAAGAGGGGCGTGGTTATTTTATAGGAACTTTTTGCTGTCTGCTTTTTTAGCCCTTTTCAACTATTTCCCCGTAGTGCCTTCTGGGAAAGGTAGTCTTTGCTTGGCTGTATGTGTGCATCAGACAAAAAGCTGTAGTTAGGCTCCAAGGATTAAGGCAAATGACAGAATTTATTTTACACAATGGTTCGTTCTCACCATGTAAAGGATATGGGTTCAGGTCTCTGTGAAACAGAGTATTCTCCCAAAAACAAACACAAACTAAAAATCTCTGTTTAAAGGTTTTCCATATTGCAAGAATGGATAATTCACTTCCTTTGTAGCCTTGCTGGCCAAAAGCACAAACAAAAATCACATTCACTGTCCGTGATAGTATAGCTTCTCTTCAGCTGCATAAACCTTCAAGCAACAAATACAATTCAGGGCACAAGAAAGCTCTGTTACAAAAGCTACTTTCTTACCCCAGCGTCCTTGTTCCTGCAGCAGGTGCTTAACAAGCTTTTCACAGCTTTCAGGGTTACTCCTTAGTCTTTGTGACCTTTCCCTTTACCAACATGAGGGAAAAAGGGCCACCGGCTTGTGGACTATGGGTTCCCTTCCCTGGTAAACTCTCTCTCAGGATTGGCTTGTTTTCTCACTGTTCCTCAGGTTTAAAGCTTTGCACACAGAACAGTCCATAGGAATCTCTTCCCCATTTAGCTTTACCTCAGGCTCTCCCAGCTGCATAGGCTCAGACTCTCCCAGCTCACAGTCCTCAGCTACCAGCCTCCCAGGGAATCCTGGAGTCTCTCCTTTTCCTGGCTTCAAACCCTCTGGCAGATGTGCTACATTCCACTTAGTACTCTCTTCTCTTGGAAGCACAGGGGCTCTGCACCGGTCAAGCTTCGCCAGTTTGCAGCTGTGCCTCGGCTCGTGGCAGTTTGGCTTCCTGCTTCTCCTTCTCCCCTGCTGCTCCTCTTGCTGCTACCTCCGTCCTTGCTGCTTCTCCTCACGATGACCACCCTGCTCTCACACTCTGGCTTCAGTTTATACTTCCAGGGCTCTCTCTTCCACCCCTCCCTAGCCAGGTGATGGCAATCAACCTGACATTGTGCACCTGCATACTTGGAGCAGTCCCTGCCTAAGGGGTTCTGGGCTCTGTATCCTCTCCCCTTCTTTCCACTAGGGGGAGCATGGAATGTGGGCCATGTGGACGTTTTCTGATTCCTAGCTGTGTTTGTGTCTTTCCTACCCTGCCTCGGTTAAAGAGGGCCCTTTACTAGGGTGAATTCCCTGTCTCTTTGTCCTCCCTCATACTCTAGATAGGCCTCCTTGCCACGTACCCCCCTACTTAAGATATTACGGGCTGGCGGAGGTTGTTGCGGCTCCTCTGAACAGTCCGTAATTCGGGATAAGGCATCTGCATTGTGGTGTAGCGTCCCTGCCCGATGCTCTACCTTATAATCAAAAGGTTGCAGGGCCATGTACCATCTGCTTAGTCTTGCATTGTGGTTATTCATCTGCTGGAGCCACTTCAAAGTTGTGTGATCCATAACTAGCAGGAACCTTCGTCCGGTGAGGTATAACCGGAGGGTCTCTATTACCCATTTGATGGCGAGGCACTCCTTCTCAATCGTAGAGTAGCGTTGCTCTGCCGGGGACAACTTCCTGCTAAGGAACATCACAGGGTGCTCGTTTCCTTCATGCTTCTGGGACAGGACGGCCCCTAAGCCTATCTCTGAGGCATCCGTCTGCACAATGAAGGGCTGCGTGAAATCCACTCCGCGTAATACTGGCGCTGTGCATAGCTTTCCTTTTAATCTGGTGAAAGCCCTCTCCGCCTCCGGGGTCCAACGGAGTTGATTTGGGCAATTATTTTTCAACATGTCTGTGAAGATAGAACTTTCTTCCGCAAAGCTAGACAGGAACCTCCTGTAATAGCCAATCAGGCCTAGAAAGCTTCTTAACTGCTTCTTGGTCGTGGGACGAGGAAAATTCTTGATGCTGTCCACTTTGTCAATCAAGGACTTAATCCTTTCCCAACCTACCATATGGCCCAGGTATTTCATTTCTTCCTTGGCGAAAGCACACTTGCTCGGGTTCAGGGTGAGGCCCGCCTGCCTCATAGATCGCAGGACCGCTTCTACCCTCGGGATATGTTCTATCCAACTGCAACTGTGGATAATAATATCATCCATATATGCGAAAGCATACTCTTGATGAAGACGCAGGACTTGATCCACTAGTCTCTGGCAGGTCTCTGCGGCAACGTGAAGGCCAAAGGGCATCCTCTTAAACTGGAATAGCCTAATTGGGGTGCTAAAGGCGGTCTTCAGTCGAGTTTCCCTAGTCAACGGAATCTTCCAGTACCCTTTCGTCATGTCTAGGGCAGTCAAAAACTGAGCCTGCCCCAAGCAGTCCAAAAGCTCCTCGATACGGGGCATCAGATAAGCGTCAAATACTGAGATGGCATTCACCTGTCTTAAGTCTATGCAGAAGCGAAGTGTGCCATCCGGTTTCGGAACCAGGACAATGGGACTGCACCATGGGCTCCTTGATTCTTCAATGACACCCATTGCTAACATCTCACGCACCTGTGCCACGACCTCCTGCTTTTTGGCTTCTGGTAAGCGGTAAGGTCATTGTCTGACCACCTTCCCCAGTGGCGTCAGGATCTCATGTGCCACCAGTCAAGTTTCACCAGGGATCGGGGTCAGTACATCTGGGAACTTCTCCAACAATCGAGCCAGATCCTGTCTCTGGACCAACGATAGTTCTTCCCCTACTTGGGGCTCCAGGTTCTTCCTGCAGTCTGCCACTTGAGGTCCCAGGTCGTCCTTCTCAGTCTCCTCCATTCTTTCTCCACAGGTGGCTGTCAGGCTTTTCCTTCCAGCCTCTCTGGTAGAACCAAATCCAGAGGTTCCTCGATCCGTAGGAGATAACATGGGGACCTCTTCCAGTGGGGGAAAACCCACTCTTTCGCACAGCAGCTGGGCAATCCGATCTCCCACATTCACCTGGAAGTCTTTGTTGCCAAAATTGAACAGTAATATCTTTACACTCCCTCTATAATCAGGGTCGATGACCCCAGCCCCAACGTCCAGGAAATATTTCAGAGCCAGACCTGATCGCGGTGCTATCCGACCATAGCATCCTATGGGCATCTCCATCGGAAGGCCAGTATCAATGAGAGCCTTTCCACGGCTGGGTATCACCCGATCTTCGGCACTGCATAAATCATATCCCGTGGCTTGCGGGGACGCCCTCCTGGGAGCTTGGGCCTTCTCAGATACCTTACAAAACTTTAATACTAACTTCTGTTTAAGGGGAGCCACACTTCCCAGGGGTTCTTTCCCTGGGTTCTCACTTGGCTTTCGGGGGTTCTCAAAAAGATGGCCAGGGACCACCGTCATCATCCCCTCCCCTTTTCTCCCAAGGCCTTTCTCTAATCCTTCTCTAAATTGGGGCCAATCCCTTCCTAATACTAAATTATAGGGTAACTTTGGAACCACTGCCACAAGAACTTCTTTCTGCACCCCCAACCCTTTTATCATTACTTTGTACACAGAGTAGAAAGAAGCAGCTCCATGGATGCACCTAATTTGGACCCGCCCTTCTGGCTTCCTCTGGCGAGACTCATCCTGGGCCTCAATTGCCTGCCAAAGCTTTTGTGACACCATGCTTTGGTCGGCCCCAGAGTCGAGCAGAGCATGGGTAGTGACCCACTCTGTGTTACCACTTAAGAGAAATCCCTCTCCCAAATGTTTCACCTTGGTACCAGTCAACCCCATGCGGGCTTTGCATCCTCTCTGCCGGTGTCCCACCTCCCCACAATGATAGCATTTTTTCCCAGCCCATTTACCCTCATGAGCAGACACACAGGTTTTCATACATTTTACTTTATTTCACTGTTTCTTTTCTGATAAACCAAAACTGGCCTCTGCCTCTACTTTTGGAGGGCCTGCCTTTGGAGGAACCGCCAATTCAGCTTCCATGTAGCGCTCCACCAAAAGGGTTGCCTCTCCTGTGCTCTGGCAGTTCTGCTGAATCAGAAAAGATTGTACCCTTTTTGGTATTGCAGCCATAAATTGCTCCAATATCACCATATCCACCACAGCATCCATAGTTTTCCCTTCCGGGGCTAGCCACTTTAAAGCTAAGCCTCAAATCCTCTGGCTTAAGGCCTTAGGGGTTTCGCCGGCCTTTAAGACAGTGGCTCTAAACATGCGGTGATACAGCATTTTTGTTAACCCTAATCGGTCTCTAATTGCAATTTTTACAGCATTATAGTCCATAGCCAGGGCAGCTGGCATAGCCCTATATGCGGCTAGTGCTTCTCCGGTTAAGGAGGTTGCCAATCTCATCGCCCACTGGTTATCTGGCCATCCCACAGCTTGAGCCACTCTCTCAAATGACTCCAAAAAGACATCTATATCGTCCTCAGGAGAAAGTTTTCCAAAAGTGAACGCCCTGCTGGTGTGTGGGCCTGCTAGACTGTCCATTTGCCGCATTGCTGGTCTCTCCGTGGTTAGTGTTCTGCCACTTCCTTGCCTCTGGGAAGTAATAAGGGCTTCCACTAAGTCCAGGACAGGCTTTTGCTGCTCCCTCATAGCTGCTGCAGCATTCTCCTGCGCTAGCTGGGCCAACTCCTGCTGGCGTTGAAATTGTGTGGCCATCTATTGTACCAGCTCTTTTGGATCCATCTCCGACGATACCTCGCTCATGTGTTGCCTCCCGAAGAACAAAAATTGTCCTTTCTGCCAACCTCTGTGCTACCACTCTGGTAAGCGTAAATACTAATGTTGTAAATCCTGAACAGTGGAAATCCTGAGTGGTAGAAATTCCTCACAACTACGCCACTGTCACGCCGCCACCGCTTGCCTCAAGCTAAGAGGGGCGTGGTTATTTTATAGGAACTTTTTGCTGTCTGCTTTTTTAGCCCTTGTCAACTATTTCCCTGTAGTGCCTTCTGGGAAAGGTAGTCTTTGCTTGGCTGTATGTGTGCATCAGACAAAAAGCTGTAGTTAGGCTCCAATGGTTAAGACAGTCCGTGATAGTATAGCTTCTCTTCAGCTGCATAAACCTTCAAGCAACAAATACAATTCAAGGCACAAGAAAGCTCTGTTACAAAAGCTACTTTCTTACCCCAGCGTCCTTGTTCCTGCAGCAGGTGCTTAACAAGCTTTTCACAGCTTCCAGGGTTACTCCTTCGTCCTTGTGACCTTTCCCTTTATCAACATGAGGGAGTCAGGGCCACCGGCTGGTGGACTATGGGTTCCCTTCCCTGGTAAACTCTCTCTCAGGATTGGCTTGTTTTCTCACTGTTCCTCAGGTTTAAAGCCTTGCACACAGAACAGTCCATAGGAATCTCTTCCCCATTTAGCTTTACCTCAGGCTCTCCCAGCTGCATAGGCTCAGACTCTCCCAGCTCCCAGTCCTCAGCTACCAGCCTCCCGGGAAATCCTGGAGTCTCTCCTGTTCCGGGCTTCAAACCCTCTGGCAGATGTGCTATATTCCACTTAGCACTCTCCTCTCTTGGAAGCACAGGGGCTCTGCTCGGCTCTGCACCGGTCAAGCTTCGCCAGCTTGCAGCTGTGCCTCGTCTCGTGGCAGTTTGGCTTCCTGCTTCTCCTTCTCCCCTGCTGCTACCTCCATCCTTGCTGCTTCTCCTCACGACGACCACCCTGCTCTCACACTCTGGCTTCAGTTTATACTTCCAGGGCTCTCTCTTCCACCCCTCCCTAGCCAGGTGATGGCAATCAGCCTGACTTCTTGCACCTGCATACTTGGAGCACTCCCTGCCTAAGGGGTTCTGGGCTCTGTATCCTCTCCCCTTCTTTCCACTAGGGGGAGCATGGAATGTGGGCCATGTGGAAGTTTTCTGATTCCTAGCTGTGTTTGTGTCTTTCCTACCCTGCCTCGGTAAAAGGGGGCCCTTTACTAGGGTGAATTCCCTTTCTCTTTGTCCTCCCTCATACTCTGGATAGGCCTCCTTGCCACATATGGTGTATGGAGCGAAGTACTTCTGTCTACGAAAGAAGAGTGAAACATGGGCATGATTGTTTCTGATGATCTTAGTGGCTGAAGAGGTAGAAAAGGTGACGGTGAAAGGCAGAAGGATGCTTGGGTGCATAGGAAGAGGAATGGTCAGCAGAAAAAAGAAGTGATAATGCCTCTGTATAAGTCTCTGGTGCCACCTCATTTGGAGTATTATGGAAATTCTAGAAACCACGGCTTCAAAAGATATAAACAGATTGGAATCAGGGCAGAGGGTAGCTCCTAAAATTGTTAGTGTTCTTCATTATAAAGCATATGGGGACAAACTTAAAGATCTTAATATGTATATATTAAAGGGAAAGTGGTATAGAGGAGATATAATAGAGGCATTTAAATACCTCTGTGGAATAAATGCACAAGAGGAAAGTCCCTTTCAATTGAAAGCAATGAGGGAGCATAGGATGAGGGAGAAAGAGGACAGACTCAGGAGGAATATACAGAAATATTTCTTTATGGAAAGAGTGGTAATGCGTGGAATAGTCTTCCAGTGGAGGTAGTAGAGACGAAGACAGAATCTGAATTGAAGAACGCATGAGACAAACACAGAAGTTCTCTAAAGGAAAAATGGGGACTATTATAGTTGATATGGAAGGGCAGATTAGATAGGCCATATGATCTCTTTCTGCCATTATGTTTCTATGTTTCTATTAACAGTAACATCCCTAAACACAATGCAAAATTAGATTCAGGTAACTTTAAGGGCATGCCTTCTTTTAATGTTTTTTTTCTGTCAGATTTAAGAAATGTGCATTTCTATCTTTGTATTCTGCATAATAAAGGGAACCTCTTTCTATGTCCCTGAATCTTGTCAATCCTTCCTAGAGGTAGGCATGGGATGGTGGGAGAAGCAGAGGAGAACACACAGTTGATCATCCAGAGAGATCTAAGTCCAGAAACAGCAAACAGCATTAGCGAAGACGATCAGAGACTTGGTTTTGGAACTCCTGCAGTCCACCAGTCAAGATACTAAGATAACACAGGTACACTACCAAAAAACTGCCTCCAGTTTTGCAACTGATTCCTATAGATTTTGGGGTGCTGAATCCAGGAAAAATAGCCAAAATGTTCCATCACTTCACGTTTTCTTGCAAAATTAGATTTCTTACCCATATAAGGAATGTTCACATAATTTCTTTTTAGCAGACTGCAGTTTATTTTCTTGGCCCAAAATAGAGGTTGTAATGGTTAACTAACTAGAAACACTCCCTCATGATATTTTAGAGTGTTTTGTATTCATTTTATACATTAACAGGACAATTGGGAGGCGGGGGGCTAAATCCAGTACTCGCGCTGGCGCATGTTCTTTCCTGTTCGCCTCGCCTCGTTCGCTCGCTCAAACACGGTGGTTGCGACATGAACGTTCCTGTCAAATTTCAGTTTCTTGCAAGTTCATTATTACCTTTTGTTTGCTCAGTCATAATCCAGCTTTATTCCGAAGTGGTTCACTACAGTTGTAGTTTGCAGTGCTGTGTATTTGTGATGGCTCACAGAGCCAGAGGTTGCGTCAACTCTCCGGACAGTTTTTGTTTTATTTGTGGGGAATATACCGTGAAAAAGCAGCAGAGGAACATTTCTTCATTTATTAAAAAAGTATATTTCACCTATTTCGGTTTGAAGTTAGGCGATCAAGACAAACCGTGGGCTCCTCACAAAGTGTGCAAGACATGTGAGGAAGATCTACGCTTATGGATGAAAGGTAAAAAACAAGCATTTCGTTTCGGAATACCTATGATGTGGCGTGAACAAAGAGACCACAGCAGTGACTGCTATTTTTGCTCTTGCATTGTGAAGGGATACAACTTAAAAAATAAGAACGTAATAAGTTACCACAACCTTCCCTCAGCAATTAGGCCTATGCCTCATAGCAACGAAGTACCTGTGCCTGAACCACCAAAATCTTTGGATCATATTTGTGTGGACGGTTCTGATCATGATGAGACTCATCAGATGGCTTTTCCCGATGAGTCCAGTACTTCCGAGTTTGAAACTGAACCAGATTCGAAACCTGAACTTTTCTCTCAAGCTGAATTGAATGATTTAGTCCGGGATTTAGGACTCCCAAAAGATGCTACCCAACTGCTAGGTTCTCGGCTTAAACAGAAAAATCTATTGTCACCAGGAACAACTTTTTACTGGTACCGCAACCGCGAGACACAATTTTTGAAGTATTTCAGCAAAGGGGAAGATTTGGTATTTTGCAACGATATATACGGAGTGATGGAAAAGTTTAAACTCAAGTATGATCCTGCTGAATGGCGGCTGTTCATTGATTCGTCAAAAGACAGCATAAAAGGTGTTCTTCTTCATAATGGTAACACATTCGCTTCAGTTCCTATTGCTCACTCTGTTATTCTCCAAGAAAAATACGAGAATTTGGCCCTGATTCTTCAGAAGATTCGTTATGATGAGCATAAGTGGATGATTTGTGGAGACTTCTATCCATGCTATTAGGGCAGCAATCCGGTTTCACCAAATATCCCTGCTTCCTTTGCTTGTGGGATAGCCGGGCCCGCGACCTACACTGGGGGAAAAAAGACTGGCCAATTTGGGAGTATTTGAGACCCGGTGAGAAAAATGTTCTTCATGAGAGCTTGGTACCTCGTGATAAAATTCTATTACCACCTCTCCACATTAAGTTGGGTCTCATTAAGCAATTCATCAAGTCCCTTCCAAAAGATGGTGAGTGCTTTCGGTACCTTTGCTCAAAGTTCCCCCGACTTTCTGAAGCAAAGCTAAAGGAAGGAGTGTTTGTTGGCCCTGATATAAGGAAACTCATTTCAGATGGAGCATTCGCTGAAACGATGTCTGAGAAGGAAAAAGAAGCCTGGGATTCCTTCAAGGATGTTGTTCTCAAATTCTTGGGGAACAGGCGGGATGAGAACTATAAGGATATTGTTGCCAGGATGCTCAATGCCTTCAAAGAACAAGGCTGTAACATGAGCCTGAAAGTCCATTTCTTGCACTCCCATGTGAACTACTTTCCCGAAAACTTGGGGGCGTACAGTGAAGAACAAGGTGAAAGGTTTCACCAGGACATCAAGGACGCAGAGAGAAGGTACCAAGGAAGATGGAACACCACTATGATGGCTGATTTCTGCTGGTTGCTGCTGCGGGAAACCCCAGATGAAAAATACGCCAAGCAGCGCACCAAGAGAAGCATTCGGGGGAAGAAGAAACGGGCCCACCAGGAGATTGATTGACCCAAGAATGACTTTAAAATCTAAACTGTGTTGACAAATATCGTGTTTTTACTAAACTTTGAAATAAAAATTTGCTAGATATTACCACAGTGTCGGATCTCATTTATTAGAATTTTATTTTCACACCATCGGGTGTTTGTCTTCATGTATTGCAATGGTGCGGTTTGCGTTTTCTATTCTTACATACATACCTGTACAACATTTTTTGCACATTTCTTTGCTTTGCTTTGTGTCTAACCTCGCTCTTATATGCTCAATGTTTGTGCACATGTATGTGGCTGTTTTAAGTGCAGACAATTTTGCTACCATCACAGTGTGTTTTGTTGACATTACTCTATTCTTATGTGCTGCCTTGTTACAATTTTCTTTATTATTATTTGAATAACTACTAAACAATTAGTATAAAGAATTCATCCAAGAAACTTTTATCTCGATCGCACTCAATCTGAAACGTTCACCTCAAACTGCTAACCCAATGTAGCAAAAAATCTGTACGTGATGGAGCAAATTGGTTACCAGATTTGGATTCAGCGCACCAAAAAACGTAAAAATCAATCGAAACATTAGAGGCAGTTTAAAAAATTTTTTTTTAGTGTACCTGTGTAATTTAGAAGAAATCCAGCTGTTCTAGATGCAGGCATCAATGAAAATTTGAAATATCAGTTTTCTGCTTCACAGGAGCAAATTAAGACAGAGGTTGGCGGGGGTGGGGGGGCAGGAGGCTATCCAGAATACACAATAGTAGGTGCACCCTGTGCTTTCCTGAGATGCATATGGAGCAGGTTTAGGAAGATATTGAACAGGATGAATCATCATGCGTTGGATATTCTGAGCAAGAAGAGAGAGAGAAAACAGTCACTGAGGAAGGTTTGGATAAGCTAGTTGCTAGCAGGATAGGATGTAAGCAGTTACACAGAAGGTAGAAAGTGATACTGATAGGGCCAGAATGTAAGGGATGCCCCGGGTTTTGTTTCTCTACTACTGTACACATTTTACAAACATTAAGAACTGTGCTAATACTATATGTTAGAGATGTGCAGGCCAGAACATTTCATTTTGTTTTATTTTTTCTTGTTTTTTTTTTGTCTTTGTACAGTATATATATTTTTTCAATAGTGCACTCTATTGGTGACTGGGGGGTGTGGCCACTTCCAAGATGGCAATAAAGAGAGTTTGAGCGCGATGCCTAAACGCAAGGGTAAGACTCGGGCGCACCCTACAGAGCCCGAAGCGGTTGCTACTGGACCAATGGATCGATTTGTGTGTCTCACAGAGGAGCAAAGAGGGGGAATTCGCAGGGATATGGTGGCGCCGGCTGTGGAGAATTCGGCTGCCCCTTCCCTGGAGGTTTCGCTTTCCCCGGATGATCGTTTCCCTCCTGTGGTATCAGGGCTATCCTCAGGCCCTCAGGAGCGTGGTGTAGCAGGGACGCCGGAGTTGGCACCCTCTGTTTTACCTGAGTGGGGCGCCCCTGGGGAGATGGCTGAGGAGCAGATGAGCGATACCAGGAGCCGGCCAGCAATCTCCGGCATTAAACAACCTTTGGAAGGGCAAACTATCCTTAGTTTGGAGGCTGAGTCTGATGGGCGGATGACTGTCTCTGGAGCTCCGGTGCCTGTGAGTACCCCGGTGATCACTCTTGTTCGACCTACTAAGGTGACTCTGGAAAGTATCTGGGAGGCTATAAGTCAGCTTTCCCAGGTAATGAATCAACAGTTGGCCTTATCCTTTACCAATTTATCTGCAGTAGAGTCCACTACAAATAAGTTGTCCATGGAACTTGTGGATGTGAAGAATCAAGTTGTTTCTATGGATTTGAGACTTTCTCAAGTGTCGGGTCTGTCTGACTCGTTGATGAAGGACAATATGTTTCTTAAAGCGAAGATAGAGGCCTTGGAAAATGCTACCAGAGTGTCTAATTTACGGTTATTAAATTTTCCTGTAATTCCTGCGGTGGCCCCGGTGGAACTCTTTAAGAAATATATGCAGGAGTCTCTAATGATTTCACCTGAGCTGTTTCCTCCAGTCGCGAAGGCATATTATTTGCCTATTAGTAAAAAGGAGGGGGAATGTGTAGTTGGGGGTATACAAATGGATTCGCTGGATGTGTCAGGTTTGTTGCGATCCCCTCCAGAGGAAGAAAGAAAGGTCTCTACACTATTGGTGACTTTAGCACTTCCATCTGATAGAGACTGGCTTCTTAAAGTGTATTTTAAGAAACGTAGTAATTTGTTTATGGGGAGGAGGATTTCTATCTTCCCAGATATCTCTAGGGACACCCAGCGTAGACGGAAAGCTTTCCTTTTGTTAAAACCTGGGGTTCTCCGACTTGGGGCCTCTTTTTTATTAAGATTTCCGTGTAAATGTGTAGTTTTTCATAATTCTGTTAAATATATATTCTTGCAACCTCGAGATTTATCCTCCTATATCAGTACTCATATGGCAACGTCCTCCCCTGTATAAGGATTATAGCGATCTGTAATTAGTACTCCTCGCTCTCTTTTGCTCTCTTGGCTTTCTGTGTATATGATTTCTTTATATAGGACTTAGGGGGTTCTCCACCCCTTGGTTCTTAATTTTCTTAGTTTTCACCCCCACTTATAGTGGACTAATGAAGTATTACCCTAGGGATTGTTTTCTTTTTGTGATGGTTTTTGGAAATTCTCTATGAGGTATGTCTTTTCTGTACAAGTGTTTATGCTTGATTCTAATTTGAAAATGCATAAATAAAAAATATAAAAATAGTGCACTCTATTGTGCAAAAGGATGCACTATTGCCACTTTCATTTCAGAACAAAAGGACACCCCTACTATATATTAATTGACATTGAGCATTGCATTTATAGCCATGACTTGCACTGACTGTGAACCACTGTGATGGACTTTAGTTTATTTTCATTTGATAGACTGCCTCTCGGGCTAATTTAAACAGAGGAGGTGGTCCCCTAAAACATTATAGGTATGGAAGAATTTTACAGCACTCAAGGATCAGTGTTTTGCAGAATGCATTTATTGCTAAGAGAGATCTGTTACTAGACCATAGACTCCATCCTGTAGTGCAAGTAGCAGTAGCACTTGCTGGTAAGGCTCTCCCCTCCCTCAATGAAGGAGGCCTGGATAAAGAACATAAGATCAGATGGATGAAAAACGTAGCAAACATATGGCTTGGCTAGTCCACTTGAATTAGGTGGGCTTTATATCTCAAATGACAGCAGAGAACATTAGAAAAGAGCTTGATATTTATATGGCAAAAGTGATCAATCAACAGGCTGTTCTGCTGTTCATCAAGGCAGAGAAGACCTTTGATCTCTTGAACTGGGGGTATTTGGAGAGGGTCTTGGTTAATGTGGGTATAGGCCCTAACTTTTGAACTTTGTGGCGCTCCCTACTGTCTAGGCGGTTGCCTATAAGTAAGGGCATGCCTTATAATGTCCCCTTTTTAATGGGCTCCAGAGTTGAAGCTTCTGGGTATTGTAGTTGTGTGAAATGACAAAGAGAGTCCGAGGGTTTGAAGGCAAAAACACAGGAAATTTATTTTTTTGTCTTTCCCTTTGCAAAGAACCTCCTTAGAAGCTCAACACATGTCAACAAAAATAGGATGTACTCTCCAACAAAAGAAGTTTCAGTCAAACAGGATTCTGACAGTGATAAATGTTACAATTGCTTCATGCAGCTTGTTATACTAGAAGGTGTTTCTTCCAAAGTCCAACAGTCAGAAATACAGCTTAGCTGGTTTCAGCTAACTTCCAGCAAAGGTATCAGCCTTTCCCAAACTGAGTAAAACTTTAAATAAAGCTTTCCTTTTGCTTCTAGCTGTTTTACATTCAGATAGCTGTTTCCCGTAATCATTCAAATCAATCCTGAATCATTTCCTTTCAGCTTTAAACAGCAGCAATTCTCCTTTTAAACCTTTCCAGCATTCAAACATAAGACATTCAGTTAAAGGGCTTCTGGCTTTTCTTCCTCAGCTTAAAAAAACCCTAAAGCCTCTTCATTTTGTCTTCATACAAAAAGAACAATCCATCAAGGAATCTAAGGAGTCTTGTTCAACATCACAAGGCTCTGTCTGCATGTCTTCATAATCAGACTCTGCTGTCTCCTGGCTTAACTCGAGCTGAGGGGACGTAGGCTTAATCTCCCATAAAAGTTTTAAGACCTTTTCCCAATGGGACTTCTCTCTGTGCTCAGGGATTTTAGAATGGCTCTAGAGACCCTTATCTCTCAACAAGCTGAACAAGGCTTCTAACTGGCTCACCTTGTCATTCGTGCCCCTTCTCTTCACAGATCTTTCCAGAGGTAAAACGTCTCCCACAGACTCTTTCAGGGCTGCTCCCGTACCTGGACTATAGTCAGCAACTCTCCCAGGACAGAGCCTCCGATCTCCAGACCGTGCTGCAATTCCTTTACAGCATGGGCTTCTCTCTGGACTGTAGTCCCCAGTATGCTGGCTGCCTTGGGAATCCCTTCTGCAGCTGTCTCTGGAAAGCCTCTCTCTTTCAATTCCCCTGAAGGATCCTTTCCCTTCAGTTTGCCTCGGGAGCTCTCCTCTCTCCTTTCTCTTGGTAGGCTCCTCTCTTTCTGTTCCCTGGAGCTTAAATGTGTGTAGCTGCTCTTCCCCTTCCAACTCCTCCCCCAGGTGCTTCCTATTACCTTCCTGGGATGCCTTGGAGATTGGGCGTGGTCTGGACTCAGCAGCTCTGTGTGTGTGTTTTTTTTCTTTGGCTGCAGTTTGAAACTCCCTGTTCTCTGAACTATCCCTCTGCTTGCAGGTAAAAATTTGTTTTCCAGCTATTTCCATGGGCTCTGATGCCCCTTCATCAGCACAACTTGCATTTCTAAGATGTATTATGGCCTAAGGCCTGTGTACGGATCAATGTATTGAATTCCCAAATGTTTGTTTTGAGTAGGGACACGCTTTTGGCTATGAAGGTGTGCGTGGATGGTAAAATTAGGGAGATTCCAGTAGAAAATGGTGAGCACAAGATATTGCTATTTATTTATTTTATTTTATTTATTTAACATTTCTTATTGTGATGAGGTGAGTGCAGCCCAGCTAGGGAAAACGGAAAAAAAGAAGGGTTTTTCTTCATTGCGGGGGATGGGAGCACAAAATCCTAGGCTCCATACTAGAAGCACTGAAAGAAACCTAGATGGCAGAGCCAAAGGTAAGCCAATCACAGACCACAGGACAACCCTGCAGAGGAGTAGGAGGTCCAAGTGGGAGGAGCTAGGAAGGGAGTTGCCCAGCTCAACAGTTAACAGAGGAAGAACAAACAAAAGAGAGAGGCACAGTCTGAGTTTGAAGCAGGAGGAGGAAGGAGCTGTGAGCAGAAGGTCCAGGAGGAGTGCAGGAGCAAGCACCAGTGGCAGCTGCAGTTCAAGCCCTAGCCCAGGTTCAAGTCCAATTCCCAGGAGGCACAGACAGGAGAGATCTGGGGCCAAGCTGTGGAAAACCCTTGCAGCCAAGGAGAGCAGCAAATGGAGGAACCATTATAAAGGCAGCCAAGGAAGGTACGCAGGGAATAAGCAGTGCCACCAGAATAGTTCTTGCTCTGACTCAGAGGAGACTTTCAGACACCTGAAGCCTCAGCACAGCAAGAAGTATCTCAGGAGGGAGGTTAAGCAGGAGAGACACACAGGAGACCGGCTTGGAGGAGCCAAGGCCAGGCAGTGCGAGAGACTGTTTAACATTGCAAAGACTCTTAAGGAAAAGTTACCAGAGCACTTTCAAAGAGCACCTAGCTGTAGCTCACTTGAGAGCATGGAGGTAGGCCCTGAAGAAAGTGTTATTGAGTCAGAAGCTTCTGAGATGGAATGTGAGCTGTGCACTAAAATATAATAGTAATGTGTGTCAGAAAACAGTGAAATACAAAAGGAAGCTGTTGCAAGTTAAAGCAGTTTTCAAGAGTTGAAAGAGAAGAGTAACCCTGAAGACAAGAGGTTAGGAATCTCTCTTAAGAAGTAAAAACTGCAAAACTTCAGTGAAGGCCCAAACAGCTAGAACTGTTTGTATGGGGCGTGGCAACAGCAGGTTGGAAGCTGTGAAGAGTTTTACAAATGCTTTTGTGTTTTGAAATGTCAAGCCATTGCAGTGAAGAATAGAAACTGCTGTGAGTTTTGTTTGGACATTTTGATTTGGAGAAATTATCCTGTATTTCTTTTGTCTGGAAAAAGTGCTTAAAGAATTTTTATGTTCATCACTTGCCAACTTTGGAAACCGAATAAAAATTTCCTGTGCGCTTTAAAATACCACTTGGTTTTCCTTATTGACACAACTACAACCCTCGAAGGGATACAGATGGCCAGCCGTCCCTACTAGGCAACCACCTGGTAGGGGCGCGAGCGTCACATTATATACCGCCTTTCATGATATCAAGGCGGTTTACATTGAACAAACTGAAATTACATTGAACAGAGCATTATAACTTGGAGATAACTATTTTACAGGGAACATGGACAATGGAGGGTTAAGTAGCTTGCCCAAGACCACAAGGAGCACCTGTGGGACTAGAAACCCCAAATGTTGTCTTGTTGACTGACTAGGTCTTTGATTTCTCTCCTAAAGTTAGCTAAGCTGCTGAAGGATAATGCCAATGCTTAAGGGTTTTTTGTAAACACAAATAAATCGTGTGGCTTGAATATTAATCTATCCCCATATTTATTGAGCAGAATGCAGGATAGTTTTCCATTTAAATGAGGTAAATACTGTATATGGGAGTCTTTAACAGCAAGTGGTCTAAGACTTTCCATGAGGCTAGTTTATAGTTTAGTTTATTAGGAGTCCAAGGATTTTCAAAGTGGCTTACAAATTAAAAAAAAAGAAAAAGAAAAAAAGAAAAAAAAGTTACAATGCCTCATTTAAAAACAAAAAACATAAAAAGAAAAAGAAAATTTACAATGTATCATTACAAAGAAATTGAAAGTATGAAAGAAAAGTTATAGTTCCATTATTTAAAAAAAAAAGTAGGAGTTTGAGATGATTAAACAAGATCTGATGACCTGAAATAATTTGAATATTTCTTGGATTTATAGGATGGTAGTGGTCAAGATGAGTGTCTTGCCAAGATTGTTGTATACTGTTCAGGCACTTCCAATTTTGGTGCCTAAGAAAGTCCTTGTGGATTTGCAATAAATAATTTTTCATTTTCTATGGCATAATAAGTCCTCCAGAATAGCTCTATCAATGTTGTTTCACATAGGAAAAAGGGAGGGATGGCTGTGTCAAATATATTTAGATATTATCAGGCTTGTGAATTTTGAGCAGCTATAGAACGGGCTAGTATGGCAGCTAGAACAGAAACTTGGGAGCTCTGCTGTGGATGCCACAAACATTTCGAGAGTACAAGTGCAGAGCTTCCCCATTGGTATATTTTACTTTAGGAATGTGGTATTCCAGTTTAAAAGTGCTTCAGACTATTTGTTGGTCTCTATGACTTCAGCATAGTTTGATGCATCCAGGAATGTAGAAGTATTCATACAGGTTATGAGATGAGTGAGAGCTGCAGCAACAGGGTCAATTAATGAACAATGGGAGTTCTGATTTCTTGCAATGCCAATGCCTGGCACACTTGAAGATTATTTATTTGTTATTTTCTTTGTGTCAACATTGTGAGCCAATAAAGGCTTAATAATGAAGTTATATGCCCAGCTGCATAGTTTTTTTTAATTGGTTAGTGTTGGGAATAGAGGGGAGTGGAAGAAAGAACTAGGGGCAAGTTATAGTGATAAGCAATGGCAGCAGATGGAGAAAGCAGTTAACATACAAGAAAATAGCTATAAAATAATGTACCAATGGAATTTGTTGTCAGTACAGTGTAGTCACATGTTCTTGGGCATCTCTGTTGGAGTCTGTGTATGAAAAGGGTAATATGGAGCATATTTAGCAGCACTGTAGAAGGGTTAAAGCTTTTTAGTGGTGGTGCACTTTAGAATTAGTAACATAATAGGAATGGATTTTCTATGGGATCCACTAAATAAATGGGTTGCAGTGGGCTTAGAGAGTCAGAAATGTCTGCTAAAACATTTTTTGAGTGCAGCTCAATTGGTTATCACCTCTTCTTCGAAGCAGGTGGAATCTCCTTCTGGCAATAGCTGTCAGACTGAAATATTCACAGTATGGAATGGTTAACGGCCTGTAGGCAGAATACTTGAGAGGTATAATGACTGGAAGCCATTTCATATGGTGTATGCTTCACTCAGTCTAGGGGGGCTAGGATTTAGTTGTGTGCTTGATGGGGACCACCAGGGAGGCAGATGGGGGCAGGTGGGGGGTAGGTTTTGGGAAGATTAGTTGTTTCTTCAAAAATGGTAAAAGATAGGTCACTATTAAAGATCACATGCTAGATAGCAGCATATTTGTTTTAGTCAGAGTGGCTTAGCATCTCAATGTATAGTTGTCTTGCTGGATTGTTTTTGAGATCTTGATAAAAAAAAAAAAAAGAGTAAGTCCATCTCTTTCACATGTTACAGCTTCTGGAAGAATGATTGTATTTGGGACTAGTCAATAATAGATCCTTTGTGACAGAGGGACGATAGATGAAACTTCAGGCTGAATTCCAATCTTTCTGCTGATAAATTTATGCAAGTAGGCCTACATGTATTTAAGTTAACCCATCCTGAGCAGAGATTTTACCAGGAGTGAGGATGGGGATAGGAAAGCATCTACACATCTGCTTTTCAAAATATGTATTTCTATACATAAAATAACCCTGAAAATGTATGTGGGCCAAAGAGCAGATTTAAATACATGCACAAATATATTTCTATTTTAAAAATTATGGTAGGAATGTATGTTTTTTTTCCTTTGAAAATTCTTTGGTGTGCACAGGGAAAAGAATGTTCATGGAGGCACATTCTAATGTGTGTGTCCAGGCCCCTGTGCACCCGATCGGAATCGGGACGCACAGAGGCAGACCTGATTCTAATCCCATGGGGCTAGACATGCCCTGCGGGATCAGAATCGGGTCTGGGCCTGTACTTACAGGCTGGGACCCAATTCAGATTGACCTGCATGTATAGATCCCTGCTAGACTAACTCAGTCAGACTCCTGAATGGAGCCACGGTGCCATGGCGTCCCATTGCCATGGCACCGTGGCTCCGTTCTGGAGCCGCAATCCCTGGCCGCCAACCACAATCTTCGTTCACCGCAGCCCGATCCACGATCTGGCCTTCCATGACCAGATTCGGGCTGCGTGGAACCCCCCCCCCCCCCAACTCCTCACCTCTCTGCCACTGCCTGGGCCTGCCATCCCCCGATGTCCAGGGAAACCTATTTCACTTCCAATGTAAAATAAGTCCTCCATCTAGATCCGCAGCCCAAGACATACAGGGCCAATCTCAGACTGCCCACTGCCTGCCCTCACTCTGCCTCCGCAATGCCCCCTTCCGCCCCCATCTAAGCCTCCCCATACAAACTCCTTGTTCATATGGGGAAGCTTTTGCCGAGGACGGAGTACAGAAGAGAACCCATAGTCTTTATGCATGTGCACAGTTATAAAATCAATGTATAAGCATATGTTATCACTTTGAAAATAAAAAAAAGTAGAATGTGGTGGCAGATAAGAAGTGGAAGGCACATCAGCTGCCCAATTTATTACAGTTGGAATTCCAGAGGTAACTGTTCTTGTCAGTAGAGAAGACCAAAAAATGGTGAGTGGGTGAGGTCCTTGGGCAGGTTCTCTACAGGATGGGGCACCCTTAGTTTATAAGTGGTTAGTATAGTGTCATCTGCCTCTAACAGCCACCTCCCTTTTGGTTGAACTCTCCAGCACTGGTGACTACCTGGTCTTCACTGCCCATACTCAGGACACAAGATAAGAACCAGGAACCAAGAAACAGGAAACACTAGCACAGAACACTTTCCAAACAGAATCAGGACAGGAGTAAAGCTGAGGAACTGGTGCAGGATCTGAACATCAAACAGGGCAAGCAGTATCTGAACTAATGGAGAGCCAAAGCACAAAGTGACATAAAGGTGCAGACAAAACTCTGGCTCTATTTATGTTCCAGGTTAATATATGGATCCTAGACAGAAAGAAAATAGCCCTGAAAGCAAGTAGTAGGCATAAAGCAGGCCAAGCCGGCCTATCATCGGAATAGAATCTACTTGACACCTGCTGGTTGGAAGTCAGAGAATGATCTGGATAAGGCAGGCAGCAGAAACACACCAAAGACCTCAGTCAATCTCTGGCTTTGCCTTCACTTAATTTCAAGTAAAGATCCCCTGTGCTTATCTCATGTGATTTTGGAATGGAATTCTGTTCCTATATTTCCCTCTCCCATTTTCACTGGGAGGCTGTTCCATATGTCACCCACTTTTTCTAGAAATAAAATTTGATTAATATCCTTAGTCTACCCTGTCTAAGCCTCTTATCACAATCTCTATGACGTAGAACTATCTAGTAAAAAATGTTTCTTCTTATGCATTATTTCTATATTTGGACGGTCATTTTAAAAGATTTAGGGGTACATTTACTAAACCGTCTTAACGTCGCAGTGGAGGTATTATTGCGCGATAAGTGACGTTATCGCGCATTATCGCACAATAACGTCACTTATTGCGTGATAACGCGGCAGCGGCATTAAGGCACACTAACGCTGTGAAATCCGGGTCTGAAGGGTGGAGTAAGGCTTCCCAGAGGGCGGAGAGAAGGGGTCAATGGGCGGAAAGTGGGCGGGGAGAGGCTCCAGGCACACTAACGCTGGGAAATCCGGGTCTGAAAACTAACGCCAGTGAAACCCTCGCGTTAGGCACATTTGCAGGAAAGAGAAACCATTTCAGTCAGCAATGTGCAGCAAAGGCAGGGAAACCCAGAAAAGTGATAGTAGTGATACATGTGCTGGAACCAAAAAGGCAAATAAACATATAAAATGACCAGAACCACATTTAAAATCCCGATAACCAAGCTGGCCAATAGTAATATTAATGATAAACATAAAGCAACACTACTAACAAAGCGTAAAAATTAAGATATCATGTATGGAAGGGTCTATGCTCTGTCCCCCTACAAACTGAATGATCCCACATTGAAATAGCGTTGGTCAGGGTTTCTGTCATTTAGATTGGGCAGGTTTGTTATGGCGTGCACATGGGGGCACATAGGAAAGGGCAACTGTACTGATGCTGTAAATGGGATACAGGGGCTGCTGTAGACCAGCTGGGGCACAGTGCGGACTAGGCAGATGCCTAGGTGGCACATAGGAATGCTGAAACTGTAAAGCAGCAAGACAGCAACTGACGAGGGTCCAACATGGGAACAAGTGTGTGTCCCACAGTGTCATGGGGATATTACCCAGCAGGTACCCCCAAGGGCACATACCATTGGCAGGTGGTGCTGGGGGGAAGCGCGCATGTCCATGTAGGCACCCCTACCCAAGAACCCACACCATAGGCAGCTGCCTACCGGCACACTGGATGGCCTGGGACTGCGCACCACCAGCATAATGGCATGGCAGCATGGTGGTGGAGGGGTGCTGGTGGTGGAGGGGGCAGTGGCATCTGCCCACAGCAGACCACGGCCAAGCCCCGTTTAGGTGGGTGCCGTGCACTGCAACAGACAGGGTCTGTCTGACAAACAGTCATGGTATCCCCAGGGAATGATCTGTCCCTGTGGCAACAGTGTGGTGCAGTACACACAGCCAGTGTGTTCAAGAGCAGAAGGTCACAAGTTCAAGTCCCAGCTGTGGCTCTTGCCAACCCTGTCCCCATGTTTTATCCAGTACTAAACCATGGTAATAAAGACGGAACCTTTACTGCAGATAAAATAAACATGCCTGAAATGCCTATATTTTACCCTACAGAGCACAGACACCATAAACATGTGCAATCCCTAGAGCAGGGTTTCCTAACTGCAGTCCTGGAGGGCCAAACACCATTCAGGTTTCATGCTGTCCCTAATAAATATGCCTGTGCTGCATTTGTATGCGCCGCCCCCATTGTATGCAAATGTATATCATGCATATTCATTAGGGACAGCATGAAAACCTGAACAGTATTTGGCCCACCAGGACCGGAGTTGGGAACCTCTGCCCTAGAGCAGCGGCCAACAGGGGCATAAACACCCACACCTACAGGCTCCACTATCCAAAGCCTCATGGAGAGTCAGGCTGTTGGGCCCTGCGCGGAGCAGCATCTCCCAATACTGGCACCTGCATACCTTAGCAATGCCGTCCTAAACTTGGGAACACGTTCCACATATATCAAAAGGTTGCTATGATTAATGTCAGCTAACAAATCCTAAGTTAAACATAATTTGTTGATAGAGATTCATCATAGCAACCTTTCTGATATCTGTGGAGTGTGTTTCAGTTATCGATTCTGACAGTGTTTACCACCCCAGGGAGTGACCCTAACAGTATTGAGTACCATAGCAATGCCCACACTGTGCCCAAAACTGGTGTGGCGGCCAGGGCTGCCACAAACCTCTATATTTGCACAATGCTGGCATAGGTGTGGGAGTGTGTGTCTGTCTATCCAGTGTGTTGTGGCTGCCTACACCTTACTCAGCCCACACTGCTTGCACTGTTCCCAGTGTTAGCCTGCCAATGTGCATAATGAGGAGCAAGGTACTGTAGGTATGGCCCAGACAGGGTGGCATGGGCAGGATACATTTGCACAGGGTATAGGGCAATGGCTGGGACATTGTAGTGCCCACATCATGTCATGCTGGGAGGTTGCTCTCACTCTGACTGAGCAGTGACCATGGCATGGCTAGGTTCCCGCATAATGCTATACAGTATTTCTCTCAAGTGATATTTATGGGTTCTCTTTTCTGGGGCACAATCACTGACATACCCATTGCCCTTTCCTGTGTGGTGTGTGTGCTGACATCCCAGTTTTGGGTGCACACAGTTCTTCCAGGAACATGCACTATGTACTAGCTAGCAGACTGTCTGTAGTTAGCATCTGTATGGCTGCACCACCTTGCAGGGTGCAGCAGGTGCACACTGACTGCCCTCTGCTGGTGAATGTCAGATCATAGTGGGGGGGAAGCTGAGCTGACTAGGCCCACTACCTATCTGCCAGTGGCCCTGTCTCAAGTGCAGATCTTCAGCAGCTATCCGTTTGCCACCAGGACTAGGGTTGCTAGTCCCACAGCCTGTCCTCATGTACCTCCACTGTCCCCCTTGCAAAGGGTGAGAGTGTGGGTCTGTTGGGGGCAGATTATGTCCCCAACCCTGACCCAGAGAGGGCGGTTAGCTAAGTACATTGTCACCATTTGCTCCCTGACACACCCCTGCTCCCTAAACAGGTGACCATAGCAAGCACAGTGGATATGCACTATGTTGTGTGCATCATGGTCCACAAGGGCCAGACATGACTGGCAATTACAAACAGACACAGAGATCTCCTAAAGGTGCTGCCACAAATACCTGTCACACACTGGCACTGATGGAGACCTGCAGCACAGCACACCTCAACCAAACAGGTACTGTGGACCTGGTGCTGGGCACTCCACCTCACTCTCAGGGTGAGCACAGAATACGCACATTGGTATGGCCTGTGGGTACTCTGTGCCAGTAACACGCACGGTCATTCCCCCCTACCCAGCTGACGTGCTGTAGAGGTGCATACCCCATCTGGTGAGCAGATGTAGACTGCTGTTCTGCATGTGAATTGCATTATGGGTACTGTTGGTTCTATCCTATCCTGGTAGCCACAGCAGACAGTTTTATGGTGACGTGCACTCTTTCTGTAGCCAGCCATTGGTATGCTAACTCCCATAGTGATGTAGCACAATGGTTAATGCAATGACTTCAATAGCAGAGGTCATGTGTTTGATTCCTCTCTGTTCCCCCTTTTTTTTATGGCTGTTCTACACAACTACATTTCATTCTTGTAACAGTCATATCTGTGCAGATCTGTGCTGCCGCCACATTATACCCTCATCACTGTTGCCATCCATCCTTCTGTCCATCTATGTGTGTGTGGCAGCTGTGTGGCATCCTGCCCTAATGTGCAGGCTGCTACCCCATGTCCTGCACTGGCACACTTTTCTGCATTGTGGCTTTTCATGCTTGCCTCTCCTGTGTCTGCTCTGCATGGCACTGCTCTCCTCTGTCCTCCTGCCATTGCACTTATCCTGCCACCTCTACCTCCTCTGGTGGACACGTATCCCCATCCTCTGCCACACACTGTCATTGTTGCACTGTACATTACTGTCACCCTGTACATCGGTACAGTTGCCCCCGATATGTTTGTCCACTTTACCTGCTGCCACATGGGCTGCACGCAGATTTGGCTGGTCCATGAGCTCCGTCATCTACTTCCTTCCATCACTTATTCATTGCCTTTCCTTGGTGCTCTGTGCAGTGTTACGGTTACATCTGTGTTTGAGCCATACATTTCATGCTTGTGAACTTGGGGCACCTTTGTGCCCCTGGGCACCATCTCCTGTGTCACCTTAGCATCCCTGGGGCATCTTTCGTGGCACCTTAGTTTTGGCCAGCTTATGGGGTGCCTTATATGCTGCCTTGGAGGGTGACAACCTTTCCTGTCACCCTTTGGGGCACATTATGACCTGCCTTGGATGACGTGGTGCTTTATGATGTGCCTTATGGTGCGTCTTAAAAGGTACATTAGATTGCGGCACTGGGGTGAGGCTTTTTTGGCTGGCAGTGCAGATTGTTGGGATGTGTATGACTGTTACAAGCAGGAAAAGGGATTGCCTCAGACAACCTTTTAACTGAGCCCACTGAGGGATTGAACTCATGACCACTGTATCAGCAGTCAATGTATTAACCAGTGTGCTACACCTCTGTTGCTGTGATTGCAGGTCAGCGCGCCTAATTAAGGCTAACGTGCCCATGCCACAGCTCCCTCTATTGTGCAATAATGGACTTTATTGCGTGATAACCCGAAATGCTACCTTAAGACCGGAACGCCCACTACCTTATATGGCATTCGTCACAGTAAGACTGCAACTAACGCCGGTAACATTAAGACGGTTTAGTAAACATACCCCTTAGTCATGATTTGGATGTCTGAAGACATGCACATGGACATTGAAATCATGGACACATCTCCATGGCCATTCCACAAATGATGTTCACAGATGTCTCCAGGTAGGATCAGGGGTATGGTGGGGGCATATCCATGGAGTGGCAATGTACTTAAACATCCCCATTCGATCTCAGAAACATTGGAGATGTCTGTAGGCATGTCAATGTTTATACCTACTCCAGACATGAATAGGCATCAGGAAAGTGCTTGTTTTCACCTAGAAGAGATGGAGAATTATATTTCTAGACTCAGGTCACAAAGGCCCTCTATGAACTGAACCCTAACCATACTGCTCTTAAATCACTACTCTAACTACTCTGCTATTAGACATCCAGGTGCTGAAATGTTATCCTGGGGACATCTATATAGACATTTGATACACATGCATATTGGACACATCCACATTTCTGAAATCATGCCTGAAGTTGCATGTGCCTGTTTTTTTCCCAGACATTCTGTCTTTGATGTTCCAGATTGCATTTGGACTTTCCACTGTGAAATGTGCTTCTTGATGTCTCTATTCTATTTCCCCTCTCCTTTCCAGGTAGTTTGTATTATGGTAGCATTTATTGCTTAAAAGTGTCAAGTGCCAAAAGCTTTCACATTAGCACTTTAGCAAGATTATAATATATTACTGACTTTCATAAGAACATAAGATATACCATACTGGGTCAGACCAAGGTCCATCAAACCCAGTATCCTGTTTCCAGCAGAGGCCAATCTAGGTCACAAGTACCTAGCAGTTTCCCCAAAAGATACATGTTCCACAATCCTTGTATTGGGGCAAGCAGTGGATTACCTGGGACCTCTTTAATAATGGTTTATTGACCTTTCCTCCAGGAACTTGTCCAAATCTTTTTTAAAACTGGCTACACTAATGGCTTTTACTACATCCTCCGGTAGCAAATTCCAGAGTTTGATTACACATTGAGATAAAAAATATTTTCTCTTATTAGTCTTAAATAGGTTACTCTTTAGCTTCATTGCATGCCCCCTAGTCTTTCTATATTTTGATGGAGTAAACAATCGATCTACGTTTACCCGTTCCACTCCATTCTTTAATTTATAGACCTCTATCATATCTTCCCTCAGCCATCTCTTTTCCAGGTTGAAGAGCCCTAACCTTTTTAGCCTCTCTTCATAGGGATATCCTTCCATCCCCTTTACCATTTTGGTGGCTCTTCTCTGTACTTTCATACTGTCTTTCAATGTATATTTCATATTTATCATATAAAGTGCAATTTTTAAAAATGTATGTGGATAAAACAGTTCTTTACCCACAATTGTTTTTTAAAATAAAATTACCTGTCAGATATTCAGATGAAAGTGCAAACATTCACTATATGGGGGTCATTTTAGAAGTCCTATTCATGTTTGGACATCTGAAAAGGGGCTTAGAAACATGGAAAGCACAGAGACATCCCCAGAGGCATTTTAGAAGCCGACTCTGGGGACCTCTAAGTGTGAACAGGGGTGTGGAAGAGGCATGGCCAGGGCATAATCAGGAGGCATGGCCGCAGAATTCCCAAGATCCTGGACGTCCCCCACCTGATCTCAAAAATGTCCAGCGTAGCGTCTAATTGAGACCTGCTCCAGGCGATAACAGGTATCTAAAAAGAGTTTGTTTTAGCTGAAAAACATCCAGAACCTGTAGAGAAGAAAGCATTCCATCATTCCCAGTACTCACCAGAATGACAACAGCAGCAGCGGTGGGATTTGAACCCTGGCTGCCTTACATCTAACCCACTACTCTAAGCATTTGGCTATTCTAGACATCCAAGCTCTGAAAAATGGTTTTGAGGATGTCTGTGTAGACATCCCTGCAGACATCCCTATTGGGCATGTCCACATTTGTGAAATCAGGTCTGCATCTGCACGTGCCTGCATGTTTTTCCAGACGTTCTGGCTTAGACATCCCAAATTGCACTTGAACATCTCTTCTAAAATTCCCATCCATATATAGTTACTTTTACTCATAGCAAGCAGAGATGTTCTTGGAGATGAGGTTAGTGTAGTTTTTCATTTGCATGCATACAATAATATTCAAGCATAGGCATTGGAGTGGAGGAGTGGCCTAGTGGTTGGGGCAAGGTACTTCAGGCCGGAAGGTCGGGGGTTCAAATCCCACTAGAGGACAGCAACCTTGGGCCGGAAGGACTGGGGTTTCTAGTCCCACAGGTGCTCCTTGTGGTCTTGGGCAAGCCACTTAACCCTCCATAGCCCATGTTCCCTGTAAAATAGTTATCTCCAAGTTATCATGCCCTGTTCAATGTAATTTCAGTTTGTTCAATGTAAACCGCACTGATGCAGAATAGCGCGGTATATAAGAGAATATAAATAAATATAAATTGCCCAGATAATTTGTGGTCCCTAAAGAGCAGAAATGAATTCAAGCACATAGGCGTCCTTTTATTGATTTGCACTAAGTAGTTAATATGCATTTTCACTTGCGGTGACTGCCTGCTGGTGCCTACGATAACTGTTACTCAGGGGCAACATGATAACATACTGTTACATACACTAACCACCACGCATGTGTTCAGATGCTGAATGGGTGAAGTAAGGTGTGGGTGTGGTGAACGCATTGCAGTTAGTGCAGGGGGACATATTGTATGCTGTTAATGTTACCATTAGTGGCGGTGCATCTCAATAGAATGAGGTAAGTGCACTCATGATAATAGCAGCATGCGTTAGGGTCCTCATCTGTGCATTAACTTTCAGGAACATGCTGGTCATGCTCCCGATATTTACCAGAGAGGCCTTGCACTTCTCAAACATTGGTTTTTGCTTTAAAGGCACGTTAGGGTTTTGCATCTAATGCACTTTAGGAAAAGGACACCATTGTTTTCCATGGAGAATGTTGATAACAGATGTAGATGGGCACTTTTGCTTTGAAAATTTGGGAAGTCCATTACATGCACTGTTTACATATATCCAAGTCAGTAGGTCACGCTCCTCCTCTAGCCCTATTCAAATCCAGGCTATAAACTCACCTCTTCAAGGCTCATGCCCCTCACCACTTATGTCTTTAGTGTACGGTTTGGTGATGTTCATTTTGATTAGATTGCAAGCTCTAATGAGAAAGGATTCTCTATTATTTTACTTATTTATTTAACACATTTTGATATACCATTTTTCTACAAGTCGAAACGGTTTACATGGAACTCAGTGAAATACAATGAACACATTAAATAGAACATTATGAACATTTACAATGAACAATTTGAACATTTTGGAGATAACAGTGAAAGTGAGCATCTTTTGGAAAGCACAATAATTTAGTGCATAAACATTTGTAAAAATATATACAGTGTGGAGTAGGGACTGGGAGCATGGGTGGTACAGGATTTTGGGAGTCTTTATTGGGGGATATTGTGTGTATTTGTGTGTGATCATTTTGTTCTGTAATTTTTAGGTGTCTGTTCTCGAAGTACTCCAGTAAGAGATGGGTCTTTAGTTTTTTGCAAAAGGGGGGTAGTGAGTCCAGAGAGTGGGTGCGTATAGGGTGAATGCTCTTAGTTGTGTGGTCTGCTTGCTCTTGCGAGTCTGCAGCGGGAGACTGAGGTTTTGAGTGCTCTTTCTTCTTGGTCTGTCAGGGTTTGAGGTGTGGATTAACAATTGAAGGTGCTCTGAGGATTGTTTGTCTAGGGTCTTGTGGATGATGGTGGGGACATTGTATTGTATTCTTGCATTGATGGGCAGCCAGTGAAGGAGTTTGAGGATGGGGGTGATGTAGGTTTGCCTTAAGGCTTGGAAAATGGTGCGAGCTACAGAATTCTGGGTGAGCTGTAATGGGAGGAGTACGTACTTAGGTAGGCCTTGATAAATAGAATTGCAGTAGTTGAATAGAGATGTGATGGTTGCTTGGCAGACTGAACGTAATGTATCAGTTGATAGGAGGGGGTGTAGGTTTTTGAGAGTTTTGAGCTTATAGTATACAGCTTTGGTGGTGTTTTGAATTTGGGCCTTGAAGGTTAGTTGCTGGTCGAGTATGATTAGGAGTTGCTTTATCTGAGAGTTGATTCTAATATCATTCCTGCTGATACTGATGGAGGTGGGGGGGGGGGGAGTGAAGTTGGGTTCCTTTGTGACGTGGAGAAGTTCTGTTTTGTTGAGGTTGATGGAAAGACTGTGAAGGTGGAGCCATTTGATTACTTCGGTAAAGCAGTATGTGAGTGTGGAATAATCAGGAGCAGAGGTGGAGAATGGGGCATAGACCATTACATCATCGGCGTATATCAAATATTTTATTCTGAACTGTTGGAGGATGGCACAGAGTAGTTGAATATATATGTCAAACAGTAAAGAGGAGAGGTATGATCCCTGTGGTACTCCCTAGTTTAGGGTGGAAGAAGTTGATGTTTGTGTTTGATTTTTTTATTAAGAATTTCTATTTAATACAACAGAAACATATACAAAGAAATATGTGAAATACATCAAAAGAAGGAAATAACAAGGGGAACCATATCCCCAAAGGATTTTTTTTTTTTAGTGCCATCAAGTTAGTGTTGACTCATGGTGACCCAGCTACCTCTGGTTTTCTTGGCAATGTATCACTGGAAGTAGATTGCCAGCCTTTTCTTCTGAGGCAATGGAGGGTAAAGTGACTTGCCCAAGGTCACAAGGAGTGCCAGTGGGAACTGAACCCTTGATCTTCTGGGTACTAGGCAGTTGTGCTAACCACTAGGCTACTCCACCACTCCCCCAAAGGGTTGCCAAAAAGAAAAAAAATGTGTACTGCAATTAGACCACATCCAGGAGCGCAGAGGGCAACAATGACCTAGTGCGAATTACTTTGTCAAGCTCTAAATTCCCAAATCCCAATAACAAAACAAAATCACATATAATATACATAAGAAAACTACCCATTAGGTACCACTATGTACCCCACCTTCCCTGCTCTTCAAAAAACCCTCTAACTGTTGAGGGTCCACATAAACATAACAGACACCAACAGAGATACCACACTTTTGCAAGGAAATCTCAAATAAAAAGTAGCTCCCAGTGCTATCACCCAGGGTTTTAACTGAAGGAAACTTTTACATCAAATTTGAGTGGCCCTAGCCACATCTGGAAAAACCTGAACCAACTGACCACAAAATGAAACAAACTTCATAACCTGAGATTTCTCAATATCAGTAGCAAAATAACTTACCAAAGTGTCCCTCCCAGGAATATCATCCACTGACTGTTCCAAAAATTGGGACAAATTAATGGAAACTGGAGAGGACCCCGCTGGTATATTAGCCGGCTTATCCGGCAAATAATATAACTTAGTAACTTGTATCTTTTCCACATCTTCCATTTTTCAACATTCCTTAAAGTATTTCCATAGCAAAATTAATGGTGAAAGATAATGAGTTTTAGGAAAATTAAGAAATCTTAAATTTTTACTACGTATCACATTCTCCAACAGTTCAAGCCGCCTATGTAAAAGCAGGGCAGCTCTCATCCCTGACAAACTGGCTGCCTGAACGTTGGAGAACTGATGATCCAATCTAGATAATCCATTGCTAAGATGAGCAAAGACCACATCCTGTTGCTCAAACTTAGCAACAACCTTTTTTAGAGAAACTGGCTGTCTGATCAAAAACAGTTTTAAGATACTGATTTGTCTGAGCAACTACAGTCCAAATATCCATTAAAGTAACAGAGGCAGGAACAGATCACAGCGAAGGCTGAGGAGCTAAAGAAACATTAAAATACAAACATGATGGCATAGGAACCGAAGAAACATCAGAAGGGGGCGTCACAGAGGGATTAAACTCTGGGATAACCAGTCCCGAAGTCTGTTCCCTCTCACCCAGTGGCTCCAGGGCAGCTAAAGGCTGTGGAGGTGGAGTTCGAGCAAAGGGGCTTAAAGTAGCCCCAACTCAGAGGGTGAAGATAGCTGTGTGGGAGAACTTGCTCAGATTGTTACAACAGAAGAAGAAACATGTCTATCCATAGGGCCCACGATTTTACTCACAATTGCTGAACTCCCAGAAGACACCTGCCCCTTGTTCTTCCTTTTATGCGGAATCTCTCCAAGTCAGCTTCATAACAATGAAGGGACAAGTCCCTTTGTTTCATGTCCCTTCGTTGAAGTGTCCGTGGCCACGCATCCATGGCCGCACAAAAAAGCTCTGGATTTTAAAGAGGAGCACAGGCAGATGACACCAGCAAACGGGCAGAGCCGCAACTCTCACACTGATCTCCAGGCCTCAGGCAGGCTAGGCTGACACCCACTGCTCAGCTGCAACTTCCTCAGGTTCCAGGCAGGCACCCTCTACTCCCAACAGCACTGGGAGAAGCCCCGGTTTTAAAGAGGAGGCGCAGGCAGATGACACCAGCAAATGGGTGGAGCTGCAACTCTCACACCGATCTCCAGGCCTCAGGCAGGTTAGGCCGACACCCACTGTTCAGCTGCAAGTTCCTCAGGTTCCAGGCAGGCACCTTCTACTCCCCTTGTGTTTGAATTTTTATTTGTTGGTTTTGGTTAGAGAGATAGGAAAGGAATCATTTGAGGGGAGGGGGCAGTGGTGCTGTAGAGTTGGTTGAAGAGGATCTGGTGAGACACGGTGTCAAAAGCAGCAGAAATGTCTACAAAGAGCAGGATGAAGTATTGGGTAGTTGCTTCAATGCTGGTGATGAGTGAGTTTAGGAGAGAAATCAGAAGGGTTTCTGTACCGTGGATGGATCAGAACTCATGTTGAGCTTGGCCAGCAGGTATGATGCCATGTCCTGTAGTTTTAGAGTGTTGTCTTGGTTTGTTAGTGAGGGATCTTTGGTGAGTGACTTAATGTCAAAAAACTCTCTGGGTTTATTGATGGTGCATGAAAGAAGGTTGTTGTAGTATTCTTTTTTGGCTTTGACAGTTGTCATGGTATAAATCTAGTTCATGTAGGTAAAGAGATTTGAATCGATGGTTTGGAGGTTTCTTCACTGTCGTTCAAGGCAGTGCTAGTTGCGTTTCTGCACTTTTAGGGCTGCACAGTACTAGGGTGCATGTGGTCATTGTTTTTGTAAGGGGGTTTGGGTGGAGCAAGAGCGGTAGCTGATATGGTTGAATTCCATGTGCGGATCATAGTTTCAAGGTCCATCTGGGCTGGCAAGACAGTTAGGGCTGGTATGTTTTTTTGGAGGAAGGTCTTTATTTATTTATTTAGCTGTATTTATATCCCGCTTTTCACTGGGTCAAAGCGGTCAATTGGGAGATACATTTAACACGAGGGGATATAACACACATACGCTAATACTTACAGGGAACATGGGCAATGGAGGGTTAAGTGGCTTGCCCAAGACCACAAGGAGTACCTATAGAACTAGAAATCCCAGTCCCTCCGGCCTGAGATTGCTGTCCCCAGGTGGGACTTGAACCCCCGGCCCTCTGGCCTGAAGTACCTTGTCCTAACCACTAGGCCACTCCTTTCATCGAAAGAGAGGAACCTCTGAGATGAAATGAAAAAAATTGAAATTTTGTCTGTTTTTCCTAATGTTGTCATGGGCTAGCCTCAAACCAGTGACCTATAGAATACATGACAGGAATTTTGCAGGAGAAACTATTGAATCTCTGTACTGTAGATGTGGCTCTAGTCAGTCTTCTTTTAACTGTGTCTTGTATTTCTGGTACTCTTTATTCCTCTGTCCTGATTGGTCCAAAATTTATCTGGTCTGGAGTTCTGTGGAAAACCGTATCTTCTTAGCTTGTTCACTTCAAAAACAAGAGTCTTCAGGATCAAGAGTGTGGTTCTGTGCAGTCAAGCAGTGTAGCAATAATGAAGTGTAATCAGTCTAGAACGCTTTAAGCTGTGCGCTTCTTTTTTTCCCTCAGAGTGCAGAAAAAGCACATATCTTCTGAGGACCCAAGTATAGAAATGGACTATGAAAAAATACTAACTAAATAGAATTTAATTAGCCAGGATAAAGAACATTAGTTCTCAAAATCCCCATTTTACAAATGCAACATTTTCTATTTTTATTTTAATAATAATGGGAAAATGTAATAAATACACTATTCATCCCCTTTCCCATCCCTGACAAAGCCTTCCTGTATGAACAAGGAGTCTGTATGGGGAGGCAAGATGGGGCGGAAGATGGTACGGAGATGGAGTTAGGGCGGGCAGTGGGCGGTCCACGGCCTCGGACATACAGGACCGATTCTGATGTCAGCCCTGTATGTCCGGGGCTGGCAGACTAGACGGGGGACTTATTCTACCCTGGAGTGGAATAAGTCCCCATAGATGTCGGGAGACAGCAGGCCTGGGGAACAACACTGGGTGAAGGGGACGCAGTAGATTCTCCGCAGCCCAACCCTGGCCTTGGGAGGTCAGATCAGGGGTTCGGCTGCGGGGAAAGAACCAGATCGGCAGCAGCTGCGGATTGCGGCTCCATTCAGAAGTCATGGTGCCATTCAGGAGTCTGTCTGTACATGCAGGCTGACCGGAATCATACAGCCAGACGTAATTCTGCAAGTACAGGCTTAGACATAATTCTGATCCCATGGGGGCTAGATGTACCCCGTGGGATCAGAATTGCATCTGCCACTGCGCGTCCAGTTCCAACCGGACACACAGTGCCCCGGGGTGTAGAGATTGGAATAGGCCTCCACGAGTGCGATGCCATAATGTGCATGTCCGGCCTGCAGACACATCTAAATAAAAAACAGGCCCCCTTTGAAACCAATCCTGCATCTGCGGGTCTGGACGTGCCCTCGGGTCTCGAATCAGGGCAATAGACATGTTCAGCAGGCATGTGCAAGTGCTATTCAGCTGGCCCCATGTTTTGGATGTCCCTACACCCACTGTATTCTGAAACATTACACATTTCGGATCCTGCTCATCCCCGCGATGTACCCACAGAAGCCATGCTCCTTGGGAAAAACGTTCATTTCCTAAGCTGCTCATCACAGACAGTAGTTTGCTGATGCACATTAGACATAAATACTAATTAGAAATGAGAGCAGCTGCAACCTAGACCATATTTATTTATTTATTTATTTATTTATTTAAAGTCTCTTTTATACCGCGCTATTCAGCATCAGTGCGGTTTACAATAAACAACGAACATACACATTTCCAATAGTACTTATATATATATATATACCAGTCCCCCTCATGCCCTGAAAAGTGCTAGGTAAGCCCAGTGCATCCTGATATGGTATACTGTACCAGAATGTAAATTTGAAAATGTATGTCAGGACATACCTTGCATCAAATGGTATGTGGCATTAGAAACCAGCTCAACAAACATGTCTTAAACTGCTAGGAATGAACTTTCACCAAGTGCAAAAAACCCCAAACTAGAATTGCAGGTCCCCAAAGTATGCATAATATTTCTGAGCAAGAAATGTATGTCCGTTTCATGCCTATGGCCTATAAGTGCACTCAATTTGCTACTCTGCACTACCATTCCCCTCTTATCTCTCCCTACACCCCTCCCCGTGAACACCACTTTTCTGTCAGATTGCTTCTATCTGTGCCCTTCTCTTCTTCTGCCAAATCCAGACATTGCTCCTTTCACCCTGCTGGTCCTTATGCCTGTAACAAACTGCCCGAGTCTGTACATCAGGCTTTGTCCCTGGACCCTCTGAAATCCAGGCTGAGCGCTCACCCCATTGGTGCCACTGATGGATCAGATCCACCTAGGCTCCCTTGTGCTTCCCGACCATTCCCCCTGGATGTACCCTGTTCACAACTGCTGTGTTGGCTGTCTCGACTAGATTGTAAGCTCCGCTGAGCAGGGACCATCTGTTACATGTATCAGTGCAGCGCTGCATATGCCTTGTGGCACTATATAAATGATCAGTAGTAGTTGTTGTAGTTGTGGTAGGGCCTTCTGACTATGGCATCTGAGGCCCACCTATCTGAGTACTGGCATGTCTCACAGCAGCTACATTTGTCCTACCGTGGTGTATGTTGATCTGTATACATCAGCTACCTGTGGGGCAACCCTGTCTGCCTTCCCACAGCCAGCTTTGTCGCACTGCTCCCCTGGTCAGGGCTGTCTGGGCATGGGAGGGGAGATCACTGTGCCATCACACCAAATAGTCAGACTCCAGATATATCACTACTCTCCCAGCTCTCATTGATTCTGGCCTGGGTAGGGATTTAGGCCACATGGGACAATCCAAGGAATGGTGGCACTGCAGATATATTGCTGTCCTGTCACACTGTCAACTATTTCTGATCTAAGTAGAATACCCTATCTACAACAATCCAGAAGGAATCAGCATAGGTTCCTTATGGTTAAAGGTCAAAACATATCCATGTCAATAATAGGGGCCCTCAGAATAAGGGTATTCAGAAGTGCAAACAGCACCGATACATGCTCAACAGCAACACCACTGGTTCCACAAAATGTGCATTATGGGTATGCATTAGTGCTGTATGCACTGTTATTCTGAGGGTTCCTTATCATAGATGGGGATATGTTTAGACATTTAACTATAGTTAACACTCTCCGAGTTTGATTGCCCAATCACACTGGCACCTGGTGATGCGGTGATCATCCATATGGTCCAGGTACTGCCAGAGCTTTTTGTCCCCCTTGATTTGCAGATGAGCACACCAGATCCCCCCCCCCCCCGTGCACCCCTCAAACCACACACACACACACACAGGCACTCTCACTTTCTGTCACAGAAACATGATTCTGTACGAAAGGTTCCCTGACCTATACATAACAGCTAAGATGTAACATAATCACATGGAGTACCAGGGCTACAAATATGATCCCCGTTTCTCACCCAAAAAGGAATCCTTTCCCTACTCACGCCCATACTATCACTGAATTTTTTGGAACATGGGAATTATTAGAGTTCTTAGCACAAACAACACATAGGTGCATAGCCTGAATAAACACTATTGCTCTTCTTAATATTTCTGTAAGGGTGTTTAGAAATGTTTTTTTACCTTACAACACTACACCTGTGCTCCCTGTACCTGAAGACTGCATCTTGTATGTTTCCACACTGCAGTCACACCAGTTCAAAACATATTTGTCACAACCATTCTTATTTATTTATTTTATTTATTTATTTATTTAATGTCTCTTCTATACCGCGCTCTTTAAAAATCAGCGCGGTTTACAGGTAACAGATTTGTGCAGTGCAGGTAGGCCTACACTGGACTTACAATAAACAGGGGATTATATACAGGGTTAACAGGGTAACTATGTACAAGATAACTTGCTGTCATATGTTATGAGGACAGCTCGACACTATTTACACATTGGCTCAGCTATATAAATGGTAACAAGGCAGGGGAGTATACCTCTATCCGTCGAGGGGATCGGGGTCTAGCGGGCTGGGCTGCACCGGGGGTGTCAACCTGGTCCCAGAGTGTGACTGACTGTGGGTTATCCTCATGCTCGATGTAGTGCTGGAGGGATAGTGCTTCAATGCCTTCCTAAACTGGGCGAGATCATTGATAGCCCAGATGGCAGGTGGCAGGGCGTTCCAGCATGTGGGTGCATATAGGGCGAAAGCTCTGTTTCTCGTTGCCTGCGAGCATTTTGTGATCACCCTTGGGAGTTTCAGAGTATTGGCGGTGGCTGATCTCCTTACTCTGTTGAGGGGGGTGGTCTGTATGAGATCTGTGAGGGAGGTGGAGGAGCACTTGTTCATGGCTTTGTAGGTCATCATTAGAGTCTTAAAGGAGATCCTGCAGTTGACCGGGAGCCAATGCAGGTGCTTCATAATTGGGGTTGTATGTTCCCTCCTGGAGGCTCCGTTCAGGATTCTGGCAGCTGCATTCATTGCCAGTTGCAGAGGATTCAGCGTGTTTTTCGGGAGACCGTGTAGTATGGCGTTCGCATAGTCGAAATGTGGAATTACTAGTGCTTGGTAGACTGTCTGAAAGTCTTCTGGTTCAAGCAGCTGTCGCAGGTGGCGAAGCGTCCGAATTTTGTTATAGATCGCCTTGACCATGTTGCTTATTTGAGCCTTCATATTGAGCTGTTGATCCAGTGTGAACCCTAGGTACCGAACCGTGGGCTTGCTGAGGAGCTCTGCATCTCGCACCTTCAGTGAGGTGGGCGGAGTGAATGTTGGGTTCCTGGTGATAAAGAGGACCTCTGCTTTTTAAAGTTTATTCTGAGCTTCTGCGTGTGTAGCCAATCCGTGACAGCATCGAAACAGGTGGATATTGGTGAGAGGTCTGGATGATCTGTCGAGATAGGCATGTATAGTAACACGTCGTGGTGTAGATTAGGCAATTGATATTGAAAGAGTGGATGAGGTTGCAAATGGGCTGCATATAGATATTGAATAGTAGGGCTGAGAGTGAGGATCCCTGTGGCACGCCTTTCTTTTGCGGGAAAGGTGAGGAGGTGGAGGGGCCGGCACGAACATGCTGCCATCTGTCTGTTAAGTATGATGCACATCAGGTTAGCTCAGTGCTCTGGGCGCCCTTCTCCCTGAGACGTGTCAGGAGTATTTCATGGCACACAGTGTCAAAGGCTGCTGCAATGTCCAAGAAGATCAGGGCAAACCCTTGTCTGATGTTGTCTAACCCGATGGTTAATGTGCTGAATAATGTGGTCAACAGCGTTTCCACACCATACGATTCCTGGAATCCATGCTGGCAGGGATTGAGGGGTGTGCTAGTCTCAATGTGGTGGTGAAGTTGGAGTTATATGACCTTCTCAATGATTTTTAAGTACACAGAGAGGAGCACTAGCTCTTGCAGTAGAGTCCGAAGCAAACACAAGGAGCAAGAGTCGTGAATTGGTGAGATAAATTTATTGATACCCCTATGCGTTTCGGCTTTCGCCTTCTTCAGGGGGCACACAACTAAACAATACAATAATTAATAATCAACAATTAAAAATACAATTAAAAGATTAAAAACATTAATAATAATAAACAATAGTAAAAGCACCTACATGTACACAACATAATACTCATGATAAAATAATATAGATAACATAAAAATTCCATAAATGATAAGTCAAATGAATAAATAAAGAAATAAATGAAAGTCCAAACGCAAGGTGGAAGAACCACATAGAAGAAAAAATATATACTAGGAAATACATACAAATACAGCATCAAATACAAAATTTGCACTTATTGGAATTTATAACAGACATAAATTCCCCCTCCCCCCTCCTTCCTTCTCTCCCCCCCTCCTCCCCTTTTTCCTTCCCCCTCACTATTCTATAACAACTTGTTGAGTTATATTAATGTTACATTATTTATAATATGTCTGTTATAAATTCCAATAAGTGCAAATTTTGTATTTGATGCTGTATTTGTATGTATTTCCTAGTATATCTTTTTTCTTCTATGTGGTTCTTACACCTTGCGTTTGGACTTTCATTTATTTCTTTATTTATTCATTTGGCCCTGTGGCAGGAGTGGATGGCGAAGTTGGGGGGGACAAGTTGATGCAGGATGATGGCGTCTCAGGTGGACAACCATGTTTCAGTGATGAATAGGATGTCCAGGTCATGGGTGGACACCAGGTGGGCCACTGCTGGCCATTTCTTTCGGATCGATTGTGCGTTTATAAGGGTGCACTTCAGGTGGTAGGGATGGGTGTGTTGTTCCCTCTGGGGAGGCTTGGCTTGCTGGAGGGCGACATAGATTAGGTGTGGGCATGGCATGTGTCCGGTCCCACCTGTTTAGTGGCGGGGAGGCCAGGCCACCTCCTCCAGGATCCCTGTAGGACCATGATGGAATTGTGAGAGGTGAGGGCAAGGGCGCTGTGTGTCAGAGCTAAGAATACGCAGCAGCTGGCAAGGGCACAGTGGTAAGGAGTCATCATGGGAGTTAACATGGTGGACTGGTGTATGAAGCAGGTTTCAAGCAGCTAGTGCAGACTCAGCAAGGTGTAAGGCGCTGGATGGGATACTAGTCTGTATGTCAGGCAATAGGTAACCAGTGTACAGTATACGGGTCTAGAGGGATAGACAATATCAGGCAATGGATATAATGTATATGGTCTTGAGGGATAGGCAATATCAGGCAATAGATATAATGTATACGGTCTAGAGGGACAGACAATATCAGGCAGTAGATACAAATGTATACGGTCTTGAGGCATAAACAATATTAGGCAAATAGATATAAGGGGATATATATATAAAGGCAATAGAGGGCTAGATGACACGCTTGTATATCACGCAAGATTTCTACATTACACAAGTCTATGGGGACAATCCGATAGCTAACAGATGAAGGTCTAGTCAGTAGTAAACTTTCTCAATAGAGGTCTGCAGGGTGGGTGACCTTCTGATGCCAGTGGGACGTTGTCCTTGCGCCTGCTTGTGGTTCTCGGCGTAGTGATGACTCTTGTTGAGATCCCCGCCTAAGGGCCACACCAAAGGGCCCTCTGGCGAGGCCCTCAGGCACAGGCCCGCCAGGCGTGGGTAAGCCCGATGGCACTCCTTAAGTCCTGCGGCGTGGGCCCAGATTGGGCCGAAGAGGAGGAGGCAGGAACGGCCAGTCTACGGTGGCTCTGGCTGCTCGATTCAGGGCAGGAGAGCCGCGGCAGGGCAGGAGGATGGGACGCATTTCAGAGCACAGCAGAATATTTTCTAACTCCTAGACTCCTGAATATGCTTTATATGTCTCCACGACTGACCACGCCCCTGTTATGCCCTCTCCCACCCATGTTCTGATATCCCCCTGCTAGCGTCGTGGACATTTTATTTATTTATTTATTTATTTAACATCTCTTATATACCGCGCTATTAAAATCAGTGCGGTGTACAATGAACAAAATATACTGCAATGTGTACAGGTAACATCGAGTTTACAGAGAACAAGGGAATATATAACATGGAATAACAGTATGTAAACAGTATGTAAACAGTTGAAACACACTGTCACCCTATGTTCTCTGTAAACATCCTGAAGCAAAGAAGGACGGTATATAAAAACTGTTAAATAAATAAATAAATGTCAGAAGTGTTTCGGATTACGGTTGGGGACGTTTTTGGCACAAACATCCCCGCCGCACATACAAACCCCTTATTCGTGCTCTGGAATGACGCCCTAAGTCTAAAAATAGTCAAAAAGTATCTGAGCATATATATTTACATCCTAAATTTTCATGAAACATCTAGACAAGAAAACAGACATTTAGGTCCATGCATGGAAAACTGCAATAATATTTTATAAAGGGTTTGCTGAACACAGCCCCCTCTGCGTCCCTAGCTAACCTTCCCATATGAACAAGATATCTGAATGGGAAGGTTAGACAAGGGCAGGACAAGGACGGTGTGGAGGCAGAGTTAGGGCAGGTAGTGGGTGGTCCACAGCCCTGGATGTACAGGGCCAATTTTGATGTCTGCCCTGTACATCCGAGGCTAGCAGACTGAACGGGGAACTTACTCCACCCCCAAGGAGGAATAAGTTCCCCTAGTCAGCAGGGGATGGCGGGCCCAGGCAGCGGAAGGGGTCGGAAGGGGTGCAGGTGATATCCTGCAGCCCGACCCTGGCCTTGGGAGGACAGATCGGGGGTCGGGCTGTGGGGAATTTAAGAAAAGGTGGGCGGCCGGAGATCGGGCTCCTGAAGGGAGCAACAGTGTCATGGTAACTGGACGCCATGGCACTGCAGCTCCATTCAGAAGCCTTGACTGAGTTAGCTGGGTAGAGGCCTGTACGTGCAGGCTGACTGGAATCAGGTCCCGGCCTGCTCGTACGGGCCTAGTCATGATTCTGATCCTGCGGGGCTAGAGGTGCCCCATGGGATCAGAATCACATCTGCCCCTGTGCATCCGATTCCGATCGGACACATGGGACATGGATGTCCTGATCAGAATGAGGCACAGAGCCTTCTAGGAAACAGGTATAGTGCCATGGAAAAGAAAACAATGGGTTAATTTTCAGCAGAACCTATCTGATTAGCAGCACCTACTATTGGATAAGTGGCACCGAATGGCATATTCGGTGGCACTCTGTAGATAGTACTGCTGGATATCCTCGCAGATGGTGAGGGGCAGTCCATGGGCAGAGCAAAGTTGTTGAAGCCAATTACCGGTATAGCATCAATATTCAACACTGTTATATGGACAGCCATTTGGTTAACTTTGTACAGCTAGATGTGCTATCCATATAGTGGCACTGCATATCACTGCTATATGGTCGGTGCCAGTTCCGGCCACACTATCCAATTATTTGGCACCAGTCCCAATTTGGATATCAGTGCTGAGTATCCAGATTACTTTTAACTGTGGCATCCAGTTTAAAAAATGCTGATGGCTATGGCTGAATACTGACCTGTATATAGATAGATCTGTCAACCTACATATACAAAGATGCCAGGTTACAAAAATTTACATCAAAAAAGCAGCATCACTTGGGAGCTTTGCATCTCTAGTGCCAGTTACATCTACACGTTGCGATTTCTGATACTTGCACGCACATGTGCCATCATATCCACAAGCAAGCAGTGGATTTTACAAAACTGTAGTCTGAGGAGAGCCAGTTAAGTAGTCAACATCTGAAACTCAGTTCTGCTGCATGTTGAAATCGTTTTGAATGCCACAGAGGTAACCATAATCCCCCCTCAATTACTCCTCAAAAGCTCAGGTCCAAACAAGCAGTTGCCCAGGGGTTGTGCATGGCTAAGGCAGGTGGAAATGCCAGTAAGGACATTTTTTAAAGTATTCATGTATTGCCTTCGCAAAATTCAGAAGACATGATACTTTCAAGGTCTGCCCAAAACAAACCCCCTTTAAATTATGCATGCATTAATAGCATGTTTTCTAAAATCACTATTTCTACACTTACGACAATTTGCAAGTCTACATCAGCTTTTTATACATGCAAATGCAGGAAGTTTCTATTCTGTAAGCATGTGCGAAAGTCCCATTGTGCGTACATTCAGTTGGGATGTGCAGAGGGGCGGAGCTTGGGCGGATTGTAGGCTGGACCAATACAATCCGGAGGCTGGATTGTAGGCTGGACCAATACAATCATGGAGTGGAGGAGTGGCCTAGTGGTTGTGGAAAGGTACTACAGGCCGGAAGGTAAGGGGTTCAAATCCCACTAGAGGACAGCAACCTTGGGCCGGAAGGACTGGGGTTTCTAATCCCACAGGTGCTCCTTGTGGTCTTGGGCAAGCCACTTAACCCTGCATAGCCCATGTTCCCTGTAAAATAGTTATCTCCAAGTTATAATGCCCTGTTCAATGTAATTTCAGTTTGTTCAATGTAAACCACACTGATGCAGAATAGCGCGGTATATAACAGAATATAAATAAATAAAAATAAATAAATCCACCCAATTATAGAATACTATGATTTACATGTATAACTGCGCCAATTTAGGCATGGAAAGTTACACCAACTTTAGAGCAGACGTAACCGCAGCCCCTGTTCTATAAAGTAAGGCTCAAGCATGTTTTGCCTGTGCATGATATTACAGAATTACCCTCTTGGAGGGTACTTTTTTAAACTCCTGTGCAGCTGATGCATATTGTCTCATGCATATTGTATTTAGGGCCTATACATATAAGCACATGCGTACTTTATAAAATAGGGGTGTTAAGACACATATCAGTCTAGTTACAGCAGTTATGTCTGTGCCTAGATTGTTCAGAAACTATATAAGGAATAATAATTTATCTAAATGTATAAATTTAACTTCCACCCCTGTGCACACCCAAACTGAAAGTACACATGATAGGACTTGTGTGCGCGCTTACAGAATGGCAACTGTTTAAAGTGCATGGAAGTCCTTTAAAATAGGGACTTACTGTATGTGCATAAGTAGTGCCTAACTTTCCGCACGTCCCTCATAAAATCATCCCCTAAGTGGTTGTTGTAGGGTCAGTTGAAAAAATGTTTTCCAACATCAGCTGCTCATTTTGAGTGGAATTTTATAAACTCCATAGTCATATTGGGTATCCACTGGGAAACTAATTTGATAAGACAATAGAGAAGGCTATGCCAATTCTGAGTTTACCAGGGCTTTAATCGTGTTGAGCTCCTCAGAAGGCTGAGACCCAAAACTGCCACTATCTCATAGGCCAATTTCATTAGTGACATGAAAGCTATTTTATCACTCATAGCAATACTTCCCAGCTCCCTCCTGGCAAGCATATACACTGTGGTCATCCTGAAAACCTAACATAGATTTGCATGCAATAGGTCTCTAATATATGCAAATGCATCTCATTTATTGATAGGATAGAGCAAAGGTCATGAGATGTCATTATACAAAGGCTAGTGAAAGATACATTTACTCATTAATGTCCAAAGAGCCTTCAATTCGGTGAACTGGGGATATCTATTTAGAATACTGCACACTTCAGGTTTCCACGGATGTGATGGATTCAAAGAATCCAATGAATAGAGCTAGGACTGTATTTTCTAAAAATATCTCTTTTTAAAGGCAGAAACCATTGGGAGACGAGGTTCAGGATGTATGGGAAGGTGACTTCCCTTTACAATGGTCTGGAGAATTGATTAATTATCTTTGAATGATCATTCCTAAAGACTTTAGTCATCTTTACAAAGACGGCTATGCTTCTTTGATTACGTTGTGCACCTGGAGTGCAGTTCCCAGCCACCTAGGCTGTAATAAGATCATTAACAAAATTGAATGGGCATGCTGTGAAAACTTTTTGGAAACCTGCAACATTATTAACTTATTATCACTTTGTGTCATTCAACACTTAAAGCGTTTCCAAATTGCACATGACCAGAAGATCTCACAAGTGTCTGGATCTCTGCAGCTACAAATAAAAGCTGGATAAAATCTACTAAAGAGAATAGCACGTGGGATGGAGAAATGATAGATTTAAGGATGTTAAATGCTGTCCCTCAAAGACTGGCGCTATATAATTTCTTGTGCTGTCTCTAATAGGTTCATATGTTTGAGAAGTCATGTCTACTGCCAGTAGCACCTGTTTCAGGAATTATGCCTTATTATAGTTTGAGGAATACCAGACGCAGTATTCATTAATATTTTTAAATGTTATCTTTAATGAATTTTACAATAACAATCAAGTAAACATATAGACAAATTTTGGTGGAATCAAAAACAACTGCAGTAAAAGTTTAAAAGAAAATCATGCGCTCCATCCTGAACACTAGCCCACTAAAAGGGAGACAGTCTAATCGGTACCCTCAAAAACTGAACAGAAAAAAATCACAGGAAAAAGGCAGAAATGAGAGCTGCAAACAGTAGAAATAACATTATTAATGGGTTAATCTAGATGCCATTAATCGGTAGAACTAGCCAAAGCATGTTGAGCTGATACAGATTAAATGAGTAGGATCGGTAAATATATCTGCAGTTTTATATTTAAAAACATATTTTCATGGAAACCTCAAAAAGAACAGGGCACCCAGCTGAAGAACCCCAGGCCTCAAGAGAAGGAACTCCTTTTCTGGGTTTCCCTCGAAACATCAGGATGCACCCTAATTTTATGGTTCAAAAACAACTCTGGCAGAAGAAAATGTGCAAAGTCAGTCTCGGACAATGCAAAGATCACCTTCAAAGTTGCAAGAGTTGCCTTCTCAGAGTCAGATGTTTCTAAAACAGCAGAAATGTCCAAAACATCCATGGCCACTGTCTAGTTTTGAGACTGCTCCTGGCTGATCTTGCCTACCAGGATGTCATATATTTTGGAAACAAGAGGTATAGAATCAGGTGAAACCTTAAGCATCTCAGTCAAATACGTCTTAAACATTTTACAAGGAGATGAAAGAGGTACCTTTGGAAAGTTAATTATCCTTAGATTAGCTTGCCTAACAGCATTGTCCGAAACCAAGGGTTGCAGAGCAGAGATGGCATCCATCTGTCCAAGAAAGGTCAACGCATCTTCGGTAGTAGACTGGCTAATCTACTGAAGAAGGCTTTAAACTAGATTCGTTGGAGATGGGTGAAGAAAGCCCCCAGGTAAGTGAAAGCCCCCAGGTAGGTGATACATTAAATACCTTTATGGAAATGGGTAACAGGGGTAACATATGGAAAGCAGCGTGTATAAATGCCCGTAGCATGGGAAATAAGATCCCTGATGTTGAAGCTTTGGTGGGAGTGGCTGACTTGGATTTAGTGGCAGTTACAGAAACATGGTTCATAGAAAACCATGATTGAGATGTAGCTATACCTGTCTATATTTTATTCAGAAAGAACAGGGTAGGAAGAAGGGGAGGAGGAGTGGCACTATATGTAAAAACTACTATTAAAGCTTTGCAATTACAGAGCTTAAAAGGGAGAGAGGAGGCATTGTGGGTTAAACTAGAAAGAGGGAAAGAGAAATCTATTTGCATTGGTGTGATATACAGACTTCGCTCACAAGAGGAAGAGGTGGACAGAGAGTTAATTGAAAACATAGGCAGCATTGCTAGGAGAGGGAAGTGCTACTGATAGGAGATTTCAATATGCCAGATGTTGATTGGCACATTCCTGCTGCAGTATCATCTAGAAGTAAGGAAATCCTGGATTCTCTACAGGGAGAACTATTCAGGCAATTGGTAACAGACCCCACACGTGAAGGAGCCATACTGGACTTGGTGCTTACCAATGGTGAAAGTGTTTTAGATGCTGTAGTGGGAGATCATTTTGTATCCAGTGATCACCAGATGGTGTGGTTCAGTATTAGGACTAGGGCTCTTAGAATCCATTCAAAGGTGAGGATCTTAGACTTTAGGAAGACTAACTTTGCCAAGATGGGCCAATACCTCAGGGAGTCGTTAGTGGGATGGGAACAGCTGGGGGATGTAGAAAAACAGTGGGCAAAACTGAAAGGGGATATTTTAAGGTCAACCAAACTTTTTGTTAAAATGGTAAATAAAGGTAAAAGGAAAAGGAGACCGCTATGGTTTTTGAAAGACGTAGCTGAAAAAGTGAAGAAAAAGAGGGAGGCCTTCATGAAATACAAGAGATCACAGAGAGAGGAAGACAGGCATCTGTATTTGAAAAAACTTAGAGAAGCTAGCAAAGTAGTCAAGGCGGCAAAGATTCAAAAGGAGGACGAAATAGCCAATGCAATAAAATGGGGGGATAAGACATTTTTCAGATATATTTTTCATTTTTTTCAGATATATTAGTGAGAAGAGGAAGGGCAAAAGTGGTATTGTCAGACTCAAGGGTGCAGGGAAAGAATATGTAGAAGCTGATAAGGAGAAAGCGGAATTGCTTAACAAATATATTTGTTCCGTGTTCACAGATGAAGAACCAGGAGCAGGACCTCAGAAAACACCCACAAATAGGAACAGAAGCGAAGGACATCTTGAACAATTTCAGAAGACTGTGTTCGTGACAAACTAGCTCAACTTAGAGCAACTCCACTGACTGACCTTTTCAATGCCTCGTTGGAGTCGGGAGTGGTGCCAAAGGACTGGAGAGAGGCTCATGTGGTGCCTTTACACAAAAGCGGAAGTAAGGATGTGGTTGAAAACTACAAGCCGGTTAGTTTAACTTTGGTGGTGAGTAAATTATGGGAAACTCTGCTGAAAGAGAAAATAGTGAGGTTTCTGGAGTCCAGCGGATTACAGGATCTGAGGCAGCATGGATTCACCAGAGGCAGGTCTTGTCAGACAAATCTGATTGATTTCTTTGACTGGGTGACCAGGCAGTTGGACCGATGGAGAGCCCTAGATGTGGTGTATTTAGATTTCAGTAAAGCCTTTGACACTGTTCCTCACAGGCGACTTATAAACAAACTGAGCACCCTAGGGATGGACCATAAAGTTACTGCTTGGGTTAGAAATTGGTTGGGTGGAAGGCGACAAAGAGTACAAGTAAATGGAGCTCACTCTGATGAGAAGGATGTTACCAGTGGTGTGCCCCAGGGATCTGTCCTTGGTCCGATTCTTTTTAACATCTTTGTTAGTGATATAGCGGAAGGGCTGTCGGGTAAGGTTTGCCTCTTTGTGGATGATATCAAAATCTGCAATAGAGTAGACACCCAGGAAGGTGTAGATAACATGAGGAGGGACCAAGCTAAGCTTGAAGAATGGTCTAGAATTTGGCAGCTGGGATTTAATGTTAAAAAATGTAAGGTCATGCATTTGGGCTGCAGCAATCCAAGGGAGCAATATAGTATAGGGGGTGAAGTACTTTTGTCCACTAAAAAAGAGCGGGACCTAGGCGTGGTTGTGTCTGATGATCTTAAAGTAGCTAACAGGTAGAAAAGGCGACAGCAAAAGCTAGAAGGATGCTTGGGTGCATACGGAGAGGAATGGCTAGCAGAAAAAAGGAGGTGATAATGCCTCTCTATAAGTCTTTTGTGCGACCTCATTTGGAGTATAGTGTGCAGTTCTGGAGACTGCACCTTCATAAGGATGTGAACAGGATGGAGTCGGTGCAGAGGGTGGCTACTAAAATGATTAGTGGTCTTCATTATAAAGCACATGAGGACAGACTGAAGGATCTTAATATGTACACCTTAGAGGAAAGGCGGGATAGAGGTGATATGATTGAGATGTTTAAATACATCCGTGGCATAAATGTTCAGGGAGAGAGCCTCTTTCAATTGAAAGCAAGTTCTGCTACGAGGGGACATGGGATGAGGGTGAAGGGAGATAGATTCAGGAGTGATATGTGGAAATATTTCTTTACGGAAAGAGTAGTGGATCCATGGAATAGTCTCCCAGTGGAGGTGGTAGAGATGAGGACAGTAAATGAATTCAAAAAAGCATGGGACAAACACAGAGGATCTCTAAAGGTAAAAAGGGGACTGTTGTAGTTGTTGATATGGAAGGACAGACTAGATAGGCCATGTGGTCTTTTTCTGTCATCATATTTCTATGTTTCTAAAAGGACATTATCTTTCACCAAACATTCCTCAGTTCCAGGAATCTTAATAATCCTTTTTTTTTTGTTAATAGGAACCTTTCCCTTTAATGCCTAAACCTCTTCCTCCATCTTCACAAAACAATTTTCAAGAAAAGAAACTTTACTAGAAAGTGAACCTAAATTCAAAGCCAAAGTCTTACCCAATTACTTGCCAAACCATTTTCAAAGAAAAAGCCTCTGGACATCTCAAAAAGAATCCAACCAGAGGCACCGGAGCTCCTGTGACTTGAAGTTAGCTATGTGTCCTGCTGCTCAGAAGAAGGAGAAATATTGAGAGTCTCCACTGCATGCAATGGCCCTTGCAACTGCTCCTATATCCCCTCAGACATAACCAAAGAAGTTTGATCTTCTCCCAAAGTGACTCCCAAAGCAGTACCAGTGCCCCCTCTCGGGTCGTTGCGCCAAACACTGCATTGGAGATTGATGCTCCAGACTGGCCAGGCACTGTGAAGGGAGCCAATGGCTGGGCGGGGGAAACTCCAGGCTCTGGGATCAATGAAACCTCTGAGCCGGAAGGAAGGTCGGAGCTCCTGGCTTTGGTCCTTCCCTCTTGCGGCAATTCTCCAGAGCTAGACACCTACATGTCCGGATGCTGAAGGAAGGGAACAATAGAAGCAGTAGCCAGGGTAAGTTCAGGCTTTGCGGGAGTTTTACATTTCCCCATGGGTAGGAGATGAAACAGCACTCAACAGTCTGCAGCCACCATCTTGAAACCAGCATTAATTAATTTTAATGCAGTGGATAAACCTCTGGTACACTGACCATTAGTGCTAAGGTTGGGCATAAAATTACACCTTTGATCTTTTCTCAGAGTTATTCTGTAGTTCTGCATCTAAATGTCTCTGTTCCATTTTCATTCCTATACCCAGAAATATGTTTTCTTTATAGTTTTTTGATTCATAAAGGTATACGGGCTGCTATCAAAATAAGAGTTTGTTTTAAATTATCGACAATGCAGACTGGTTTCTTTTCAGATCTAGGTCTGTGTGTGGAAATCCAACCAAGTGGTTTCTTTGCCTCATTAGTTGGCCATTTACTAACTTGTGGGAAGATTTTGTAATTACCATGTTGCAAATGCCAAAATCAGTAAGCAAAAATCTCTGGGGCATATTTACTAAAGGCTAGCACAGCGTTAGTGCCTAGTTAGCATGTGATTTCGGCATGGCACTAGAAAATAGCATGAGGTTGTGTGCCAAAAACCCCATGCTACCCTTGTACCATACCTCAGGGAAGCGCCTGGGCAGGATGGGGGTATTCTCACCGCAGTGCAGCTGACATGGCTGTTAGTCATTGCCCTTGATTTACCCTAGTCCCCAGTTGTATGATCTGCCTGGATTAGAGTGTAAGCTCTGACGAGCAGGGACTGTCTTAGTACAGCACAATTCCAACGTAGGTCACTTCGAGAGTGCACAGTGAGACCTCAATACAAATAAAAAAGCACTCTAATTCTCACCAAAAAAACAGCAGCTTATTAGAAGCAATCTCATAAAAACAAAAAACACACACTGTGAAGCACCAGGTCTCAGCACTGCAGGGGCTTTATCATGCAAAGAGCACATTCTTTTTCAGTGACGTCAATTTCAGACGTTAAATGCCAGCATACCCCATAACATCACTGACCCGAAACTTCTAAGTAAGTTATCATAGAAAGCCACAGGTAGAATCGCACCCATGGCATATACCAAACCCAAGCAATATTCAAGAGAACACCATGGATATACAAAAAATATGGTAGTAGCCATTACTTATTTGGGTGATCTTTACAACACGGCTACACAGCAATCAGTGTCGTCCATTCAATCCCTCTACGCCTCACAGGACGTACACTTAAGCGTTTCTCCAGAGCTTCATCAGGAGAAAATTAGATATTGTGGCTAAGTAAAAATACAAAACCATATTAACTAATCATACTCACTACAGCAGCTGTAAAAAGACAGTAAAAATCAAAACCAAGAGAACCCCAAACATATCTCTGCTCATCATTGTTTATCGACTCTGGATACATAACTCTTCAACATCATATCCTACTAAAAAACACCACGCATGTGCTTTATAAAGGGGAGTCATTTCCCCGCCAGTCCGTCTTAAAGCTACAGACCCTAACAGGCCCAAGCAAAATACTGACAATCAGACGCACAGTCCCCAATCTATTTGTGTGTTTAGCCCAACTGGAGCAACAGTACCCAATCGGAAAATCCAACACTACTCACACAAAAGAAGACTCTGCTCTTGACTGCCCATGCAACCCTTTCACCACACTGTCAATACAAAAACATCTCAAATTGGAAAAAGCATGAGAAAAATCCAGACAATGTTGAACTACTGGAGCTTCAACCCGCTTAAACCGTAACCGACTCTTAGCTGTCCCATACGGACTTTAAAAGAATGAAAAGTCTTTCCAATATACAGCAATCCACACAGGCACCGTATAGCATAGACCACATAACTGGAATGGCAGGTAGTGGATTTCTTAAGATGGTATTCCTTCCCACCATAAGAAAACATTTCAAGTTCCAGCGAAAATGAACAAATAGAACAATGCCCGCATACCAGGTGACCAAAGTGGACCTGCCCTTGTGAAACAGAGTGCTGCAGAGAAGCTGGACACAGAATCTCTTTAAGATTCCGATCCCGTAACCATACACAATGGGGGCATCGATCTAACAGGCCAGGGATAAGCTGTAAAACATTATCATGTTTCTTTAAAATACCCTAAATCCGAGGGCTCATCGGGGAAAACCGAGACATGAAATTCACACAACCCTCACTATCCTCAATCCTTCTATTTTCCTGAAGCTGAAGAAGCCATTCCCTGTGATTAAACAACGCCCGATGATAAGCTTTGTGTATAACCCTATCTCGATAGCCCCTAATCAAAAAGCTCTCCTCAGACCCTGAGACTTAACCTTAAAATTCAACACAGAGGAACAATTCCTACGGAACCTTATAAATTGTGAAAATGGTAAACCCTCCCATAATTATTAATTATAATGGTAAACCCTCCCATATTATAATTTAATCAGGTGGGCACTCGAAAAATGTAACAAAATATTACGGTCCGTGGATTTCCTATATACTGTCGTTCCACAACCATCAATCTGCTGCATAATTAAAACATCAAGAAATGGAATTTTCCCCGTGCCATAATTAAGCATAAGTAAACTGAATGTGGGAATCTAATTGATTTAGTCATCCATGAAACTCCTTCAAAACTGTTGGAGTACCCTCCCAGATCATAAAAATATCATCTATATAACGATACCAAGCCGTTACCATTCGTCCATAGGGAGAGGCAGACAACCATTTCAATTCATACTCAGTCATAAAAAGATTAGCAATAGAGATCTTACCAATATATGGTTTTGGGCTATGATCCTACTCCTAATTTACAGCAGGTGATTAAGGAATTGACCGGGCAAGCTTTGAAGGACTATTGTATTTCAAAGAAAGAATTTCTTTTTTTGAATGTTGGTACCCCTGATGTAGCAAAATTCTATCTGCTTCCTAAAATACATAAGTGTTTGATTAACCCTCCAGGGCGACCCATAGTTTCGACAAGGGGTACGCTTCTTGAGCCACTGTCTATGTACGTGGATTATTTTTTAAGACCGTTACTGAAAGATATTCCTTCATATTTAAGAGACACGACACATTTTTGAAAGTTTTCGTGTAGCATTGAAGCGTAGGGGTAATCTTCTGATAAATTAATACAATATATATTACAGTTTACAGAATTGGCTCTAGAGAATAATTATTTTATGTTTTCAGGAGTAATATATCAGCAAATTTCGGGAGTTGCGATGGGGGCAACTTTTGCTCCCTCTATTGCTAATCTTTTTATGGCTGAGTATGAATTGAAATGGTTGTCTGCCTCTCCCTATAGACTAGTACAGCACAACATATGCCTTGCAGTGCTATACAAATGATAAGTACTAGTAATAGAAGTCATTGTAGCCCATAGTAACATAGTAATATAGTACTGTATATGATGGCAGATAAAGACCAGTATGATCCATCTAGTCTGCCCAGTATGGTGGCAAGAGTAGGGGCACATGCCACTCTGTGCAGGTCACCCCTCCCCATGCCTCTGTTTAGGGGTGTACCCACCGCTCCATGTAGGTCACCCCCATTTATAAGAACATAAGAACATAAGATATGCCATACTGGGTCGGACCAAGGTCCATCAAGCCCAGTATCCTGTTTCCAACTGGCCAATCTAGGTCATACGTACCTAGCAGTTTCCCCAAAAGACACAGGTTCCACAATGCTTGTATTGGGTCAAGCATTGATATCCTAGGTCCCTTCTTAATAATGGTTTATGGACCTTTCCTCCAGGAACTTGTCCAAACCTTTTTTAAACCCAGCTATAATTAACAGCCTTTACTACATCCTCCGGTAACAAATTACAGAGTTTGATACACGTTGAGTGAAAAAATATTTTCATTTATTAGTCTTTAATAGTTTACCCTGTAGCTTCATCGCATGTCCCCTAGCCTTTCTATATTCTGATAACGTAAACAATCAATCTAAATTTACCCGTTCCACTCTGTTCATTAATTTATAGACTTCTATCATATCTCCCCTCAGCCGTCTCTTTTCCAGGTTAAAGAGCCCTAATCTTTTTAGCCTTTCTTCATAGGGGTATCCTTCCATCCCCTTTACCATTTTGGTGGTTCTTCTCTGAACCTTTTCTAATAATGCTATATCCTTTTTAAGATATGGCGACCAGAATTGCACACAATATTCAAGATGCGGTTTCACCATGGAACGATATAGAGGCATTATAATATCATTTGTTTTATTTTCCATTCCTTTCCTTATGATACCTAGAATTCTATTTGCTCTCTTGGGCGCCACTGCACACTGGGTGGAGGGTTTTAACTTGTTATCCACAATGACGCCTAAATCTTTTTCCTGGGTTGTTGTTCCTAATGTGGAACCTTGCATCGTGTAACCATTGTTTGGGTTGTTCTTCCCTAGGTGCATAACTTTGCACTTCTGCACATTAAATTTCATCTGCCATTTTGATGCCCAGTCTTCCAATGTATCAAGATCCTCTTGCAATTTTCCACAATCCTCTTGGGTTTTAAAAACTTTAAATAGTTTTGTGTCATCTGCAAATTTGATAACCTCACTCATTATTCCCTCTTCCAGGACATTTATGAATATGTCAAAAAACAGCGGACCCAGCACAGATCCCTGGGGTACACTACTATTCACCTTTCTCCATTGGGAAAATTGGCCATTTAGCCCTACCCTCTGCTTTCTATCTTTTAACCATTTCCAGATCCACAATAGTACACTGCCTCCTATCCCATGACTCTTTAGTTTTGCCAAAAGTCTCTGATGAGGGACCTTGTCAAAGGCTTTCTGAAAGTCCAAATACACTATATCAACTGACTCACCTTTGTCTACCTGTTTATTCACACCTTCAAAAAAAACAGATTAAAAAGACAATATCTTCCTTGTCTAAAGCCATGTTGGCTGTCTCCCATTAAGCCATGACTATCTACATGTTCAGCAATTTTGTTCTTTATGATGGTTTCTACCATTTTTCCCGGTACTGACGTCAGGCTCACCGGTCTGTAGTTTCCCAGATCACCCCTGGAACCCTTTTTAAAAATTGGTGCTACGTTCGCCATCCTCCAATCTTCAGGTATTACAGTTCACAGATTACTAATAGCAGGTCTGCAATCTCATATTTCAGTTCTTTCAACACACATGGATGTATATCATCCGGCCCAGGTGATTTGCTACTTTTCAGTTTATCTAATAGTTGTAATACATCTTCCCGATGTATTGATATTTCCTTCAATTCTTCCGCACCTTTAAATACCACTTCAGTCATGGGTAACATCCCTACATCTTCCTCAGTAAAGACCGAAGCAAAGAATTCATTCAGTCTCTCCGCTATCGCCCTGTCGCCTCTTAGTGCCCCTTTAACCCCTCTATCATCTAATGGACCAACTGACTCTCTCACTGTTTTTTTGCTACGAATGTACTTGAAAAAGTCTTTATTATGCGTTTTTGCTTCCGCAGCAAGCTTCTTCTCAAATTCTCCCTTTGCCTGCCTTATCAGTGCCTTGCATTTAACTTTGTTGAAATATAAGAGATAGTTATGTTTATTTTTATTTTATCCTATTGCTAAAAAGGGTTTCACTGTGTCTGTCCTATGCCATTTTGAATTCTTTCACTGTGTTTGCTTTTACCATTGCCTTGTTACACTGTATTGCCATCTTGAGATCCTCAGAAACAATCACTCCGAGGTCCTTCTCCTGGTCCGTGCACACCAATTTCTCATCCCCTATCACATACAATTCCCTTGGATTTTTGCTTTCCAAGTGCATGACACTGCATTTCTTCAAATTAAACCTTAAATGACAAGCATTAGACCATTCTTCCAGCTTTTGTAGATCTTTCCTCATGTTCTCAACTCCCTCAGGGGAGTCCACTCTGTTGCAAATTTGGTGTCATCTGCAAAAAGACAGACCTTTCCATTCAGCCCTTCAGCAATATCACTCACAAATATATTGAACAGTACCGGACGCAGGACTGAACCCTGGGGCACACCGCTAATCATCTTCCTTTCATCCGAGTGAGTTCCATTTACCGTCACCTTCTGTCGTCTGCCAGTCAAACAATTTCTGATCCAGTTTTCCATTTTACCATCTTGGGACCCATCCCCAAGCTGTTGAGTTTATTGATAAGTCTCCTATGAGGAACAGTATCAAAGGCTTTGCTGAAATCTAGGTAGATCACATCCATCGCATGCCCTTGATCTAGTTCTCTAGTCACCCAGTAAAAGAACTCAGATTTGTTTGGCAAGATCGTCCTTTGGTAAAACCGTGTTGCCTCCGATCCTGCAACCTGTTGGTTCTGAGAAAGTCAACTATTCACTCTTTCAGGAGGCACCTCCATTACTTTTCCCAACACTGAGGTAAGGCTTACTGGCCTGTAGTTTGTCACTTCTTCCCTAGTAACACTTTTGTGGAGATGTACCACATCAGCCCTTCTCCAGTACTGTGGAACTTCTCCTCTCTCCAAGCATCTATTAAAAACATCCTTTAAAGGCCCTGCAAGAACCTCTCTGAGCTCTTTCAGTATCCTGGGATGTATTCCATCCAGTCCCATAGACTTGTCCGCTTTCAGTTTTGCCAGCTCTTCTAATACATCTTCTTTTGTGAATGGTGTGGTATCTACTCCATTCCGATTTGTATAATTGTCAATCACAAGTGGTCCTTCTCCAAGATTTTCTCCAGTGAAAACAGAGCAGAAGTATTTGTTTAGTATTTTCGCTTTTTTAATGTCACTTTCCACGAATCCATTCCTAGCACTTTTGAGTCCTGCAATTCCACCTCTAATTTTTCTCCTCTCCCGAATATACCTGAAAAAAGTGTTGTCGTCATACTTCATGCAAGTAGCGTGGGTGCAGCTAATGCCATGTCCATGGGTGACATTAGTTTGTCCCACGGCTTGTTTGCTGAATTGAAGTGCAATAACTGTAGGGGAATGGATGTACCCCCCCCCCCCAAGCTCAGCCCGAAGCCCTACTCTAGTAATGCGGCCCACATGTGCATCACCAGCATCGTACTTAATATAGATGCCCCTCTTTATTTAATATTTGGGGGCATTCCCAGCAGTTTCACAAACAATTAACACTGAAACAATACACTTAGTGCTCTTTACTAAAGCCCACTAAGCGGTTAACATGCATTTTGGTGAGTGGTAACGGCCCCTGGTGAGAGTTAATCTGTGGGCATGGCAGCTACCAGCCACTAAAACATGCATTACTTGCCCATCATGTGAAGAGGTGAAGAATGGGCAGGGTAAAGGAAGAGTGGGGGTGTGAAGAGTATGTTACAGTTAGGGCGGGGTACATACCATGCTCTGTCAATGTGGCAGTTAGCATGGGTGCACATAATAATAGTTCTATGGATGACGTTAGGTGCACCTGAATTAAGTGCATCCCATGTTGGGGTATATGTTGGTGTAGTAACTGCTGGGAACATTTTGGTGTCACCTCTAGCAGTTACTGTTGGAGGCTTTCCACTTAATGCCCATTAATTTTCATGCTAAATGCGTATTAAATGAAAACCCAAAAGGGCTTTAGTGAAAGGGCCCCTTAGAGAGTAATTTTATAAGGTACACCTAGATTTTTACATGTATACTTCAAGCCTATTTGATAAAGTAGGGTACACATGGATTTTATAAAAAATGAGGGGAAAAGTGGTTGTAAACATATGTTAATTTAAGCCTCAAGCACTTACAACACCCATGCCCACAGTGAAAGCACACGTGATTGGTCCAACATGGGCACTTTCAAATTAGTGACCACATCCAATACAGTACTTACATATATGCCCATTTACATGTGTATATGCCTAAAATACCAAGATTCATGGATAATCTAGGCAGATTTTCATAAAATTATCCCCTTTTGGCATATTAACTGAATTGCAAATAGTGCAAAGCAGCTACATCTATTAAGGTGGCAAACTGTTCTACATTGTCTGTTGCATCAACAGTTAGTAGATAGTAGCTATCTCTGTGTTAACGGTAAGGCACAATTCCCACCCATTACCCACCCATTGCAACCCCATTCCACATTAGGAAGTTAATGTAGGAATTTGGGTGTACCTTTAAGTTGTCATGCTTTCAACACAGGCCTACACTAAATTGCTAGCATGATTTATTTATTTATTTAGCTATACTTATATACCTATATACCGCTTTTCACCGGGTCAAAGTGATTTACAATAAACAACAAGAGATACATTGAACAGGTCATAACATATTTACAGGGGTTATACATTCAACAAGGGCTCAACTTACTTACATTCCTGATTGGTTATGTATCAGGCTTTCCTAACTTATTTACTATGCTCCTTTGCCTCTCAGTCTCAAACTTATCTGATGATCAATGTGGTCATATATTCATTGGGTGGTGCTCAGATCTGTGCCAAAGTGTTCTCTAAATAAGTGGGTGTTTAATTGTTTTCAAAATGAGGAGAGGTCCTTGTTCTGGATTTTGTTTGGGAGAGAGTTCCACAGGGACGGTGCATAGAGGTCAAATGTACGGGTACAGGTTTGGAGATTGTACTTTGTCCTTGCATGTGGTACAGTCAGGACATTGTTAGTGGTCTGCCTTGTTCATCCTCCAGAGTTTAGTTGTGGTAGTAGGGTGAAGATGCGATGTTTGTTGTTGGTGTAGTGCTTTGTGAATCAACGGGAGGATGTGGAGATGCTTCAGTACTGGGGTGATGTGATCATACTTCTTCACCCTTTGAATGATCCTGGCTGTTGTGTTAAGGGCTGTCCATAGCAGGTTGAAAGCGGAGAGTGGGAGTCCTTTATATATCATATTACAGTAGTCCAGGTGGAGGAGTGTCATTGCTTGAAGAACTGATCTGAAGTCCTGAGGGTCTAGGAGTGATCTGAGGCTCTGTATCATCTTGGTTTTAAAAAATATTGTTCTTGGAGTTTTTGCTGTTTCTTGAATAATAGTGTTTGGTCGAGAATGACTCTCAGGTACTTTATTTGTGTTTGAACTCTTATCTGGGGTGTTCCTAGGGTGAGGTGTGTTGGTGGGGTGAAGATTTGATCTTTTGTAATGAATAATACTTCTATCTTCTTGAGGTTCATTGTGAAATTATTTTCTTGTAGCCATCCGGAGACGTCATTGAAGCAGTGTAGTAACTGTGGGTTTACTGGATTTGCGGTGGATATTGGTCCATATAGCATAATGTCATCTGTGTATATGTGAAAGTTGATGTTCTATGACCGTATTATGGAGCAGAGTGGTTGTAAATAGATGTTAAAGAGCAATGCCAATAGTGTGGAACCTTGTGGTATTCCTTGCGTCTGGCAGTATGGGGTGGAGATGCCAGTGCTTGTTCAAATTAGCTGATACCTGTCTGTTAGACAGGACTGGAACCACTGAAGAATTTTGTTCTGTATGCTGGTTTCTTGTAGTTTGTGGAGGAGGATGCTGTATGATATGGTATCAAATGCTGCTGATATATCTAGAAAGATAAGAGTGTTTCCAGTAAGTTTGTATTCCCTTGATTAACGTATTTATTAATGAGACCATGAGTGTCTCGACCCCATGGGATAGCTGGAATCCATGTTGCTGTGGGTCAAGTAGGTTGTTTCTGCCCAGGTGGTCCTGTAATTGCTGTTGTACTGTCTTCTTGATGACTTTTGTGGCGAATGGGAGGCTCACTACTGGTCTGTATGAGGTAAGATCCAGAGTCAAGTTCCAGTTTCTTGAGGGTCGGGCAGATGATGGACATTTTGAGGCTATTAGGCATCTGTCCTTATTTGAGAGATTTGTGTGCATGATGGCGAGTTCTGGGCTAAGCTCCTGTTTTGTCATCTTATTCCAACTCACTGAGCAGAGGTCGAGAGGAGAGGTGGTGGTGTTGAGTGTTGTTATAATGGTTTCATCCCTCTCTTTGTTGTTTCAAACATGTCCCATGTGGTATTGGGGGTGCTACTGAGGCAATTTCCTGTTGGTGTGGGTGGGATGTTGAGGTTTGGTTGGAGTTGTTTATATTGAGCTGCGAGTTGCTGTGGTGGAATGTTTGGAAGTTGGTTGGAATGATTAGGGGTTTTGGTCAGCTGCTTGACAATATCAAAGAGTTCATGTGGGCAATTAAGAGATGTATTTAGAAGCTTTGTGTGGTAGGCTTTTCGTGTGTTGTCTGTTTCGGTGCGGTAGTTGTTTAGTGCATCCATATATCTTGTTCTGTCTGGTTTATGTATGGCTTTCCTCCATCTTCCCTCGATTCTTATAAGTTGTGTTTTTAGCTTCCGTGAACCAGCGTGTTCTTGCTGGTTTTTCTTTTTTTTCTTTGGGGGCTATCATTGATCATGCTGCTGTGGCTATTACATTGTTCCAGTTGTTGGTTAGCATATTGGGATCGGACTGTCCTGATTGTATGTTTGGTAGAAAGTGTTTGAGGAAGTTGTCATTATTAAATGGTTTGAATCGTCTTGTTAGGTGTGCATCCTCAGCAGTGGTAATTGGTTGGTTGGATGTGATGAAGGTGATGAGACAGTGGTCAGACCATGGCACAGATGTGATCCGAGGAGTCATGCCTGTGATGGAAGTTTGGGGGTTGAGGAATATAAGATCCAGGGTGTTGCCCTTCCCATGTGTTGGTGCACGGATGATTTGTATCAGTTCCATGGCTTCCATTGCTTCAAGGAAAGCAGTTGCATGTTTCTCTTGCAAGGATGAGAGGTTGAAGTCCCCAAGGGTTATCAGTTCTTTTGTAGCATTGGCAATTTCGGTCGTCTGTTTGAAAATATCTGATAGGTCAGAGATTGCTCTAGGAGCTCTGCAAATCAGACAAACTGATAGGTGTTTGTTGGTGATTATTATTATGTCTGATTCCTCTGAGCTTTCTGTTGCAGGTTTTCGGAGGTGGAGATTTGATCTTGCTATTATGGCTACTCCTCCTCTTCTGGAATGTGAGGGAGAGCAGTTGTAGAGGCTGTATCCCTGTGGTGTGAGCTGGTTCATGAGTATGGTGTCTGTCTCTGATAGCCATGCTTTAGTTATACAGAGGATATCATTCTTTTGAGATGTGATGAGGTCTTGGATTTTGGGGAGTTTATTCCTCACTGAGCGCGCATTTATGAGTAAGATTTGAAGTGCTTGTGTAATTACTAGTGTTGTGGGGTTGTTGAGGGTATGTTCTGGTATGGTTGGGATAGATCCAGACATCCGGACAGCCCAGAGATGCACCCAATTCTGCTCCTGTGGGGGCTAGATGCCCCCGTGGGAGCAGAATCACGGCATAGTGGCTGGACATCCAGGACATGCCCTAATTCAGGCACCCTGGATGTTCAGCCACATCCCCGGCAAGCTCTGCCTGGCTCCTGCATGGAGCCACAATGCCATGGTGTCATATTGCCATGGCACAACGGCTCCATGCAGGAGCTGTGTTCCCAGCAGCAACAGCAGACTCTTCATTCTTCACAGTCCAACCCCTGATTGGGCCTTCCATGGCCAGGGTCGGGCTGCAGAGCAACCCCTCCACCCCCTCATCTGTTTTTTGTGTCCCGGCTCCAGCATCCTCCGACATCCCCCAACATCCCCGATGTCAGAGGTGGAATAAGTCCTCTGTTTAAATGGTCGACCTGGACATACATGGCCGACCTCGGAATCTGCCCTGTATATCTGGGGTCATGGTGTCGCCCACTGCCTGCTCTCGCTCCACCTCTGGCCCACCCCCTCCCGATCATAAACAGAGCTCCCCGCACAACTTTGTTTTACGTGCGGGGAGCTCTGTTTCCTGCATAGCAATCCGGGCATTTAGCTGGTCTGGACGTCCAGACCCGCTATACACAGTTCAGAATCTATCCCCTAGTGAATATAAATATTGCAAAATTAGGCTTTTTATTTCACATTACATATTTACTCCACAGCTTGCCCTGATATAATTACATCCTAAATACAGTATATTAGACCTTTATTCATATCAAGCCCGAATGTAGGCATAGGCAATATAGGTGATTGCCTAGGGTACCAGATTTTGAAGGCATCAATATCCAGGCCGAGGAAGAACCTATTCCTGCTTATTTTAATTCTCTGGGATCTGCTGTCTGGTCTTGCTCATGGGCAAACACCTAATAACCTTCCTGTTTACTGAACACTAGAGATCCACTACTCAGCTCCTCCCCTGACCATGACCCACATATAATTTTGGATAACAAGACAGAACTATCTACTGTAAATAGTTAAGCGATACCACATGTACATAGTTCTCTGTTATTGTTCTATGCAAAAGGGTTTTTGTTTATTGTAAACAGCTTTGACCCTGTGAAACTTGGTATATAAGTCTAGCCAAATAAATAAATGGGGGGGGGGGGATCTTATATACAGCCTTGAATCATAGTGGTTCCCAAAGATACATTTATTTGTGCACTTCTATGCCATCAGACAACAGTGCAGTCCCATGGTCCCCTCTGTTTTCGTTTTGTTTTTTGTGTCTGCTCATTGAACTCACTTTTCATCTTTTTAAGATAAGGATTGCTAATCTTGATTGCCCTCGGTGACATCTTTGAGCAGATGTTACAAAGGGTTGAGCCATGATCCTTACCCAAGTACTTATATGGTGTTATAATGACTTCTAGAAATACAATATGCACTCTCCAAACAAATAAAGATCAGTAGAGTAGTTTAATGTTTAGAGAAGCAGGTTGCTAACCACTGAAGCTAAGGCTCTCTTGTGACCTTGTTCTTATCTTCTTATGTTCACTGCCTCAGGTATAGCTTAGATTGTAAGCCTATTTGGCCTGGGAAATAACTCATGTACCTGAATGTAACTTGTCTTGAACTCAAATTTGAAAAAGGTGAGTAATAAATCTAAGTGCCCAAATTTGAAGAAGCAGTGCTGCAATTCTGAGTACCTTGCAGGTTTTTTCCATTTACCCCACTACAGTAGAATACATAGGGATAACCTAGAAAATAGAGAATTTACAAAAAAATATACACCCTGTATCAGAATAATATTACACATGTCCTAACCTTTTATTTTAATACTATATAGGGATTTCCAATCGTGCTGGCAATGGTAACAGGATGTGAAAGATACAAAGAATGGGAATGATCACAACCGATTACATCTCTGGAGCCATGCAAATTTGTGAACAAGGTAAACATATGTACTGTATCTTAGGACACATTGTTGACTACGGGAAATTCTACGAATGACTTACTATTGGTTTCAAGACTTTCACAGAGTTCCGTTTTGACCTCGCCATTTGGTCGATCATTTCCTTTTTGGATCAACTTGCTTTGCATGGTGGCAGCTGTTACTACAGCCTTGAAACTCCTTTTTCGTTTTTGAACGTTTTGCTCTGGGTGAAAAATAATAATATAAACTTTGGGCATGTAGAGCATGCCTAGGGAAACAGAAGCACTTAAACTCATAGACACCGTCAATGTTGTTGTCTGGATATACATCTAGGAAAGAAAAATAAGAAAGAAATTAAATATTAAAAATTAACTTTTCAACCCAGTAATTTTGAGATCATACTTGAAATACTGGTGCAAAAAAACCCAACAATGACATATGTTATCATCAAGTGTCCCTTGGTTTTCTTTCATTTGTATTGGTTGGAAGAAGTAGTGAATATTTCATTGAAAATAGATAAACCAATAATTGAAAACAAACCTTGGTTCCTATTTAAATAATTAAGCTAAATGATGAGAAAACAAAGTATAGAGGGCTTTAAAAAAATTAACACAGTTAGAACCATATCATTTATTTTAATGAACAGAAACCTCTGGATCATATGCCTTTCATGCCATTTTGTTAATCTTCAAAAGGGCCCAGTCACTATGATGCACTAATGTTAACGCATGTTAATTCACAAGCAATGTGTGTAATCAGTGAATTAAAGCACATTAACATTAGCTTACCTTTGTTACCAGGGGCCAATATGTTTAATAGAAGACGTAGTGAGGAAGCTTTGATACAACAACATTTCAGTGCTAAGGCCAGCTTTTAAAATGATCATCATATGTCAGCTTAGATGGGGTAAATTACTGTATATAGTTCACATCACAGTTCAATGATAATCCTAATACTATATGACAGACAAACATTTCTAGCCACTGTGGACTTGAGAATTGTACGCCAAAATAGTGCCTCAAGGGATGCTGTAAGAATGAGATCTCTAACACCTTTAGACAAACATCAAATTTAGTATTTCAAAGTGAATAGCATGTCTACAAATTACTATCAACTATGAAAAGCAAAATAGTATGCTACTCCCATAAGGAGATGAAGAAAGCTGATAGAAATGACATAGTCCAATTAAGATGGGAAGAGTTCAAATAAAAACTCTGCACTTCATTTTTCAATCTTTGAAGTTTTTCTTCAGCGTTTTCTTTTAATAAGCAAAATGAGGTGAAAGTATTTGCCTGGAATTTCTCATTTTATGTTTTTTTTTTTTCATTCTAACATTATAAAATCTCATTTCACATTTTAGAAATGCAAGGTCCAGTTCTCACCAGTCAAAGATAGACAATAAAACCTAACCACCATATCTGCCATCCAGGACACACAAAGGCACATTTGACAATAGGACATCCAAGTGCAAACTGGGACGTCAAAGCTAGAACGTTTGAAGAAAAGCAGGCACATGCAAGTTCAGGCACGATTTCAGAAATGTGGACATGTCCGATATGAACATCTATACAAATGTCCCCAGAAAAGCATCTCAGAGCATGGATGTCTAATTGCATAGTGGTTAAAGTAGTAAGTTAGGAGCAGGGTGTCCAGGTTCAAATCCTAAAGTGGATCTCTGTGATTTTACACTAGTTACTTAACTCTACACTCTCTGGATGTTTTAAGGCTAAAACAAGCCCTTTCCTGATGCCTATTCATGCCTGCAGATGTCCATGTCATTCCTGAAATTGATCGGAGACTTTTAAGTCCATTGTACTTCCCCAGACATGCCTCCACCACACCCTCTTGTCTACTTGGATATGCCTGGACCAGAGATGTCTATAAACATCATTTGTGGAATGGCTTCAGAGACGTCTCCGTGATTTTGACATCCATGTGCACATTTTCAGACATCCTAAATCATAACTAACTTTTTTAAAATGACCCCTACAAGCAGGAGCAGTTCAAGGCAATCTGCTGCCTGAGGCGAGGGATGAGATGGTGTTACCCTTAGAGCAAAGGGGAGGCTTCCTCAAAACTTCAGTCAGGGACTGAACCAAACCAAAAAGCTGATTGTGGAGGAAATGCAAGATATTCGCACACCAAGGAACTAAAAGAAAGAGCGAGAACCACAGCACAGTTTATTCCACTAAATTATAACTCATTTTTATTTTGTTGTTATAAACTGCATTATGGTTCTTGCTTTTTCCTTTTGAACATATTTTGCATTCACAGAATCTCCTCCCTCACCAATGGGCGCAGAGCAGAACTAGGACATTCCTCCACAGAACTCAATAAAAAAAACTCTGATTCTGGTCATCTCACTAACAACAACAAACATTCTCCAGTACCAGACATATTGTGAATTAATACAAAACCCTACAACAAAGACACTGAGGATCTATAGAGCAAATCTACCATACCATACCATAGCATACCATATCATATCATATCAGCACCAACTTCCAAAACTCACAGAAGGAGCCCATCCAAAAAAAGCATCACTGTAAATACCACAGTGGGCTCTGGAACATCCAACACCTATTTGAAAAGTTGAACAATTCAGATTACTACAGTACAGATCCCTGCATACAAACTCCATGGCCTTGGTCACACACTCAGAAAACAGACTCTCACCAAGTAAAGAACACATAAGGGAGGGAGGAGAGGCCTAGTGGTTGGGGCAAGTTGCTTCAGGCTAGAGGACAGCAACGCTGGGCTGAAAGGACTGGAATCTCTAGTCCCATAGCCACTCCCTGTGCCCTTAGACAAACCACCCAACCCTCCATTGCCTCAAGTACAAAACATAGATTGTGAGCCCTCCAGGAACAAGGGAAATATATGTAACATACCTGAATGTACACCACCTTGACACAATAAAAAACATTATATAAGCATTGTTAAATAAATAAAAATTAAACTGCACCTAAGAAGCCAGATTCTGCATACAATACAACACCAGAGAAATAAAAAGAGATATATGTCCATGTACTGTATAAAATATAAAGATAGCACCAATTCCAATCATTAAATTTAAAATAAAATTCTCTTCTACCTTTGTTGTCTGACCATTTTATTCTCTGATCATGCTGGTACCAATCTGAGGTTTCTGTTTTTCTCTACCTCCCAATACCCCGTCTACTTCCCCTCAGGGGCGGCCTGAGAGTGATGCGGGCCATGTGCAGAGACTCATTGCATCATCAATTGCATACATTTAGTATAACTTATTTTAAAATGTTTATGCCACACATCTAAAATCCTAGGTGGCTTCCAAACATACACATGTAATTTAGTAAAACAGATGTTACAGTAAAACAATAATAATAATAAACATTAAATCTGATTAATGAAAAGCCACTTAAACAGCCCTATTCCCCCCCCCCCCAAATTAAACCATTATAAGTATCCACACATCAGATTTATTTTGCTATGATCAGATTATTGATGAAGAGCGAAGATATGAATTCAAAGGCTGAATTGGATTGTGCTAGAGTTTGTGGAAAAGTCTGGAAATCAGCAGCAGTGAAGTTATCAGGCCACTAAACAAAATTACACTGAGACGTTCCCTTAAAATTTGAAATTTCCTTGAATCTGAACTGACAAAATATTTTAAATTTCAGTCTGGCAGAATAAAGAACACAAAACTGAAAATATCAAAGACAATCCATATTCCATTACCCTCCAACCAACACCCTGCAATTGACTACACCAAGGGGTATGTTTACTAAACCGTCTTAAAGTGCGCCCAGCGTTAGTGTGCAGGATGCCATAAAAGGAGTGGGCGTTCCAGTCTAAACGTCGCAAGCGCGCGTCAGCACGCGATAATGTGCACTGCGCACACTATCACGCGATAAGGTGCATAATGCACGTCAACGCGCGGTTAGCACAAGAAGGCGCACTGACCTACAAACAGAGCAAAAAAAGGTTAATACACCGACTGATGGTAGAGGGGTCATGAGTTCGACTCCCGAGTGGGCCTGCAGAAGAAGGCTGTCTGAGGCAGTACCCATTGCATTTACCCACTGCTAGCTGAGGCAGTTCCCTTTTTGTTTGAAATCTGTGCTGCCAGCAAACACACCCTCAAAGTGCCGTAAAAGAAGGTGCTGCAGAAGGCGCCCCAGAGGGCACCCTTTAAAGTGCACTGTATGCCAAGGCACCCTAAAATGTTGCCTATAGGGCACCCTAGAGGGTGCCATATAGGGTGCCCTATGAGCCGCTGCAAGGGTACTGCACCGCTTTGGATGGCAGCACTGCACATGGTAATCCCTGGTCATCCTAAGTAGGTGAGCTGACATGCAAGCAGCAACAGCAGCGTAGCACAATGGTTAATACAATGATTGATGGTACGGGGTAATGAGTTCAACTCCCGAGTGGGCCTGCAGAAGAAGGCTGTCTGAGCCTGTACCCATTGCATTTACCCACTGCTAACTGAGGCAGTTCCCCTTTTATTTGAAATCTGTGCTGCCAGCAAACACACCCTCAAAGTGCCGTAAAAGAAGGTGCTGCAGAAGGTGCCTCCCAAGGCGCCCCAGAGGGCACCTTTTAAAGTGCACTGTATGCCAAGGTACCCTAAAATGTTGCCTATAGGGCACCCTAGAGGGTGCTGTATAGGGTGCCCTATGAGCCGCTGCAAGGGTACAGCACTGCTTTGGATGGCAGCACTGCACATGGTAACCCCTGGTCATCCTAAGTAGGTGAGTTGACATGCAAGCAGCAACAGCAGCGTAGCACAATGGTTAATACAATGACTGATGGTACAGGGGTCATGGGCACTGTTCCCTCTAAGCTGTGCGCATGTGCGCGCGTGCGCACACACCTCGCCGAGCAAGCGCACATACTTTACAACAGAGCGCACAAAAATTATGGTTCTTATTCTGATAGAAAACAACACAGACGTCTTAAAATTTAAAAGTTGTGATTGTAATTACTAGAAATTTTTCGCTTCATTTAGTAATTGTCTATTTTCATTTAATTTGATTAAAATCAGTGTGGTGTACATACTGTATTCTGACGTGTAGTCAAATTTTAAAGTATATAACTCCGAGTGTCATTATGTGGCGCACAAAAATTTAACCTTCCTTCAAAAGCTGCACAGCTGATATTTTATGCGCACACAGCCTTCAGAAAATTAGAGGGAACATTGGTCATGGGTTCGACTCCCGAGTGGGCCTGCTAAAGAAGGCTGTCTGAGCCTGTACCCATTGCATTTACCCACTGCTGGCTGAGGCAGTACCTACAACATCTACCCACTGCCGTCTGAGGCAGTACCCTTTACCTTTACGTAGTGCTGTCTGAGGCATATTAGGTCGTAATTTAAACCTGTGCTGCCAGCAAACACATCCTCAAGGTGCCGTAATATAAGGTGCCCAATAAGGCACGCCAGAGGGTACAGTATAAAGTGCACTGTCCGCCAAGGCATCCTATAGGGTCTCCTATAAGGCCCCCATAGGGCGCCTTATAGGGTGTCCAATGAGGCACGGTAAGGGTACAGCACTGTTTCTGATGGCAGCACTGTGCATGTAAAAGTGTGGTAAGCCTAAGAAGGCACCCCCACCTGCAAATACAGCAACAGTGCTGTAGCACAATAGTCAATACATTGAGTGATGGCACAGGGGGTATGAGTGCAAGTCCTCTGTGTGCCAAATGAGTAAGGCTGATAGAGGAAATGACCTCTTCTGTTATCAATCTGTGCTGCCATCAGAAACATAACCAAACCCGAGTGCCATAAAACCATGCACCTTTTCAGGGTGCACCAGAGGGCACATCCTAAACAACCATGTCAGCGAAGACGGGTTATGATGTGCCCCAGAGGCCATGTTGAAAGGTTGCAAACCCCCAAGGCACCATAATAGGCACCCCAGAAGCTGTTGAACCAACGGTGTGATGCAAGATGCCCCAAGGATATATAGGTGAACCCAAAAACATTGCCCAAGTGCAGTAAGGTCCCCCAATTTGAAGGGCAAGAGAGGTATGTGGCAAACAGACATGTAACCCTAACACTACACAGAGCAACAAGGAAAGACAATGCATAAATAAAGGAAGGACGTAGAGCAGATCTGATGGACCAGACGAATCAGCGTCCAGCCCATGTGGCTGCTTGAAAGCTGCACAAACATATCGGGGGCAGCTGCAGCGATGCACAGAGGGAAGGTAATGTACCATGCAATAATGACAGTGTGTGGCAGAGGATGGGAAGACGTGTGCAGCAGAAGAGGTAGAAGTGGCAGGATAGGAGGAATGTCATGATGACAGTGGAGTAGCTGTGCCATGCAGAGGACACACAGGAGATGCAACCAGAGAGAGCCGCAATGCAGGAATGTATAGGAGTGCAGGATGTGGGGGTAGCAGCATGCACATCAGGGTAGGACGGCACACAGCTGGCAGACACACATAGATGGACAGAAGGATGGCTCACAACTGTGATGAGGGTACAATGTGCTCACAGTACAGATCTGCACAGATATGACTGTTACAGGCATGAAAGGTGGTTGTGCAGGACAGGCAGACAAATGAAAGAGAACAGAGAGGAGCCAAGCCCATGACCAGTAGCACAAATGGTAATGCACAAACCTGTAGGCCACACCACCAGGGTCAACCCAGTAGCAAAGGCTGCATACAAACATACTGGAGGGCATCACAAGACACCTGCTGGCCCTCAGGATAGGCAAAGCCCCAACAGTAACAATGATGAAATGCATATGCAGATCTGCTGTGTAAAGAGCAGATCACAGTCAGTAACTGGGAGCACACACACATAGGGCCACATGTACACACACAATGAAAGGTCATGCAGTGGATACAGCATTCAAAAGAGGAAAGAAAAGAATTCCCAAGGGCAGCAGAGGATGCTCTGTGGAGTAGGTGCATAATCTGTACCTGGAGAGGAGAGAAGTGAACCTGCAAACAGGTGCACTACACACCAGCTGAAACACAGCAATATGAAACCCCCAACCGGACTGCCATGTACACACCTTAAATAACGAGACATATGTAACAGCTAATATGTGATGGGTAGGCAACTCAGAGGGCACACCTTGGTGTTCTGTGAAAGGATGGAGGTGTGTGTGAAGAGGTGATGAACCTGCTGGTAATTAGTGGTCATATTAGCACAAAAGCAAAAAAGAAAAACCATGAGGGGATCAAACCTGCAACCAATGGTGTTAGATCATATGCCGTAAACAACTAATCCAAACAAACACAATGAGAACACAGAGCACAATGCAGAAATAGCCCCACAAGGGAAGGGTGTGTATGGGGACCTGTAATACCCAGTGATGTTGCAAATGGCTAGCAGACAGACAGACAGCTGACACCATACAAGGATGTGAACACAGGTAGGCCATGTACATGACCAGAGAAATACTACATACAAGTGTTGATGGGATGAAAGATTGTTGGAGTAGCCCAGTGGTGAGAACACTGTCAGGGTCACCAAGCAAACAGGGTTAAAATCCAACTAGCACCCCTTGTGGCCCTGGGCAAGTCACGTCACCTGCCAGCACCTTGGAAGAAGTGCCTGGCAAACCACCTCCAGTGACACTGCCAAGAAAATCTTGGGGTCTCTGGGTAACAATGAGTCAGGACTGACACAAAGGCACACATGGGGCAATGCATGTTTGTCACCATGACCAAGCAGCAGCAGAGACAAATGTATGTAAAACACATATGTTCATTTGGAGAAGCATGACAGATAGTGTAGATAAGGTCATCATACCATCAATGTGAGGGGATCCCTGGTGAAAGACGGGAACACATTTAGCAGGGTAGCTACCCACATCCCACAGAAAGGCCACTGGCCCACCCACAAATGAGGGGCAGGAGACACAATGTGCATCAGGTGCATGGTGTGCAGTATGCATTAGGCCCTGCCCCCCCCCCCCACTGTTGTACCTCTCCAATGTGCCACCCACGTATGAGGGCACGTAGACAGTAGGACGTGCATGATGAGGGCCCAACACACATCAATCATGATTTGTGTCCACAAACATATCTATCATGCAACACAGGAGGCACACAAATGGAAACAGCATGTGTTAAAACGTTGTAATTTCAAAAAAAAGATGAAACCTCATGTTACAGCACCCACATAATCCCTGACATAGGAATCGAAGAATCTACAATGTAACCGTAAACAATCAGCTAATGCACATTGAGGATATGCGAACAGGTAGTAGAGGCACATGAACACAGACAGCATCCAAAAGAAAATACCTGCAGAAACATGCATAGGTAGCACTGTGCAGGAGGTCCCCCTGCACTGGTTGGTGTATAGACAGTGTCTGTACACATATATCACGGTACATGGAATGCACAAGTGAAGGAAGACAGACACTCACAGTGTCACACTCCAAATATAATGTGCCAATGTGAGTGTAGTTACCTCAGGGCATACATAGGAATGTCCAGACATGCAATTCAAGGTTTGTAAATCAAAGTGTATCGCCATGTCTGTACAGTAAACATACACAACAACTAGTATATAGAAATGGAAAGTAAGGGCAAACATGTTTCAGGGAAACACACAGAAACCATATTGCCTCATGCTGTGTTTCCCCAACATAGTCAGCCATATGCACATGCCCCATCCACATCTCAACATGATACAGTGATACCACACATGCAGGGAAACACCCTTGGTGATTGAGAACATCAATTCAGGATGATGGTGTGTATGAAAGCAGTGTCATGGCAAAACCTGCATCATGTCCAGGTGGAGAGTGTGTGGACATAGACAACATGATCTCTCCATTGCTCCCTCTATGCCACATGCATGGCTGTATGTTTGTGTTGAAACAAACAGATGTGTGTATCCTGTGTCCCATGTCACACACATGGCTGAAACACATCAACAACACAATTGTAAAGGAATGTACAACATACGTTGACAATGGCAGCCCTTGCTGCACACGTGGGGACCAGTACACAGTGTCCAAAGTGCAAAGCGTATCTGCTATCCCACACGTAACCTAAATACTGTCCTCGCAACACTGGGCATGCATAGTCTAGTGCCACATCCCAATATGCTGCAGTCCGTGAAAGTTCATGTGTGTATCCTGCAATGATCACGACTCCCAGCCAGAGCACGGCAGCAGCGTTGTGTTGGACAAGTTTGTCATGTCCAAAGTAGCAAGTCAACAAGAATAATGTCCATCCGAGGCATGTGTCCCACTCGCAGAGGTCGAACATCCTATGGCACCAAATTCCAGGAAAGGCTCCATGGTGTTGTGTATCCCAACAGGTGGCTGATGGAGACGCCAGATGCATTGTAATAGATGTGTCCTGTATGTCCTCCGCCCTGTGTCAGAGGAAGAAACATATTGTATTGGTATGCTGCTGTTAAAAGCAGCACAAATTGCAGAGAGTCTGACATTGAGAAAGACATAGGAAAGGGACGTTCCGGCAAACATGACATTATCACAACACGAAAAACACCGCATGTGGGTGACATCCTGAACCGGAACAGCAGACACAGGTGTCACATGGATATGGACATGTCCATGCCCATGTCACACAGGTGTCACACTGCTCCACCCTATGTGCATCAGTGCCCGTGAATGGAGATCACGCCAAATATGTATATGACAAACAGTAAAGCACCAACATGTAAAGGCTAATGTCAGCACCAAGCAAACTATGGTGCAAACTACCTTGTGGTTGCATCAGGTGTATGTCCTGGATCCCCAGAGCTGCTCAAAGGCTGTAACAGGTCCAAGTGATGGGAGGCATTGTCGCAAAAATGTGTAGAATCGCCAAGTCACCATGTTATGCCACTGTTGATGTATGTCCACGTGATGAAGCTATCTGTGATACAAAACAGCTGGTCAACAGTGGTCAGTCAGAACACAGGACATAGGTCTGCCCCCAACACGCAACACATGCCCACAATGTTCAGATGGTAAACATCAGTGCGGTATAGATAGCACACTCACCCCCGCCACCCAGGTGTCTAGCCACTCACAACACATGCGAATGTGAAATGCCTGCACACTGTATCATCACACAGCGAACCACAGATAAAAGATTCACAAAGAATGTTAAGGGCAGCGTGCCAGCAGTAGGAGACGGCCTCGACGTGCATAAGCGGATAGTGGTTGACATACACGCCATGTGAAATACAATGATACACTGGTGTTAGCTGATGGTACAATGTTGGCAAAGGGTGCAGGTGAAGCACACCACCAAATCCCCTGGACCCACACACACATGCAGCTCTGTTGGTCATATCCCAGAGACAGTGTTGCTGAAGACCTACTGTGCAGGAACACATGGGGAATTGTGTGCGCACAGAACGATCTGGGGTATGGAGGTGCAGGGAAAAGAGGTCAATTACAAAAACAGGGCGATATGACATATCACGGAGGACATGTGTACCCCCTGTTTGCTGACACAGACAGGGCAGCAGTAGATCCACCTACCCCTGACCACTGCCTGTTGGTCGACGCACAGTCACCAGCCAAAGCTCCACAGCACCCGGAGTTCCACCAACTATGTCCTGTGCATTGGGAAACACAAGGGCAAAATACATCTGTTACGCCCTAGCTGTGCAACCCGCACCGCACCTTCCCATAATCAGCGTGCAGACCCACCAAACCCTGAACAGACTGTCTGTTCACCATCACACTGCACAGATCACACCCATGTGACGGTCATCATTGATGTTTCCCTGGCAAACTACCGGGATCCGTATGCTGTCTGTCCCTTCCCTCACTTCCCAGCTGCTGTACAGAGTGGTGGACAAAGGTGTTTGCTCCCCACTGTGTTGTGTCACGCCAGGGTTGCTATTATATCCTGGCCCTTCCAAACTGCTCCCTATGCTCCATCACTGTGTGTATTGCTGTCTCAATGTCCTTTCCTACCCTGCTGTCATGCCCAGTAACACAAGGATATATGTAGGGTCAACCCCCGTATCCCCTGTGCATACCCATATTCGTGCTGTGGATAGCCCACACCGTAGCTAACATTAACACCTGTGTGCTGATGCTATAATTTATTTATGTACATCTCCTATATCCCACCCTATTAAAATCGATGTGGTTCACAATGAACAGAAAACTTCTACAATGCGACATAACAGTGCATCTACAGAGAACAGAGGTTGAACTGGGGAGAACTGGGGAAACCAATCACAGGTCATATTGAAATAACAGTGTATGCATAGTTGGATACAACAGGGTATTCACAGTTCGGCAGAGGTTGGTGGTACAGGAGAGGTGTACCAGAAGGTGTACGCTGACTATCCACCTCTCCTGTACCCCCAACCCCTGCCCAACTGTAAATATCCTGTTGTATCCAAATGTTGCTCCTGCCTGGTTCGCCTCTGTCTGTGTGTAACTAGGCAACACTGCAAGTTCCGGCTATTCAAAACCCCATAAATTGGGCAACAATCCCCCCCCTGGCTGGACAACGCACGGGGCCCCTATCCGCCACAGCATCCAAGTCATGACTACGTGATACCCTACACAGTCAGGCACACTGTAGTGTCTCCGTAATCTCCTTTACGGACCACACAGAACTGTAATCCACATTCCACAGATCACAAAGATACCACAACATAGCAAATGGAGCGCCATAAAAACACAGCACACACATGGACCCTGCAACTTGGAGCATACCAACCTCACAAACAGCTTAGAGGACATACTGATAAGCACACACATCTAGACAACTGGCCTAGCCATGCTCTTCTCCCCACTGTGAAAGTCATACCATATGCTTGTCACCCCGCTGCAAACCATTTATCGAAACCAACAACGTGTGTCTGCACAGCAGCCCCTATCACATGCACCCACAAACCAGGTATGTCAGGCAGACACCTCCCACAAGCCTAAAGCAACACACACACACATACCACCTACACCTGCTGCTGTACCCCGCCCACAGTTACTGTGCATCAGACATTAGTATATATGATGCTGGCATGGCTAGCCACCGTAAGTTACATGTCCGTGCAGTGCTGCATATCACTGATACTGTGATACAAATGGACACTAGTAGTAGCTGTACACACATATTCAAACAAATGTAGGTGGTAACAAATTAAGTACGTACATGTGAAGAGCTCCATAATCAGCTGCCTTCTGACTGCTGTCCCCTCGCGTGTGTCACCACAGGCACGTGCTGGGGGGCACACAGGGTCATCCTCTAGATCCTCATTAATGTCGACAGGGATACGGTGCCTGAGAGCAATGTTGTGCAGGATGCAACAGGCTAAGATGATCTCTGCCACGGTCTGTGGACGGTATTGTAAGGCACCACCTGTTCTATCCAGACACCTGAAGCGACTCTTTAATACGCCAAAGGTGCGCTCTATGATGGAGCGGCTGGTGGCATGGGCCTCATTGTACCTCCACTCTGCACGTGTCCGTGGATGACGCACAGGGGTCAGCAACCAGGGGCGACACCCATATCCTGCATCACCTGCAAAAAGAGGAATGTGTAATATTAAAGGAGGAGCGCATGTTCCCTCAAATTGACACAAGTACATATGTGCTAAACAAATGCATACCACAATTTGACATACACATATGACAACACATGATGGGACAGCACAGCTATGTATCAGGGTGCGAGGGCAGACACACAGGGCAAGGGCTAGGTGCACGGATTGGAATCAGTAACCATGGCACATATGCTATTTATTTATTTTATTTTTATTTAACAATCATTTATATACCGCATCTTCTGGAGATCAGTTGCGGTTTACAATAAACAACAATCAACAAAGCAGGAGCTTGGTTTTACATGGAACATCTTGTAACAGTAAACAATATATCAGCTAACAGCATATGTTAATACAAAACAAAACAAAACATTATAAACTATATACAATGCTATGCAGCCATTCAACTATTACGACAAAGCTCCATAGCAAGGTGGACTGTGAGGCCACACCTATTAAGTCACATACAGTTGACATACCCACACAACAAGTCAGACATCTGCACATACGGTTAGTAACATGAACAACATGTGCACATAAGAAATGAGAAATATACACCCAGCAATACACAGTCCCCATACTGTCCAGCCTCAAAGTGAGTGAACAGTGCCGAGTTCTGCAGGATATAGGAGTCATGGGTGGACCCTGCAAACCTGGGAACCACATTCAGAATATGCTGATGTGCATCACAGACAACCTGAACATTCAGGAAATGATAGTGTTTGCGGTTGCGGAACACTACCTCCCTGTCTCTGGGCGGGACCAGGGCAACATGTGTGCAATCAATAGCTCCCATCACGTGTGGTATTCCGGCTAACGCCTCAAAGGCTTGGTTCAGGGTCCCCCACTGTTGCCTAGTGTGGGGAAGGGCTATGTAATCCCCCACCCGGCTGACCATGGCACGCAGTACCTAGTGGAGACAACGTGAGAAGGTGGGGCGGCTCATGCCACCCACTGCGGCCACCGAAGACTGGAAAAAGCCGGAGGCAAAGAAATGTATGGCACCAAGGAGCTTGACCAAACCCGGTATGGCATGTGACCGACCAGTCAGGGGCTCGAGGTCAGGTCTGAGATCCTCATACAGTTCCAGAATAGCTCCCGTGCTCAGGCAGTAGAGGGAGATGACCTGGTCCTCACGCATGTCCTGGAGCTGGGCCCTGGGCCTGTAGAGATGAGGCCGGCGAGCCTGCACCCCTGCACATCTAATGCCGCGTGCGGGTACAGCCCCTGCCCGGCCTGCCTCCACAGCTGCAGGCCTGAGTTGAAGCGGGTCCACACCCATGTCCTGTGCCGCAGCCCCATCGACACCATCTCCCCCATCAGGCAACCGCAGCCCCTCCTCAACAGCAACCGCAACCACAGCAAACGCAAAGGATGCCATACACACAACCTGTCCAAATGCACAATGACACACAGACAATGACACCCACCTCACTGACCAGGACACACAGACACACACACAGGCCAAACAACACTCACAAACACAGCCACTACACACAAAGAACCATCCTCCAACACTCGTCAACCTCCACAAACACGTCACCAACTCTGTCTCTCTCCAACACAATCCCATCAATGTGTCCCAGATGTGCAGCTGAATTTAAAGGGTAGAGCTATGTTGCGCACGTTGCGCATGCGCTGATACATGGGCGCGGCCGTTACGCGTGTTGCGCATCGCTGAGACATGGGCGTGGCCGTTGCGCGTGCACGAAATGTGCATTACGTGGACTCTCCCTATAAATACCTCTGCATACCTAGGCCACTTTAAGGGTTTTGTGTAGGAGAAAGAGACAGAGAGAGAGAGAAGGAGTATGGTATTGGTTAGTGTTTGGCGGAGTAGTGTTGGTGGAGAGAGTCAGCGGCAGTTGGAGAGGAGTTGCAGGGGGCAGAGGCAGGTGCAAAGGGTAGTGAGACAGCAGAGGAGAGATAGAGGATGGGTGGTGAGCAGCAGGTATGAGAGACAGCAGAGGGGAGAGGGAGCCAACAGGGGGAGGGGGGTGGTGGGTAGGTGTGGGGGGAAGCCCTGTGGGTGGGGGAAGGGATGGCTGATCGGGAGGGGGAGGGGGCCCCGTAGGATGCTTTAGCACCAGCACATGGCTGGTCGGGAGGTGGGGCGGCCACCTGCTCATGCGGGAAGGAGCAGTGGGAAGGGAGGGGGGGAGGCGGGCACATCAGGTGGGTCACAGCCCACACAGGGGCCCCCCACTGCCAAGAGAAGGAGAATCCCTGTGCCTGTTGCTGCGCGGAGGAGGGCAGTGTGTTTCAGCCCCCAAGAGAACCACACCCTGCTGGCCTGTGTCCTCGAGCACTACGATGTTCTGTATGGGCGGCTCAGCAACAGCACCACGATTGCCACACGGACAGAGGTGTGGGAGGAGGTGCGGGTGGCCATGGCTGAGTTAGGGGGACCACCAAGGGACCTGGACAGCCTCCGTAAGAGATTTAACGGCATCAAGCGTGGGGTGCGAGCACACATGACTGCAGAGAGGCAACATGCCATGGGTACTGGTGGGGGTAGCCCCTTCACCCCAACCCTCACCCCATTGGAGCAGGAGCTGGCAGACAGACTCAGGCCAATCTACCTGCATGGCCTTCCAGAGGCCCTGGACACCGCCCATCCCCGGGCAGGTACATATGTAAGCCTGTGCACCCTCTCCCTCACCCCCCACTGCATCTGCCGCTGCTGCTCCCCCCCACCCCCCACTCCCCTGGTATGTCTCTGCCCCACCTATCACATGGTGTGGCCAAAGTGTAACGTGGCTAACATGAGCTATGTCACTCTCATTTCGGGCCCCCAAACCCAACCTCTCACTCTGTGGGGGCAACCACCCACCCCTAACAGACCTCTCATGTTGGAACTAGGCCTACCACAATCCCTTAAACCCCATCCACATGCCCCACCCCACCCCGCATGCCCTCCCCCCCCTGGAATGTGCACACAGGTACAGATGAAGTCGCCTTTGTACATGACCATTTGAATCCCGCTCCCCTCACCTCTCAACTCAGCTGCCACCTGGCCCTTGTCTGTGTAAAATGTTTCCACAGCCACACCATTCAAGAGGGGCCTCCAGGTCCCCCGCACTCACCGGTCCTCTGGCCATGGCAGGGGCAGTGGGCCCCCTCTGTCTCCTACGGGTCACATACAGTCTCCCCTCCCACCCCTAACTCTCCCCTCACACTCTGTCGGATTCCATCTGAGCCGCTGCTCCACACAAACACCACCCCGAGTAGCTGGTGTCCACCGTCCCAACAACACCTCCAGACCCACCATCCTCTCAGATAGTGAGTAATGTCTCTCAACCCTCCACGCCCATCTCACCCGCAGTCATGGTGACATGAAAAGTCATGTCGCGGACACCTCCAACCCCAATGTTCGCAACCCCCCTGCTACCCCCGTATAGCCCCCTGCTCTCACCCATTGCACCAACACACCAGCAGGGTCATAGCCCTGTGCTGCCTGTCACGTCTAACTGTTCACCCCCCAACTGCCCTGACTCTGTGCCCCCCTTACCCAACAACCACATGTTAGGCCTCATCACTCCCCATCCCCAATATCAGCCACGCACGGGATCCACTACTCTAGTGAGAGACCCCCCTGCCACTGACCCTCCAGCTCTCTCCCCCACTATGTCCACACCCCCTCATCCACTATGTCCACCAATTCCACTGCTGAGTCTGTGGCCCCCTTAACTGCTGTACCCACTGCTGCTGTGGTGCCTCCTGCTCCCCACATCCTGTGCCCTGTTAGGCGTTCACCACGCAGCCATGCCTCTCTCAAGTTACCCGCTATTTGCGTTCATATGCCCGCTCTGCTGAGCAGGCCTGGCACACAACCTGCTCCAATGCTGACCATCCACCCAGTAGATGCATGCCCCTGTCCTGACCATCAGCCATTGCCGCCTCCAAACAACAGGTCCTGGCCAGCTGGCAACCTCTCCTGTCTCTCCTCCCCGTCGTCTGTTCTGTACATGCGACCCTCCCCTATGTGTTAACGCATTCCGGGCACCTACCTCCTGTTGTGCGTAAACTGTGGCATGGCACCAACATGACCAAATCCAGGACAGCACCCTCCCTGTTCCCACCCCCTCCCCACCCTCTGTTCCCCACCCTTCGTTCCCCCTGCCCCATCCTACCCCTCATGTCCCCCACCCCCTGCTCTCCTGTCACAGATGAGGATACAACACCCCTCCAACGTCCACTGGGCTGACCACCTGGCACTCCGATCCCAGGGCCACCCACCTCCCCAGCCACATGTGTAACACACCTGTCACTCCCCCATTACTCTGAGTTGCGTCCCGTTGCTCACCACTGCCAACATACCATCTGACTAGCAGCATGCCATTGTCACGGCCCTGCCCATGAAACCCACACACAATCCCTCCCATCCCCTGACACCCATACTGAAAGAACTGCACTGGTTCCCAATCATCGCACGCAGCAAATACAAAGCTATCATGAACATCTGCACTATCATACCACAGTCCTCCGCCATACGCCTACACACGCCCATACAAACTGACACAAGCACACTGGCAAGAAGAAGAGGCACCTCCAATTGGGTAAACACCCCAAACGGCATCACCAGGTCACGCAAAGACACCGCACAACGAGCAATCTCCCTGGCTGCTACATCCACATGGAATGCTATCCCAGATGATCTGAGACTAACCACAGATAGCAAGGACCTTTGCAAAAGGCTGGTGACAAACCCTGTTCAGTGGTTACTATGGACACACCCCCAGAACCAGCATACAAGCCAGTTCATCCACCTACCCCCCCACCCCCCCCATAACTGTACATATGACCGTATAATAGCTCATAATGTATAATAGCACACTATTTAACTACACCAAATCTAATCACATCCCCGCCACCACAGACACAGCACTCTGTACACTGCATGTGAACATTTGCCCCCTCGATTGTTTGCCATTGCAAATGCATTGATTGAATGATTAGGTGGTATAGCAATAACATTACTAAACAAAATAAATAAGTTGCGTCATCCCTCCCCTGCCCATCATGTCCACAATACGTGAGCGCGATGCCCACCACTGCTGCCCCGGTGCCCTCTCCCCACATGCCCACCATGAACACACACAAGCCAGTATCCATCCTCTATCTGCCAACGCAACTGGCCGTAGCTGAGTCGTCTATGATTAGCCTCTGTTAGTGTCCAATGGCCTTTGACCTGTCGTCACCCCTCGTGCTCTCTGCTGCCATCGTCAACATTGTCCAACGCCGTCCACCTAACACCCTGTCACCAGTCGGATCACAAGGGATCTGTGCCTACCTGGCCCCCCCCAACTCCCCCACCGCCTGCACGGCATGCACATTGGTGGCCCCTCCACCTCCCCAATCACTATACATGTGGGTGTATGTCATGGTTCTGCCCATGGTCCAACCTCCGCTCCCCCCATGCCCAATCCCGTGGTGCCCATATCCCCTCCTATGCCTCCGCTGTCACCTCTCTGTGTACCACCATCCATCCTACCACACCGTGCCTGTGATGACCCATTCACATCAGGCCGTCATCTCGGCCTGCCCCTCTGACACTGCTACTTGGAAGTCCCACCACTGCTTGCAGCTACCCATGGCCATGACCTAACCCCTTGCCCCTCCCCTTGAAGCTTCCCCACCTCCACCCCCATTCACAACCTCTTGTGCAAACTGTGTCAGCCCCCATGGCTCCCTTCCACAGACCCCTAGATTCGACGCAGGTCATCTCTCCACCCCACATCACATACCCACATGTTATGTCTTTATTTATGTACATTCTCTCATATACCGCGCTATTCTGCATCTGTGTGGTATACAGTGAGCAAACTAAACTTACATTGAACAGGGCATTATAACCTGGAGATAACTATTTTGCAAGGTACTTGGGCTATGGAGGGTTAGGTGGCTTGCCCAAGACCACAGGGAGCACCTGTGGAACTAGAAACCACAGTCCGTCAGGGCCAAAGGTGCTATCCCCCAGTGGGATGTTAACCACCGACCTTCCGGCTTGAGGTACTTGCCGCAACCACTAGGCCACTAGGCCAAAATTGCGTACGCATCCCGTGTCAAACCCTGCAACATCCTCCTGAACCGCCCTGTCCTCCCTGATGACACTCCGACACTGCTTGTCTACTCTGTCGGTCCATCACACCATGGGTGCTGTAACCACCAGCTTGCTGGCCACCCTGCTGACCGCACCCTGGTCCTCCCCAGCCTAGTCAACGGTCTGCTGCCTGTCATATGTCCCACCAGCCATGTATCGCACACATCGCTCCATCTCCCATTTCTCTTCACTGGCCCCCCTGCCATCCCTCATATTGCATTCCCGCCCCTCTGCCATACCTATACATGTGTTTCGTTGTCTGCCCATCCTAGCCTTACATACCCCCTCTCCACCTAGACACCCTCTCGCCTACTCTGCACCTCGCAATGTCGCCAGGTAGCTATGGCCATTGCATGTCCTGCCAATGCTGGATGATGGACCTTTCCAATGACTGCACCCCTCTGCTGGGATCCTATACCTGTCACTGTCCACCACGCCTCCCCCCTGGGCACATGAGACCCCAATCCGAGAACCCCAGCCCTCTCTGATGCCCCCTGTCCCTGACACGTTCCGTCCCGCCGTCTCCATAGACATGTTGCCGATCGTGGTGCATGTCAAAGGCTCACGCTAGCTTACATCGTACTGTGTCCTGACACAATTGTGGGCTATAACAGGCAGGAAAAGTCCCTTGTTATGTCTGTACAGCGCTTCCCCTGTTGCAGCGCTCCGTACTGTGCGGGCAGGCTACATAGCTTGACAGCAACACTGTATGTGTATGACTGAGACCCGGATACACAGACATTAGCATTGCAGAGCAATAAGGTATGAGATGGACCTGCTATTTTCACGTGTTGAGAGAGGGAGCACAGCTTGCCCTCCTTCCTCCATGCATGGCTGTGTGGAGGACTGATCAGGTGGCATGTGCGTGGCATGTGTATAGGTGATAAATGGGTCACGAAGGTATCTCACACATCACCTTGTGTCCCACCCACAGGCACTCAGCGGGCTCACCAGCTGCTACACGAGGATCTGGGGGCTATCACTCGTGAGCTGCAACAGACAAGGGCCGCACGCACTATGATTGTCGATGAGCTCCAGCAGAACAGGGCCACAAACTCCATGATTGTGGAGGAGATGCAGCGGAACAGGGCCACAAATGATCTTATGGTGGGGGCGCTCCTCAGAATTGCACGTGCACTGGAGACCAGAAGGAACCTGATGCAGCAGCCTGTGTCAACACCGCCACCGGAGGCTGCATCACCGGAACAACTACAGGGGGGTGGGCCGCCACGTGGGCAGGCTGTGCAGGGCGGGAGGGGCAGGAGGGGCGGTCGGTGTGTGCGGCATGGCAGGCAACAGAGGATGTGATCTAAACAAAATAAACTGTCATGTACCTGTACATACTGTGTATTGTTTTCCAATTTTTGGGGCAGGGGTGCCCGATGACGCCCACACCGCATGTTGTCTCCCCATCTACGTGGCCACCATCATGCCCCTCAGTGCAGGGGTGGCTGTACTGGCAGTTCCCAGCGCACAGTGGACCGGCCAGACCCTGTGTGTCATGGACGGTGTCAGGTCCCAGCCACCGGGCCCCAGCATTGGGGGATAGCCATGCTCCCCAGATGCAAATGGCACATGTCTTGGTGCCACATGTCTGGTGCTTGGCCCTGTCGCAGTCACGCCCCCCAGCTCCCCCCAGCAGGAGCCACACAGGTGCATACCGTCTCCCTGGCCCCACATGGCCTACATGGCAGGCCTCCCATGTTAACCTGCTTGTAGCACTGACAGACATGGCTTGCTTACATAGGTCAGTTGCGCATTCCTGCATGTACCTATGGTCACCCACTGCCAATCCCTGGGACATGCATGTCCCTGGAGCACCCGCATATGCCATCCCCCTGGGCAGCTCCTTGGTTCAGTGGCACACCTTCCCCACAGACCACAGCCATCACTATCATCTGGTTCAGCTATTGACACACATGCATCGTGCATCTGATATGGCTCTCACACATTCCACTCAGCATACACGTAACCAGGTTCTGTGCGACATGATCCACATCGGCACACCACAGTGTCTACAATGCACATACATGCCCGCACACATGGCCATTCCCCCCAGCCACATGTGTGGACAGGACATGTCTGCTACACATGTCGCCCTTACATACACATACCTCCCGGAACACATGTCCCAGGATCATTTCCGTAGCCTGTCTGGGGGAATGATGAAGGACCAATGGTTCAAACATGTTTTATTTATAAACAATTAAACATATAACTTTGACATACATCAAACATAGCGCACTACATCTGTATACCCTCTGTACAGGCATACCATGCCATGCGGTGTCACACCATCTGCCGTGTGGGGTCGGGGAACACAGGACACCACAGGGCACGTGTGTGGGCATCACAGGAGCCATAACATGCTCCTGGGACGCCCGTCAGGGGATGGCCACCGAACGGGCATCCATCCCATCTCGGCGGCCATCCACTGAACAGCTGCTGTCAGCTACCGGTTGCTGTGAACAACTTGATGCAGGGTGTGCTGAATGCCAACCAGGGCCATATGCATGTCGTGCACGCACATGCCACCACACACACACATGGTGCCAGGTGTCTGCGTGGTGGCATGTGCATGCAGGCCATGTGAGTCCATGGCTGGCACGTCCTCTCCTACCCATACATCCTGTACAGGCACACGCGGTGGCTGGCAGGGGCCCACGCCGCCCTGTGGTGTCCTGTCTTCCCTGGCACCCTCCCAGGGCCCTGCTCCTCCCCTGACACCTCTCCCTCACTCTCTGCCTCCCCTATGCTCCCCCCCTCTGCCCCACCCTCCCACACATCAGATGCACTCACTCCCTCCCCTTCCGCCCCACCCCCCAGCCCCTCCATGCCCACATTGTCCCCCCCCTGCAGCGTCTGCCATCTCCTCAGCCACCGCCTCGTCCTCTGCCTCTGTGGCTTGCTCCACCTCCTCATCCTCGGTGGTGTGGCGGGCAGTGGGGCGTGGTAGGGGCTGCTCAGGTGCCGACAGACCCTCACCGGCGGCATTGCACTCTGTGGAGGATGACAGTCATTAGATCATTGTCCTGTGAGTCACCTGGCACATGTACATATTGAGGCACCACACAGGCTAGTGCGCCAGCGTGACATCCCTTATGGATCTGCATCAACAGCCCAACTCACCTACACCTTGGGCCATCGCCCTCCTTTGGAGGTGGGAGAGATACTCTGTATGGCGCAGCCATAGCTCCCAGGCCTTTTTCCTTAGGTCCTCCACCTGTGCATGGTGAGAAATGAGTGGGGGCATCAGTGACCATATATCTCTGGTGTGTGGCCGACACAACGCTAACCTCTCTGGGGGTGGTGTCTCCTGCCACACTGCTCCGTGTGTCAGGTCTTGGCTTTTGCCAGTGCCACCTCAATGTGTGGCTGTAGGTATGGGCATGTCTGCAATGACACCTATGTGGCCTGTGCACTTTACCCTCGACAGACTGTTCAGTGTTCTTATGCTCTCTCTGCATGACACGGCAGCACCTTGTCACGTGTGGTTTGCCGTGATGGTGTCCAGGGGACCCCCTGACCCCTTCTGTGGCCATAAGCCACATTTTCTGTCCCCCTGTCCTGACCACTTCATCCAACACATCCCCGATGGCAAAACCATATCCCAGAACACATGGGTGATGTGTCCACACATAGAGCAGTGGGTGGGTGGCCCTGTGCACTTTGCCAGGGGTAACTACCCTGCCATTTGCCCCTCTAGTATACCTATGGCCCATGACCAGGGACCTGTATAGGTAGGTCAATGGTATTTGGCAGCCACAGGGGCCAGGGCCTACACAACGGACTGGCCCATTGCCAACTGTGCTCCTGTCTGGGTGTCAGGCAGTGCAGTGCAGACCTGACAGGTGCATAGATCCTTCCAAAAGCATCTGTGATGTTCCTCTGCAACTAGGGGTGGCATTGCTGCCGAGTGGGTGGATGGGTGTCCTGACTCAGCATACAGTTCTGAGGACATGGCTCTGTTACAGGTTTAGTCAGATCCCATTGCTCGTGGGGGTGGGGTGCTGCTCAGCACATTCACATCTGCACCCACCACACCATTGGGGTACCTCACATACGTGTGTGGAGTGGCATTCCCCCCATACTAGGGGTTATATGCAACCTACCCCGATATACATTAAACCCGGTGCTGAGGAACATACCAAACATTGCATTCAGGTCCCAGGCACCCTCCAAGTCTGTTATCCTAGCACACATCAGCATCACACACCGTATCACCAGGGTGACTGAGAGCCCACTCTGATGGGCCCTCAGACCTCCTGGGGAAAAGGAAGATGTTTTAAATTACAAAGGCACAAACACAACCGTATCAGCAGGGTGACTGAGAGCCCACTCTGATGGGCCCTCAGCCCTCCTAGGGATAGGGAGGTTGCTTTAAACTGCAACAGCACACACACCCATCTCACCAGGGTGACTGAGAGCCCACTCTGATGGGCCCTCAGCCCTCTTGGGGATAGGGAGGTTGCTTTAAACTGCAACAGCACACAAACCCATCTCACCAGGGTGACTGAGAGCCCACTGTGATGGGCCCTCAGCACTCCTGGGAATAGGGAGGTTGCTTTAAACTGCAACAGCACACAAACCCTTCTCACCAGGGTGACTGAGAGCCCACTCTGATGGGCCCTCAGCCCTCCTGGGGATAGGGAGGTTGCTTTAAATGGCAACAGCACACAAACCCATATCAGCAGGGTGACTGAGAGCCCACTCTGATGGGCCCTCAGCCCTCCTGGGGAAAAGGAAGATGTTTTAAATTACAAAGGCACACACACAACCGTATCAGCAGGATGAGTGAGAGCCCACTCTGATGGGCCCTCAGCCCTCCTGGGGATAGGGAGGTTGCTTTAAACTGCAACAGCAGACAAACCCATATCACCAGGGTGACTGAGAGCCCACTCTGATGGGCGCTCAGCCCTCCTGGGGATAGTGAGGTTGCTTTAAACTGCAACAGCACACAAACCCATATCAGCAGGGTGAGTGAGAGCCCACTCTGATGGGCCCTCAGCCCTCCTGGGGATATGGAAGATGTTTTAAATTACAAAGGCACACACACAACCATATCAGCAGGGTGAGTGAGAGCCCACTCTGATGGACCCTCAGTCCTCCTGGGGATAGGGAGGTTGCTTTAAACTCCCTATCGCTACACCAGGAAGATATATTACAACTATTTGATAAAGTGAATAGTAGCAAATCACCTGGACCAGATGGTATACATCCAAGAGTGTTGAAAGAACTGAAATATGAGATTGCGGACCTGCTATTGGTAATCTGTGAACTTTCATTAAAATCATCTGTAATACCTGACGATTGGAGGGTCGCCAACGTAACACCAATCTTTAAAAAGGGTTCCAGGGGTGACCCGTGAAATTACAGACCGGTGAGTCTGACATCAGTACCGGGGAAAATGGTAGAAACCATCATAAAGAACAAAATTACACAGCATGTAGATAATCATGGCCTAATGGGAGACAGCCAACATGGCTTCAGACAAGGAAGATCTTGTCTTACTAATCTGATATGTTTTTTTGAAGGTGTGCATAAACAGGTAGACAAAGGTGAGTCAGTTGATATAGTGTATCTGGACTTTCAGAAAGCTTTTGATAAGGTCCCTCATCAGAGACTTTTGGCGAAACTAAAATGTCATGGGATAGGAGGCAGTGTACTATTGTGGATCGGGAACTGGTTAAAAGATAGAAAGCAGAGGGTAGGGCTAAATGGCCAATATTCCCAATGGAAAAAGGTGAATAGTGGAGTACCCCAGGGATCTGTACTGGGTCCGCTACTTTTTGACATATTCATAAATGACCTGGAAAAGGGAATGAGTGAGGTTATCAAATTTGCAGATGATACAAAACTGTTTAAAGTTGTTAAAACCAAAGAGGATTGTGGAAAACTGCAGGAGGATCTGGATAAATTGGAAGACTGGGCATCCAAATGGCAGATGAAATTTAATGTGGACAAGTACAAAGTTATGCACCTAGGAAAAAACAATCCACACTATAGTTACACAATGCAAGGTTCCACATTGGGAACCACCACCCAGGAAAAAGATTTAGGAGTCATCGTGGATAACATGTTAAAACCCTCTGCCCATTGTGCAGCGGCAGCCAAGAAAGCAAATAGAATGCTAGGTATCATAAAGAAAGGGATAGAAAATAAAACAAAGGATATTATAATGCCTCTGTATCATTCCATGGTACGACTGCACCTTGAATATTGTGTGCAGTTCTGGTCACCGTATCTTAAAAAGGACATAGCATTATTAGAAAAAGTACAGAGAAGAGCCACCAAAATGGTGAAGGGGATGGAAGGCTACTCCTATGAAGAGAGGCTACAAAGGTTGGGGCTCTTCAACCTGGAAAAGAGACGGCTGAGGGGAGATATGATAGAGGTCTATAAATTAATGAATGGAGTGGAGCAGGTAAACGTGGATCAATTGTTTACGCTATCAGAATATAGAAAGACTAGGGGACATGCAATGAAGCTACAGGGTAAACTATTTAAGACAAATAAGAGAAAATATTTTTTCACTCAACGTGTAATCGAACTCTGGAATTTGTTACCGGAGGATGTGGTAACGGCTGTTAGTGTAGCTGGGTTTAAAAAAGGTTTGGACAAGTTCCTGGAGGAAAGGTCCATAAACCACTATTAAAAAGGGACCCAGGATAATCAGTGCTTGACCCAGTACAAGCATTGTGGAACCTGTGTCTTTTGGGGATACTGCTAGATACGTATGACCTAGATTGGCCACTGTTGGAAACAGGATACTGGGCTTGATGGACCTCGGTCTGACCCAGTAGGGCATATCTTATGTTCTTAACTGCAACAGCACACAAACCCATCTCACCAGGGTGAGTGAGAGCCCACTCTGATGGGCCATCAGCCCTCTTGGGGAAAAGGAAGATGTTTTAAATTATAAAGGCACACACACAACCGTATCAGCAGGGTGACTGAGAGCCCACTCTGATGGGCCCTCAGACATCCTGGGGGTAGGGGGGTTGCTTTAGACTGCAACAGCACACACACCCATCTCACCAGGGTGACTGAGAGCCCACTCTGATGGGCCCTCAGCCCTCCTGGGGATAGGGAGGTTGCTTTAAACTGCAACAGCACACAAACCCATATCAGCAGGGTGAGTGAGAGCCCACTCTGATGGGCCCTCAGCCCTCCTGTGGAAAAGGAAGATGTTTTAAATTACAAAGGCACACACACAACCGTATCAGCAAGGTGAGTGAGAGCCCACTCTGATGGGCCCTCAGCCCTCCTGGGGATACGGAGGTTGCTTTAAACTGCAACAGCACACAAACCCATCTCACCAGGGTGACTGAGAGCCGACTCTGATGGGTCCTCAGCCCTCCTGGGGATACGGAGGTTGCTTTACACTGCAACAGTACACAAACCCATATCAGCAGGGTGACTGAGAGCCCACTCTGATGGGCCCTCAGCCCTCCTGGGGATAGGGAGGTTGCTTTAAACTGCAACAGCACACAAACCCATATCAGCAGGGTGAGTGAGAGCCCACTCTGATGGGCCCTCAGCCCTCCTGGGGATATGGAAGATGTTTTAAATTACAAAGGCACACCCACAACCGTATCAGCAGGGTGAGTGAGAGCCCACTCTGATGGACCCTCAGCCCTCCTGGGGGATAGGGAGGTTGCTTTAAACTGCAACAGCACAAAAAACCATCTCACCAGGGTGAGTGAGAGCCCACTCTGATTGGCCCTCAGCCCTCCTGGGGATAGGGAGATTGCTTTAAGCTGCAACAGCACACAAATCCATCTTTCCAGGGTGACTGTGAGCCCAATCTGATGGGCCCTCAGCCCTCCTGGGGATAGGGAGGTTGCTTTAAACTGCAACAGCACACAAACCCATCTCACTAGGGTGACTGAGAGCCCACTCTGATTGGCCCTCTGCCCTCCTGGGGAAAAGGAAGATGTTTTAAATTACAAAGGCACACACACAACTGTATCAGCAGGGTGACTGAGAGCCCATTCTGATGGACCCTCAGTCCTCCTGGGGATAGGGAGGTTGCTTTAAACTGCAACAACACACACACACATCTCACCAGGATGACTGAGAGCCCACTCTGTTGGGTCCTCAGCCCTCCTGGGGATAGGGAGGTTGCTTTAAACTGCAACAGCACACAAACCCATCTCACCAGGGTGAGTGAGAGCCCAATCTGATGGGCCCTCAGCCCTCCTGGGGATAGGGAGGTTGCTTTAAACTGCAACAGCACACAAACCCATATCACCAGGGTGACTGAGAGCCCACTCTGATGGGCCTTCAGCTCTCCTGGGGATAGGGAGGTTGCTTTAAACTGCAACAGCACACAAACCCATATCACCAGGGTGACTGAGAGCCCACTCTGATGGGCCCTCAGCCCTCCTGGGGATAGGGAGGTTGCTTTAAACTGCAACAGCACACAAACCTATATCACCAGGGTGACTGAGAGTCCACTCTGATGGGCCCTCAGCCCTCCTGGGGACAGGGTGGGTTATATGATTTTGACAACTGCATACACCATATCACCAGAAAGACTGAGTACCCACTTTCATTGGACTCTCAGGGCAACTGGGGGTAGGGCTGATGTGTCACCCTGGAAATGCTGACTCACCATATGGCCATGCTGTTTGGAACACCTCCTTAGGCATACATATGGGCTACCTGTGTTACTGTTATTGTTTGGACATCAACGGCAGCAGCTGCCATGACACCAGGATGGCATCAGGGCCCCTGTAAACAGGGCTTTGGCCCCCTGGGTGACGGCCAGACCAACCAGATGTGCTACATAGACAATATGGCACATGGGTTTACCTGCTACACACAACTAATTGTGATAGACTACCTACACACACCAGCATGCACAGCTGCAGTCAACACTGGATATGTGTATGGTTCAACTGACCTGTCCCCATGCACTTACCTCACGTGGGTATGCAGCTGCACGGTTGTAGCGCCGTGTGACTCTGTCCCATGCCCTTTTGACCCTGACCAGGTCCTGTCACCTTGAGGATCCTGGAAAAAGCTTCTCCTGCTTTAGGGCTATCAGCCCTGCCAGGTGCCGCAGCTCCTGCCTAGTGAAGGGAGGTTTCCGTGATTTGGCTGCCATCTTCACCTTTGCCGTACGTACGCATGCACGCTGCAATGTACGTGCATGCGCGTCGCAATGCGCACTGCGCCTAAGCACCGCGGCCATCTGTCCCCTGTACTATTCTATGCTATGTGAGTTACACATGATTTGGTGTTGCCAACAATGTCTACATGGATCTCTGCTGCATACACACTTTTCACTTATGTGTATGCCATCTAAAAACTACAATTTGCCATCTGTGCATTTATCTGGTTCATTGATCTGTCTTAATGTGAGCCCTGCAATAATGTGCAGAATGACGTTGGGGGGGGGGGGGGGCTGTTATCTGGCATACATGTGGGAAGCGCACATTAGGTGGCATGGCGCTCAGTATGGCACTATGGGGGTAGGCGTGCCACGTTAATGCATGTCATTCGTAGGTAGGTGTGCTGACATACAGACCTAGTGGTACAGGTGTGGCACATTGGTTTACAGACTGCCTTATTGTACAGGCGTCATGGGTTCAAGCCCCCATCTGACTGCCTGATACATTGCCCTCTACTATCAGCGGTGATTTCTGAGGCAGTTTCCTTTTATTTTCATATGTGCTTCCAGCAAACACACCCTCACAGTGCCATACCCTGATGTGACGCATCAGGCGTCCTATGGGGCTATCCAGCAGATACATTATAAGGTGCACTGTCCGCCACAACACCTTATACTGTTCCCTTATAGGGCGCATCATAGGTCACTTTATGGGGTACTGTTTTGGCACTTTCTGGTGCGCTTTTGAGGCAACCTCAGTCTACAGCACTGAGGGTGTTTCTGCTGTCAGCACTACATAGACGTAGGGAACATAAAAGCCTCTGCTAGCACTATCAGAGACCCCCACTGTGGGTTCACACCCATGACCTCTCACTCCTCAGGCAGTGAGGTCACCAATGAGCTATACATCTCCATAGCTGCTACATAACTGCTGGCTGGCTACAGTGGGACCTCAGGTCATCCCACAAACTGTCTGCTGTGGTTACCGGGATAGGGTTATACCACACATACCCATGATACACTGCACATGTCAATCGGCACTCTTCAGATACCCACGGGATGGGGTATGCACCCCCACAGCACTGCAGCCTGGTAGGGGGTACTGACCGTATGTGTTACTGGCACAGGGTAGCTACAGGCCATCACATTGTGCGGGTCCAGTGCTCACCCTGAGGGTAAGGTGGGTCTAACGGCACCATATCCAGAGCACCTGGCGTAGCTGAAATAGGCTATGCTGCAGGACCCCATCACTGGCAGTGTGTGATAGGTAGGTCTTGCAGATGCACTTGGGCATACATCTGTGTCCATTGGTATTCCACAGTTACGTTTTGCCCTTGAGGACTATGATGCCCCCAGATTAGTGCATATCCTGTGTGGGTGCCATGGCCACATGCTGGGGGGAGTTGGACCCATTGGCAGATTATGTCGTACCACCCATACTGTCCCCTAGAGCTCAGTATCCCCCTCCAACACATCCGAATCCCTGCGAGGGTGGTGACCATCCACCTCAATGCATCTGGGGTACAGACAGCTTACAGGGAGGTCCCTGCAGTTCTGTACGCATCCATTGGGCAATAGGGGACAGACAGTAGGACTGGACATGTTCAGCTGGCCCCCACCACTATCGGACTTTCTCAAACAGAGAGCACAGGGGGTCTCCAGCTGCTGCACCCTGCAAGGTTTTCGAGCAATACACATAGACACTGCATGCAGCCTGCTAGCTAGTCCATAGTGCTGGAGGTGAGGTGTTCACCCCAAACCTGGGATGTGAACACACTCACCGAGCAGATAGGTCAGTGATTGGGCCCCCAGAAGGGGAACCCATATATATCACCTCATGGCAAGACTATATAGCGCTATGGGGGCACCTAGTCATGCCATGGTCACTGTCCAGTCATGGTGAGGGTGCCTCCCAGCGGGACATTATGTGGCCACCCTGTCCCTGCAGGTGGTGGCTGGGCACTACACTGTCCCAGCCATTGCCCTATGCCATGTGCTGCTGCATCCTGCCCAGGCCACTCTGTCCAGGCTATACCCACAATACCTTGCTCCTCATTATGCACATTGGCAGACTAACACTCTGATCTCTGCAAGCAGTGTGGTCTGCATAAGGTGTTAGCAACCACCACACATTGGATGGACAGAGACACTCTCTCACACCTGTGGCAGCATTGTGCCAATATAGAGGCATTTTGCAGCCCTTCCCACCTCACCAGGCCTGGTTACAGCACAGACATGGCTATGTTATGCAGCACTGTTGGGGTCACTCCACAGGGTGCAGGACACTTCTGGACAACAGACCTGCTACACGCTCCACAGACATCGTAGAGGTTGGTGTGCTACGGATCAAGGGGCAGTTTGTACCTAACTTAGGATTAGCTATCAGCCATTGTTCATAGCAACCTTTTGATATATGTTTACCTCATCCCCGGTTTTAGGGTGGCATTGCTAAGGTATGCAGGCGCTAGTATTGGGGGCGCCACGCAGGCCCCAACATTCTGCCTCTCCAGGAAGCTTTGGGAAATGGCGCCTGTGGGTGCAGGTGTGTCCGGCCCTGTTGGCCGCTGCTCTCAGGCAGAGCCTCCCAACACCAGTTCTGGTGGGCCAAACACTGTTCGGGTTTCCATGCTGTCCCTAATGACTATGCATGAGATACATCTGCATACCATGTGGGCGGTACAGGATCATGGAGCACAGACATCTTTATTCGGGACAGCATGGGTCACGATTGTTGTTTGGCCCTCCAGGGCTTCATTTGGGGGACTCAGGTGTAGGTGATGCACATGCTTATGATGTCTATGCTCTGTAGGGCAAAATATGGGCCTTTGCAGCATGTTTGTGTTCTCTGCACTGGAGGTCTGCTTTTTACTGCCACGGCTTACTGGTGGGTAAAATATGGGGCCTGGAATGTCAGGCCCTCAGCTGGAATTTGAACCTGTGACCTTCTGCTCTTGAGCGCACTGCCTGGGCGTACTGCACCACAATGTGGCCACAGAGATGTTTTCTTCCCTGGAGATGCCAAGACTGTTGGCCAGGCAAAGTGCGTCTGTTGCACTGCACGGCACCCACCTGAACAGGGCTTGGGCACGGACCGCTGTGGGCAGCGGCGAATGGTCCCTCCTCCACCCGTACCCCTGTGACGCCATGTTGACATGTTCTTATCTTGAGGACAGCGTGCACCCTGTGTGATTTGTGGCCCTCCAGGGCTGCATTTGGGGGACTCAGGTGTAGGTGATGTGCATGCTTATGATGTCAACGCTCTTTAGGGCAAAATGTGGGCCTTTGCAGCATGTTTGTGTTCTCTGCACTGGAGGTCCACTTTTTACTGCCACGGCTTAGTGGTGGGTAAAATATGGGGCCTGGAATGTCAGACCCTCAGCTGGGATTTGAACCTGTGACCTTCTGCTTTTGAGCGCACTGCCTGTGTGTACTGCACCACAATGTGGCCACAGAGATGCTTTCTTCCCTGGCGATGCCATGACTGTTCGTCAGACAGGGCCTGTGTGCTGCACCCACCTACACAAGGCTGGGCCATGGTCCGCTGTGCGCAGCTGCCACTGCCCCCTCCCCCACCCTTGGCCACCCTGCCGACATGCCCTTCTGCTGGTGGTGCTGGTGGAGCACAGTGTCCAGCCATCCAGTATGTGGGTAGGCAGCTGCCTATGGTGCGGGTTCTGGGGTAAGGGTGGCTGCATAGATGTCCGCGCTTCCCCCCAACACCGCCTGCCGATGTTGGTACTATCCCCTGTAACACTGTGGGGGCTAAACTTGTGCCCATGCTGGACCCTCATCATTTGCTGTCTGGCTGCTCTACTGTTTCAGCATTCCTATGGCCCACCTAGGCATCACCCTGATCCGCACTGTGGCCCAGCTGCACCACAGCATGTGCCGCCTGCGGCCCTCTGTGTCCCCTTTCCCAGCATCTGTCCAGTTGCCCATTCTGACATGCCCGCCCTGCTGTTGTGGGACATGTGCATGCCACAGGGAGCCTGTCCAATGGAGAGGGACACCCTGCACAGCACAATATCCCTGTGGGATCATTCATCCTGTATGGGGATGGTGCGTGGATCCTTCCGCAATTCATATATTTCTTTTTGGGTGCTTTCTTGGGGGTGTTTTTTGCTGTTTCCCATTACTATCACTATTACCCAGCTTGGTTATGTTTTTTCTATATTTTGTTGGGGTCCTTTACACTGTTTCTTTACCCTTCTGTTCCTTGCACATGTATCACACTTATCACTGTTTTGTAGGTTTCCCTGGTTTTGCTGTACATTGCTGACAGAAATGGTTTCTCTTCCCTTTAAATCATTTCTAACGCCAGGGTTTCACTGGCGCTAGTTTTGTGATGGATTTCACAGCGTTAGTGTGCGGGGAGCCTCTCCCCTCCCACTCTCCACCCATTGACCCCTTCTCTCCGCCCCTGGGGAGCCTTCCTCCGCCCTCCGGGGGCCTTTCCCCGCCTTCAGCGCTCGTTTGCGCCGCAGCACGCGTTATCGCACGATATGGTACCTGTATGCCTTAAAAAGCGCCATAATTGCGCGATAAGGTACCTTATCGCGCGATAACATCGCAGAGCGCACTTTAAGACGGTTTAGTAAACATGCCCCCAAGAACCCAGAGTAAGGCCCCATAGAGCAAATCTACCATTCGATAACAGCACTAACTTCCGAAAATCACACAACATGGAGCATACCCATAAAAGGGCAGCACCATAAATATTGCAGTGGGCTCTTGAACATCCATATGCCTATTCAGAAAACTGAACAAGCCAGATTACTACAGATCCCTACATAGAAAATCCATGCTAACAGAATACATAGCCTCAGTCACACATGCAGAACAGAGATAGATCTTCACCAAGTAGGGAATATATTAGTACAAACAAAAGACAGACATATGTAGACAAAAAAGCTTTTGCCCATTACTCTTAGGTTTACAGGATTTCTTTCCCAAAATTATACTTTACTCCAGAGTGAGGCAAGAGAAAGAACTCTCACATGCAGGTATCTGCATTGTCAGCAGAAACTGCCTTAATTGCTCAGCGCAAGTAGCGTGAGTGTAACTAATGCCACCTCAGTGGGTAGCCTTAGTTGCACCACCAGTCATTTCGCCATGCTGAAATGCAGTAACTGCAGATGGATATAACTGCCTCCCTACAGTTAGCCTACGGCCCCGCGTAATCAAACTCAAATTCGTTACTGGAGAATGTAGTAAAAACCGTTAGTGTACTTGGGTTTAAAAAAGGATTGGACAAGTTCCTGGAGGAAAGGTCCATAAACTATTATTAAAGAGGACCTGGGAAATCAATTGCTTGCCCCAGGACAAGCACTGTGGAACCTGTGTGCATTTTTTGTGAATCTGCCAGGTAGTTGTGACCTGGATTGACCACTGTTGTAACCAAGATTCGGGGCCTGATGGACCTTGGTCTGACCCAGCATGGCATTTCTTATGTTCTTACATTCATATGTTACCAGATCTTAGGAAACATGCTGCTAAATATGCCAAAAAAGAGGGGCTCAACAGCACCTATGCAGCACCTCCCACTTCCACAAAAATCAAGAGTGACTTGGCGCCCCAACACAGCACTTCCCACCCTCTGAAAAACAAGAAAGGCTCAGTAGTCTCTACACAGCATTTTCCACCCCCTGAAAAACAAAAGGGACTTTGTGATCCCAACACAACACCTCCCACTCCAACATAAACACCAAGAAAGGCTTGGCAACCCCAACATAAATCCTGAAACTGTGCACTGGACCTGCATGGTGTTAATGTAGTTGGGTTTAAAAAAGGATTGGACAAGTTCCTGGAGGAAAAAACAAAGGAAATGCAAGATGCTCGCACACCAAGGAACTAAAAGAAAAAGTGAGAACCATAGTGCAGTTTATAATACCAAATTATAAAATTATAACTCATTTTATTTTTTTATAAACTGTGTTTTGATTCTTGCTTATATATATATATATATATATATATTTTTTTTTTTTTTTCAGCATCCACAGAAACCTTTCCCTCAACAATGGATGAAGAGCAGAAGTTGGACATTCATCCACATAATTCATTATATTAAAAAAAAAATCAAATTCTGGTCATCTCACTAACAACAGCATAAGCATTCTCCAGTACCAGTCATATTGTGAACTAATATAAAACCCTACAAAAGTCACCAAAGATCTACAAGGCCAAATCTACCATCCCAGCATAAACTTCCAAAACTCATACAACAAGGGTATACCCAGAAAAAAGCAGCACTGTAAATACTGCAGTGGGCCACAAAACATCCACATACCTATTTGAAAAGCTGAACAAGTCAAATTACTACAGTACAGATCCCTTCGTAGAAAGTCGATGTTAACAGAACACCTGGCCTCGGTAACAGAACATAGACCCTCACCAAATACAGAATAAGTGACCACAACCTATAGTAAAACTGAAAATATGCATATAAAAATTAAACTAAATACCCAAGAAGTCAGACTCCACATGTGGAACAACACCAGAGAATTAAAAGAGATGCAGTTCCCCATACTGTGTGAAATATAAAGATAGCGCAAGGTCCACTCACTAAATTGAAAATAAAATTATTTTTCCCACCTTTGTTGTCTGACCATTTTATTCTCTGATCATGCTGGTCCCAATCTGAGGCTTCTGCTTTCCTCTGTCTTTTCTTAGTTCTCTTTCTATGGTCTGTACTCCATCTGCCATTTCTTGTCTCACCTTTTGTTTTCTTCATTTCCTTCCATCTTGGATATTGATTTTTTTTTTCCTTCCAGATTTCTTCCATTTTTTTCTCTCTCTCTCTCTTTCGGTCCACCCAGATGTCACTACTCTTTACTATCTATTTCTCAATCTCTCTCTTTTTTACGTCATCTAACAACCGCTTTTCAACCTTCACCCCAATCCTTCCATTTCCTAGCTCTTCTTCCCTGGTCCATTATTCCCCAGTCTTTTTCTCACTCTCTCTTCCCCTCCATGTCTAACATCCCTCACCCCCCCCCCCCCAGCCCCACCCAGTATCTCTCTCTGGCACTCTCTTTCCCTCCATCCAGTACCTCCACTCTTTCTTTCCCTCTCCCTTCCTATCCCCTTGCAACCAGCATCTACCCCATCTCCATCCCACCCCATCCCTTCCATATTACTCCCATGCCCAGCATCTCTCCATCTCTTTCTCAGCTACTTACCCCATGTCCATCTTCTCCCCTCTATCTCCCTATTACCCCATCTCCTGCACTTCCTTCTCCGCATATTACCCCATGTACAGCATCCCCCCAGGGTCCTCCTGTGTGCCCCCCCCTCCCCAAGTCCAGCATTTTCCCATAGTCTCCCTATAACCCCTGGCCAACATCACCACTCCATTTCCCCTCCTTGCTTCTCTTTATGCCCCTTCCCATGTCCAGTATCTCCATTTATCTCCCTAGCTCCCCACCTCAATTTTATCGCTGCTGCTTCCCTATTCTCCCCCCCCTGCACCCAGCATCTCCCTTCTAATTCCCTGTGCCCATACATGTCCACCTCCCAATGCCCTCTCATGTCCACTCCCCCCTACCCAATGCCCCCCCCCATGTCCACCCCTTGTATGTATAAGGGGCAGAGCCTGCCCGAGGAGCAGCATGTCCCATGGGCAGGGGCTGTGCAAGCCGTGATCCCAGTCCAAAGAGGCAGGGCACAATTAGCTATGCACAGCCCCTGCCCGCAGGACATGTTGCTCCCGTGGGCAGGCTCTGCTTTTCTAGACCATGATTGCAGCCTCTCATACCCTTCTGCCTGCAGGAGCAGCATGTCTTGCATGCAGGGACTGTGCAAGCTGTGACTATGACCCAGAGAAACAGAGCCTGTTCACAGGAGCCGACGTCAAGAGGGTGCAATCGCTGGTCAGCCGCCCCCACTCCACATTCAGGATGACCTGCGGAGTGTAAGCAGTCTAGTGGAGAGCCTACCCACAGGACACGCTGCTCGTGCAGGCAGAAAGCTGTGAGTAGCACTTGCGACTCCATCATGTTTGTAAGGCCCTGATGGGTCCTGTCCCCTCTGATGCTGCTTTTTGCGTCAGAGGGGGCGGAGTCAGCAGGGACTTACAAGCACACCAGAGTTTTGAAGATTCCATGCTTTTGCTTTCCTCTTCTTTTTTCAAAGTTGATGGCTTGATGCCGCTGCCCCAGTGTCCTCAGATCTGTGGCAGTGGAGGGGGGGATGATTCTGCCGCTGCCAACCTGGGAGAAGTGAGGTCAGCAGCCACAGCAGCTGATCTACTCTAATTTTTTTTTTTAGCATAGAAGGCAGAGTGAGGCGATGGCCACTTGTTGCCTCCTGGATCAAAATGCTCCTTATTTTCCTGTCTACACCCATATGCTTTTTAATTATTTTCCTTAAGAATTACCATAGTAACGTTTGTGAGTTATAGAAGACAAGAATCCATGTTGTCAGATGCATGAAAGGGACTCTTGTACTCTAAAGCTCATGTCTCAATAAATGGTCAGCCTCTTTGTCATTTTTGTCAAGGTTACCCCTCTGGAAATTATCATCAATGGGATGACAAGGTTCATAATACAGCAGTGTATGTACTGAAACCCCTTACCAAGCATATACGTACTTCTGCTTATTTTATATTTTCAGTGTTAGCAGGTATATAGTAATGATGTGCAAGAAAAAAAAATCATTTTTTGTGTCATTATTTTAATTACTTTTTGTTTTATTTGATATCTATTTTGTGATGGAGAAAGCAAAGAAGAAAAGAAAAGAAAAAAATGGTAAATGAAAGGCCCTGTTCCCTGCTGAAAGCAACCTAGCATTGACATTTAACAACTGATGTCCCTAGGTCTTCCCCTACATTCTTCCTCTCAGATGCTATTTACCCCATCTATAGGCTTGTTTTTTGTTGTGCGTTTTATTGCATTAAAACAAATGCACATCCCTAGCAATCAAATCAACATAAATTAGATACTTGCTCAGAATAAAGTATAAGTAATTTGAATTTATGCCTTTCAATGAATATATTTCCCATCTTATGCTAAAGATACTGAAATGCATTTCATTGAACGGTATTCTGAATCTACTTTCTGTTGCTAGGGAAATTACAATATGCATACTCAAGAGGTCACTTGATTCACTTTCTGTTTTCAGTCCTTCAAAGAATAAACATGCTTTTCATGGGAATAGGGAGAAATGCAATGTGATAACATAGTAACATCCCCTTTCTTTTTTTCTGCCTGGTTTGAGGACATCACATTTGAAAATAGCTTTAGGCTCTTGTTACTTCCTCTGAACAAGATCATGATATTACAAACATCATATTGTAATGAGAATGGATTAGGCTTTTACTATTTGCCATTTCTATTACTTTCATTGTCACAAGCCTGGATTCACACTGTGCCATTTTCTGCACATATTTCAATCCTTGCCACAAAAAATGGAAATGGAATTTTAATATCTTATCTCTTCTATTCATTTTATTTGTCCTGTTTCAAAAATTGCTTTGTTGATTTGTTATGATTGGTTAATTGTTCCTGTTATTTCCTACTTATGATCCCTGCATGAAGAAGAGGAGGGAAAGTGGGTATGGAGGGGGGAGCAAAGACTGTAATAAAAAGATCACAGCTGTATATTTTATTACTATCTTTCAATAAATATGCTACTTGTTGAAGATCCATAAGAACATAAGAACATAAGATATACCATACTGGGTCAGACAAGGTCCATCAATCCCAGTATCCTGTTTCCAACAGTGGCCAATCTAGGTCATAAGTACCTAGCAGTTTCCCCAAAAGACACAGGTTCCACAATGCTTGTATTGGGTCAAGCAGTAATATCCTGGGTCCCTTTAAATAATGGTTTATGAACCTTTCCTCCAGGAACTTGTCCAAACCTTTTTTAAACCCAGCTACACTAACAGCTTTTACTACATCCTCTGGTAACAAATTCCAGAGTTTGATTGCACGTTGAGTGAAAAAATATTTCTCTTATTAGTCTTAAATAGTTTACCCTGTAGCTTCATTGCATGTCCCCTAATCTTTCTATATTTTGATGATGTAAACAATCGATCTACGTGTACTCGTTCCACTCCATTCATAAATGTAAAGACCTCTATCATATCTCCCCTCAGTCGTCTCTTTTCCAGGTTGAAGAGCCCTAACCTTTTTGGCCTCTCTTCATAGGTATCCTTCCATCTCCTTTACCATTTTGGTGGCTCTTCTCTGTACCTTTTCTAATAACGCTATATCCCTTTTCAGATTGCACACAGTATTCAAGGTGCGGTTGCACCCTGGAACGATACAGAGGCATTACAATATCCTTTGTTTTATTTTCCATTTCTTTCCTTATAATAGCTAGCATTCTATTTGCTCTCTTGGCTGCTGCTGCACACAGGGTGGAGTGTTTTAACATGTTATCCATGATGATGCCTAAATATTTTTCATGGGTGGTGGTTCCTAATGTAGAACCTTGCATTGTGTAACTATAGTTTGGGCTGTTCTTTCCTTGGTGCGTAACTTTGCACTTGTCCACTTTAAATTTCATCTGACATTTGGATTTAACATTTTTTATATGCTGCCTTTCATGATATCAAGGTGGTTTACATTGAACAAACTGAAATTACATTATAACTTGGAGATAGCTATTTTATAGGGAACATGGGTAATGGAGGGTTAAGTGACTTGTCCAAGACCACAAGGAGCACCTATGGTACTAGAAACCCCAGTCCTTCCGGCCCAAGTTTGCTGTCCTCTAGTGGGATTTAAACATGCAATGCCAATTTTTAAAAAGGGTTCCTGGGGTGATCCGGGAAACTACAGACCATTGAGTCTTCCAATTTATCAAGATCCTCTTGCAATTTTCCACAATCCTCCTGGGTTTTAAAAACTTTAGTTTTGTGTCATCTGCAAATTTGATGACCTCACTTGTTATTCCCTTTTCCAGGTCATTTATGAATATGTCAAAAAGCAGCGGACCCAGCACAGATCCCTGGGGTACTCACTGGGGGAAAACACTATTCACCTTTCTCCACTGGGAAAATTGGCCATTTAGCCCTACTCTCTGCTTTCTATCTTTTAACCAGTTTCTGGTCCACAATAGTACACTACCTCCTATCCCATGACTTTTTAGTTTTGCCAAAAGTCTCTGATCAGGTACCTTGTCAAAGGCTTTCTGAAAGTCCAGATACACTATATCAACTGACTCACCATTGTCTATCTGTTTATTCACACCTTCAAAAAAACATAACAAATTAGTAAGACAAGATCTTCCTTGTCTAAAGCCATGTTGGCTGTCTCCCATTAAGCCATGACTTAATGGGAGACAGCTAACATGGCTTTAGACAGGGAAGTTCTTGTCTTACTAATTTGTTATGTTTTTTTGAAGGTGTGAATAAACAGATAGACAATGGTGAGTCAGTTGATATAGTGTATATGGACTTTCAGAAAGCTTTTGACAAGGTACCTGATCAATGTTCAGTAATTTTCCCGGTACTGACGTCAGGCTCACCGGTCTGTAGTTTCCCGGATCACCCCTGGAACCCTTTTTAAAAATTGGCGTTACATTGGCCATCCTCCAGTCTTCAGGTATTACAGATGATTTTGATGATAGTTCACAGATTACTAATAGCTGGTCTGAAATCTCATATTTCAGTTCTTTCAATACGCTTGGATGTATACCATCCGGTCATGATGATTTGCTACTCTTCAGTTTATCAAATAGTTGTAATACATCTTCCCAGTGTATAGATATTTCTTTCAATTCTTCCGCAATATCACCTTTAAATGACACTTTAGTCATGGGTAACTTCCCCACATCTTCCTCAGTAAAGACCAAAGCAAAGAATTCATTCAGTCTCTCCACTATGGCCTTGTCCCCTTAGTGCCCCTTTTACCCCTCTATCATCTAATGGTCCAGCTGACTCTTTCACAGGTCTTTTGCTATGAATGTACTTGAAAAAGTCTTTATTATGCATTTTTGCTCCCATAGCTAGCTTCTTCTCAAATTCTCTCTTTGCCTGCCTTATCAATGCCTTGCATTTAACTTGCCAGTGCTTGTGCTGTTTCCAGTTTTATCATTTGGCTCTTTTTTCCATTTCCTGAAAGATGCTCTTTTGGCAACAACAGCCTCTCTGACCTCACCTTTAAACCATGAATGCAGTTTTTTGGACTTCCTTCCACTTTTCTTAAAGTGTGGAATACAGCTGGTCTGGGCTTCCAAGATAGTATTTTTAAACAACATCCAAGCTTGATGTAAGTCATTAATCTTTGCAACTGCTCCTTTTAATTTTTTAAAACTATTTTCCTCATTTTATCATAGTCTCCCTTTCGAAAGTTAAAAGATAGTACTGTGGATTTCCTTACCATCCCTCCTCCATTAATTAAATCAAACACAATCATGCTATGATCACTATTGCCAAGTGGCACCAACACCCTTATCTCTTGCACTAGATCTGGTGTCCACTAAGGACTAGGTCAAAAATGGCTTCCCCTCTGGTCGGTTCATGAACCAGCTGCTCCAAGAAGCAGTCATTTATTTCATCTAGAAACTTTATCTCCCTGGCATGTCCTGCCGTGACACTGACCCAGTCAATACCAGGTAATTGAAATCACCCATTTTTATTTCTGTGGTTTAATTTTTTTAGCTTCCCTCATTTCTTTGAACATTTCATCATCCATTTCTTCATTCTGGTCAGGCGGTGGATAGTACACCCCTTACTGCCATGTAACAATTATGAGAAATATATACAATCTAATTTATTTTACTATGGTTTGATGATTATTCCTGAGGCATCTTTATTTAACTACATTTTAAAGTCCTAAAACTGATGCAAGAAGAAACATATCTCTCAATAAAAAATATATGTTACAGAGTTGACTTTTTCATGTACATTTCACACAGTTATACGTACAAAATTTATAATATACTTGATAGCTAGAGTCCTCTTTCATTACAAAGATCAGATGACTTTATTAGCTGGCTGGTCAGTGACATTGCGCGTGAATAACTGGAGACTCAAAGACCATCTCTGTATTTTGATTTTATTATCCATTTCTTTCAAAAATCAAAAGGGAATGAAAGGGAGAAAATGTAATGTAGTAAAGCAGAATAACATTTTGGTTGGAAAGAGATATTGATGTTGCCAATTAAATTTCTTTGCCTTAAGGGGCTGATTTTAGAAGGGATGCGCAGGAAGTGATGCACTATTTATGCACATGCTGTACGTCCCTAGTGGTTAGAGCAGCGGCTTGGTAACCAAGAGACCAGGGTTTGATGCCACCTGGCACTCCTTATGACTGTGGGCAAGTAACTTTACCCTCCATTGCCTCGGAAGAAAAGGCCTGGCAATCAACTTTCGGTCTCATCTTCCCAAGAAAACTCCGGGACTGCTAGGTTATCAGGAGTGAGCATTGATGCAACTGCACACATTGCATTGCATGTTCGTGAATAGGCCCTTATGCATGTGCTTTAGGCAGTCCCTATTTGGTAAGCATGCATATTTTCATTGTGGGGGTTCATAAAGGCAGAGTTTGGGCAGAGTATAGGCAGAGTGCAAATTTACATGCGTAAATTGTAAAATAATATGAGTGCATTTCTGAACAACCTAGGCACAGGTACTTATGCTTGCTCTAGAGCAAGTGTAAACTGCCATGACTAGACTATTTTATAAAGTAAAGTGCACACCTATGTCACCTTATAAAACAGACCTCAACAGGAGAGGAAGTGACATCATCATCCAAGATGGCTGCCTAAAGCCAAGGCTCCCGTCAAGGGTGTTTAAGTAGGAGCGGTCAAAGCGGCGGCAGGAAGATAAACTAAAGCAATACTAAAATAACTAATATGTCAGTTCGCAAAACATTGGAGAGATTTCAGTCCTCCTATGCCTCCAAATCACTCTCGGAACACCGGCAAACAGGGTCGGAACCAGACCCAAGTATGGACTCTGATGAGGAAATTGATTATGCGGGAGACCAGTGCACTCGAGGGAATCAGTGGCAGTGGCTCCGTGAACTGCGAAAATACTTTATAGCAGTGTGACAGGAGTCACGTGAAGGTCTGGGTTATCTCCGAGGGGAACTGCGAGATATTGGTTCCCGGCTCGAGAGTTGAGCTCAAGCATGAGCAGCACGAGGAGACGGCCCGAGGCCATGCAGCCAGCATACAAAAGCTGGAGAATGCAAAGGATCAGTTGTGGGACAAAATCGAAGTCCTGGAGAACAGGTCCCGATGGTGTAATCTGCGCCTTAGGGGTATCCCAGAGACAGATCAATATAAAGATGCCAGCAAGATGACACATGACATTTACTATGCTTTATGGAATGCAGAGAGAGAGGCAATTCAAGAGGGCCTTTTTGGCACTGAGAGGGCACATCGGGCACTAGGCCCTCCAGTAGGGGCGGAACCTCAAGACATTGTAGTCTGCATGAGTTTGTATGCTGTCAAAGACAAAGTCCTGTGGCTGGCACGGAAGTGAGGTACCATTATATGTGACACTCAAAACACTGAGATTTTTAAGGATTTGGTACCTGTTACCCTACAACAGCATCGGGATATCCGGGAAGTTACCCAGTATTTGCATCAGGAACATATCCACTACCACTGGCTTCTTCCATTTTCTCTTCAGTTTGAAATTAATGGTAGAGCGAAATGAGTACGCACCACGCAGGAGGCTTGGGTGTGTTTGCAGGAAGAGGGAGCAGCAAATCTGCCAAATAACTTGCCCTCAAGCCATAATATATAAAGACCACCCTCCCTGGCCCACTGGATGAGAGTGGTGTGAAGAGCCGGCTTTTGGGACGAAAGGGGAATGGACATGTGATGCCTCTACCATCTCAGGCTGGCGATAAGGATGATGGGTGAGCATGACTGCAGAGACTGAGGCAGCAGACCTTTAAAAGTGAACTGTGTAATGTGGTTGGATAAAGATTGCTAATGCTTTTTGAATGGCTTGTCTGGGTAAGAGGGAGGGAAAAGGGAGAGAGAAGAGAGAGGTAAGAATGGGGGCTATTTGCGAAGGGTGGGTGATTTGGGAGAGGATGGAAGGCATGTTGGTTGTGATTGGGGATGAGGGGTGCATAGGGCGGGGAGGTAGGGTTCCTGTGGGCTAAGATAGGCATAACACCGATGACAGGGCACTTCCTCTCAGAATATGGCAGGGGGATACTCTGCATGTGGAAACTGGAGGGGGGGTAGGAAGGGGAGGGGGAGGGGGTACACACAGCGGGCGGAGAGCAGGTGGGGGACTACTTAAGAGAAGATGTTGAAAATTAGGATGGTGTCCCTGAATGTTAAGGGCCTTAATACCCTGCAGAAGTGTAGGTTTTTATATAAAGCAAGGGGGATGACATAAAGCTTTCTTGCAAGAAATCCATATACATAGGAAAGATGAGCGATTTGTTTGCCCATGGGCATATTCACACATATATTTTGCGAGCTTTGAGAGGGGACTCACCTCCTGTAATAGAGGAGATGTTCCCTTTCATCTGGGAGGGGTGGAAAGGAAGAGGGATAGCCAGGCCCTGTTGATCTGGGTCTGGGGAATTATCGGGGGGGGGGGGGGGTGTTCAGGTTACCCAACTAAATATTTACAGTCCCAATGAGGAGAGCCAGGTATTTTGGGAGGCTATGAACCGGTGGTTGGAAGGCCGAGTGCAGGGTTACTTGATTGCAGCAGGGGATTGCAACGGGGTGTTGGAGGCACAAAAAGATCAATCGCAAGCCTCGCAGGTTGGAGGAGGCTCAGCCCAAAGTGACCGGGGATTTTCTGCATGGACAAAAAGTTGGGTGTTGGTGGATCTGTGGCCTTCGGCCTACCCCTCAACTCGGGATTATACATTTTATTCAGCCCCACATGATAGCTATAGTAGCATTGACTATATTTTGAGTACCCAACAGTGGGCAGAAAGGATGTTGGGAACAAAAGTTGAAGCCATCACTTGGTCGGATCATGCACCCATCTGAGTGAACTTCAGTGCTGGGCCTGAAACTTCACCAAGAGCTAATTGGCGTCTTAATGAATCCTTGATGCAGCAGAAGATGTAGTTAAAATAATAGACAAAACCATCAGGGAATACATGGAGGTCAATGATACAGGTGAGGTGGGGTTGGGCGTATTGTGGGATGGGTTAAAGGCAGTAGTGTGGGGAAAACTAATACAGCTCAGAGAACGCACAAAAAGAAAGAGGATCGCACGGACAAAACATTTGCAGCAGCAGCTTGAGCAGCTGGAAACTCAGCATAAGAGCACTGGGACAGGCATAAGAACATAAGATATGCCATACTGGGTCAGACCAAGGTCCATCAAGCCCAGTATCCTTTTTTCAACAGTGGCCAATCTAGGTCATACATACCTAGCAGTTTCCCCAAAAGACACAGGTTCCACAATGCTTGTACTGGGTCAAGCATTGATATCCTGGGTCCCTTCTTAATAATGGTTTATGGACCTTTCCTCCAGGAACTTGTCCAAACCTTTTTTAAACCCAGTTACACTAACAGCCTTTACTACATCCTCCGGTAACAAATTCCAGAGTTTGATTACACGTTGAGTGAAAAAATATTTTCTTTTATTAGTCTTAAATAGATTACCCTGTAGCTTCATTACATGTCCCCTAGTCTTTCTATATTCTGATAACGTAAACAATCAATCAATCTACATTTACCCGTTCCACTCTGTTCATTAATTTATAGACTTCTATCATATCTCCCCTCAGCCATCTCTTTTCCAGGTTAAAGAGCCTTAACCTTTTTAGCCTTTCTTTATAGGAGTATCCTTCCTTCCCCTTTACCATTTTGGTGGCTCTTCTCTGAACCTTTTCTAATAACGCTATATCCTTTTTAAGATACGGCGACCAGAATTGCACACATTATTCAAGGTGCGGTCTCACCAAGGAACGATATAGAGGCATTAAAATATCTTTTGTTTTATTATCCATTTTCCATTCCTTTCCTTATGATACCTAGCATTCTATTTGTTCTCTTAGCCGCCGCTACACACTGGGCCGAGGGTTTTAACATGTTATCCACAATGATGCCTAAATCTTTTTCCTGGGTGGTGGTTCCTAATGTGGAACCTTGCATCTTGTAACCATAGTTTGGGTTGTTCTTCCATAGGTGCATAACTTTGCACTTGTCCACATTAAATTTCATCTGCCATTTTGATGCCCAGTCTTTCAATTTATCAAGATCCTCTTTTAATTTTCCACAATCCTCTTGGGTTTTAACAACTTTAAATAGTTTTGTGTCATCTGCAAATTTGATAACCTCACTCGTTATTCCCTTTTCCAGGTCATTTATGAATATGTCAAAAAGCAGCGGACCCAGCACAGATCCCTGGGGGAAAACACTATTCACCTTTCTCCATTGGGAAAATTGGCCATTTAGCCCTACCCTCTGTTTTCTATCTTTTAATCAGTTCCTGATCCACAATAGTACACTGCCTCCTATCCCATGATTCTTTAGTTTTGCCAAAAGTCTCTGATGAGGCACCTTGTCAAAGGCTTTCTGAAAGTCCAGATACACTATATCAACCAACTCACCTTTGTCCACCTGTTTATTCATGCCTTCAAAAAAACATAACAGATTAGTAAGACAAGATCTTCCTTCTCTAAAGCCATGTTGGCTGTCTCCCATTAGGCCATGACTATATACATGCTGAGTAATTTTGTTCTTTATGATGGTTTCTACCATTTTTACCGGTATTGACGTCAGGCTCACCAGTCTGTAGTTTCCCGGATCACCCCTGGAACCCTTTTTAAAAATTGGCGTTACATTGGCGATCCTCCAGTCTTCAGGTATTACAGATGATTTTAATGAAAATTCACAGATTACTAATAGCAGGTCTGCAATCTCATGTTTCAGTTCTTTCAACACCCTTGGATGTATACCATCCGGCCCAGGTGATTTGCTACTCTTCAGTTTATCTAATAGTTGTAATACATCTTCCCGATGTATTGATATTTCCTTCAATTCTTCCGCACCTTTAAATACCACTTCAATCATGGCATCATCCCTACATCTTCCTCAGTAAAGACCGAAGCAAAGAATTCATTCAGTATATCCGCTATCGCCTTGTCGCCTCTTAGTGCCCCTTTAACCCCTCTATCATCTAATGGACCAACTGACTCTCTCACAGGTTTTTTGCTACGAATGCCTTTATTACACGTTTTTGCTTCCGCAGCAAGCTTCTTCTCAAATTCTCCCTTTGCCTGCCTTATCAATGCCTTGCATTTGACTTGCCAGTGCTTGTGCTGTTTCCAGGTTTCATCGTTTGGCTCTTTTTTCCATTTCCTGAAAGATGCTTTTTTGGCAACAACAGCCTCTCTGACCTCACCTTTAAACCATGCTGGCAGTTTTTTGGACTTCCTTCCACTTTTCTTAAAGCGTGGAATACAGCTGGTCTGGGCTTCCAAGATAGTAGTTTTCAACAACACCCAAGCTTGATATAAGTCTTTAACCTTTGCAACTGCTCCTTTTAGTTTTTTCTTAACTATTTTCCGCATTTTATCATAGTCTCCCTTTCGAAAGTTAAAAAGGTAGTACTTTGGTTTCCTTACTATCCCTCCTCCACTAACTAAATCAAACGCGATCATGCTATGATCACTATTGCCAAGTGGCCGCAACACCCTTATCTCTTGCACAAGATCTGGTGTTCCACTAAGGACTAGGTCTAATATGGCTTCCCCTCTGGTCGGTTCATGAACCAGCTGCTCCAAGAAGCAGTCATTTATTTCATCTAGGAACTTTATCTCCCTAGCATGTCCTGCCGTGACACTGACCCAGTCAATACCGGGGTAATTGAAATCACTCATTATTATTACTGTGCTGTAACTTTTGTTAGATTCCTTGATTTCTTTGAGCATTTCATCATCCATTTGTTCATTCTGGCCAGGTGGTCGATAGTACACCCCCACTGCCATCACCTTCCCCTTTTTACATGGAATTTCAATCCATAGAGATTCTACAGCAAATTTTGTTTCCTGCAAAACTTTAATCCATTCTGACTCAATGCCCTCTCTAACATAGAGCGCAACCCCTCCACCAATTTGATCAGCTCTATCATTACGATATAGTTTGTACCCAGGTATCACAGTATCCCACTGGTTGTCCTCCTTCCACCATGTTTCTGATATCCCAATCATATCTAACCTCTCATTTAGTGCTATATATTCTAACTCTCCCATCTTATTTTTTAGACTTCTAGCATTTGCATACAAGCATTTTAGAGACTGTATTTTATTCATATTAATCTGGCTATTGGTAGACTTGGGTAATTTGGGATCTTTAAGCTCTGTCTGCTCCATACTCAAGGGCATTTGGGCTACTTTACTATTTTTTGTAACCTCTCTGCTTTTGGTAGTATCCTTCAAGGATACATTCTTCCGAACCATGCACTTTTGGGCACCTGTCGGCTTTCCCCTATTATCTAGTTTAAAAGCTGCTCTATCTCCTTTTTAAAGGTTAATGCCAGAAGCCTGGTTCCATCCCGGTTAAGGTGAAGCCCATCCCTTCGGAAGAGCCCCTCCTTTCCCCAGAATGTTCCCCAGTTCCTAACAAATCCAAAACCCTCATCTCTGCACCATTGTCTCATCCACGCATTGAGACTCCGGAGCTCTGCCTGCCTTTTGGGTCCTGTGCGTGGAATGGGAAGCATTTCAGAGAATGCTACCTTGGAAGTTCTGGATTTCAACTTCCTACCTAAAAGCCTAAATTTAGCCTCCAGAACCTCCCTACCACATTTTCCTACGTCATTGGTACCGATATGTACCAAGACAGCAGACTCCTCCCCAGCACTATCTAAGACCTTATCTAGGTGGCGCGTGAGGTCCGCTACCTTCGCACCAGGAAGGCATGTTACCAGGCAATCCTGACGTCCACCAGCCACCCAGCTATCTACATGCCTAATGATAGAATCACCAACTATAACGGCTCTCCTAACCCTTCCCTCATGGGCACATGGCCCTGGAGAAACTTCCTCGGTGCGAGAGGGTTTTACATCACCTGGAGGACAGCTCCTATTTACAGGATCACTTCCTGCCACACCAGGGTGAGGCAGATACAGACGCAACTAGAAGCGGTAAGGCTCGAACTTAAGGAGCTGCAAATCATGTGAGTCTCCTTTCAACTACAATGGGTGAACCAATTATATTATGAATTTGATAATAAATCTGGGAAGCTCCTCGCATGGAAATTGCGGGCCCCAGAATGGAGGATCCAAGTAGTGAAGCTGAAAGGGGCTAGAGACCAACTACTCTTTAAGAGTTTAGAAATACGGGAGAGATTTGTATAGTATTACCAACAATTATATCATCGAGAGGAGGCGGCTACTGCAGCTCAGATACATACCTACTTCCAGGGGGTGGGAGATCTACCCACTCTGGGGGACAAAGGAAGGGTGGGGCTAGATAGGCCTATCGGGGCTGAGGAGATCGTAATGGCTATTAAAGAACTTAAACCGGGAAAGGCTCCCGGTTTAGATGCTTCACGGGTCTCTTTTATAAAAAGCTGGCCCTGGCACTTATGCCAGTACCTTTGAGGGTATTTAATGGGGTACTGCAGGGTAACGGTTTGCCGCAGACTTTTAGAGACGTGGCAATATTGGTGATTCCCAAGCAGGGACGGGACCCAGTGGTCTGTGGGTCTTATCAACTTATTTCTCTTCTTAATACAGATGTTAAGATACTGGTAAGATTTTGGCTACTAGGTTGGGGGCGCTGCTTCAGGGGCTGATTGGATCAGGTCAGACTGGTTTTATTCAAGGGAGGCAGGCGGGAGATAGTATTCGGAGAGTCTTTCAGCTGGTATGGCTAGATCGAAAAGAATGTATGGCTACCCTCTAGCTGGCTATCGATGCCGAGAAGGCCTTCAACCAAGTACACTAGGACTTCTTGTTTGGAGTTCTGGATCGGGTGGGGGTGGGGCCGCATTTTAGGGCCTGGATTCAGGCTCTATATACTGCCTCAAGGGCATTGGTGAGGGTGAACGGGGGGCATTCGGCGTCTTTTGATTTGCAGAGGGGCACCAGGTAGGGGTGCCCTTTATCTCCCCTGCTATTTGCTTTAGTAATGGAACCCTTGGCATGCTTGATACGGAGAAATGATGACATTAAGGGGGTACCTGTAGAGGGGGATCAGCATAAAATAGCATTATTTGCGGATGACCTTCTCTTTATGTTGACACAGCCACGGCTCTCTTTACAGACTTTGATGCAGCAACTGGCCCTTTTTGGGCGGATGTCAGGGTTCCAGATAAATTGGGATAAAACTGAAGTGTTTAATGTCTCTTTGGGTGCTGTGGAGGAGAAGGGGCTTCAGCAGACATACCCTTTTAAGTGGGCGCGGGATGCTTTGTCTTACCTGGGCGTGCAGATTACACGGACCCCAGAAAATATGTATCAGGCTAACTATCCGGCTCTATTGCAGGAGGTGGAGAGAGATTTGGCCCAATGGCAGTCTGGCGAGATATCATGGCTGGGTAGGGTGGCAACTATAAAATGAATGTGCTGCCCCGTTTATTATATTTATTCCAGGCTCTCCCAGTGGTGGTGCCCCCAGCTTTTATCCAGAAGCTTCAGAGGCATGTGTTGGAATTTATATGGCAGCAACGCTCAGCTCGAGTGTCGCAATGAGTTTTGTATCGGGTGCACCATAGAGGGGGCCTGGGATTCCCAGACTTCAGCCTCTATTACTCAGCTACACAGATGAGCCAGGTTATGGACTGGAGAAAGGGGGAGAAAAGCGGTTTTGGGCAGTGGAACAATCCTGGGCAGCTGGAGTGAAGCTGGCTCATCTGCCATGGACTTTGAAAGGGTCTCCGGGAGGAAGATGGAGGGTAAATCCGTATTTACTGCATCTGTGGACCCAGTGGTGAAGGGGATGGCAACAGGTGGCCCCCAAGGGTGCATTTTACTCCCCTGGCACCTATGGGGGGTGTTCCTGCCTTTGCTCCTGGGAGGGAGGGGACATTTCAAAGATGGGAGCATGGGGGCCTTGATACCTTTTATAAGCTACATACTTGATCGAGGGGAGATCCTTTCTTTTGAAACATTACAGCAACAATATAAGTAACCCACCAGAAACCTTTTTGCACACATGCAGGTGGTTCATTTTCTCCACCAACAGCCACAATGTGGTATTATAGAGGAGGGCTGTAATGACCTGGAGGCTCTCTGGGTGGGGCACCATAAGAGTCGGGGCCTCATCCGATTGCTGTATCAAAGTCTTCAGGGTACTAGTTTTTGTATACTTCCTTATATGGTTGCATGGGAGCGTGATTTGGGGGTTGAATGGACAGCAAAAGAATGGGAAAAAGTATGTTGGGAGTGGGGAAACAAGCTGTGTCTATGTTAATCCGGGAAACTTCATATAAGCTGTTGATGAGATGGTATTATACCCCCAATAGATTGCATGCCATGTTTCCTCAAACTTTTGATCAGTGTTAGCGGGCATGTGGGGAGAGGGGAACCCTATACCATGTGTGGTGGGAGTGCTCAGTAGTCTCACAGTATTGGGGCACCATTAGAGATCTTATACAGAAGGTCTTTAGGGTAGATATAGGGTGGGACCCGGGATACTATCTTTTGGGCATGTGGTCAGAGGAACGACCACATCTGTGAGCACGTCCCATCTGGGCGTGCCTTCTAGCGGCAAGAGGTGAGATCACTTGGAACTTGAAAAATCCTGCTGCCCAAACTATAGAAGCATGGAGAACACCCTTGCATCGAATAACGCTGATGGGAGGGGCGGGGGTGGAGGGAGTTGCGGTTGTATTTTCTACAAAATGTTTTACATTGGAATATTGAGAACTGTTAAAGTGCTGAGATTGTGCCCTGGTGTAAATAAAAATTAAAAAAATAAAGAGGCCTCAACAATGCACATGGCAACACACATAAACTGCGCAAGAGTTTGTAAAATTACCCTCCACTTTTGTCACGTCATCTTGTTTGGTGAACACTGAAAAGCATTATTTGTGTAATCTTATTTAACAAAGCTCATGTGAATATATTTTCTGGCTAAAAGCAATATGACTCAGCAAACATTGGGCCATAGGAACATCTTAAAACACTGAATTCACACAAAATCAATTTAATGTGCTCTAACCTACAAACTAATGCATATGCAATTGATTTGTGTGCATTAAAAAGTTCTAATATGCAAGGAAAATGTATTAAACTAAATGTTTAAAAAAAAAACACACTAAACTTGAAAATTCCAAAAAGAAAGAACCAATATGTTTTTGCAGATTCCCATTCCTTATAGGCCAGAGACTTTCAGCAGTTAAAAAATTAGATTAGTTCCATCCTTCAAATACTTGAGTGAGAGAGAAAGAGACCCGGAAGAGCTTAAATAAAATGAAAATGACTATTTCCATAAGAGTGTAACCTAATCAGGGCTGACCCAAGGGTTTCTGACACCTTAGGCAGGTCTTCCATACCAGCCCACCAGCTGTGGTGCCACTAAGCCCGCCATGCCACTCCCTTCGGCATGCATTTTATCATGGAAGGGATGGGGGGGGGGGGGTCACAGCATCCCTTCGCTGCTTCAGCGCATCAGTTCAGCCACCGTTTCAGTGCATCAGGTCTTAACACTAGAAGACCCAAAAGGAATTTTACCTAGAAACCCCAAAGTACGTCAATTGACGCACTCAATTGTCTTGGATGCGTCAATTGACGTACTTTGGGGCTTCTAGGTATAAATTCATGTTCCCACTAGGTGGCGCATCTCAATCACTGTTTACAGTTTTACTCCGACATTACAAACAATAAACACATGATGACGTCATGTAATGATGTCACATACTGCACGTATTTAACAAATAAGTAACTTCACATTAATTCACATCTGCATTTCATGCTAAACGCAGTCGTTGTGATAATGCATCAATTGACGCACTTTGGGGCTTCTAGGTATAAATTCATTTTCCCGCTAGGTGGTGCATCTGTCATTAATTTTTGATGCACATATTTGAACATCTTGACCTTGCTAACAAAGTCATGGAACATGACTGACATGGTTCTAGCAGTGGCGCTGGTATACAACTTTGAAGATGCATTTGCGTCAATGGACGCACTTTGGGGCTTCTAGTGTTAAAGTGTTGAGTTTGCCTAATGGACAGGTTGGCCCTGGACTTAATTATATATATCTTAGAAGACAGGAGGGATTGATAATATAATAGAGAAATTTAAATACTTCAGAAATATTAAATATGTAAAACTAGATTTTTTTTAGCTTTGGAAGTTAATTTCATATTATTCCTAAGGCTCTTTAAAGCGCATATCACCAGATGGCCCTGACATGCACAGTTCTGAATTGGCCTCTGTATGGCCTTTATCTGTCATCACTTTGTAGGTTTCTATATCTCGTTGTTGTTGTTAAGTGCTGTTGAGTTGATGTCGACTCCTGGCGACCCTCTGGATAGTTGACCTAAACGTTGGTCTTCAGCGAAGCGGCTCGTTGTTGATAGAGTGGTATTCATAGCTTCTGTTACTGTATCGATCCATCTCATTGCCAGCCTTCCTATTTTATGGTGACCTTCTACCTTACCAAGCATTATGTCTTTCTCCAATGATCTCTCTCTTCGCATGATATGTCCAAATTATGAAAGTCGAAGTCTTGTCATCTGAGTTTCTAAGGAAAGCTTAGGTTTGATCTCCTCTAGTACTAACTTGTTTGTTCTTCGGGCAGTCCATGGTATACACAGTATTCATCACCAGCACCATAATTCAAAAGCATCAATTTTCTTCTTGTCTATCTTTTTCACTGTCCAACTTTTGCATCCATATGACGTTATTAAAAATACCATGGCCTGGATAAGTCAAATCTTTGTATGGAGAGAGACATCTCTGCTCTTGAGAATCTTGTCTAGGTCCTTCATAGCCATTCTACCAAGAGCAATATGTTGTCTGATTTCTTGACTGCTAGTCCTTTCTTTATTGATTGTTGATCAAAGCAAAGCAAGTTAAAACCGTCAACTATTTCAATTTCTTCTTCATCAATAATGAACTTATTAATTTTGCCCATTGTCAGGATCTTTGTCTTCTTACGTTAAGGTGCAGACCCATTTTTAGACTATATTCCTTGATCTTGAGAAGCAAATGTTTCAAATCATCTTCACTTTCAGCCAGTAATGTGGTATCATCAGCATAGCGAAGGTTGTTGATGAGTCTTTCACCAATCTTCACATCTTGGTTGTCTTCATACATTCCTGCTTCTCTGAGGATTTGTTCTGCATATAAATTAAAGAAGTAAGGGGAAATTATGCAGCCTTGTCATACACCTTAAACCATTCTGTTTTTCCTAGTTCCGTTCAAACTGTTGCTTCTTGATCAATGTAAAGGTTGTGCAAGAGAACGATCAGGTGTTCTGGTATACCCATGCTTCTTAATGTGGCCTAGAGTTTCTCATGGTTTACATAGTCAAAAGCCTTGCTGTAGTCAATAAAACACATATGGATATTCTTTTGATGTTCTTTTGTCTTTTCAAGGATCCATCTCACATCCGCAATAATGTCTCTCATGCATCGCCTTTTCCTGATCCTGCTTGCACTTCAGGTAATTCTCGTTCTAGGTATGGTTGTAGTCTCTGCTGAATGATCTTGAGTAGAATCTTGCTGACATGTGGGATCAGAGCGATCGTGTGATAATTTCCACAGTCAGTCGGGTCACCTTTCTTCAGTATTGGTATAAACACAGATCTTTTCCAATCAGTTGGCCATGAATTTGTCTTCCAAATTTCCTGGCAGAGCCTTGTAAGTATGGTAACAGCTTCATTTCATTGCTGAATGGGAATACCCTCAATGCCCGGTGTTTTGTTCTTTGATAAGGCTTTCAATGCTACTTCTTTCATCACCAATGGTTCCTGATCATAAGGTACAGGTTGAAATGGCTGTTGGTCCACTTGATCTTTATGGTATAATGACTCTGTATATTCTTTCAACCTTTTCTTGATCCTCTCAACATCATTCAACATGGATCCTTGAGCATCTTGTAGCATTCCAATTCGAGGATGGAATTTTTTCTTTTAACTCTCGTAACTTTAGAAAAGCCAATCTTGTTCTTCCTCTAATAACTTCTGATTCTATTTCCTTGCATGGGTTATTGTAGTACTTCTCCTTATCCTGTCTTGCTGCATGTTGGAAATCTCTATTGAGTTCTGTGACATTCTCTAACATTTGTATAAACATAATCTTTTGCAGACAGATTTTTAAACGTCATTTTTTTCTGCAAGAAATATCCTCATCTTTTTTATTCACTAGCATTCAGTTTTAAAGCTTCCTCCACTGCATGCAGATCTCTCAGGCATATCTTGAAAACCTGACTGGCTAAGGATATATCATGATAGGGTTGAGAACCACTGCCCTAATCAGTTCTTTATTGGGAATGTTTACTAAACTGTGCTAATGGTTAGCATGGGGTTTACAGAGCATCAAGCCTGCCATGGTAACTGTTAGCATGAGCTAAAAATGCAGCCATGTGATCTGCTTAGTGCTGCTTGGGATAGAGACTGAACGGATTAGGAGTAGAGTGTGAACAGTGGCTACACATTTTGGTTAGTGCAGGTATCATTGGCCAAACTCTCACCATCAATGCTGCAGTTAGAGCAGATGCACTTAACACCACCTCAAAGAGTGGTGATAACCACACCCATGGTAATTGCGGCAAATGACTTAGCATGGGAATGGTGCTGCATGCAAGCTAACTGCATGAGGACATGTATGCATGCCCCCATTTGTTAATGCAGGTCTGGTGCCACACTTGCACTAAGATTTGGTGCTGAATGCATGATAAACTACCACATTTTATTAAACATACCCCTAAGTCTGCTAATAAATTAACATTGTTCATTACAAATAAAATAACAGCAGTCTCTGATTCTTCTATACTTATTGTGCCTGGAATTTTGGTTTAATGTGTGATTAGTATTTTCTGTATATGGCTCAAGAATCACAGTTCAGGTACTTAATGTAGCAATATATTTAATTAAATATATTCAATTACATTTGTGGAGGAGCAGCCTAACGATTAGAGCAGCAGGCTAAGAACCAGGGAAGGTAGGCCTGAATCCCACCACTGTTCCTTGTGATCTTGAGCAAATCACTTAACCCTCCATTGCCTCAAGTACAAACTTAGAGGTCCTATTACTTGTGTGTGCATGCATTTGAGCATGCAGTAACTGTTAACATGCAAGCATGGCAGTGAGCATGTGTGAACTCCCTCGGTAACCGCAACTTGCATGAAGGAGCACAGCATGGGCAAGGTATAGAAGGAGTGTGGACATGGGAAGCACGTTGCAGTCAGCGCAGGGGTACATATCCTGTACTGTCAATGTGCAATTAGCATGGGTGCACCTAGCAATACCTTTCTGGGTGGCATTAGATGCACCACTCTTCAAGGTCAGTGTTCATACACTAACTTCCGTGAACATGCTGCTGATGCCTCTGACACTTACCCATGGAGGCTTTGCACTTAACACATATTGAGCGTGAAAACTAATGTGTGTTAAATGCAACACTCTGATGGGCTCAGACATATTTGCCCCTGATGCAGGCATTGCTCACTGAAACACGGCCGTGTTGGGCATAATAAAATATTTTCTCTTCATTTTAGTATGCCTGCTCTTTTTTCGGGCTTTTCTAAGAGGCAGAAGGTAGCCAGAGTTTATGCTTTATTCTATTGATGGACATGCTGTATGAAACAAGTTGCTCTTACCTTGTTCTGAATACATTTACTGGAAAAGCCAAATGTTATGAACTGTGGAACTGTGCTTCCTTCTAAGAATTCTGTGGTAAGGAAGAACACAGAGCTGCAGAGAGTCAGAGGACCTGGCTGGGCAAGGCTCCAACTCTCTGTATCTAGACTACTGTAGTTGCTTCGTATGGAAAGAGTTTTATGCTGAGTGAAACATACCTGACTTTTTTTGTATTAACAATTCTAAAGGAAAACAGGGGATTAAAATGGTTACATTTTCTCCTGACATCTTTGGTTCTAAACTGGAGAGCCATTTTGGGACATTAAAAGGTTTTTTGAGAACAGCTTTCATCAAGTGCATTAATTCAGACTGCCACGGCTTACCAGAGACTGTGAAGCCTGGGAGCTTCCTATAAACCCTTAAAGAGAGCGTGGCCTCAGGGAAATTTCTCCAAATGGGTTAGTTTTGCACATACCATGACAGTCGTGAACCTCACTTCTAAGCAAGGGTATGTGCAGTATGATCTCAGTCTCTCAAATTTACTGCTAATGTTCAGTGTAGTACTTGCAACGTGCCAAAGAGAGATTTCTTCTGGAGTATGTAAGATGTAACTTGTATGGGTAGTTTGTCAAGATGTGCTGGGAAATTATTCTTTATTACACCTGTGGCTCCCAGTACAATGGGAAATATTTCTGTATCTTTCTGCCACATTTTCTTCATCTCTGGCTGCATTTCTTGGTACTTCAGGATCCTCTGCCTCTCTGTGAGATTCACAGAATAATCACTCGGTACCGACACTTCTATTATCAATGCTGTTCTGGTGTTTTTCTCCTTTTACCACTATGTTGGTTTTGCTCGCATCTAATTTCTTATCTGTTGGAATGGGAATGTCTCAGGTGATCATAACCTCTTCATTCTCTGTAAGTCTCTTAGGGTCATGATCTCAGCGCTTTTCAGGCACAGTGATGTTGTAGTGTTTACAGAGTTTCCATGTAGTATAAAAGTCGCAGTACATTATCTCCTTTTTATCTGCAGAAATCCACTTAACCATAGTTAATCCTCTTAACTTTTCCATTAATTTCTGTGGTTTACCTCCTGCCACAGTGGGTCTATAAAGAGAATCACCATGGCCTTTATCTGTAGCAGGGATGTTATCTACATCTGCAGTGCTTACACTATCGCAACCATCATTAGCCCTGGTGCATAAGTTACAGCTGTGCACCTTTTTATCCTGGGTGACATGCGGCCAGTATGTATTTTTTTTCTTTTTCGTTCCTACCATACTTCAATTGTAGTGTCGCCTGGCTGGGATTTAGTATAGATTTTCTACAACAGGATCACCATGTGAAGGTACCCAGCAAGACTTGGAGAGGGAACTATATCCTCTTCCCCTAAAAATATGCATAGCAATTCACCAACCACCCTTAGTGAATTTTATGCTGCACTGCCCTTTGGCCTGTATGACAACCAACATGTCTATTATACATCCTTCCTTGAAAGTGAATCCTTTCTTAGAAATGATCTTTGTGTTCTTTGTGTGTGCTTTTGGGTTTGAAAGATTGAGGAATACAGATTATGTGCACAATTGGAATGTTGTCTGGTACTTGACGTTGTTACAGTACGGCGAGCGGCTACCAGCTGAGAAAATAAAAGTTAACACGATATGAAAGGCTACTCAAACAGCCTGCAAGCAGCCCATAGTTCTTCCCTAGCTGTGACAATATAAAAAATAAAAGGTGGGGGGAGGGAAGATATTCCAAGGCATTTACATGGCAAATGCTGCCTTACTTTCACCACAGAAGTTAACCAGGCAGCTGCAGAATATTGCCGCTGCCGGGTTAGTTTCCGGGTTATGTGGCCAACCTGGATATTCAATACCAATGGCCGGATATGGCCCTGGTATTGAATGTCCAGGTCAAGGATTCAGCGCTGACAATTACCACTGTCGGAGCACTAACCCACGGCACTGAATATCAGGTCCAAACTGTTTATTAACATCAATCTGCTTCAGTATTACTCATATAAGATGTATAAAACATTTAGGGCCCAATGTTCAATGCAATTAATGTGGCTAGCAGATCTTCTACCTGCGTTAATCTCGGTGACTGGGGTATTTAGCTGCAGTAATGTGGTTAGTGCCACTGAATACCCCTAGGTGCTGTCAATGAATGCCGCAATGCTAGCTGGTTAGCATCAGGGTGTTCCAGGGATGGAGCTGAGGTAACACCCGGCAATAACTGGGCAGCAGCTAAATATCGCTGCTGCCCGGTTATTGCTAAGCAGCAAAAATTAGGCACCTTAAAGGGTGGTCTAACTTTTACTGCAGAAGCTCACCGGGCAGCAGATGAATAATGTTGCTGCCCAGTAGTCTTCCACGCATTCCAGATATGGCCCAGCATTGAATATCCAGGTCTTTGGTTCAGCAGTGATGACTAAACGCTTCACAAAGGCTAGCTGTCCTTGCTGAATATCGGTCCCTTAATTATTTTTATTCAGGTGGAGCCCAATTCCAGAAGGGGCACATCCGGGCCATCCGGATGACCCCATGCAGGATGGGCCAGGCATGCCCCTGCTGCAGCCGCGGAGACATCCTCCCATGGCTCCATCCCCCTGTGGGAGGGCTCCTGGGTTCTAGTGGGGGATGCCGGCCACATTTGGAGAGGTGCCCTGCTCTTATTCCACTGCAGAGGTAGTATCAGCAGGGTGTTGCACCAGCAATCCCCAGATGTACAGGGTCATCCTGGAATCGACCCTATACTTCTGGGGTCGGCTCTGGCCACTCTCTACCCCCCCCCCTTACACCTCTGTCCATGCAGCATGCACAGTAGCTCTGTTCGTGCAGAGGGGGATGGAGGCGGAATACTGGCAAGGCGGATAGCGGGGTAGTATGTCCTGGCGGGATGTGCCGTCACGCTATCTGTCTTATGGAATCGGGGCCATAGCGGTTTATTAAAAAGTAATGTTAGCAGGGCCAGCCCGTCCATTGAGCGAGAATGTTGTTCACACAGGGCCCCGCGCTTCAGGGAGCCCCGCGCGAACCACATTCTCGCTCAATGGACGGCTGCAGAGGGAGCCGGGGAAGCCCGCCGAAGCCCCGGCTCCCTCTGCACAGCCCGCCAGCATGAAGAGCCTTTACCGTCGCGCTGGCGGCTGTTTCAATGAAGCCGCAAATGCCGGGAGAGGTTAAAGGGCATTGCCTTTAACCTTTCCCGGCATTCGCGGCTTCATTGAAACAGCTGCCAGTGGGAAGGTAAAGGTTCTTCACGCTGGCGGGCTGTGCAGAGGGAGCCGGGGCCTCACGCGGGCTTCCCCGGCTCCCTCTGCAGCCCCTTAGACGGCACGGGGCTCTTCGGAGGGGGGGTGGCTAGGACTGGATGGGCTGTGATGGGGGGAAACAGACTGGAAATGGGCTGTGATGGGGGGGGAACGGACTGCAATTGGGCTGAGATGGGGGAAACAGACTGGAAATGAGCTGTGATGGGGGGGAACGGACTGGAAATGGGCTGTGATGGGGAGGAATGGACTGCAATTGGGCTGTGATGGTGGGGTGGGAACGGACTGGAAATGGGCTGTGATGTGGGGGGGGGAATGGACTGCAATTGGGCTGTGGAGGGGAGGACTGCAAGTGGGCTGTGATGGTGGGGGGGAATGACTGGAAATGGGCTGTGATGGGGGGAACGGACTACAATTGGGCTGTGATGGGGGGACGACTGCAAATGGGCTGTGATGGTGGGGGGGAATGGACGAAATGGGCTGTGATGGTGGGGGGAGGACTTGGACTGGAAATGGGCTGATGAAGAGCTGGATTAGGACTGGAAATGGGCTGATGGGGGCTGGAATAGGGCAAAGTGGGCTGACGAGGGGGCTAGGATTGGAAATTAGCTGATGGGGGAGCGTGGAGTGGAAATGGGCTGATGGGGGACTGGAATGGAACTGGAAAAGAGCATATGGGGGGCTAGGACTGGAAATGGGCTGATGAGGAGCTAGGATAGGATTAGAAATGGGCTGATGGGGGGAACGTGGACTGCAAATGAGTGATGGGCTGGAATAGGACTGGAAATGGGCTGATGGGGGCTGGAATAGGACTGGAAGTGGGCTGATAGGAGTTGGAATAGGGCTGGAAATGGGCTGATGGGGAGCTTGGAGTGGAAATGGGCTGATGGGGGGCTGGAATGGAACTGGAAAACAGCATATGGGAGGCTAGGACTGGAAATGGGCTGATGTGGAAGCTTGGGAGACTGGGACTAGAAGGGGGCAGATGCTGGGTGGGTCTAGAACTATAAAGGTGCTGATTTTGGGGGAGGACTAGAAAGGGATGGGGAATGAGAATGGAGAGGGGAAAAGATATTTTGTGTGGGAGGGAAGAAAAGTCTACGATGGGCCGGGTATTGGAAGAGTAAGTGGAGATTGAGAATGGAAGGGTGAAATTTGAGTGGATGATAAAGGAATAAGGAAAGAAATGGAGGAAAGAGCAAAAGGGGAAAGATCAGTATGTTAAAGCAGATATAGAGAAAAAATTTGGAAAAAATCTAAAAGAGAAGAAAGGAAAATGGATAGCTCGCAGAAGACACAAAGAAACCAGAAGAAAATGACTGGAGCAATTACAACTGAAAAGAAAATGCACAAGCAACAAAAGGTAGAAAAATACTTTTTTATTTTGAATTTATTAACTGGAATATATCAGCTCTGGGAAATGTGCATCGTTAACGTCTTTTGTGTTTTGTTTAGTACAAGAGGAAATTAATTTATAGTTTTATTTCTCCAGTGTTGTTGTACATCCCAAGTTTGGCTTTTGGGGTTCCCAGTTTAATTATTGTCTTCCTATTTCTAAATTGTGATCCCTTGTTCTTTGGTGACAGTCTATGTTCTGCATTTTAACCAAGCTGAGGTATTCTGTTCATGTAGTTTCTATTTGACCATGTCACTTGTTCTCTTTCCCCAGTAGGAGATGCATTGGTATTCTCTGAGATGTATTGGTTTAATATTTGCAGTGTTGCCTTTTGATAGGTAGGGTTTGGTGCTTTGTGAGTCCTGGCAGAGCTGTTATGATGTGGTGGATTTGCTATGAGTTCTAAATGGTCAGTGTTTATAGTACTTCCTAATGGGCCTGGCGGTTGGCACTGGAATATAGTAACGTAGAAATCTGTTAGTCTTTCTTTATCCAGACACTCATTAAGAAGCATGTTTACTAAAAATGCATGTTAACATTATGCAAGTATTTATGCAAATGAGGCTCCCTATGCAAATGAGGCCATGCAATTAATCTCCGCACATGGCCCCGCACGCCCCTTGGGCCGCCCCTGAATGTTAGAATAATGAAAGCATTTCTTCAACCACATGCTTATACATTTTGGGCCCGATTCCGATCCCCATGAACATCTCCTTTGTACATCCGGGCTGACCCGGACATTCAAAGGAGATCGCGATTCTGATCCCACGGGGCACATCTAGCCCCGCCGGATCAGAATCGCGAACAAGCCTGTACGTGCAGGCTGGGACTGTGATTCAGACATGGCCTGCACATACAGGCACTGCAAGCTAACTCAGCCATGGCTTTTAAATGGAGTTGCGGTGCCATGGCATCATGTTGCTATGGCACTGTGGCTCCATTTAAAAGCTGCAATGCCGGCCGCCTGCCCAAAATGTTAATTCCCCGCAGCCCAACCCCCAATCTAGACTCCTAAGGCCAGGGTCGGGCTACCGGAAATTAACACTGCCCCCCCCCAGCCCCTTCCGCCCCGTGGAGCAGCAAAATTGAAATGCCCAGGGAAGTTATTCCACCCCAGGGGTGGAATAACTTCCCCGGTCATTTTGCCAACCCTGGATGTACAGGGCTGACATTAGAATCGGCCCTGTACATCCAGGGCCAGCGACCACCCACTGCCCGCCCACTCTCCACCCCCGTGCCGCCCCCTTCCCTGGCCCGTATAACTTCCCCGCACAACTGGTGGGGAAATTATAAGGGGCAAGAGCCAGTTGGGATGTCCAACCCCGCTATCCGTGCCTCAGAATGATCCCCTTTAGGGGTAATTTTATGAAATCTTTTCAGTGTTTAAATATGTGCATATGCAGACATAAGCTTTATTGTACATAGCTATACAAACATAAGAAGCAGGCACACATCAAGATTTTGGCTACTGGTATGTGATCTGTGGCTAAATAGTTTGGGCAGAGCAGCGGTGGAGTTGTAATGTACATGCCTATTATATACATTTTCATCTTCTTTAGTGAAGGTGTAAATTCGTGCAAGACCATTTGTGCACTACTGGGGGTCATGGTACAAGCCTATTTTCTAAAGGCACCTATATTGCCTTTCCAAAATAAGCACATTTTGGACTTTCCAGATAGGCACCTTGTTATAAAATTAACCCCACATGAATGAACTTAGTTTTATTAATTATAATTAGTTCATCTGAGTGATTCACCTTACAGAAAAATCTTCCGTTTTAATTATGTTTCACACTGTATTATATGAAACAGTTAATTTATGTTATCAGAATATAGGAATACTAGGAGACATGTAATGAAGCTATTGATTCTTTGCCATTCACTCTTTTTTATTCTTTACAACCAAACAAAATCTGTTGGTTCATCTAGAGACACAATATGTCTCTGAAAATTTAATGTAATGGGATCAAATTCGACAAGGGGGAAAAATTGGGTGAAATGGCACAGTCTGAAAATAGATCAGATTGGACTATAAGCCTCCCCCTAAAAGAATGGTCTAGTGCATTTCAATGGGAGAAACAGTTCCAGCTTCTGCGGTATTGAAACTTTGGTACACTGAAACATAGCAGCTAGAGAATGCTCCTTTCAAATTGCCTTTCCTCTCTTTTCGCTATTTTCTCTGTCGTGCACACATACAAACACTAAACACAGATACACACACTCAAACAGGACAGAAATGGAGACTAAAACAGAGAGTATCATAATGCTTCTATATCACGTCATGGTGCAACTACATCAGTTCACAAAAAAGATATAGAAGTACCAGAAGAACATATGGGCAGCAAAAATGATAATGGAAATGAAATATTTCCCCTATGCAGGGCAGCACAAGCAGATAAGACACCCTAGGCAAATCTCATACCTTGAGGCCCACCTGGCCGGCCAGTTGCCCCTCATTTCCGTCGTCTTCGCCCCTCGTGGCAATGGATTGAGACGGCCCCGCAGTGCTTACCTGCAAACCTCAGCGTGCGGGACTGTCTGCTTCAACACCCTCTGATGGCTTACTTTATGCCCCCGTGCAAACAGGAAATCAGCCATCGGTGGAGGCGGAAGCAGACAGCCCCATGGCACCAAAGTTTGCAGGTAAGCACTGTAGGGCTGCTTCAATACATTACTACTGCCATAGGTCCCGGCGAGGGGCAACAGCGGTGGCAATGGGTGCCCCTGGAGGGCCAGCGCTCTATGCGGCCAAATAGTTTGCCTAATGGTAGCACCGGCCCTGCTCCTATGGAGAAAAGCTAAAGACGTTAGGGGCTGATTTTCAAAATGGCTGATATTCAAATGCCAGCGCACCTAGCCACTGTGATTAAATTTCAGTGGGATATTCAGCGGCAGTTTCTGGATAAGAGCTGCAGCTAAATATCGAGGCTGAGTGGTGTTAACTGAATACATACAGACACTTAATCTGGTTAGCAAATTTTCGGTCAGTACTAATCCAGGTTGTAACTTAGGCCAGCTTTTCATGTGGCTTGAGTTGACTGGATAGGTGTTGACTGAAAATTTGCCACCTCTGCACCCCCGGATTGCACCTGCACTATCTGGATATTGCTGGGGTGGTCTGTGGGGATATTCAATGGCATCTGGACAGTACAGGGACAGTTTGAAGTGGAACATGGGTGCTAACTAGATAAGTTCCCCTTAGGGCTCTTCAATATGGAGCAGAGAGAGCTGAGAGGAGAATTGATGGAGGTCTATAACATCATCAGCAGGTGCAGTAGGTAAAGAATGAACTGTTGTTTACCCTTCCAAATAGTACTAAGACTCTATCCCTGATTCTGACATTCACTCCTATTACAAAGCTAGCTACTGATCTTTATGTTTAGAAACAAGTATTGTCAATGGATTAATCAAAGGTGTTGGGACTATATGGAATATATTATACTTTTATTTAAGCCGCCAGTACCCTTACTAGACCTATCTCTCTCCTGCTCAAATACCTTTCTCTGCCTCTTTCTGTCCTGTCTAAATGATGGCGTTCTTTTCCTTTTCATGTTTTTATCGATTATATTGTACACCGCCCTGACGCACACGCTTGGGCGGTATATCAAGTATTGAATAAAGATAAAGATAAGCAAACACCAGTAATTTTAATGTTAACTTGACGTCTATGGTATTATCTTCATGAACAATAAAAGCAAGGTTTAAAATAAATCGATAGCTAAAAATAGCCGAGTATACATCAGCTTTTTCTGAATGATCTGTAGCCACAAAAATAAAATTGACAATCTTAATACCACTTTTTTCTGACACTGAGAGTGTACTTTATGGGTCTTGAAATTGGTAAAAACAGCAAATATACCCAAGGAACAGCTGTTTTAATCATTTTTTTTTCTCTGCGAAGTTAGCACAATATAATAAGGACAGCTGGAAACTACTTTATAAAATTCACTGCGGAGGTTATCAAAAGAATATTTTATTCATGTTCAATTGATATTTCTCTGAATGGGCTTCACATTGAATGCGATTAAAAGCTGGCATGCCCTGACATATAAAGCTACAAAACAGTGAAGTGGCTTACCTGTAACAGATGTTCTCTGAAGACAGCCATTTGCTAGTCATAAACATGGGATAATATAATTGTGTTCAGCACCAAACGGATTCTTCTGGAGCTTTGACAGTCCATGCGTATTTCCCATGCTGGAGTGGCCCTGTGGGACCCATCAGTTCTAGATAAAAGCTTTATTTTCGGTGGAAAATAGCTTCAAAGGGGATGAAGGAAGATTCCTGTCACTGGTGAACTGCTGTTATTAGTAGCATCTGTTACATGTCAGTAACCTAAATTCTACTGAAGGTTTGTAGTTCATGGAATTACACAATAGAAAGTCCCAAGCTAAGAATTTTTTTTCAACAAAAATGAAAACCAAGAACCACCTTTGTTGGAAAATCTCAATATCTCTCTCCATAGATATATAGATTTATCCCAGCACCATTTTGTAAGCTGCCAGAACCGAGGCAGGAGTGGAGAGTGACTGCTCCTGCCACGTTCATCACTGGGACCACCAGTGAATCCTGCGTAAAGGTTTGGGGATGGAGGAGGGCCAAGGTTCATGCTGGGGGGGAGAGGGCTTGATTAGGAAGGGGGGTCTTGGGGGATGTGGTTATTTTGGAATGCTCTCCAGGGGAGGTTCGTACTGAAGGTGGGGGAGGGTGGGAGGGTTTCTGGTGGGAACTGTGATTGGGGGATTGTTGGGGGAGCCTTTATCAGTGATGGGGGTTCAAGGATATTGACACAACATGGCCATGTGTTTGTCAATAGTCAGTGACTGCGCTACCGGGCTTCCGGGACCATGGCTGCCCTTAATACCACTATTTGAGGTGGCATTAGATGTAGATGGGCTATCAGCAATTTATTTATTTTATTTATTTATTTTATTTAACAGTCGCTTATATACCGCTACCTTCCAATGATCAGGTGCGGTTTACATATAACAGGTAAAGAAACAGTATAACATATCTGTTTTTACATTAAACATGCTTGAATTATGTACATCTTAACTTTAACAAATAAACTTTGGAGAACTATGTACAATCAACTATGTACAGTCAACAGAAGTTGAGTTCAACGAGCATCATAAACATGTTTTCATGGCAGTCAGAGCGAAGCAATATCCTGCATGCTAGCTACCACTATCTGACATGCCCACTGTCATTCTGATCCCACCCTGTGGCACACTAAGCAGAAAGTAAGGATATAAACCACATTATCATGTCAGATGATCTTAAGGTAGCTAAACAGGTAGAAAAGTCGACAGCAAAAGCTAGAAGGATGCTTGGGTGCATACAGAGAGGAATGGCCAGCAGAAGAAAGGAGGTGATAGTGCCTCTGTATAAGTCTTTGGTGCAACCTCATTTGGAGTATTGTGTGCAGTTCTGGAGACCGCACCTTCAAAGGGATATAAACAGGATGGAGTCAGTACAGAGGGTGGCTACTAAAATGGTTAGTGGTCTTCATTACAAAGCATATGAGGATAGACTTAAGGATCTTAATATGTATACCTTAGAGGAAAGACGGGATAGAGGTGATACGATTGAGATGTTTAAATACCTTCATGGCATAAATGTTCAGGGAGAGAGCCTCTTTCGATTGAGAGCAAGTTCTGCTACGAGGGGACATGGGATGAGGGTGAAGGGAGATAGATTCAGGAGTGATATGGGGAAATATTTCTTTACAGAAAGAGTTGTGGATATGTGGGATAGTCTCCCAATAGAGGTGGTAGAAATGATGATGGTATCTGATTTCAAAAAAGCATGGGACAAACACAGAGGATCTCTAATGAAAAAAGGGGGACTGTTGTAGTTGTTGATATGGAAGGACAGACAAGATAGGGCATGTGGTCTTTTTCTGTCGTCATTTTTCTATGTTTCTATGTTTCTATCTGTTTAGCACCAGCCTACGCTCCAGCCTGCACTAACAGCGCTGTTTAGAGCATCTTTTCCTAAAGGACACTAAGGTGTTACACCTAACATGCCGATATCACCAAAACTATGGTGCATTAGGTGTAACGTCACCACCTTAACTGTCGGGGGTGTGGAAAGCATTTCCCTGGCAGTTAATACAGAGCACTTTCCCCTAACGCAGGCTGCATTAGTGCACTTAACTCTACCCATTGAGGAGGCATTAGGTGAGCCTGCGCTAATGCAGTTAGCATGTGTTATGAATCCAGCGCTAAGTGTGCTGAGCCCATCTTGTCCATTCACAACTCTAAGGCAGATTGCACAGTTAGTGTGGGAATCGTCTTGCTCTATCATAGTCCCACACTAGCTAGCAATGCTCAGCGCACACCAGAACCTGAACTACCAGATAGCATCCGTTAATAAAAGACCCCCTCAGTAAACACGCCTTTACATTTCTGCAGGAATATTGATGTGCTACTGAGGATTATTACAGGAGCCTATTTTATAAAGGCACATAGGCACTTATATTAACTTCGTAACACAGGAACATTTTTAAGAATTCTTAGAGGCTCCCTGTTATATAATTATACCCCATAGATCTCCAACTAAGCCTTTGAAAATATATCCAATAACATTTGTAGCTCCAAGTGAGAAAAATCTCTGGAAGGGATCGAGTCCATTAAAATAAAGAAATCATAGAACGATTTATCAGAATTCAAACTTATAAATAATCAAAATAACCCCAAAGCGTCAGTCTATATAACATTTATTAACAGTGAAACAAAGGAAAAGAAGAAATTGCACAGCTTCATTGGTAGTGGTAGGGAGTATATAAGTTTCGGAAAGCAATAACCACTTGCTGTTAAATTGTAGACTGAAAAGAACGAAAATCTTAGATTAGGGAAAAATGCCATGCGTGTTGTAGCAGTAGTATTAACTGGGAAACGAAAGCACAGTGTTTCCATAAGGGTGTTGTTATTCTCAGTGATAAGTAGTAAGTTTGTCATGGCAAAGTTTAACTCTGAGACCAACACAAACCTATAAACTTTGATATTTTTTGAAATCTTATTTGAACATTCTCCAAAATGAGGTAATGACCCCCTCCTGAAGACATGATATTACACAAGGACACTAGAGAGCCCTTAAAACAGTATGTGCTACTATTTTTTATAGCTACTGTAAACCTCTGCGGTGTGCATAACGAAAGGCAGTATATCAAATAAACTAAGCCAAAGTAAGCTAAGCTAAAATATGTACCATATGGATTTCTGAAAATGTCACCATTGCGGATGACTAAATGCAGTAATAAAGCAGCATGTTTCTTTAGGGGGGCTGACGACAGAATGTGAACTAGAAGCAAATGCACTGGGATGGTGACGCACACAGCTGCTGATTTACACCCAACCCACTTACCCAGAAAGGCCAAATTTACATAGAACGTTGAGAGAGGAATTGAGATGCCAGGCTCAGGACATTCACCATTCCCCACAGATTTTACAAAAGGTTCTGCAAGATGTGAAGTCTTTTGCATAATACTATAAGAATGCACAGAAGTGCATATATATTTGCAGCACATCCAGCGGGAACAACAATTTTAAAAAGCTGCACATGGGGAAAAAGAGAATCCTTCTCACCATAAATTTCCACATCTGCAGCTCCTTAACACTGCAGCTCCAGAAAGCATTCATTGCTCCCAGAGCCCCATGAATACCCCCTACATCTTTATTAGTGTCCTGACCCCTCTCCCTTGAACTGCTCCAAAACAGAAGCAGCCTTCCCTCCTCCATCTTCCCCGCACAGTCTTCCTCTGAACCCTTACCTCCATGCCCCATAACAGAGGGAAACCCGCCTATTGAACAACTCCACCCAACCCTCCCCTGGGTCTTGAGTCTCTCTGGTGTCTAATTAGTGGCAGGAGCAATGCACACCGATGGACGTTCCTGTATGCAAAGTAGCATGTGTTAAATGTTCCCACTCCACATTTTTGTGGCAGGGACATCTATGTGGATGCTGGGGTGAGTGTCCAAGTCAGGGATATCTCTGTTTCTATAATCAAGCCAAAACATAGATATCAGAGTTGTTTTTTCTGGACATCTCAGATTGCACTTGGAAGCCCTAACTCAAACACTAGCTACACAATACACATTAGGAATCACACCCAAGAAAAGGATCTGGACATGGTTGTGGCCAATACATTAAGAACATAAGAAAATATGAATTAACATAGCAGGTAAAATCAAAGGACCATCAAGACCAGTATCCTGTTACTGACAATGGCCAATCGAGGACACCAGCACCAGGCATACTCCAAAAGTAGCTTTATTCCCAGGGATAAACAGTGGCTTCCTCCAGGCCAATCTTAAAAGTTTACGAATGTTTCCCCCAGGGAATTGTCCATACCTTTTTTAAACACAGCTACGCTAACTCCTGTTGGCACATCCTCTGACAATGAATTCCAAAGCTTAATTAACTATGCACTGAGTGAAAAAAATGTGTCCCTATTTATTTTAAGTGTACTACTTGGTAACCTTATGGCATGTCCCCTAGTCTTTTGAAAGAGCATTGACATTTTCCATGTCATTTCAAATGAATAAACACCCCGACTAAATAGTACAGTACATTTAAATTAAATAGGAAAAAGTACTTTTTCCCTCTGTTCCCAATTAAAACATAGAATTTTGCTGGAGATGTTCCTGGCGGGAAAGTCTATAAACCACTGGTTTACACCAAAATATTTTTTTTCTTAATCAAAAGTAAATACAGATTTTTCTAAAGCAGTTTTTTATGCTGATTCTAAATCTGTAAATAGTTGTTCTTTAGCACGTGGAGTCTGATCCCATAAGAAGCAGGTTTGGGGAGTCTGTACTCCATCAACATAATCTGGTGATTTGTGATTACCCAGAACGTTTCCACAGATCTTTGGAAATTTAGAAACAAGATACTGAAATCCTCTTGAATTTGTGTGCACCATTCTTTTCAATAAATGTTTTATTAAACCCAGTTTTAATGCAAAGGAGGAAGCTAAATGTTTGCTGGATCAACCAATGGAACATGACTAACACTGCTGCTTCCGGGATTATAGGCAGTTCTTAAAGGCCAGTTGTGAACAGCATAATGATCTCTGACAGCGTGATGTCCCAGAGGCAGAGAAAAGAGCAATATTTGGTAAATCTACCTCGCATGCCCATCAGCATGCCAATAACCTGCATGCTACATGGTAAATCCACCTTGCATGCCAACAAATTGAAAAGAGCTCTTAGGAAAATAGAATGAAGATGGTGAAGAACAAAGGACCTGGAAGACCAAACAACTATACATCAAAGATGCAAGAATACCAGATCCGAATAAATGCCTCCAAAAAGGAATACCATACGAACCTAATCATGGGTTCCCTGAATAAACCACGAGAACTGTTCAACATAGTACAAAACTTAACAAAAGAAAAAACAGATGAACACAACATTCAACTAATCGAACCCCAAGTCATAGCAGACTTTTTGGGATTAAAATTTAAATCCATAACCTCTTAATAAACTACAGGAAATCAGAAGCAATCTTCATGACAAGGAGCACCTCCTTCATCCCACTGAAAACAAATATTCCACAATGACATAGCAGTAAAAACAGAAGTCATGTACTTAGGGATATGCCTAGACCAGAATCTGAACTTTCAAGCACATATAAACAAAACAACAAAGGCAGCCTACCATAAATTAAGAATAATACAAAAACTCAACCCCCTATTTAACACCAGTAACATCCGCATAGTCTGCCAAGCTACAATAATGCCCATCTTGGGCTATTGCAATATCACTTACTAGGGCATGCCAATGCACATCAGCTATGCTCTATAATTAGTGCAGAATATGGCTGCCCGAATAATAACGGGTGCAGCAAGAAGCAGCCACATAACTCCAACCCTGAAACAACTTCACTGGCGACTCATGATTTTCAGGACGAAATACAAAGTATTACTTACCATCTTTAAAATCACTCAACAAATATGACCACCCACCCTTCAAACACTCATCAGCAAAGATCCGGAAAATAGAACCAAACGGAAACCCAATAAAAGTCTATTACTAATACCCAAGACCAAAACAAAAGCAAAACAAGCAACTTGTCATAGAGCTTTTTCTATATATGCACCATCACTCTGGAACTCACTTCCCAAGAACATAAGAATTATCAAAGACCTTTGGGACGTCAGGAAAGCAATAAAAACACTCCTCTTTATGAAAAACTATGGACCGGACACCTGATACCACACTAGGCCACACACCCACCTCTGTAAAAACATATACACATACTCTCCCCCTCCTGTCTGCCCTAGCCCCCTTCAGGCTTACCTATACTGATCCCTTTAAAGCATGCCCCTTTCCCCAAATACACTATGCCAATATAGTATTCAGAGTGTGACCTTAAGATCCCCACAAATCTTCCACTGGTAATTGTCATAGCGTATAGATTGGAGCAATATCTGCAGGTTATCATATGTTTCCTTTTGGTAGACAGATTGTGCAATTAGAATACACGGTTTTATGTTGCCTTTATGAAGAAAACTGGTTTTGAGGCTTTTTGTTGAAGAATCAGTGAATAAGCGCTGTTCTGATGGTCTATGTACCTCTGAGAGGGCTCCAAAATGTCTGCTGATATATCATTGCAATAACACATTGGACAGTCTGCTTTAAAGAACATAGCTAAATTATGACTCTGTGTGTGATAGCAGCAAATGAGAAGTCTTTTGAAGTAAGTTCTTTTCCTTCAGCCTTGAAGCAAGGAGTTCTGCTTTATCTTTTGAAAGTGCCGAGATCACTAAGCTCTTCTTGGCTGAATTTCTCTTGGTTGACATCGCTTTCATCTGGCATTCAGTCTACATCTTCTGACTCTTTAATGCTATTTTTGTCAAAGCTGGCTAAGATGGGGGAGTTGAATGGTTGTGCTTGTTTTTCTCCTATTTTATATTCTGCTTATATTTTGTGTCTTGGTTGCAATTGTTGTGCAGATGATGGTGCTTAGTTCAGTACCAACACAAGAACAGAGGAGTCCCTGCCACAGGGATATAAATAGTATAAAAGTGGCAGTTTCCAAAAAAACGAACAACTTTATAGATAAATTTAATATACGCATAAAAATATATAAACAAATACAATACACATTAATAAAAGTCAGCCCAACATGTTTCGACAAACCACCTGCTTCAGAAGCATCCAATACATATAAGTACAGTATGGTAAAAAGTATTTTTTTTAATTAAAAAATTTTCATGATTGTAACGAGTTAACAAAGAAAGGGAAGCTTTCCATCCGTAAATTAAAGCAAAACAACAAAGAAAACTCATTCAGAAAATCCCAAAAGTCCACATTAAAGGGAGGAACAAGTAAGGATGAGGCAAACCAAAAATTACACTAGACCCCAATTAACATCCCAGCTAATGACCCATCCTGAAACCAAATATAATCATTTTCTCTTTCTGTTATTTCTAAAATATTTTAAATAACATGCATAATGAGCAATGCTCCCTCCAATAGTCCTACCAACGGGAGTGGTGCAGCAGTAGTACAGTTGCAAATACACAGAGCAGGCAAAGGTTCCCACAGGTCCTGCCTGCCCTGTGCAAGTGAAACTGTGATACTGTTGCACTATCCCGAATACAGAAATGCGGGCAACAGACTCCTGCACACATTAGAAGAAACATTGATAATGGGGGTAAATTTATAAGCAATTTTGGCATTAGGAACAGCATTTTACATACTCAGGTGATTATAAAATTGTCTGGGGCATGCATGCATAAAATAGCTGCACATAAACATGTATTTTTACACCGTATGGGCATGTTTAGTTAATTGCGCTAAAGTAGCTCATGTTAGGGGTGAAAAAATAGCACAGGATAGGGACAGGTCTGTGCTGGCTGTTGGGAACATACTTAGCATGTTCTCCAGCAGTTAGCAGAGTGAGGAGTACCCCAGCGCTAAACCAGGTGCACTTACCACTACCCATCGAGGTGGCGGTAAGTACACCCATGCTAACTTCAGCACTGATACAGAGCATGCATTAATTTCTCCTTCACTAACCACAATGTACAGTCAACAATCACTCTACACCTCTAATCTGCCCATTCTCTGACGTAGTGTACGCTAAATAGTTTGCAGATGATTTTTGCCAAGCTGGAATTTGTAGCATGTGGTAACACTTACTGTGGCATGCTTAGCATGCAATGAACCCTTTGCTAACAGCGCACTTTATATGCATAGGGAAAATGGGAGCAGGACTGCTACTTGTGCACTTATTCAATAATATACAGGTCAGTTATTCGAAAGGTATTTACATGGTTTACAGTCCTGTAAACCATGTAAATGCCGCTCAGTGGGATATCCCCTATCTTCTCCCCTATACGCCCGATGCTAACTGCTTAGCATCAGGGCATGCCTTGGGCATTCCAAGGCATATCTTGGGCAGTGACAGAGGCCAACCGGGTAGAGGCAATATTGCACCACTGCCTGGTTAGCTTCTACAGGTAAAAGCTAGGCACTGCAAAAGCTGGCCCATCTTTACCCATAGAACTAATCGGGCAGTGGTTCAATATCACTGCTACCTGTTTAGCCTCTGCAGCTGCTGGGTAAGTGCGGCGACTCTGGATATTCAATGTCAGGGCCACATATGACCCCGGCATTGGATATCCGGGATTAGAGGATGGTGGCAATGGCTTGGTGCTGTATTCGCACCTAGCCATCCTAACTAAATATCCGACCACACATGCATAGACGCCAACTTTTACTGGTACATATAAAGAAACATATGGCTATCTCTGAGCAGATCTGTCTGTGTACAGGAGCTTTTGGGTAAGCTATTTCATAAAGATACAGACATGCGTATTATTCCTATACAGAATAGGCACAACATATGTACCTACATGACTTTGCTACCTAGGCAGACAACTAGGAAGTGGAAAACTTTATAAAGGTCTTCTAATAGAAGTATAATACGGAGCATAACCTTTTCAGTATTTTATTGTTTTGACTGCTTGTCTAGTCAATGCTTTTTTTAGGTGAGAATGGAAATAGTCAGAAAGTGAAAGGATAGAAGAATGAAAGGTCATGGTCATAACATTTACCACTGAGCACTAGTTTAAAGAAGAAAACATAGTGTTTCAGATCCATTGTCACCTTCTTGTGACACAAAAGATCATAACAAGATAAGAATTGGCATAAATCTATTTTCAAAACAGCTTCTATTAGAAAGGAAATGTTACTGTTTTATTTAGCAAGGCTTATATACTGCTTTTCACCTGGTCAAAGTGGTATACATTCAGGTGCAGTATATATTTCCCTTGTCCCAGAGGGGCTCACAATCTGTTTTATGTACCTGAGGCAATGGAGGGTTAAAGTGGCTTGTCTGAGGCCACAAGGAGTGCCTGTGGGACCAGAAACCTCAATCTCTTTGGCTTGAGGTTGTTGTCCTCCAGTGGAATTTGAACCGCTGACCATAGGCAAATTGCCCCAACCACTAGGCCATTCCTCCCTCCAGCTTCTCTTTGCTATCATTTAGTGACTTTGCAATTCCCAGCAACAATAAGACATTACCTCCCATCCTATAATGTTTTAATATCCTCAAGGGTCTCTCATGATGGAGTTCATCAAATGCCTTCTGAAAATACAGATGAACTATCAACCAGCTCACTGATTGATTTCTTTGACTGGGTGACCACGGAGTTGGACTGAGGGAGAGCCCTAGATGTGGTGTATTTAGATTTCAGTAAAGCCTTTGATACCGTTCCTCATAGACAACTTATAAACAAACGGAGCACCCTAGGGATGGACCCTAAAGTTACTGCCTGAGTTAGAAATTGGTTGAGTGGGAGGCGACAAAGGGTACAGGTAAATGGAGCTCACTCTGAAGAGAAGGAGGTTACCAGTGATGTGTCCCAGGGATCTGTCCTTGGTCCGATTCTTCTTAACATCTTTGTTAGTGATATAGGGGAAGGGCTGTCGGATAAGGTTTGCCTATTTGCGGATGATACAAAAATCTGCAATAGAGTAGACACCCAGGAAGGTGTAGGTAACATGAGAAGAGATCTAGCTAAGCTTGAAGAATGGTCTAGAATTTGGCAGCTGAGATTTAATGTTAAAAAATGCAAGATTCATGCATTTGGGCTGCAGCAATCCAAGGGAGCAATATAGAGGGTGAAGTACTTTTGTCCACTAAAGAAGAGCGGGACTTAGGTGTGATTGTGTCTGATAATCTTAAAGTAGCTAAACAGGTAGAAAAGGCAACAGCAAAAGCTAGAAAGATGCTTGGGTGCATAGGGAGAGGAATGGCCAGCAGAAGAAAGGAGGTGATAGTGCCTCTATAAGTCTTTGGTGCAACCTCATTTGGAGTATTGTGTGCAATTCTGGAAGGACATAAACCTTCAGAAGGATATAAACAGGCTGGAGTCAGTACAGAGGGTGGCTACTAAAATGATTAGTGGTCTTCATTATAAAGCATACGAGGACAGACTTAAGGATCTTAATATGTACACCTTAGAGGAAAGGCGGGATAGAGGTGATATGATTGAGACATTTAAAAACCTCCATGGCATAAATGCACAGGAGGAGAGCCTCTTTTGATTAAAAGCAAGCTCTGCTACAATGGGACATGGGATGAGGGTGAAAGGGGATAGATTCAGGAGTGATATGCGGAAATATTTCTTTAAGGGAAGAGTGGTGGATCTGTGGAATAGTCTCCCAATGGAGGTGGTAGAGATGAGGGCAGTATCTGAATTCAAAGAAGCATGGGACAAACACAGAGGATCTCTAAAGGAAAAAAGGGACTGTTGTAGTGGTTGATATGGAAGGGCAGACTAGTTAGGCCATGTGGTCTTTTTCTGTCATCATGTTTCTATGTTTAATCTTTAACACACCGCCTCCTAAGTGTCCTTTCTTTCCTCTACTTTCTCTCTTTCTCTCTTTGGTCCCCTTGTATCTCTCCCCCCACTGTCCCGCATTCCTTTCTTTCTAATGTTACTCAGTCATTTTGTTTATATTGTACACCACTTTTATGTTCCGACCTAGGTGGTATATCAAATAACTGAATAAAGATAAAGATCTGCAAATTTGATCACCTCACTTGTTAATTCCATTTCCAGGTCATTTATGAAGAAATTAAAAAGCGGCAAGCCCAGCACCATTGAGAAAATTGGCCATTTAGCCCCACTCTGCTTGCTGTCTTTTAATCAGTTCCTGATCCACAATAATACACTGCCTCCTATCCTATGCCTTTTTAATTTTGCCAAGAGTGTCTCATGAGGGACTTTGTCAAAAGCTTTCTGAAAATCCAGATACACTATCAATCGGCTCATCTTTGTCTACTTGTTTATTTACACTTAAAAAAAAATATAACAATTAGTAAGACACGACTTTCCACATTGGCTTTCTTCCATGAAGCCATGACTATCCGCATGTTCAGTAATTTTATTCTTTATAATGGTGGTTCTACCATTTTGCTTGGTACAGACATCAAGCTCACTAGTCTGTGGTCTCCCAGATCACCCCTTAGAACCCTTTTAAAAAATTGGCATTATACTGGTCATTCTCCAGTCCTCAGGTACTACAGATTATATTAATGATAGTTCACAGATTACTAATAGTAGGTCTGCAATCTCATATGTCAGTTCTTTCAACACCCTCGGATGTATACCAACCAGTTCAGGAGATTTGCTACTCTTCCCAGTTTATCGATATTTCTTTCAATTCTTCTGCTACATCATCTTTAAACACCATTTTAGGAAAGGGAACTTCCCTACATCTTCTTCAGTAAAGACCGAAGCAAAAAATTCAATCAGTCCTTGCGCTATGGCCTTGTCCTCCCTTAGTGCCTCTTTTATCCCTGTATCATCTAGTGGTTCAACTGACTCTTTCAGGTTTTTCCTACAAATGTATTTGAAAAAGTTTTTATTATCGTTTTTGTTTTCATGGCAAGTTTTTTTTCAAATTCCTTTTGCCTGCCTTTTCAATGCCTTGCATCTAACTTGTCAGTGCTTATGTTGTTTCCCATTTTCATCATTTGGTTCCTTTTTCCATTTCCTGAAGATACCTTTTGGCTACAACAGTCTCTCCGACCTCACCTTTAAACCATGCTGATAGTTTTTTCACCTTCCTTCAACTTTTCTTATAGCGTGGAATACAGCTGGTCTGGGCTTCCAAGATAGTAATTTTAAACAACCCCCATGCTTGATGTAAATCTTTACCTTTGCAGCTGCTCATTTTAGTTTTTTTGTTAACTATTTTCCTCATTTTTTCATAGTCTCCCTTTTGAAAGTCAAAAGGTAGAACTATGGATTTCCTTGCTGTCCTCCCTGTATTTATTAAATCAAATGTGGTTATACTATGATCACTATTGCCAACTGGCCCCAACACCCTTATCTCTTGCACCAGATCCTTTATTCCACTAAGGACTAGGTCAAAAATAGCTTCCACTCTTGTTGGCTCATGAACCAGCTGTTCCAAGAAGCAGTCATTTATTTCATCTAGAAACGTTATCATTCTAGCATGTCCTGCTGCGACATTGACCCATTCTTAACTTACTGGAAAAGAGACTTGATAGAATTCTGCAAGACCAATGATCTATTCATCTCAAACACCTTCTTCCAGCAACACAAGCGGCGACTGTACACATGGACTTCACCCAATGGATTGACTACATCTGTGGAAGTCAACGATGGAAAAGCTCTGTAACATCAACAAAGACAAAACCTGGAGCTGACTGTGGTACAGATCATCAACTACTAGTATGCAACTCAAGCTAAAGTTGAAAAAGAGCAAACCACTCATGAATGCAGCAAAATATGACCTTGAGAATATACCACTGGAATTTAAAGACTGCCTGCAAAATCGATTTGCTGCTTTAGATACAAATGACAGAGCTCCGGAAGAGTTATGGAATGACGTCAAGAAGGTTGTGCTGGAAGAAAGCGAGAAGTCTCTACACAAGGTGAAAAAGCAAAAACGGCCAAAATGGATGATCTGAAAATTGCCCAGAAACGCAGAGAAGCTAAAGCCAAGAAAGACAATCTCAGAACTCAACAGAGATTTCCAACGTGCAGCAAGACAGGACAAGGAAAAGTACTACAATGACACTTGCAAGGAAATAGAAGCAGAAACTATTAGAGGAAGAACAAGATTGGCTTTCCTAAAGCTGCGAGAGCTAAAGAAAAAGTTCCAGCCTCGAATTGGAATGTTACAAGATGCTCAAGGTTCTATATTGAATGATGCTGAGAAGATCAAGAAAAGGTGGAAGGAATATACAGAGTTTTATATGATAAAGATCAAGTGGACCAACAGCCGTTTCAACCTATACCTTATGATCAGGAACCATTGGTGATGAAAGAAGAAGTTGAAGCAGCATTGAAAGCCTTATCAAAGAACAAAGCACCAGGCATTGATGGCATTCCCATAGAAGTATTGCAGCAATCTGATGCAGCTGTTACCATACTTACAAGGCTCTGCCAAGAACTATGGACGACAACATCATGGCCAACTGACTGGAAAAGATCTGTGTTTATACCAATACTAAAGAAAGGTGATCCAACTGACTGTGGAAATTATCGCACAATCGCTCTGATCCCACATGCCAGCAAGATTCTACTGAAGATTATTCAAAAGAGACTACAGAACAAGAACTACCTGAAGTGCAAGCAGGGTTCAGGAAAGGACGAGGAACGAGGTGAGATGATCCTTGAAAAGACTAAAGAATACCAAAAGGATATATATTTTGCTTTATCGACTATAGCAAGGCTTTTGACTGTGTAAACCATGAGAAACTCTGGGCCACGTTAAGAAGCATGGGTATACCAGAACACCTGATCGTTCTCTTGCGCAATCTGTACATTGATCAAGAAGCAACAGTTCGAACGGAACAAGGAGAAACAGAATGGTTTAAAATAAGCAAAGGTGTAAGACTAGGCTGATTACTTTCCCCCTACCTGTTTAATTTATATGCAGAACAAATCATCAGAGAAGCAGGACTGTATGAAGACCACAGAGGTGTGAAGATTGGTGGAAGTCTCATCAACAACCTTCGCTATGCTGATGATACCACATTACTGGCTGAAAGTGAAGATGATCTGAAACATTTGCTTCTCACAATCAAAGAACATAGTCTCAAAATGGGCCTGCACCTTATGTAAAGAAGACAAAGATCATGACAACTGGCATAATCAACAGGTCATCGTTGAAGGAGAAGAAATTGAAATCGTGAACAACTTTAACCTACTTGGATCAACTATCAATAAAGAAGCAACGCAGTCAAGAAATCAGACGCGCATTGCTCTTGGCAGAATGGCTATGAAAGACCTAGATAGAAGCTCAGATGACAAGACTTCGACTTTCATACTTCGGACACATCATGCGAAGAGAGAGATCATTAGAGAAAGACATCATGCTTGGCAAGATAGAAGGTCAACGCAAAAGAGGCAGGCCAGCAATGAGATGGATCGCTACAATAACAGCAGCTACGGGTACCAGTCTGTCGTCGCCATGAGTCGACTCCGACTCGACAGCACTTAACAACAACAACAAGGGGAGATATGATAAGAGGTCTATAAATTAATGAATGGAGTGGAACGGGTAAACATAGATTGATTGTACACACCATCAAAAAGTAGAAAGACTAGGGGAAATGCAATGAAGCTACAGTGTAACCCATTTAAGACTAATAAAAGAAAATAGTTTTTCACTCGATGCATAATCAAACTCTGGAATCCATTACTGGAGGATGTAGTAAAAGCTGTTAGTGCAGCTGGGTTTAAAAAGGTTTGGACAAGTTCCTGGAAGAAAGGTCTATAAACCATTATTAAAGAGGACCCAGGAAATCCACTCCTTGCCACAATGCAAGCATTGTGGAACCTGTGTGTCTTTTGGGGAAATTGCCAGGTACTTGTGACCTGGTTTGGCCACTTTTGGGAACAGGATACTGGGCTTGATGGACCTTGGTCTGACCCAGTATGGCATTGATTATGTTCTTATGTTCTTACTGTGTTGTAACCTTTGTTAGCTTCCCTGATTTCATTGACTTTTCATTGTCCATCTATTTATTTTGGCCAGGCAGTCAGTAGTACAAACCCACTGCCATCACCTTCCCCTTTTTACATGGAATTTCTATCCATAGAGATTCTACAGTGTATTTTTTTTCCTGCAAAACTTTAATCCTGTGTGACTCAATGCCCTCTCTATCATAGAGCGCAACCCCTCCACCAATTTGATCTACCTTATCATTGCGATACAGTTTGTATCCAGGTATCATGGTGTCCCACTGGTTGTCCTCCTTCCACTGGGTTTCTGATATGCCAATTATATCTAATCTTTCATTTAGTTCTATATATTCTAACTCTCCCATCTTATTTTTTAGACTTCTAGTATTTGCATACAGTCATTTTAGAGGCTGTATTTTATTCATATTAATATGGTTATCAGTCCGTTCTCTAGAGGCTAAAGTAGCAGACTTGGAAAACATAAGACAGACAGAGGTACATAGACGAGACCTACAGGGATATAGTCCTGAAGTCCCACCTCCAGTCTGGCAGCACCCCTGTTGCCATGGAGGAGAGAGGTCACGTGACAGGAGAGCATCACCCTGGTGTGTCAGGAAGTGATCCTGTAACTAGGACCTGTCCTCCAGGTGATGTAAAACCCTCTCGCACCGAGGACGTTTCTCCAGGGCCATGTGCCCATGAGGGAAGGGTTAGGACAGCCGTTATAGTTGGTGATTCAATCATTAGGCATGTAGATAGCTGGGTGGCTGGTGGACGTGAGGATCGCCTGGTAACATGCCTGCCTGGTGAGAAGGTAGCGGACCTCACGCGCCACCTAGATAAGGTCTTAGATAGAGCTGGGGAGGAGTCTGCTGTCTTGGTACATGTCGGTACCAATGACATAGGAAAATGTGGTAGAGAGGTTCTGGAGGCAAAATTTAGGCTTTTAGGTAGGAAGTTGAAATCCAGAACTTCCAAGGTAGCATTCTCCGAAATGCTTCCTGTTTCACACGCAGGACCCAAAAGGCAGGCAGAGCTCCGGAGTCTCAATGCGTGGATGAGACAATGGTGCAGAGATGAGGGTTTTGGATTTGTTAGGAACTGGGGAACATTCTGGGGAAAGGAGGGGCTCTTACGAAGGGATGGGCTTCACCTTAACCGGGATGGAACCAGGCTGCTGGCATTAACCTTTAAAAAGGAGATAGAGCAGCTTTTAAACTAGATATTAGGGGAAAGCCGACAGTCGCCCAAGAGCAGATGGTTCGGAAGAATGTATCCTTGAAGGATACTACCAAAAGCAGAGAGGTTCCTCAAAAGAGTAAAGTAGCCCAAATGCCCTCAACTATGGAGCAGACAGAGCTTAAAGATCCCAATTTACCCATGTCTAACAATAGCCAAATTAACATGAATAAAATACATTCTCTAAAATGCTTGTATGCAAATGCTAGAAGTCTAAAGAATAAGATGGGAGAGTTAGAATATATAGCACTAAATGAAAGGTTAGATATGATTGGAATATCACAGACATGGTGGAAGGAGGACAACCAGTGGGACACTGTGATACCTGGGTACAAACTATATCGTAATGATAGAGCTGATCAAATTGGTGGAGGGGTTGCGCTCTATGTTAGAGAGGGCATTGACTCAGAAAGGATTAAAGTTTTGCAGGAAACAAAATCTGCTGTAGAATCTATATGGATTGAAATTCCATATAAAAGGGGGAAGGCAATGGCAGTGGGGGTGTACTATCGAGCACCTGGCCAGAATGACCAAATGGATGATGAAATGCTCAAAGAAATCAAGGAAGCTAACAAAGGTTACAGCGCAGTAATAATAATGGGTGATTTCAATTACTCCGGTATCGACTGGGTCAGTGTCACGTCAGGACATGCTAGGGAGATAAAGTTCCTAGATGAAATAAATGACTGCTTCTTGGAGCAGCTGGTTCATGAACCAACCAGAGGGGAAGCCATATTAGACCTAGTCCTTAGTGGAACACCAGATCTAGTGCAAGAGATAAGGGTGTTGGGGCCACTTGGCAATAGTGATCATAGCATAATCGCCTTTGATTTAATTAGTGGAGGAGGGATAGTAAGGAAATAAACAGTACTACCTTTTAACTTTAACCCCTTGCCGGCCGCCCTTTCTTCTGAGGCTGCTCTCCCTCCACGGGACAGAGCAGCCCCGACCGCAAGACCAGCCCGTGCTGTCCAATCGGGGCAGTAGCGGAGAGCAATAAAAAGAGCGCCAATCGGGCGCAGGAACCCCTTGCCGGCCGCCCTTTCTTCTGAGGCTGCTCTCCCTCCACGGGACAGAGCAGCCCCGACCGCAAGACCAGCCCATGCTGTCCAATCGGGGCAGTAGCGGAGAGCAATAAAAAGAGCGCCAATCGGGCGCAGGAACCCCTTGCCGGCCGCCCTTTCTTCTGAGGCTGCTCTCCCTCCACGGGACAGAGCAGCCGCGACCGCAAGACCAGCCCGTGCTGTCCAATCGGGGCAGTAGCGGAGAGCAATAAAAAGAGCGCCAATCGGGCGCAGGAACCCCTTGCCGGCCGCCCTTTCTTCTGAGGCTGCTCTCCCTCCACGGGACAGAGCAGCCCCGACCGCAAGACCAGCCCGTGCTGTCCAATCGGGGCAGTAGCGGAGAGCAATAAAAAGAGCGCCAATCGGGCGCAGGAACCCCTTGCCGGCCGCCCTTTCTTCTGAGGCTGCTCTCCCTCCACGGGACAGAGCAGCCCCGACCGCAAGACCAGCCCGTGCTGTCCAATCGGGGCAGTAGCGGAGAGCAATAAAAAGAGCGCCAATCGGGCGCAGGAACCCCTTGCCGGCCGCCCTTTCTTCTGAGGCTGCTCTCCCTCCACGGGACAGAGCAGCCCCGACCGCAAGTCCAGCCCGTGCTGTCCAATCGGGGCAGTAGCGGAGAGCAATAAAAAGAGCACCAATCGGGCGGGCCCGCGCCTGAGGGCCTCGCCAGAGGGCCCTTTGGCGTGGCCCTTAGGCGGTGGAACGGAGGCGGGGAGAACCTTCCTCAGCAAAAACGGAATTACTTTATACAACCCCCGATCACCGGAGACCGCAACAGGAACATGAACACTTACTTCTAGAGCACAACGCGAGGAGGTAAGATTAAACGACTTTAGAAACAGAGACAAGGAAATACAAAACTACCACACGTGCAATACAAAACACCTCCAACCTTGGCTAACGAGGGTCAGGAAAGCTTTGTCATCCCTTCCTACTAAGACTCTATCCTGCCTTTGCTTGCTTGTTTTATATTATAATTACTGTCACTAACAGCTGATACTGTGCTTCCTACTGATACTGTTTTATTTGACGATTAAGGTGCCACCCTGCTTATACAGGTGACTGCTAACATACTAGTAAGAGTTTTGCAAATACAAGTCACTAAAATCAATAATTGTCAAATATAGCCTCCTGCAATAGTCTTCTAGAAACTAAGTCTGTTATTAGCTTTCTTGTCATTGCATATATATCTCTAAAAATTTGGCCCTTGTATCCGATACCAACACCTCTGTAGGTAAGCCGAAACTGTAAGGGTTAACCCAAAAAACGTCTGGGAAAGTCTTCCCAAAACTTCACTCCAGAGCTATGGGTACCCTAAATTTCTTTATGATGCTATGCCTGATCACACTGATTCCAGTTTATGCATTTAATTCAAGATTGCACCAACCCATGACTTACCTATACACCCCGCTCTACCTCCTACTCACCACGCAAACACCCGCAGTATCAATACTCGCACCTTACTCCACCCCCCGAATTGTACAAATACACACACCCAACCTAAAGGACTACATCAACAACAAAGGGCGAACAAAGAGACACCGCAAACCTAGAGCAACAAAAACAAGGTTAAAGCTCCCCCCGCACCAGACCACTCGCAACATGGATCTGCAAAGAACGCATGATGACTGTACCATCACCCTCATCAATGCTCGTTCAATTAGAAACAAGACCCACATAATCTACGACATCATTAAAGACGAGCAACCAGACATCCTCTGCATAACTGAGACCTGGATCACCGTCACTGATGCAGCCATATTAAACCAGATAAGCTACCCCGGATACAACCTGTATAACTGCCCAAGAGAAAATAAAAGAGGTGGAGGAGTCCTCATAATGGCTAAAACCAACCTACAACTTACCACAACATACCTTGACTCAAACACTGATGTAGACATGCTTAAAGTTGAGAACCTGGCACTAGCTATATGTTTGATCTACAGAGCCCCCTCAACAAAGCAAGAAGTACTTGCCTCGGTACTGGAAAACATCTCTACGACGCAACCAAGGAAATTCCAAATGATTCTAGGAGACTTGAACTTATCATCAGCAGCTGCCGCACACGCAGTTAATTTCCTAGAAGCCATGTCACAACTTGGATTTCAACAAATAATAAACGAGCCAACTCATGAAAAGGGCCACACACTCGACATGGTCTTCACTCCCATGGGGGACCAGTTCATTGCAGAGAAGCCATTAATAAAGATCAACCCTAAACCGTGGTCAGACCACCACCAAATCGATATTCGGATGAAAATACCGTCTATACCAAAGGACACAAAAGCACGAAGACTAATACAACAACAAAGGAGATTCAACAAACTAAACCTGGAATGCCTGATAAATAACATTCAGACCCACATTGACCTTAAAAGCACGGATATCGATGCGCTAATAGAAAGCTGGAACACCGGAATACAGGCCGCAGCACACCCCAAATGGAGCACCACTCCGAACCTAGCTAAACAACAATCGGAACCCTGGTACACCGAAGTACTAAACACCAGGAAGAGAGAACTCAGAAAGCATGAAAGAAAATGGAGACGTACAAAATCTATGGAACATAGGATGGAGTATCTCACCCTCCTCGAGAAATACAAAGAAGAGGTGAACGCTGCAAAAAGGTTGCACCACACGAACCTATTGAACAAAGCGATCAACAAACCCAGGGAACTATTTGAGCTGGTGAAATCCTTAACAAAAGCATCCCAACCAGACCAACAGGATACCTATATCAACCCACAAACCCTGGCAAACCACTACGCGAGCAAGCTGACTGCAACTCTGTCCGACCCCTGCAGGGGGGAGGTACACCGGGAAACTATTGTTGAGCAAGAATTGACATGGAGAAACTTCCACAAGATCGATGAGCAACAAACAAGCAACATAATAACTAGCATCAACACCACCACCTCCCCACTTGACCCCTGCCCCACTGCTTGGATCAAGGCAGCGAAAAAAGATATAGTCCCCCAAGTCTCTCACATTGTGAACCTATCACTGCATCAAGGAATTATGCCTGACCAGCTCAAGAAATCTATAATAAGACCAGTACTAAAAAACAATAAACTTAACAAAACAGACCCAACATCTTATCGCCCCATCTCCAGCATATCCTTCTTAGCAAAAATCATCGAAAAAGCAGCCCTCATACAACTGCAAGAGCATCTAGATGACCACAACATACTAGACATGCAACAATACGGGTTCAGGCGAAACCATGGAGTTGAAACGCTTTTAATAGCACTACTCAATAACCTCCACAAAGGCTTGGAAGACTGGAAGAAAACTTTCTTACTAATCTTCATTGACATCTCCGCCGCTTTTGATACTGTACATCATGGTATCCTGCTAAAAAAACTGGAATCAATAGGAATCTCGGGAACCACCCTTAAATGGTTCTCCTCCTATATCACGAACCGAAGTCCACAGGTACAATTCAATGGAGAAAAAGCTGAAGGGTTCACTCAAACACAAGGAATACCCCAGGGATCAGCCCTCTCGGCTCTACTTTTCAACATCTACATGCAGCCCCTCTGTGACATTTTCAAAAAACATAACATAAACTACCATATCTATGCAGACGATATTATGTTATACACTCAATTGGACACTAATAACCCAAAGTATACACAGCTTGAAGCATGCCTGTACGAGATGTTAGCATGGCTCCAGCAAAACAACATGGCGATTAACCATAAGAAAACCGAAGTAATGTATATATCAAGTAAACCGAACTTTGAACCCCCTCCGACAGTTACCCTCTGCAACAACACATACAACACAAAAAACGAGATCAAATACCTGGGTGTCACACTGGACAGCAAGCTCCAACTGGAAAAACATCTGCGAAGAACAAACAAAGCCATCTTCCACAAGCTCAGAGTTCTACAGCCACTGAGGAACTTAATCGAACCCTGTGATTTTCGGACGGTGGCACAAGCACTCATTATGCCACACATAGACTACTGTAACGCCATACTACAGGGTCTGCCAAAGAAAACGCGAAATATATTGCAATTGGCCCAAAATGTGGCGGCAAGGATCATCACACGAACAAGAATCACTCAGCGCATCACACCTGTACTGATCGATCTACATTGGTTACCAGTTGTGGCCAGAATACAATACAAAACTTTGGTAACCACATTCAAGCTCATACATGACATAGCACCCTCATTCCTCTCAACACTGATCAACAAGCAACCAACCAACAGAGACAGGCGAACTATTAACTCTGACACATTAGAAGTTCCTAATAATATCAGATCAGTAAAAACAAGCACCAGCAACAAAGCATTCTCATTCTCAGCCCCGATAACCTGGAATCATCTACCACATGAACTGCGAGCTATAAAAGACATAAATGACTTTAGAAGGAAAATAAAAACCCATCTTTTCAAATGTCACTATAACCTGATGTAAAAAGTGAAACCATGATGCCGACCTGTGTAAATGTAATTAATAGAGAACTGTAATTATGTAAATATTGTAAACCTAATTTTTCAAGTGTCTAACCCTGCATGTTGTGCCTAACCCTAAATCTATGTATATATGATCCAATTTTCCTGTCTTGATTTGACATATCCCACATTTGCAATCAAACCGCTGCTGATCGCTGGAAGTAGCGGTATATAAGTGTAAACTAAATAAATAAATAAATAAACTTTCGAAAGGGAGACTATGATAAAATGAGGAAAACAGTTAAGAAAAAACTAAAAGGAGCATTTGCAATGGTTAAAGACGTACATCAAGCTTGGGTGTTGTTGAAAAATACTATCTTGAAGCCCAGACCAGCTGTATTCCACGCTTTAAGAAAAGTGGAAGGAAGTCCAAAAAACTGCCAGCATGGTTTAAAGGTGAGGTCAGAGAGGCTGTTGTTGCCAAAAAAAGCATCTTTCAGGAAATGGAAAAAAGAGTCAAACGACGAAACCTGGAAACAGCACAAGCACTGGCAAGTCAAATGCAAGGCATTGATAAGGCAGGCAAAGAGAGAATTTGAGAAGAAGCTTGCTGCGGAAGCAAAAACACGGAATAAAGACCTTTTCAAGTACATTCGTAGCAAAAAACCCGTGAGAGAGTCAGTTGGTCCATTAGATGATAAAGGGGTTAAAGGAGCACTAAGAGGCGACAAGGCGATAGCGGAGAGACTAAATTAATTCTTTGCTTCGGTCTTTACTGAGGAAGATGTAGGGATGTTAGCCATGACTGAAGTGGTATTTAAAGGTGTGGAAGAATTGAAGGAAATATCGATACATCGGGAAGATGTCTTACAACTATTAGATAAACTGAAGAGTAGCAAATCACCTGGGCCAGATGGTATACATCCAAGGGTGTTGAAAAAACTGAAATATGAGATTGCAGACCTGCTATCAGTAATCTGTGAACTATCATTAAAATCATCTCTAATACCTGAAGATTGGAGGATCGCCAATGTAACCCCAATTTTTAAAAAAGGTTCCAGGGGTGATCCGGGAAACTACAGACCAGTGAGCCTGACGTCAGTACCGGGAAAAATGGTAGAAACCATCATAAAGAATAAAATTACTCAGCATGTAGATAGTCACAACCTAATGGAAGACAGCCAACATGGCTTTAGACAAGGAAGATCTTGTCTTACTAATCTGTTATGTTTTTTTGAAGGAGTGAATAAACAGGTGGACAAAGGTGAGTCGGTTGATATTGTGTATCTGGACTTTCAGAAAGCCTTTGACAAGGTCCCTCATAAGAGACTTTTGGCAAAACTAAAGAGTCATGGGATAGGAGGCAGTGTACTATTGTGGATCAGGAACTGGTTAAAAGATAGAAAGCAGAGGGTAGGGCTAAATGGCCAATTTTCCCAATGGAGAAAGGTGAATAGTGGTGTACCCCAGGGATCTGTGCTGGGTCCGCTGCTTTTTGACATATTCATAAATGACCTGGAAAGTGGAACGAGTGAGGTTATCAAATTTGCAGATGACACAAAACTATTTAAAGTTGTTAAAACCCAAGAGGATTGTGAAAAATTGCAAGAGGATCTTGATAAATTGGAAGACTGGGCATCAAAATGGCAGATGAAATTTAATGTGAACAAGTGCAAGGTTATGCACCTAGGGAAGAACAACCCAAACTATGGTTACACGATGCAAGGTTCCACATTAGGAACCACCACCCAGGAAAAAGATTTAGGCGTCATTGTGGATACCATGTTAAAACCCTCGGCCCAGTGTGCAGCGGCAGCCAAGAGAGCAAATAGAATGCTAGGTATGATAAGGAAAGGAATGGAAAATAAAACAAAAGAGATTATAATGCCTCTATATCGTTCCATGGTGAGACCGCACCTTGAATATTGTGTGCAATTCTGGTCGCCGTATCTTAAAAAGGATATAGCGATTTTAGAAAAGGTACAGAGAAGAGCCACCAAAATGGTAAAGGGGATGGAAGGATACTCCTATGAAGAAAGGCTAAAAAGGTTAGGGCTCTTTAACCTGGAAAAGAGACGGCTGAGGGGAGATATGATAGAAGTCTATAAATTAATGAACGGAGTGGAACGGGTAAACGTAGATCGATTGTTTACCTTATCAGAATATAGAAAGACTAGGGGACATGCAATGAAGCTACAGGGTAAACTATTTAAGACTAATAAAAGAAAATATTTTTTCACTCAATGTGTAATCAAACTCTGGAATTTGTTACCGGAGGATGTAGTAAAGGCTGCTAGTGTAGCTGGGTTTAAAAAAGGTTTGGACAAGTTCCTGGAGGAAAGGTCCATAAACCATTATTAAGAAGTGACCGAAGATATCAATGCTTGACCCAGCACAAGCATTGTGGAACTTGTGTCTCTTGGGGAAACTGCTAGGTACATATGACCTAGATTGGCCACTGTTGGAAACAGAATACTGGGCTTGATGGACCTTGGTCTGACCCAGTATGGCATATCTTATGTTCTTATGTTCTAATTTGGAATCTCAGCTCTGTCTGCTATGTACTTAAGGGCATCTGAGTTACTTTTATCTTTATTGGAACCTTTCTATTGGGATGCCTTATCTTCTGTCTTTTGCTAGTATCCTTCAAACCACGCACATTGGGATATTATCTAATTTAAAAGCTGCTCTATCTCCTTTTAAATGGTTAATGCCAGCAGCCTGGTTCCATTGAGGTTAAGGTGGAGTCCATTCTTTCGGAAAAGCTCCTCCCTTCCCCAGAATGTTGCCCAATTCCTAACAAATCCAAAACTCTCTCCCTTGTACCATTGTCTCATCTATGCATTGAGACTCCGGAGCTCTGCCTGTCTTTTGGGTCCTGCATGTGGAACAGGAAGAATTTCAGAGAATGTGACCCTAGAAGTTCTGGATTTCAACGTCCTACGTAAAAGCCTAAATTTGGCCTCCAGAACCTCCCTCCCACACTTTCTTCTGTCATTGGAACCAACATGGTCCAAGACAGCAGGCTCCTCCCCAGCTGAACTAAAACCGTGTCTAGGTGGCACATGAGGTCCGCTACCTTTGCACAAGGCAGGCATGTTACCAGGCGATCCTCACGTCAACCAGCCACCCAGCTATCTGCATGCCTAATGATTGAATCACCAACTATAATGGCCATCCTAACCTTTCCCTCATGGGCACATGGGCCTGGAGAAACCTCCTCAGTATGAGAGGGTTTTACATCACCCGGAGGACAGATCCTAGATACAGGATCACTTCCTACCACACCAAGGTGATGCTCTCCTTTCACGTGACCTCTCTCCTCCATGGCAACCAAGAGGCGGCCAGACTGGAGGTGGGACTTTAGTACTACATTCCTGTAGGTCTCATCCATATACCACTCTGTCTTCCTTAGCTCCTCCAAATCGGCTACTCCAGCCTCCAGAGATCAGACTTTTCCCTGAGAGCAAAGTGTTCCTTGTACTTAGTGCACATATAAGACCCCTCACCAGCAGGAAGAAAATTATACATTTGACACTCAATGCAAAAGACTGGATAGCTCCCATCTCGCTGATGGACTACTTTTAAGATTTTGTTAGTATATTTAAGTTGTTTACTTACTTAAAGTTGATAGTTGTGCAAGCACTAGTATACCTAATAGGTTTAAGGGACTTTGTTTAATCTGGATTAATTTCAGGTCCCTAATTAAGTTATAATTTGACTATCTCTGTCCATGTAAGAGCTGTAAGAGCCAAGAAATCTAAGATTATGCCTGGGGTGGGCAGAAACACTTATTAGAATCAGGCTTGCTAAAACAGTGCCCTATATGACTTAAAAAAAACTAACAAAGAACTTTAAAATAGAAAGAGATTTTATCAGTTTAAACTCAATGAGTTCCCTTTAACCCAAGAGTCTAAGAAATTACCAGCAGGTAAATACTTAACAATTGCAGAATCCTTCCCAGCAAGAGCAGCTTTTCTCAGTAGTCCTGCAGACTGAAAATCAGAGAGCTCTGGTTGACCAATTTTCTGTAAATCTAAGCTTCTAGGGCAATCCCTTTTCAATTTCTTTGGTGATTCACACTGCCTTTGTTTTGAGAAAGGGAGACCTTCAAATTGATCTTTTGAATCTGTCACTTGGCTATAACACCTATTTAAACAATTTCACAGTTCTCTTGCCTCCTAACTGGAAGGCCTCTTTGTAAAGGTTTTCTCTAGAATACACTGATTTACACCAAAATATGTTTTTTCTTCATCAAAAGTGAAATCACATTTTCCTAAAACTAATCTGTAATTAGTTTTTCTCTAGTACATAGGATTTTAGAGATATCATCCATAGAGGTTTCTGTAAAATGTTACATATCGTAAACATTGAAAAAGTCAAATGTCACATGTGCTAATAACTATATTTGGCATGTTTACACGTAGGAAATGCACTAAAAGTGTTTTACAGAAAACTGTGAAGTTTGTCAGAATTGTCACAATACAACATCCAGCAGTAATCTGCCATCAAGCTATTATCCCAGAATCCTTGATAACATTTTTCCATGGCCTGAATTTTGTGAAACCTCTCACCCTGTTCATCACTCATGTCACCTAAGTTTGGTAGAAAAAAAGTGAAGATGTGGGTGCATGAACTGCAATTTCAATGACATGTGGCAGCCAAGTTTATGATATGCGTCAAGTAACCTCTGTACGCCATCAACATAATCTGGAGATTTGTGATTACCCAGAATGTTTTCACAAATCCACTTAAAGGCTTGTCACACTTTTGCAGCAGTGATCTTTGGAAAGTTAGAAACAAGATACTGACATCCTTTTGAATTTGTTTGTGCCATTCTTTTCACTAAATTTTTCATTAAACCCAGTTTTATATGCAAAGGAGGAAGCAAAATGTTTGCTGGATCAACTAATGGAACATGACTAACACTGCTGCTTCCTGGATTATAGGCAGTTCTTAAAGGCCGGTCGTGAACAGCATAATGATCTTCGACAGTGAGACAGTCCCAGAGGCAGAGAAAAAATATTTGGTAAATCCACCTTGTATGCCCATCAGCATACCAATAACCTTAAGATCCCCGCAAATCTTCCACTAGTAATTGTCATTGCATATAGACTATATCAATATCTGCAGGTTATCATATGTCTCCTTGAGGTGGACAGAGTGTGCAATTGGAATAGATGGCTTTACATTGCCATTATTTATTTAAACTTATTTTTATACTGCCTTTCTACAATTCAAAGTGATTTACAGTGCAACAACCAAATAACAGGACCATAAGGTACACTGTTGTACAAGGAACTGTAACCGTATAACAATAATAATAACATTATAACAAGATTACAATATAACTATATAACATTAGGCACATTTAACTTTGAGCTATTTACAGTGTTGTTGTATTCAACACTGAGTTATTGATGCAGGGCATGTGTCTAGTGTATTGATTGGAGGATTTAAATGGTAAGAATTATGGTGGTGAGTCTCTGGGTCTGAGGATATGTTATATACTTCCTTGAAGAGGAGTGCTTTTAATTTCTCTCTGAATTCTGACAGGTCTGAGAGTCCTCTTAATGTAGGTGGTAATTTATTCATAAGGATGGGGTGAACAAGATGAATGTTCTACTGCATGTAGACTGATTGCTCTTTGTCTTCTGATGTGGAATGGCTAGCAGGTTATGGGTGGAGTTTTGTCACAGTCTTTCGTTCTTTGGGTTTGAGATGAGAGTCTGTAGACATGTGGCAGATTCCTTGTGAAATATTTTGAAGATTGTTATGAGAACTTTGTGTCTGATCCTGGCTCAGATAGGATAAGAATAAGAATGGACTTGAGGCTTTTTGTTGAAGAATCAATGAATAATTGTCATTCTGACAGTCTGTGTACCTATGAGAGGGCTCCAAAAAGTCCATTGATATTGTTGCATTAACACAGTGGACCATCTACTGACTTAACTAGGCTTATATATTGCTTTTCTACCAGTCAAAGCAGTGTACATTCAGGTATTATATATATATTTTCCCTTGTCCCCAAAGGGCTCACAATATATATGTTTTTTGTACCTGAGGCAACAGAGGGATACATGTCTTATCCAAGGCCACAAAAAGCACCTGTGGGACTAGAAACCCCAGTCCTTCTGACTCAAAGTTGTTGTCCTCTAGTGGGATTTGAACCCCTGGCCCGAGATAACTTGCCCCAACCTCTAGGCCACCCCTCCACTCCATTAAAGAATGTCACTAAATTATGATTGCACGTGTGATAGTGGTAAATGAGAACATTCTTTTGAAGTAAGTTCTTTTCCTGCAGCCTTGCAGCACTTTATCTTTTGAGAGTGCCAAGTCTCGTATAAGATCACTAAGCTCTTCTTTGCTGAATTTCTCTGGGTTGCCATCGCTTTCATCTAGCACGCAGTCTGCATCTTCTGACTCTTTAGGTTGGCCGTCACTTGTACCATGTGATAAGGAAGCTTATCATAGCTCAGGAAGGAGCTATAGAAAAGGTGAAGTGACTCTAAACAAGCAACCTGTCAGTGCTGGTAGAAATGAGAAAACAGAATTTTGCCATAAAAGACTACCAGTCCCAGAATGCACCAGGTTTCCAACAGCCATGAGAGGAGCTGAAGTGAGAAAACGTGTGTTCAATCAAAAGGGCTATGAGGTAATCCCCAAGCACTCATTGCAAAGGGCAGGGCTTGATTCAGCACAGCTGCGCTGTGCTAGGATGGAACACTCATCTCAAAGGGCAAGGCCTGATTCAGCACAGCTGCGCTGTGTTAGGGAGGAACACTCATCTAAGCAGAATAAGAGTAGAGTTTATTCTACAGATGACCATCTTCATGATCACCTTGGATATCCAGAGTTTGATCATCAGTTTCATCTGAAGGATCATCAGAAGCAGAAGCCAAACCGGACGGACAGAGAGGGAAAGAGACCCTTTGGAAGAAGGAAGAGAAAAGCCTTTGAGAGGTCTAGAAGAGTCCAAAGCAGTACGTATACTGGGAGGTATTCCAAGGGCCAGCATACACCATTGGACTGGGGAAAGCCAGAGGAATGGTGCTGCAGAGCTAGGAATCACCAGAGGCTACCTGTGAGGGAGACGGCTGCACGTGGAAGGGACCCTAAGACCTGTGCCAGAAAGTATGTGAAGAGAGATCCAGTGTCCAGGGATCTGGATTGGAAGGCTGGACATAAGAACTGGACTACATACTGGCCAGGCTATATAGAGAGGAACTCTAGCAGCAATGGAAGCTCAGGTATGAACACTGATCTATGCCCTAGCTATAACCTTGAAAGACAGCAGGGAAACAAGTATTCTCCTGAAAATGCTCCATTGAGAGATTCATCTGTGCCAATCCATGATATTGAACCCATGCTTGTTGAACAAGGGGGAATAATAGCAGATGAGGATCCTGTTTATATGGACTGCTCTCTATCTAAACTCCGTTGGTAACTTTCTGTTATAAAGTACAGCAACCATCACAAAGAAATACAAATTTGTTCTTTAATCTACTCAGAAAAGCTCCTGAAGCAGGATTTGACCCACACAGTAGAAAGCAAGCCAGCTTAGGGGTTTCAGCTGGTGACTGCTAGCAATTAAGCCTTACCTAATTGCTTGTGAGCTAGGAGAGAATCACTTTTGAATTTATGTGGGAAGTAATCAGAAGTTAACCTGAAAAGAACAGTTTGTTTCTTGCTTTGTAGCTTTTCATTTGTTGTTTTCCTGATTTTGACTTTGTTTTTCCAAGTTAACACTGAAAGCAAGATACCTAATTTATGTGCTACCAAGCATATCTGTGTTGGGAGAAATAACCCCATAAATAAATATCTTATTGGCTTTACCCAAGAGCACAACTAAATTATTGTCAGCAGCTGTGTCTGGTGTGAATGAACTACATTGCCCACAATCCCTTGCAAATCATATAGAGATATGCACTTGCCGAGACTGTGAAGATTCTCACCCAGGCAGCCGTCTGACAACCTTCACTAAACTCCATTTCATCTGGTACAGAAGACAGCCTGTCCTGTGGAGGAACTGGAACAGGAAGTGTTTCGTCATGTGGGACTGGTCACATTGCCGACATAAGAGATGCATATATAATGTTGTGCTTGTTCTTCGCCAAGAAACCCATGATATTAACCAGACAAAAATAGCAGTCATCATGATGGTTTCTTGGCTCCCTCCATATCATTGGTACAGCAAATGTCATTGCTATTTTACTCACTATCCCAAAACACCCTTTTGGAGATACTGTAATGAATCACAATTGTCCTGCCATTTAACCAATCACAGGCAGTGCAAATGATGTGAGGTGCTCATGGCTTATCCTGGTCACCCAGTGGGCATCCAAAATATAACTTGTACATTTTGCAAAGATCAGTTGTTATGGTACAACACTGAGATACAGTAGCAAATGAGCCATAAACATAACCAAAAACATTGGAATGATTTCTACACTGTCTTGGCATGATTATTTTATTTCTCATGATTCCTTCAGTGTTATTATTACCAAATACACAATCAAATCTGTAAAGCAAAATAAATACCAATCAATAATGGTAGAGTAATCACTGACACAGTTTATGTCAATTTGGCTAGTATAGCAAAACTTCCGACACTACCATCTTTCAAACCTGACGTGATACAACAAAAACAAAACCATTTTTGAACATTGTTCATCATATGCTATCTCATACACATGAAATTATTTGTGATGATTTTTTTTGTTGACCAGTGCTATTTATCTCTGTATACTCAAAAAATATTTACTCTTATCTACTTCTGTATCTTGGTGAAGCCATGCCTTTATCCACAATGCCCTGACTGAGTCTTAGAATTTGATTTAAGTGAAAAGCTGGCTTACTGACACAGGCCCTGATTGAGTGTTTGAGATTGATTTAAGTAAAAAGCTGTCTTGCTAAAACAGTGCCCTGTGTGACTTTAAACAACACAGAACTTTAAAACAGACAGAGATTTTATCAGTTTACACCCAAAGAGTTCCCTTTTACCTGAGTCTGAGAAATTACCAACAGGTAAATATTTGAATCCTTTGCAGCAAGAGCAGCTTTTCTCAGTAGTCCTGTTCCACTTCCCAGAAGAGCAGCAGTTGGAGGGGGCTCTGATATGCAAGACCATTGGAGCCTCTGGGGATAATTTAAAGTTAAATACCCCAGTTCTTCAAAAGAGATACACGAAAAAATGAGAGCTCAGCCTGCCAGAGAGTAGAGACTGGAGCAAGAGAGCAGAATGGCACAATGTGGGTGGATCCTAAGCCCCACCTGCTGAAGGGAGAAATTGAGTAGAGTGGCACAACAGCGGGAAGCCTGGGCCAAGCTTGCTAAAGAGGAGAGGCTGAGAAAGTGAGCAGAGTGACAGGAGAGTAGTCTCAAAAGAGGTACAATGCAAGAAATGGAAACGTGAAGTTGGGAGAGAGCAAGGAAAAAGATGATGAATAGGAAAGTATTGCAGAAAGGAGGGAAAAATGAATATGTGAGGAAAAAGACTGTTAGGGATATCCAGAAACCATCTATAAGCTGACAATATGCCCTCCCTTTTCCCCCACATACACAGCTTATCTATTCACTCTACCAATCCATTTACATACCACACTAACCACACATAGCTAGTTATATACCTCATTCATCCTCTCTTTCTTCCCACATGCTCACATTCTGCCCACTCACCCACATGTGCAGACATCTCACCAATTCACATAGAGGCCCATTCAGACCAGGACGGGCAAGACCTGCGGAAACATCTAAATTGAAGACATGCAGCCTGCAACACCAATTCCGCTGGCACGTCCATGGACGTACATGCACCCACGGAATAGCGCCATAGACGTACACACGCTGAGACGTACATCTACTAGTACTGTACGTGTACGTCCCTGACGTGCAAAGAACAGAACTGTCCATACCTATTGGCTGCCGAAAATGCCCCTGCAAATCATGTGCGGTACCCACCTATGTCCACCCCGATTCCACTGCGTCCAGGAATATGTAAGCCCGAAAACATGCCCATCTGCACTGTGGCTCAAGTGCAATAGGAAACAGGATGGAGCAAAGACTACATTCCCCTCCCCCCAACGCACTGAGATGGAGCGAACTGTGTGCATGATGGCAACCTGTCAATCAAATTTTTCTGAGCCCGAGATGTACCTGTTCTGCAGACTGGTCTTGTAGGATGAGGCAGTGCTGTTCCCCAGGGGCCAGAGACAATCAGCCCATCCTGCAGCATGCAGGGGCTGGGAGAGGATAAGATCTACCCTAGCCTAGTAAGTACAAATAAAGCAGCAGGGCAGGCCGACATGTACAGAGGAAGGTATGGCACAAATGTTGAGCAACAGAGGGATTGCATGGAAGGATCAGACCTGGCATGGGCATTATGAAGGCATGTGCAGGAACCAGAACATAGCAGGGAGTGAGAACTGTAGCCTGACTCTGCCACTCCAATGTGATTTACAGGATGGGATACGACCTGGTGGGTGAGTGTGCTAGACCCAGAGTGTGTGCACACACTAAGACCTCCCCACCCAAGAGATGCACACACATAATGTGGAAGGCCACCTGCAAAGCAGATACAGGGGTCCCCAGTCTAAGCATGTGTGGGATGAGCGCTGAGCACTGAGGACAGTCCAAAGATAGCAGCTGGTCACACATACCCAGGAACTGACAACACATGAACATTCCTGATCAATAGCACGGATGCCCTGGGAGAGTGCACCTATCAGCCAAAAGAGACACACACACAGACAGAAGACCACAGCAGCCCACTCACACACCATGCCTGTGCACCCCAGTGGTGAGCAATGAACAGAAGTCACTGTGTAGTGTGAAATGGGAACACAGCAGTAATAGCCAGCACAGTGAAACCAGGATGAGGTAACACACATGCAGGCATGAGAATGGAGGGGTGAGTGACTGGGAAGAGAATCCCAATCATATATCCAGCCTACTTAACTTGAGGCCACACCACCTCTGCAATGTAGACAGACAAGGTGAAGTAAGAACATCCCCCTCCCCCACAATGGCATGATCAGCCCTGTGGGAAGTGGGAAAGACACACTGTGTGGCCAGAAACACCAGCATGTAAACATAACCATGCCCTGGGCTGTGGGAGAGTGCCAGACAGGAAGAGGGAGAGACAGGCACAGCCCTCCAGAGGAAAAGGAATCCAAAACCTGAGTGTGGGAAAATCGAGAGCTGGTGGGATTTGAGCCCAGGGCCCTGGCTCCCCCAAGCATGGCCCCTAACCACCAGGCCACCACACAGCCCCCATGTAGACAGTCAAGGTGCAGTAAGAACATCCCCCCACCCCCACAATGGCATGAGCAGCCCTGGCTTCCCCAGGCAAGCCCCTAACCAACACGCTACCCCATGGGCCCCCATGTAGATAGACAAGTTGCAGTAAGAACATCATCCAACCCTCACCTCAACTCAACCCCCACAATAGCACGAGCAGCCCTGTGGGAAGAAGGGAAGGGTGAAACACCAGCATGCAAACATAAGCATACCCTTGGTCATGGGAGAGCACTAGAAAGGTAGAAGGAGAGACAGGCACAGCTCCCCAGAGGAAAAGGAACCAGAAATCTGTATCCCCTGTCACCTGTGGAGAGGGGGGTGGACAGTGTCACATCAGTGATCAGTGGGGGTGCATAAGACAGGTGATGGTCAGCATGCCCAGGATATCCCACACTGGCTAGAACCACATAAATGTGTGTCACACCTGTGCCATACTGCCTTGCTATGTTGTGGACCACACCTACTCACGCCAGGTGCCACCAGGGCACATGATAGGCTGCAGAGCTGCAAAACCACCCATCCATGTGTGTCCCATGACCATACATACACACCCACATTGCCATGGTGGGTGTTCGCTCAGGTCACCTGGCCACTGTTTGGGTTTGGGTTTCATGCACCATACAGCTAGGGGTAGGGGGGACATGGATGCATGCACACATGCTCATCAGCCGCTGTACTCCTGTGGGATCCCAGAGACATGGGGGCAGGCAGCTCTCTCCACTTAGCTATTAGCCAGCCATGGGTGAGGTCACCGTGCTCAAATGCAGCGTGCATCCCTGACTGGTTCAGTATCTACGAGTTGTGGTATGAGCCAGGATAATGGGCCACCACATCCAGGATCTTCGCTTGTGCATTGCACACACCCTGCATATTCATGGAATGATAGGCCTTACGATTCCAGTACATAAGAACATAAGATATGCCATACTGGGTCAGACGAAGGTTCATTAAACCCAGTATCCTGTTTCCAACAGTGGCAAATCTAAGTCATAATTACCTAGCAGTTTCCCCAAAAGAGACAGGTTCCACAATGCTTGTATTGGGTCAAGCAGTGATATCCCGGGTCCCTTTTAATAATGGTTTATGGACCTTTCCTCCAGGAACTTGTCCAAACCTTTTTTATACCCAGCTGCACTAACAGCTTTTACTACATCCTCCGGTAACAAATTGCAGAGTTTGATTACACGTTGAATGAAAAAATATTTTCTCTTATTAGTCTTAAATAGGTTACCCTGTAGCTTCATTGCATGTCCTAGTCTTTCTATATTCTCATGACGTAAACAATCGATCTACATTTACCTGTTCCACTCCATTCATTAATTTATAGACCTCCATCATATCTCCCCTCAGCCGTCTCTTTTCCAGGTTTATTTATTTATTTATTTAAAAGGATTTATATACCGCTTTATCCTGAAATCAAAGCGGATTACACATCAAACAAATCAAGTGGCAGGGTGCATGGGTGTAGGCATGCAGTGATAAATCGAGGTGTGTGTGTGTGAGTGGTGTGAAGTTGATTGCGTGGTGAGCTCAAAGAGCCCTTAGCTTTTCAACCTCTCTTCATAGGGGTATCCTTCCATCCTCTTTACCATTTTGGTGGCTCTTCTCTGTATCTTTTCTAATAACGCTATATCCTTTTTAAGATACGACGACCAGAACTGCACACAATATTCAAGGTGCGGTCACACCATGGAACGATACAGAGGCATTATAATATCCTTTGTTTTATTTTCCATTCCTTTCCTTATGATATCTAGCATTCTATTTGCTCTCTTAGCCGCCGCAGCACACTGGGCGGAGGGTTTTAACATGCTATCCAGGATGATGCCTAAATTTTTTTCCTGGGTGGTGGTTACTAATATGGAACCATGCATCGTGTAACCATCGTTTTTTGTTGCTTCATAGCTACATGGTGGTTGGAGGGCAATATGTGTGCAGTAAATTTCCCCTAGCACAAATGGGAAGCCTGCCACCTCATAGAAATGCTGCATCACCTGCTGCTGTAGCTGCTGGGTTCTTGGCAGGCAAATGTACCATGCAGCTTGCGCCACAAATACATCAAGGAACTATGTTGTGCTGCATGACATGGCAGCCTGGCTCAGTCTGGCTGCTGTGGCCATCACTATCTGGAATGATTCAGTCCTCAGGAACCCTAGGGTGGTGAGGACCTTAGCATGGATCAGAATGGATGCCTGCATGTGTGTGGACATCGCCAGGTATAGCTCAAGTTCCAGGCACACATCGTGTATGGCAACATGATCAAACCTATATCAGTCCATGCACGTTCATCCGACTTGTCCATGTATAGACACCATGGCCTGGGTACCGTGCGATATGGGTGATGGCATGCGCACCTACATCAGTCATGTTCGGCACAGTCTAGCACAGTCATGGCTACAACAGCTTTGGTTGCCACATATGACATCTGGGCAGCGAGACACCTGTGGGGAGATGCGACATGTCATTGTGTGTGGGCAGGGGCCTTACAGTGCACATCAGCCTACACGGCAACACACATACAGATCTGCATGTCACACAGTCAGTCATGTAGCTGCACTCTGGGGTATGTGATCTCCTGGGTGTGGGATCTGCCAGGGATGGTTGCAGCTGTGTGGTGCAATCTCCCTTGGCAGACACGTTTCTGTGCGGCCACCATTCTGCGGCTGCATATGCTCAGTGCTGGTTAATCCAGTAGGCAGCCCTGATAGGCTGCAGAAGTACCAGATGTGGGCGGCAGTGGCAGACATGGGCTGCTACCACCCCCCCCCCCCCAGCTTCTGCCGATTCCATTTGGGGAGAGGCAGACAGTGGCAGCAGCTCCAAAAACAGTGGCAAAAAGCTGCCACTTTTGGAACTACTGTAGCTGCTGCCCGCTTCCACCCAAATGGAATCAGCAGAAGATTAGAGGGGCAGGGGTAGTGGCAGCAGCTGGGGGGGGGGGGCCAGTGGCAGCAGAGGAGGATGCAAGCTGGGGCTTCTGCCTAGTATGGCAGACACCCTTGGGCCAGCCCTGTGAGTACTCCTGCCTTTGAGGGTGGGATGGGGTAGGCTGGGGGGCTTTCCACTTACCCACATGGGGCTCTGTCAACTCAGTCAGTCACCTGTACCTTTGTCCTGTGGATTTTGGTCTGTGTATGTGTGCGCATCTGCTGCCCACCTCCACCCCAGTGCTGCCACAGACCATGCAACAGGACAGATGTTTGAGGTTAGAGCCTGTGTGGGGATGGAATGTGGTCTGAGGGCTACATGGCTTGCTTGGGTGTGCCTCATCCTGCTGTGTGCTACCCACTTCTACTGTCGCCCATCACACTACCCTCCCTTATGAGACCTATGGTGGTGGTGTGTGCTGGGCACATGCTCCCTGACCATGTGTTTGGGGCCACCTTTAGAAGCCATGGGGGGACATGCATACTGCACCTTGCATTTGGTATAGGGGCACACTGGTTTTACAACACGTCACATCATTTGCAGAGTTTGCCTTTGCCACCTACCTGGTGTGTCTTAGCTTGGCGCAGTGTGTCTCTGCTTACTCGGCTGCTCTGTCACAGGTGTATCACTTGTGTGCAGTGTGGGCATCTCTGTTGTAACAGGGGTGCCAGTGTGAGCCTGTGCGCATTTAGGCATTTGCAATGTGGCATGTCTACACATGGCACATCAATGCTCACACCCCACACGTATAAATATATGTTCTCATTCCTGCATGTCTATGGCTGTGGTGTATTCCAGACCTTTGAGCATCCTCGTTGATATATATATCCATGCTATCATAATTTTTAGTTCGTTGGGAGACACACCCCCATGATTTTTGCCTGTTTCACGGTTGTTAGTGATTTATTTGTGCCATGTCTCCAAAGATTTCCACACGTAATCACAACTTCTCGGATGGGGAGCTGACACTCCTCATCGCAGAGACACTGGCTGACTTTGGGATGCTCATGGGGACAGAGGAGACAAAAGTGGCAACGAAGGTGGCTTTCGAAATGCAGGAAGCTCAATGCTGTGTTCCATAACGACAGGGACATTGAGGACATCAAGTATAAGTGGTGACAGGTGCACAGGGACATCTGGGAAAGAGAAGGCTGAGGGGAGATATGATAGAAGTCTATAAATAATGAATGGAGTGGAACAAGTTACGTAGATTGGTTGTTTAAAACATCAAAATTAGAAAGACTAGAGGACATGCAATGAAGCTACAATGTAACCCATTTAAGACTAAGAAGAGAAAATATTGTTTCACTCAATGTGTAATCAAACTCTGGAATTCGTTACTAGAGGATGTAGTAAAAGCTGTTAGTGTAGATGGGTTTAAAAAATGTTTGGACAAGTTCATGGAGGAAAGGTCCATAAACCATGTCATGGCGCAAGGCAGGCAGTGCCTATGGAAATAGAGGAAAATGTCCAGGGCAGTTTTAAAACCGGCAGTGCAAAGCACATGGCTAGGGGTTGCTACGGGCAACCAACCAAAACACGAGCACCGGCTCTAGGAAAACACCCAGGAGAAGCATTACGTCATAGCTCATCAGAGAGGCAGGAACAGCTGCAGGGAGTTGAGCTAACAAGGAACTCAAGAAAGGACGCACTTAAAATAAGGTCAGTCTTGAGCAAAGCAGATACAGATGCAGTTCCAGAGGCAGATTCAGATGCAGACGCAGATTCTGATCAAGCAGGCAGGAACACAGACACAGGAGAAAGACACACGGAAAGGACCCGTGGGAAAGGAAAGAACAGAGCTTGTGAGAGCCAGGATATATACCTGAGAGCTTCTGACGTGGATTCCATCTGCACCTCAGAGGAGTTTGTACCGGAGGGATTACCCGAGGTTAGTGCTGGAAAGTCAGGCTGCACTGAACTAGAGTCCAGCTGGGGACCGAGAGGGATTCCATTCAACAAACCCCGAGGAGCTGGGAGAGGGAAATACCACGAGAACAGGTACCTGGGGAGCAAAAGCTCTTATCCTAAAGATATTTCTCAGCTAAGAGAAAGACGTCCTGTGAGGGGAAGTGAAAGAGAGAAAAGTTTCAACTTCCCAGTTGCAAAACGTTCAGGCAGAGCTCAGCCTGGGGAAAGACATATTACCTGTAATAGAGGGGCACTGGATTTTACTCACCATAGTCCTGAGGTGTATGGCCCTCTAAGGGGAGAATCCATAGTGCACGGTAACCAGCCTTTCTGCATTGATAGAGGGGAGAGAAGCTCTGGCCAAGAAGAGTGGAGACTATTAAACACTGATACACATTACAGCCCTGCAAAAGATAATAGCCAAGAAGTACACGAGGACATGGAATGTGACTTCTGTGAAGAGAGCTCAGATATTTGCAAAATGGACTGTACATTGGTGTTTTCCGATAGTGTGACCTCTTTCTTTTAAAGCCTGAGTAAAGCCTGCCTAAGAGAAATCTGTGGAGGAACACAGATTTCCCCGTTCAGCTTTTTGATATTGAAAAAGCCTGTTTTTCCCTTTTGTTTGATTAACGCTGACAAGAAGCATTTTTGTTGTAATTTGTAGTCCCCATTTGTGTTATGCCAGTATGATGGTTTAATTTCCTTTGTATCCTGTTTGCAAGAATTATCCCGGGAAGGGAAATAAACACCTCTTTATAAGCCTAGCTGCTCGCTCCACAACTACACTCTTTATTTGAAAAGCTAGTGGGACTTCACCACCCAGGGGGCACTACGTGTCCCTGCTACCAAGAAAAGAGGGCCACACCGAAACCCCCAGGCTTCCGCCTCTGGGGTAGTAGGTGCGTTGACAAGTGGCGACGTTTTTGGATTTCTTGCGCAAGGATTAAAACGGAGCACAAAGGACTACAGTCGGCTGGAAAAAGGAAAACTTTTGTCCGGAAGGAGAAAACCGTCGGAAGATTTCTGCTGCCAGGTGTTGGACCCGGAGAAAACTTTCTCACAAGCTGACCCCTGCATGAAGGCTCAGGTAAAAAGTACCTAGTCAGACGCGGGGAGGATAAAGTGAGAAAGGGGGCGCTGGTGGGCAGGAAAGGGCGGTGGAAGAGAAAAAAAAAAAAGAAGTTGCGGTATCGCACTTGGTTTTTGTTTTTGTTTCTATCTCTTACAGGTACATCAAGGCTGAGGATGGAGCCACAAGATGTAGCCCAGTGGATGAAGATGCAGTGGGATAAGCAAGTCAAGCTTATCCACTACCTTCAGCAACAAACTACGCGGACTATACAGGAGCAACAGCGACCCTTGATAGAAACCATTTCGCGCTTTTAAAGAAGCCGCTAGACGCCGCAGCGGACGTCCCCATGGCCTTCCAAGGGGCAGGACTGAGGTCGTATTCTGCCTTTTCCTTAGGACAATTACAACCACAGGACAATTTGGACGATTACCTCGACGCTTTTGAGCGTATAGCTACCACCCTGAAATGGCCGGAGGAGCAATGGGCCACCAGATTTTCCCTTTCGCTCACAGGCGAGGCCCTTTCAGCGTATAAAGCTATGCCAGCAGAGTTAGCTTCCAGCTATATAGAAGTAAAGAAAGCTGTGAAGGATAGATTGGTGCTCACGCCTTTGCATTATTAAAGGATGTTCAGGGAGGCAGTAATTCAGCCTCACGAGACCCCTAAGGCCCTAGCACAGCGCTTAAAAAGTGTAGCAAAGAAATGGTTGCTGGCAGAGGGAGGTACACTGGAAACAGTCCTAGATAAAATTGTGCTGAAACAATTTATGCAGGCTGTTCCCAGCGGGCTTAAAACTTTTCTGACGCTCCAGCACTGCCAAACTTTGGAGGAAGCAGCCACTCTTGCGGAGCGGTACTTCGCTGCAGAGAGGACTGACACCTCGGGGCAAGGTATCTGGTTGGCAGCTGGTAGGAGAGCTAAGGGCAAAAAAGAAAAATATATGCATGATAAAATGTATAAACCTGAAATGTTTGATGTCAATATCTCTGATGGTAATGTCTTATCTATACCCAAAGGGAAATGTTTTAGGTGTGAAAAAAGTGGACATTTTAAGAGATCCTGCACAGAACGAACAGTCCTGGTGACAGGGACAGAGGAAACAGAGCAGGATGAATTCCTGATCCAAGTACAAGTAGAAGGTATTCACACACTGGCTCTACTTGACTCGGGGGCTGACCAGAGCATGATTTCAAAGAGGCTCTGGGAAGTCATTGAGGGGCACCGCCAGTCGCCCCCGAGTCAAGCAGAGGGACAAGTTCGTGTCAGGTGCGTGCACGGCGCAGCCTTGCACTATCCCCTACACAATATAAAGGTAAATGCGTTAGGAACTCAGCAAAACATGTTAGTAGCTATAGTTCCGAAGCTACCAAGGGAGGTTGTCCTGGGGCGGGACTGGCCGCCATTTTTTCAGAAAATGGACGGGAAGCTTAATAAACCTGGCTTAACGTCCAACCAATACCAGGTAGGGACACAGCAGGTAGAAATAGAAGCTTTGGCCGCTAAACTCCCGAGTCCCCTGTTTGGCAAGTCACAGAAGGTTAGGGCACGGCCACAGGTTCCCAAGAAGGGGGCGCCCTTAGGGAAGTCTAAATTCGTGCTCCAGTTTTGTAAGATGACAAACCTAGCCAAAAGCCCACAAAGAGCCACACCAGGAGCAGCGGGCTACGACTTGTTTAGTGCTGAGGAAGCCATAGTTGAAAAAGGGGGGAAGGCCTTAGTTGATACAGGCATCCAAGTGAAAATCCCAGAGGGTTGCTATGGCCGTATTGTTCCAAGGTCAGGCCTTGCAGTGAAGTTCTTTTTAGATATTGGGGCCGGGGTAATAGATCCCGATTATAGAGGATGCGTCAAGGTCTTGGTCTTCAACTTTGGTAAGACCGACTTTAAAATTCAAGTAGGCGATCGCATCGCTCAACTCATATGCGAGCGAGTGGGTTTTCCCATAATAGAGGAGGTGTCCTCATTACCATCGAACACTAGGGGAGAAAAGGGGTTCGGGTCCACAGGCCAGAGTGAAGTGAAAATTATGACGGCCCTAGCTGAGGAACCTAAAGAGGAAGATCTTGGTCCTCAAATCACAGATTTGAAGGACAAGGCAAAACCTAGGCTAGGTGAAGGGCTCTCTTTACAACAACAGCAAGAATTGGCCCAAGTCCTGGACAGGTTCTCAGACGTCCGTACTACGAAACCCTGGGAAACTCACGTAGTGGCCCATGAAATTATTACCACGCCAGGGCGAATAATTCGGCAGCGCCCCTACCGCATGCCCGAGGCTAAAAAGAAAGAAATAGTAGAACAGGTAAGGGAGATGGTTAAACTAGGCGTCATAGAGGAGTCACGCAGCCCATGGTCTAGCCCAGTGGTGCTGGTGCCCAAACCAGACGGGTCTATCAGATTTTGTATAGATTTTCGCCGAGTGAATGAAATTTCACAATTCGATGCTTACCCGATGCCCCGGATTGACGATCTGTTAGATCGCTTGGGGCAGGCGAGATTTTTAACCACCCTCGACCTCACAAAAGGGTATTGGCAAGTACCCTTAACGAAAGAGTCCAAGCCAAAAACAGCGTTTAGTACGCCTATAGGCCTCTTTCAATTTCGGCGCATGCCATTCGGCTTACATGGCGCCGCGGCCACCTGCCAGCGATTGGTGGACCAGGTCCTGAGACCCCACCATGATTACACGCTGGCTTATATGGACGACGTTATTATTTACAGCGCGACATGGACCCAACACCTTGCGAGAATAGAGGCCGTACTTAGGGCACTTCGCAAGGCTGGCTTAACGTTGAATCCGGCCAAGTGTATATTCGCCACGGAAGAAGCTAAGTACTTGGGTCACATGGTTGGGAGGGGGGTAGTAAGGCCCCTAGCCTGTAAACTTGAGAGCGTCAGGAACTTCCCACGTCCGGGCACAAAAAAGCAGGTGCGAAGTTTTCTTGGATTGATAGGATACTATCGCAGGTTTATACCTCGCTTTGCCGAGGAAAGTAACATATTTACCGAAATGCTGTGAAAAAACGCACCTAATACAATAAAGTGGTCCCCGGAGGCTGAAGAAGCCTTTACTGTCCTGAAGGAGACACTCTGCAGGGCACCCGTCCTAAGGGGGATAGATTTTAACCTTCCCTTTATAGTCCAGACGGACGCATCCGAAACAGGGTTAGGGGCGGTAATGGCTCAAAACTTTGAGGGGGTAGAGCACCCCGTAACATATTTAAGCAGAAAGCGGAACGAAATTACTCCACGATAGAAAAGGAGTGCCTGGTGATTAAATGGGCAGTGGAGGCATTGTGCTTTTATTTAACTGGCAGGCAGTTCCTTTTGGTCACAGACCACGCCCCTTTGACATGGCTGCATCAGATGAGAAATAGCAATCCTCGTCTGACCCGGTGGCACCTAGCGCTCCAACCTTTTAGCTTTCTAGTGAAGCATAGGGCTGGGCGGTTGCATGGGAATGCCGATGCGCTGTCACGTATTCCGGGCTGTCAGGAAAAATCTGCAGCCCGTAATATTTTAAGGGGGGGGGATCTGTCATGGTGCAAGGCAGGCAGTGCCTATGGAAATAGAGAAAAATGTCCAGGGCAGTTTTAAAACCGGCAGTGCAAAGCACATGGCTAGGGGTTGCTACGGGCAACCAACCAAAACACGAGCACCGGCTCTAGGAAAATGCCCAGGGGAAGCATTACGTCATAGCTCATCAGAGAGGCAGGAACAGCTGCAGGGAGTTGAGCTAACAATGAACTCAAGAAAGGACGCACTTAAAATAAGGTCAGTCTTGAGCAAAGCAGATACAGATGCAGTTCCAGAGGCAGATTCAGATGCAGACGCAGATTCTGATCAAGCAGGCAGAAACACAGACACAGGAGAAAGACACACGGAAAGGACCCGTGGGAAAGGAAAGAACAGAGCTTGTGAGAGCCAGGATATATATACCTGAGAGCTTCTGACGTGGATTCCATCTGCACCTCAGAGGAGTTTGTACCGGAGGGATTACCCGAGGTTAGTGCTGGAAAGTCAGGCTGCACTGAACTAGAGTCCAGCTAGGGACCGAGAGGGATTCCATTCAACAAACCCCGAGGAGCTGGGAGAGGGAAATACCACGAGAACAGGTACCTGGGGAGCAAAAGCTCTTATCCTAAAGATATTTCTCAGTTAAGAGAAAGACGTCCTGTGAGGGGAAGTGAAAGAGAGAAAAGTTTCAACTTCCCAGTTGCAAAACGTTCAGGCAGAGCTCAGCCTGGGGAAAGACATATTACCTGTAATAGAGGGGCACTGGATTTTACTCACCATAGTCCTGAAGTGTATGGCCCTCTAAGGGGAGAATCCATAGTGCACGGTAACCAGCCTTTCTGCATTGATAGAGGGGAGAGAAGCTCTGGCCAAGAAGAGCGGAGACTATTAAACACTGATACACATTACAGCCCTGCAAAAGATAATAGCCAAGAAGTACACGAGGACATGGAATGTGACTTCTGTGAAGAGAGCTCAGATATTTGCAAAATGGACTGTACATTGGTGTTTTCCGATAGTGTGACCTCTTTCTGTTAAAGCCTGAGTAAAGCCTGCCTAAGAGAAATCTGTGGAGGAACACAGATTTCCCCGTTCAGCTTTTTGATATTGAAAAAGCCTGTTTTTCCCTTTTGTTTGATTAACGCTGACAAGAAGCATTTTGTTGTAATTTGTAGTCCCCATTTGTGTTATGCCAGTATGATGGTTTAATTTCCTTTGTATCCTGTTTGCAAGAATTATCCCGGGAAGGGAAATAAACACCTCTTTATAAGCCTAGCTGCTCGCTCCACAACTACACTCTTTATTTGAAAAGCTAGTGGGACTTCACCACCCAGGGGGCACTACGTGACCCTGCTACCAAGAAAAGAGGGCCACACCGAAACCCCCAGGCTTCCGCCTCCGGGGTAGTAGGTGCGTTGACAACCATTATTAAAGATGACCCGGGAAATCCACTGCTTACCCAAGGACAATCATTGTGGAAACTGTGGACATTTGGTACCTGCCAGGTACTTGTGACCTAGATTGGCCACTGTTGGAAATACAATACTGGGCTTGATGGACTTTGGTCTGACCCAGTATGACATTTCTTATGTTCTTATGTTTTTAAAGCACACAGTCTGGGTGAAGCTAATGGACCTTGAACAGAGGATGGTGGCAACTAATGGACCTTGAGCAGAGGATGGTGGAAACATGAGACCCGCAGCTATGGAGGGCATTGGACAACTGGATACCTCTCATGCCTCACTGGCCCAGGGTGTTTGCTTGCTCTATGTCATCCACATGCCCACACTGCATTATCTCTTGTGTGGTGTCTCTGGTTCGGCCTACCCTCCCAATGCCCATTGGACTGTGCACATTATCGCCTCCTTGGTGTCTTCGAGTCGCACTTGGGTATGATGCACATACACATTGGGCTCTGGGGCCAGTTTGGGGGGTGCTGAGGGTGTGTGTCCACATTGTTCTGTGTCTGTGTTGTTACCAAGTCCACACTGCTGCATGCCACCCTCAGGCTCCATCCCCTTCAAGGCATAGTTCTCCTTCCACTGTGGTGTCATGTATCTGTGACCCTCTGCATTGCGGTAGCTCTTTTGTGTGTGTGCGTGGTGCCTCATTCTGTGTTTGCCACTTATTTCCTCCTTCTGTTGACAGGTGTCAATGCTGTTGCTGGACCCAGCAGTGCCCAGGAGTCAGATCCCATGCCAGTGACACCTCTACACATGCCTTCTCATCCTCTGGCTGCACCCTCTGTGGCTACGACAGAGGGGAAAGAGCTACCTACTGTGGGAACTGCTGACATGCCAGCATTGTCTGGAATCAATGCACAGCAGGGCCATTCTGTCTCTGGGAGCAGGGAGGACCAGCTCACCCAGTCACCAGAGCCCACAGATGCACATGCCATGCAGCATATGATCTGTGCAGAGCACCTGCTGGCGCAGATCATGAAGTATCTCTGGGGCCACCAGGCCTGCATCACCACAGCCACCAAAGTCTCCACATGTGTCTGCATCAGCTTATCTGCCTGTCACCACCATCACTCATGCTCAGGCATCACAGACATCGACCCGCAGGGTCTCCACATACTCCTCTGCTCGTGCGGCATTTGTCACAATAAGCACCTGCGTGGAGCCGGTGCGCATTCTTGGACCTCTGCCACAAGGTATGAGGAAGCCATTGCTGTTCACACCATTCTATGAGGCTATTGGGGACAGCATCAGCTCCAGCTCTGGAAGCCCATCACCCTCCACTCAGGGGCAGGTGTTGGTATCTTCACCTGCCTTTGTGACTGCAGGGAGGGGGTGGGCATGGGGGAAGGGGAGGCAGAGGTAGGTTTGTCATGCGGGCCTGCACTATGTGTCTGGGGAGGGGTGGGTCCTCTGTGGTGGTTTCTGCTTTGGGGGACTGTTGGGGGGCATATGGGTATGTGGTGTGGGCACTGTTGGGAGCTGGGGGTTCACATGCGTGAGGGTCTGGGAGGTGCAGGTCTTTGGGGTGGGCTGCCATTGGTGGTCATCCTTCCTTGACTGTGTTCCAGCTGAACCTCTGCTTTGCGATGAATATATTTGTATTCCTCACTGCTTTATGTGTCCATGTCTTCTTCTAATCACTCGCCATTGCCATGCTCATTTGCATCCCTTGCTCAGTCGCAGGGTGACAGAAGTGTGGCAGCTGTCCCCTCCTGGGACAGCCTCCTGGGATTGCGCAGGTCTGCTTCCACACCATGCTGTTTTTTTTCTAAGTTCTCATGCTGTTTTTTTTCTAAGTCCTTATTCCATGTTTCAGCAGGTATAATGTGGATGTCTGGTGACCATTTGGGGACGTGTATGGGCCTGACCGGAATATGTGTTATATGTCCGCATGTGTGGCCACGCCCCTGTTTCACCCCCTCCTGCCCACGTTCTGACTTCCCTGTTTAAGTCCCATGTATGTGCATGGATGCTTTGTTACGGAATACAGGTCTGGACGTTTCCATTGGTTACACGTCTATGCCACAAATTCACGGGGCTTATTTGTGGTTCAGAATGACCCTCATAACTTATCCACTCGCTCAAATATCCCACCCACTCAGTAATGTGCAGCCATTCCTCCATTTATTCTCAAATATCCCCACTAATTCATTCATCCATACTAACACTACCAACTCATACACACTTATCTTTAATGCTTCTAATAAGTACTTTACAACCTGCTAAAGATTGGCATTATACTGGCTACCATCTAATCCTCAGATGCTGTAGTCGATTTAATGATGAATTATAGATTATTAGCAACAGGTCTTAATTTCATTTTTGAATACTTTTAGGACTTTGGGGTTTCTACCATCCAGTCCTGGTGATTTGATACTCAATAGTTTATCAATTTAATTTATTCTATATCATCATCTAGGTTCACTGTGATATGTTTCAATTCTTTTAAGATATCACTATCAAAGAGGTCTTCTGATATGGGTATCTCTCCCAGATTAAAGGAAAGAATTCATTTAATTTTTATTGCTATGGCCTTGTCTTCTCTGAGTCCCTCTTTTGCCATTCAGTCATCTAGTGGACCAACCAACTCCTTCTCAGGCTTTCTGCTTCAGATGTACTTGAAAAAGTTCTTAATCTTTGCTTCTTTGGTGAGCTTCTTTTCAAATTCACTTTTGGCCTTCCTTATTAAAGCTGTACTGATCAATGTATACTGTAGAGGAATAAGGAAGTGGACTGGAGGGAAGAAATGGATCCCAAAGTCACATTCTAGCCACAGAGAAACTGTGTGGTCCTTCCCAGAAAAGAACTGTGACAAAGTTACTATCATCCTGTAAAGACACATACACAAATATTCAAATACAGAAAACATACACAGAAATACATAAAGTAGAAGTCACAAATAGATCTTCATAGCACTTAGCTATGTTACTGAGAAACAATGAACCCTCTACTGACTTCCCTCACAATTTCCTTATGAAACACCTCCCTGGTTTTGGAGGGGGGAGGGGGGGCGAATGAAGAGAGCATGTAGTTGAAATGAGTTTCAAGTACAAAGGGCAGTGTAATATGAGCAGTCTGTGTTTGTGGTCGGACACTGCTGTGAGTCCTGGGAAGAAATGCTTAAGAGATTTCAGAATAGAGGGATCTGCATAAGGGTGGGAGAAGTTAATTCCTGATTTTAACTGATGTTAAAATTGCATATTACGTCACAGATAAACAGTAAGATAACACAGAGACAGAAAGAGAGAGATATGTTGAGGCGGGAGAGACAAGGCTGTCAGAAAGGCATTTATCAGGCAGGTAGGATTTCACCCCAAGCAATAACTGGGAAGCTGAGTTTTAAAGATAAGAAAAAAAGTTAGTGCACGAGAGGGAGTGCTTGTACATTTTCTCTGTATCTTTATACCTGGCTCTTGGCTTCGTGGCTGACGAAAGTAGGGTTCCTTTTAGTGGTGAAAAGTTAAATTTTAGATCTTGGATACAGCCCAGCTATTATCACTAAGCGACTGACAAGCTCTAGAAGAACCTTCAGCTGTGTACCTTCTAGGGAATGCTCAAGGCCCTACCTTCCCTCACAGTTCAGTATTGTTCTCCTTTGCCTATTCACCCATAATCTAGCATCTCACCTTTCCTTGTCTAACCCCTCCCATAGTCTAGCATCTCTCTTTCTCTTCCCTCCTTCCATATCCAGCATCTCTCCCCTTCCCTATCCTACCACACTAAGATGACCAACATCTCACCTTCTCTTCACTAATACTAAGGGTGGCCAGCATCACATCTTCCCATCCCTGTATCCCTAGATGGTCATTATCTCCCCTTCCTTCCTCCCTCCAGCATCTCATCTGCACTACCATCCCCCATGTCTAGCATCTTCTTCTCCTTACCTACCTCTCCCCCTATGACCAGCATCTCATCTCTCCTTCCTCCCCTATACCTACCCCTTCTCCTCTCTCTTCCTTTCCCCCTGCTCTACTGCCACCCTATCTCTGCTTGGGCAGGAAGAAGTGGCACTCAAACACTGTTGTGTCCTGCACTCTACAATTCAAACTTCCTATCAGAGTGGGTAGGACATGGAAGAGTTTCAGCATGAGCCTGTGCTGGAAGGCCCCATGCTGTGCCGCTTTCTTGCTGTGTGGGAGCTGACATCTACTCTGTCTTGTGCTATGGATGGCCCTGCATGGGCCTAGCAGAGTAGCAACCCCTGGTGATGGAAATCCCTTCCTATTGGTGTGGCAACCCCTGGTGATGGAAATCCCTTCCTATTGGTGTGGCAACAGAGCCAGGATCTGGCAAATGAAAGATGGTGAAAGGATGGCCCCCAGGACAAACAAGGACCAGTTTTTGAGAGATAACACAATCTCAACCCCAGGAAGAGTGAAGCTTTGGGATCTAACAGCAGAATAGGGAAGATATCAGGACAGACATAACAGACCCTCATAGGATTCACAGAATCTATAATTTAGCTTTGAATGTCCTGCTCTTTGCTGCTCCCAGAAGCTGCCACTCTAGGCAACCACTTGGTTTGTCTGATGGTTGGAACGGACCTGCCAAGAGTATACACTGGATGCTAAATATTCAGAGACCAATAGAGCCTGTCTAAAAGAGGACAGACCCAGGGACTCCCCAGCAAAGTGATAGGGCACTGGAATATGAAACTTGCTTGCAGGGTTTGGCAGGAATCATGCATCTATGATAGCCAATAGCAGAACGTTTGTTGGATAGAGATCAACTACTATGACATTGTAGGCAGAAGTACTGCTGAAGCTATTTAATGCTCATACATCTCAGTGCTAAAAGTTCAACATTGAGTTGCTTTTCCATATGGTTTGGAGGTACAAGAGTCTAAGGAAATTGCCACTTCCTTGGGCAGAGTTGGGAAAACAAAGTCAATTTCCAACACTATCTAAATAATTTTGCCCCTCCATCCTCCCTCAGGCCCCCTCCTCCATTATATGTATGATATTGGGCCAATTAAAGGGATTATCAGCACAACACTATCCATACTAGGGGAGAGGTGTAATTCTATAATATCACACATAGGCCGCACATATTGGCACATATGTTTTTGGGTGTTATTCTATAAACTAAAGCATACATAGACTTTACTGTATAGAATAAAGGTTACAGAACCCCATTCATCTACGTGCTACAGTTATGCCTGCTCTAGAGCAGGTGCAACTGCCCAGGGCCGTACCAAGCCATAATGAGAGGTCAGATATGATTGGAATCTCTGAGACATGGTGGAAGGAGGACAACCAGTGGGACACTGTGATACCTGGGTACAAACTATATCGTAATGATAGAGCTGATCAAATCGGTGGAGGGGTTGGGCTCTATGTTAGAGACGGCATTGAGTCAGAAAAGATTAAAGTTTTGCAGGAAACAAAATTTGCTGTAGAATCTATATAGATTGAAATTCCCTGTAAAAAGGGGAAGGCGATGGCAGTGGGGGTGTACTATCGACCGCCTGGCCAGAATGAACAAATGCATGATGAAATGCTCAAAGAAATCAAGGAAGCTAACAAACGTTACAGCACAGTAATAATAATGGGTGATTTCAATTACCCCGGTATCGATTGGGTCAGTGTCACAGCAGGACATGCTAGGGAGATAAAGTTCCTAGATGAAATAAATGATTGCTTCTTGGAGCAGCTGGTTCATGAACCGACCAGAGGGGAAGCCATATTGGACCTAGTCCTTAGTGGAACACCAGATCTGGTGCAAGAGATAAGGGTATTGGGCCCACTTGGCAATAGTGCTCATAGCATGATCACGTTTGATTTAATTAGTGGAGGAGGGATGGTAAGGAAATCCACAGTACAGGCAATCCAAGGCAGGCAAAGGAAGAATTTGAGAAGAAGCTTGCTGTGGAAGCAAAAACGTGTAATAAAGACTTTTTAAAGTACATTTGTAGCAAAAATACAGTGAGTCAGTTGGTCCATTAGATGATAGAGGGGTTAAAGGGGCACTAAGGGGCAACAAGGCGATAGCGAAGAGACTGAATGAATTCTTTGCTTCGGTCTTTACTGAGGAAGATGTAGGGATGTTACCCATACCTAAAGTGGTATTTAAAGGTGCGGAAGAATTGAAGGAAATATTGATACATCAGGAAGATGTATTACAACTATTTGATAAACTGAAGAGTAGCAAATCACCTGGACTGGATGATATACATCCAAGGGTGCAGAAAGAACTGAAATATGAGATTGCAGACCTGCTATTAGTAATCTGTTAAATATCATTAAAATCATCTGTAATACCTGAAGATTGGAGGATGACCAACGTAATGCCAATTTTTAAAAAGGGTTCCAGGGGTGATCCAGGAAACTACAGACCGGTGAGCCTGACGTCAGTATCGGGGAAAATGCTAGAAACCATCATAAAGAACAAAAGTGCTGAGCATGTAGATAGTCATGGCTTAATGGGAGACAGCCAACATGGCTTTAGACAAGGAAGATCTTGTCTTACTAATCTGTTATGTTTTTTTGAAGGTGTGAATAAACAGGTAGACAAAGGTGAGTTGGTTGATATAGTGTATTTGGACTTTCAGAAAGTCTTTGACAAGGTCCCTCATGAGAGACGTTTGGCAAAATTAAAAAGTCATGGGATAGGAGACAGTGTACTATTGTGGATCAGGAACTGGTTAAAAAATAGAAAACAGAGGGTAGGGCTAAATGGCTGATTTTCCCAATGGAGAAAGGTGAATAATGGTGTACCCCAGGGATCTGTGCTGGGTCCGCTGCTTTTTGACATATTCATAAATGACCTGGAAAAGGGAATAACGAGTGAGGTTATCAAATTTGTAGATGACACAAAACTATTTAAAGTTGTTAAAACCCATGAGGATTGTGGAAAATTGCAAGAGGATCTTGATAAATTGGAAGACTGGACATCAAAATGGCAGATGGAATTTAATGTGGACAAGTGCAAAGTTATGCACATAGGGCAGAACAACCCAAACTATGGTTACACGATGCAAGGTTCCACATTAGGAACCACCACCCAGGAAAAAGATTTAGGCGTCATTTTGGATAACGTGTTAAAACCCTCCGCCCAGTGTGCAGCGGCAGCCAAGAGAGCAAATAGAATGCTAGGTATCATAAGGAAAGGAATGGAAAATAAAACAAAGGCTATTATAATTTATTTCTTTTTTATACCATGCTTTTTAGAACCAGTGTGGTTTACATGTATACTAACAGGTACTTTTTATTCCCTTGTCCCCGAAGGGCTCACAATCTACGTGTACCTGAGGTAATGGAGGGTTAAGTGGCTTGCCCAAGGCCACAAGGAATGGCCATGGGACTAGAGACCCCATTCCCTCCAGCCTGACGTTGCTTGTCCCCCTGTGGGAATTGAACCCCTGGCCTTCTGGCCTGAGGTAACCTGTCCCAACCACTGAGCCTCTCCTCCCTACATAATGCCTCTATATTGTTCCATGGTGCGACCGCACCTTGAATATTGTGTGCAATTCTGGTCGCCGTATCTTAAAAGGGATATAGTGTTATTAGAAAAGGTTCAGAGAAGAGCCACCAAAATGGTAAAAGGGATGGAAGGATACCCCTATGAAGAGAGGCTAAAAAGGTTAGGGCTCTTTAACTGGAAAAGAGATGGCTGAAGGGAGATATGATAGAAGTCTATAAATTAATGAATAGAGTGGAATGGGTAAACGTAGATCAATTGTTAACATTATCAGAATATAGAAAGACTAGGGGACATGCAATGAAGCTACAGGGTAAACTATTTAAGACAAATAAGAGAAAATATTTTTTCACTCAATGTGTAATCAAACTCTGGAATTTGTTATCGGAGGATGTAGTAAAGGCTGTTAGTGTAGCTGGGTTTAAAAAAGGTTTGGACAAGTTCCTGGAGGAAAGGTCCATAAACCATTATTAAAAAGGAACCCAGGATATCAATGCTTGACCTAATGCAAGCATTGTGAAACCTGTGTCTTTTGGGGAAACTGCTAGGTACATATGACCTAGATTGACCACTGTTGGAAACAGGATACTGGGCTTGATGGACCTTGGTCTGACCCAGTATGGCATATCTTATGCTCTTATTTGCACCCTGTGCTATCTTCAGTTTTGGCGCCCCCCCCCCCCCACCGATTACCTGCCGCTGACCACCCACTTCCCTCGTTGCCCTGCCACCACCACCGCCACTTTTTTGTTTTCTCAGAGGCAGCAGCAGTGAGGCAGACCCACGTTTCAAGGCAGGTTGGGACCCTCCTTCCCTTCTCTGATGTAGGTCACATCAGAGGAGAGAGGAACCAGGCCAGCCATTCAAAATTCGGAGTTGCAAAGTCATAGTATGCTATAACTTATGCAACACCAAAGCTTCATCCCCATGCACACTCCAACGTGCACACTTACAGAATAGCGATCATGCAAAGCACATGTAGAAGTGCCCATTCATGTGCATAACTCTTTTAGAATAGGGACTTATGTGCATTTCTAGCACACTACTCTCTGTGTGTGGTATTTACAATCTACCCCTTAATGACTGAAAATACAAGCATAGTGGAGCTATAGATTCACCATTGGCTGGTAAATGTATATCTCCATTTGAATATCAGCCCGAATAATACCTCCAAGGTGCAACAAGACAGGACCACATCACGCCCATACTCAAACTACTTCATTGGCTACCAAGCCGCATAAAGTACTAAATTCTCCTACTGACACACAAGGCTATCCACTCCGACCCACCCACTCACCTCCACATGCTGCTGAAAACACCCCAGCTAAACAAGTCAAGACGCACATCCATGAAGAATACATTGATCATCCCCCACACCAGAACCAAATCCAATCAACAGGCCTGTAGCTGTGCCTTCCAACTCTATGCGCCCTCACTCTACTGGACCCAATACGAAACATCACCGACCTCAGCACATTCAGGAAGCATCTAAAGACTCACCTCTTCTCTGAGCATTTGAGCCCCACCAAATAACCCCCACGCCTGCAAATGAGATGCCCCTGGATATGACATTCCCCATATATCTAATACCCCCGCATGCTTGAACCACTAGGATCTGTATATTTGTACAGTGGAGTGCAAAAGTCTGGAATCACTTGTGAGTTTTGCTTTTTTCGTACTTTCTAACGGGTTTTTTAATTTTGTGTTAGCCCAGCATATTCATCTTTCTACCACATTAAAAGGGATACATTTGGCTATTAGAGTTGACTTTTTTGCATTCCTTGCTTCCAATTTAAATACTTTACAGACACTGGGAGATAGCTACTGCGATTTTTGTGGATCCTGCGTCAAAACTGGATCGAGATTATCCAATATGCACACGTTATTTCTGACCAATCAGGAGGCTGATTTCACTAACCAATCACAATGCAGATATCTAGCCAACAGTGCAGCTATAAAAACGCGTGGAATTTTTGAATTTCATATGCTTTCTGGATCGACCATAAAGATGACTCAGATCCTGATGTTGGAGGAGCGTTTTTGTGTGTCCTTTATGAGCGAGGAAGAATTTTCAAGCCGTCAGACAGCCAGGAAAGTTGGCTGCAGTCAGAGCGCTGTTGTTAAGATTGTACAGAGGAAGAAACAAATGGGTTCAATGGTGGACAAGCCTCGTTCAGGTCATCCACTTGCATCAACATCACGCCAGGACCGCGCACTACGACGCATTTCACTGACTAATCGCAAGTTGACCTCTCCTCAGCTACTTCGAGAGTGGTCAGACAAGAGTGAGGTCAGGGTAGGCTCATCAACAGTTTGTCACCGGTGCCTGCAGTTTGGTCTCCGGGGCTGCAAAGCACGGATTAAGCCACTGATGACTGACATACAAAGATGCAACCGGATCGTCTGGGTGAGAAAGCACTCAACCTGGTCGACTGAAATGTGGGAAAAGGTTCTATTCAGCGATGAAAGCACCTTCTGCCTTTTTGGTAACCAGGCCCACACCTATGTGAGGAGATTTCCTGGAGAGGAATTCAAGCCTGAGGGTCTCAACTTCACTCTGAAGCATCCTTTGAAGGTCATGATCTGGGGCTGCAGGGCTTCCAGTGGCATTGGACGTCTTCACATCATCGATGGAATAGTCAACAGGGCCAAGTACATCACCATACTGCAAAAGTGCATGGTGCTATCAGCACACCAGCTGTTTCCTGGCCAGTTCCTTTTCCAAGATGACAATGCACCCTGCCATTGCTCCAGACAGGTGATCAGCTGGAAGCAGCGGAACAACATCAAGTCAGTGGACTGGCCTGCCCAGTCTCCAGATCTGAATCCAATCGAGAACCTGTGGCACAAGGTGGCCTTGCAAATACCCAAGAGGCATCCGACATCAAAGCGTGAGCTGATTGAGTCACTCCTTGCAGCTTGGAACCGCATTGTCACCAACGATCACCTTGTCAGACTGGTTCATTCAATGCCGACAAGGTGCAGTCAGATGATCAAGAACAAAGGGTGGGCCATCAAATACTGAGCCATCACCGACACATAAAAATGGCCTTTTTCAAGGCCACATACATTAATTTGAAGGAAACCTGGCATGCGTCCATAATATTTTAAAGCATACTTACAATAATATATTGTTGGCCAACGATGTACATTACGTGATTTTCACAGAAAATCTATCAACAGGACAACTATGGGGAACAAACTCAGAATATAAGGGCCAAACCAATACTAACAGTCGGCTCTAATAGCCAAATCTATCACTTATCATGAGATACACAGAAAAAGCCACTGGGAGGAAAAAGAAATTAAGATATAAGGTCATGAAGTTGAAAAAACGTCAAATTTACAAGTGATTCCAGACTTTTTCACAGCACTGTATATACAGACCTACCCCCATCTACCCATTGCATGCTATATATAATTTAACTATTCATTGTAATTACTAATTATTTTGTTTCACGTACACTGCTTTGACCCGACAAAAGGCAGTATATAAATACAGCTAAATAAATAATGATAATAATTTCCTCGAAGAGGCTGTAGAAATACTTACACATGGAGGGTGATTTTTTACTACAGGTTACCTAGGCTTAGAGGTCAAAGACGTACATATTTAAGTCCAATATACTAAAGAGACATGGATCTCCATTCTGAGAGGAGCATTCTGGGCCATCCGGATGTCCCTGAGCAAGATGGGCCCATTAGGACCCGATTCTGGACCATGGAACAAAATATTCCCGCAGTCTAGAATCGGGTCCTAATGGGCCTTTCTTGCTTGGGAATCGGGCCCGAGGATAGCCTGATGGGCCCGAGGATAGCCTGGCGTGCCCCTGCCTGCCTGCCTGCGGGGATGTCTTCCCCGCAGATTCCCCTGGCTTGCACCCCCCCTTCCCCGCCGCTCGATTCCCTGGGATCAGTGGAATAAGCAGCATGTCCCCTTTGACTCGGCAGGAAGTACAGGGCAGTAATCAGAACTGGCCCTGTATGTCCCGCTGGCTCGGCCTGCCCCTGCTCTGCCCCTGCTCTGCCCAGATCCCACCCCTCGCCAGCTCTCTTCGTCTTGCTACTCTGGACCTGCGGGGACAGCCGGAGGGGGAATCGGGTTCGGATGGCTTGTGGGACTGCATGTCCCGAAGGGATGTGCAGTCCCACAACCCATGTCTCTGAATCAGGCCCATAGGCTTTTAAGTGTCATTATAAAATCCTAGGGGTAAACTGGTAGAACTTGTGGCTAGACTGAAGCTGCAGACATGCACATCTGCTCAGAAGCAGGTGTAAAAGCTGATGTGTAAAATATGCAGGTAAATCCTGACTATTCCTGCTCCACCACGGAACATGCCTACAACCAGGCAGCATAAAAGTAATTACCACATACACATTCTTTACATGTCTAACAACTGCGGTAATTTGATAAAACCCTCTTTATGTGCATCCCATCTCCTTTATCATTTTGATTGCCCTTCTCTCTATCTTTTCTTATGCTGCTATATCTTTTTTAAGATGCGGAGACCAGAAAAGATACAGCGGCATTAGAAAAAGTATAATGCTTCTATAAGGAAAGGCTAAAGAGGTTAGGGCTTTTTAGCCTGAATAAAAGATAGCTAAGGGAAATCTGATCGAGGTTTATAAAATGCTGAGTGGAGTGGGAAGGTAGACACAGATTGATTTTTTGGTCTTTCAAAATATACAGGGAATAGGGGCAGGGCTGGCACTATCATTAGGCAAACTAGGCAGTCACCTAGAGTGCCAGCTGTTCAGGGATGCCTATTGCTATCTCTGCTGCCCCTCTCTGGCAACAGAAATGGAACCACAATGCAGCACTTACAAAAGGCTCTAGCGCTGCATCACGGTTCCTGCCTGCTATTTTGAGGCATTTCCATCCCCTCTGATGCCAACTTCTGATTATGCCAAACCAGAAGTCTGCATTGGAGGAGAGGGGGGAACACTGAAAGATAGCAGGCAGGAACCACAACGCAGCTCCAGAGCCTTTGGTAAGTGCCACATCATGGTTCCTTTTCCATTGCTGCTGCCATTGCTGGCCCCAGAGGGGGACAGCAGAGGTGGCAATGAGAGTGGGGCACTGCAAGGGGGAGGGCAAATCCCAGGAAGAAAGGTCCATAGAACATTATTAAGAAAGTCCAAGAGAAAGCCACTGCTTATCCCTGGGGATAAGTGACACGGAACTGGAACTTTTGAACTGTTGAGGATACTGTGCTTGACAGACTTTGGTCTGACTCATTATGGCAGTTCTTATGTTCTTATTACAAGCTAACGAATGATAAAACTTAGTATATTTATTTATTTATTTTATTTATTTAAGAGGATTTATATACCGCTTTATTGTGAAATCAAAGCAGTTAACACTTCAAAGAAATCACGTGGGAGTGGGCATGCAGTGATAGAATTGACAGCTTATGTATGTGTGTAGTGTATAATTGATTTCTTGGTGAGCTACATACATTGTGAACTATTTACAAAGGGCTATATACAAGTTGAAAGGGGGGGACTGGGGTCTAGAAGAGAGGGGACTGGGCTGAGTTGGCTGTAGGTCAGGTCACTTGGTGTCCTTATATTGTTCTATGAAGAGGGTCGTTTTGAGCATCTTTCTGAAGTCCTTGAGGTCCACAGTTGATCTCAGGTCGTATATAGCCTTTAGGCATGTGTTCTTTTCCACTGAAAAGAAACTTTTTGGGGGGGATTTTGGTCAGGATTGCTTGCCTATGGCGCATGCAAATTGCTTGTGTGCATGTATATCTCTGAATAGAATGTTCACTCTTGGACATTACCAAGCAAACATATATTTCTACTATAAACTACTCTGAATTGAACTGAGCAGTGACATTTGCTTTATTAAGATGCACCAGGGATTGCATTTCTTTCTTTCCGTTTAAGAGCTATCTGGTACTGAGGGAACAAATGCTGCAGATCACATATTGATTATTATGTCTAGGTAATATTTCTGTTAGTGTTTTATTATTTGCCTGTTTTTTATCTTTACTGCCTGTGAAACTATTACCTTGTTGCTAGGTGTTACATGTTTCTAGATTACCGCAGAGGGCAGCTTTACTTTATGAATGTCATTATGTACTATGAAAACAGTGTTAGATCTGCCTTGAAAAAGCTTTGATCAGTTAACAGAGAATATACATTTCTAGATTTAACTAGCTTTATTTACTTTTATTGCATTTAGGGCCTGATTCATTATGCTCCCCGCCCCCATCACCGCCATTGTTGCAAAATAGTGAAAAAATAGTGATTTAATTTTTTCTTAAGCGGTTAATAAATCATTTTAGATACAGTAAATAAACATCTACATAAATAATTAAATAAGCCTTAGTGAATCAGGCATTAATGTTATAGATCACCAAAGGGCTATAGTTATTACCCCATGCACTATGTCATGATGTTGCAATAGTTCCAATTAGATTTACAGGATAACATTCAGGGGCATGTTTACTAAGCCGCGTTAACTGTCAGTGTGGAGATAACGTGGGAAAAATGCACCATGGTAACAACTGATGCGGGCCAAATGCAGAGAGCACAGGGATTTCCTGCGCTATCTGCAGATTGCATATTATTCATGCAAGTGAGCGGGGCTTGAGTGGGGAGTTGCCATGCTTGTAATGCACAGTTGCTGTGCGCTGTTGATACTCGTGGTAACTGCACATTTTGCAGACATTGCCGGTGCAGTTAACCGGGGCTGTAACAAGGACAGTGTGAGTGGTGCGGCTGCACACACTGGGCCGTCAGGAAACTCAATAAGAGTGACTTCCTACATATGGCTGGGGAAGCAGGAGGGCTCCAGTTTCATGAATCGCACAGGGCTCATTTTGAGTGTGGCATGCTCCTGCAGTTACCGCGTCTCAATGGGTGGCATTAACTGCACCCACGATGCTGCCACGCAGCGTTCTCTGTTTTTCCACCATGTTATCTGCCAGGGAAATACCGTCCATGCCACAGACATATAATGCGGCATTATTTGGACTAACATACCATGTTAGCTGCAAAAGTCTAACACGATTTAGTAAACATGCTCCTCAGTTTCTATCGCGTAGGACAGCCACTGAGTTTTTCTTTCTCTACCAAAGCTATACGAGATTATGATATTTAGAGCCCTATTTAATGCCCCGCAAGACTACCACTAGGGAGACTGAGGCAGCCATTTTACTGAAGGAGCCACTGGGACAGGAGCAGATGGCTACTGCAGCTACTTTCGTAGTAGTACTATCCACAAAAGAGATCCCGATAGGGAGATGGGAAAGCATGGCAGTGGATCTGAATGAGGGATCTTATTTTAAAGTGAACTAGGGAGTAGGTTTAATGGAGGATCTTATTTTAAACTGGAGAAGGTATGGATCTGAGGGGGAGGGCTCTTATTATTAAAATGGATGGGGAGGGGATGGGTTTGATGGAGAGGGCTTGTATTATAAACTAGATCTCATTGGGTCCAAGAGGGGCTGTTATTTTAACAGGATCAGGGGTGGAAATGAGGGAGAGGATGTTTATTTTAAACTGGATTGGGGGTGGGGACTGTTTCCTAAGCACTGGCTCCTTTAAGTAACTTTCTGGAATCATCTGGCTGCATGTTAGCACCCCAGTGCTCTTGGAGAGAACAGTTAACACCATCTCTTGATGGTTTTCATTAATAATACAACTTTCAAGGTTTAACACAAACTGTTATTTTCCATAATAATGAGCTGTTTTGCATATAATTACATTCTTTGCATCTCATTATTTAAGATGTGCTGCGGTAAAATATCCAATATTAAGCTGTGTTATTGCCAATTAGTGGACATTAATTGACAAATTGCATCTATTATTCTTCAAAGAGCATTAAGTCAGTCCTCAATGCATATGTTTTATTGAGGCTTTTGGTGGCGCGAGTGTCAGCAGCAGCTAGAGTCTAACAGTGAGGTTTCTTTTGTGGTGTCGTCTAGTTATTTACTGTTCATCATGTGGGGGATTTTGTACTGAGTTTAGTTTCTTGTGGTTTATTCATTTATACTTTTTTGTGTAAATCAAATTACTGCTTTGTCATAAACGGCAGAGTAGATGTCATGAAAGGCAGTCTAAAAACGTTTTAACTGATTTTATATTGAGGACTTTAATGAGTTTTTTTTTTGCTTTGTCTTCATTGTCTCAGTGCCCAGCACTTTCTAATATATTATGTTGTCTTAAAAATTTACTGCTCATAAGCATTAGGAACACTGAGGTCAGTTTTCAAAAGCAGTTGTTTAATAAGCAGTATCCGCTAAGCAGATAAATACCAGTCAGAGGGGGCACTACACGGAAAGTGCCGCTCAATTGTCAGCCTTGGCACTACCCAGATAGCACTGAGATGGTCTGGGGGCAGAGTGAGGATGGAGAAAAATATCCATAAAACTTTGATTTTCAGCACTGTTATACAGATAGCTAACCAGAGAGCTTAGGAGAGCAAAAAGCTGTCCCACATGGCTATACATAATAGCCATACTGAAAATCGCCACTATATGGATTATGCTGGCACTGGCTGCAAAATCTTTATTTTCAGGGCCAGTTGCTGTCCAGACACTGGTGCTGAACATCTGAATATAATTTAAATTATACTGGTTGGTGTTCTAAAAAAGCACTAACTGCTTCTGCTAAATATTGACCTGATATTTTTAGAATATTGTTGAAAGAACTGAAATATGAGACCTGCTATTAGTAATCTGTGAACTATCATTAAAATCATCTGTAATACCTGAAGATTGGAGGATGGTGAACGTAACACCAAATTTTAAAAAGGGATCCAGGGGTGACCCGGGAAACTACAGACCAGTGAGCCTGACGTCAGTACCGGGGAAAATGGTAGAAACCATCATAAAGAACAAAATTACACAGCATGTAGATAGTCATGACCTAATGGGAGACAGCCAACATGGCTTTGGACAAGGAAGATCTTGTCTTACTAATCTGTTATGTTTTTTTGAAGATGTGAATAAACAGGTAGACAAAGGTGAGTCGGTTGATATGGTGTATTTGGACTTTCAGAAAGCCTTTGACAAGGTCCCTCATGAGAGACGTTTGGCGAAACTAAAAAGTCATGGGATAGGAGGCAGTGTACTACTGTGGATCAGGAACTGGTTAAAAGATAGAAAGCAGAGGGTAGGGCTAAATGGACGATTTTCCCAATGGAGAAAGGTGAATAGTGGTGTACCCCAGGGATCTGTGCTGGGTCCGCTGCTTTTTGACATATTCATAAATGACCTGGAAAAAGGAATAATGAGTGAGGTTATCAAATTTGCAGATGACACAAAACTATTTAAAGTTGTTAAAACCCAAGAGGATTGTGGAAAATTGCAAGAGGATCTTGATAAATTGAAAGACAGGGCATCAGAATGGCAGATGAAATTTAATGTGGACAAATGCAAAGTTATGCCCCTCCTCCTGGTCCTCTCCAGAAAGCTCCAACTAGCAGGGTGCATGATCCAACCAGGTCACAGCCACTGTTCCCTCTAAGCTGTGCGCGTGTGCGCGCGCACACACCTCGCCGAGCGAGCGCACATATTTTACAACAGAGCGCACAAAAATTACGGTTCTGATTCTGATAGAAAACAACACAGACGTCTTAAAATTTAAAAGTTGTGATTGTAATTACTAGAAATTTTATGCTTCATTTAGTAATCGTCTATTTTCATTTAATCTGATTAAAATCAATTTGGTGTACATACTGTATTCTGACGTGTAGTCAAATTTTAAAGTATATAACTCCGAGTGTCATTATGTGGCGCACAAAAATGTAACCTTCCTTCAAAAGCCGCACAACTGATATTTTATGCGCACACAGCCTACAGAAAATTAGAGGGAACATTGGTCACAGCACAAATTTCAGATACCTGTGCCTTTGGCCTCAACCAAACGTCTATGAATAAATAGTCTGTGCAGGACTGTACCAAGCTAAAAATGTGCCTTGTGCAACTAATGAATCTGGTGCACCCTTCCGCCCCAGTCATTTGCAGCAACCCACTCTTTTTGAGCTTTATGAAAGCGCAGTGATGATATCAGAGCCCTTTCTGTGCTTGAGCTCTTTGCAGCAGCACCACTTGCACAGCCCTTGGTACATCCCTGAATCTATGCGTGTGTAGACGTGGTGGACATGTGAATAGAAATAATACCTCCTTTACTCTGGATGCAGTGTCCTCCAAGCATCCGAATGACCGAAGTCCACAACCAGCCCACACAATGCCTTACTCATACTACCTTTCCACTGCGAAGCCCTACCTGTGGCTGCAAACAGGTATTAGAATCCCCTCCCAAAATCAGGGGTCCCTTTTGAGAATGCTGCCAGTAAGATTTTAACTTCCCTAAAAAAATCTTGCTTCATTATCGTTAGGGGCATACACACTAGCCAGAGTATATATCCCCCCCCCCCAATGGTCATACTGAAGAAAATGCACCTCCCCTATTTATACCATTCAATACCAACCAAGTCCACATACAAATTCCTGTGCAACAAGATGGTCACCCCCTTCCCCCCTGCCTGCTTTCAGTGACATTCGATGCACCCCAGCCTTCTCCAAAGGGTTTTCTTTTTAACCAGTCCCATGTTCTCAATTCTGAGATAGGTCTCCTGAAAGAAGAAAACATCCCCGCCCAGGAGCTCAGGCTCCTTAAACAACAAGGAATGTTTCCTGGGTGCATTAAGCCCCTTAACATTGATAGTAACAATCTTTAACATCACACTACCCAATTCCCCCATAGCTGTCACATCACTCTGTACAACCACACAACAATGCCACACAGACAATTGGACCCCATGAAGAGTAAACCCTTTACCTGCTCTTTCTGACTCCCCATCCCCCCTCTCACCCCACCCCTTCCTCCAGAAACCCTCCCTCCCCCACCATTCCCCACTCCAACCACTGGTTCACCCAAACCCACGAAGCACAGTCTTCAACCATCCAACCTGGCTCAGGCCCTTTTTTCTGTCTCCTGTGAACTTACTTTCTAGGGTCTTTGGCCCATCTGCCATTTCTCTCATCTCCTGTCGCCATCACTTTCCTTATATCTCTGGCATTTATCTTTTCCTTCCAGCTTTCTTCCATTTATTTTTCTCTCTCTATCAACTCAGATTTTACACCCCCTTCTTACCATCCAGTCCTTAACCCCCCCCCCCCTCATTACTACATCTACCACTTTTCAACCCCCAAGTCTTCTCATTCCCCATCCCTCTAATTCCCCGGTTTTTAACTAAATCTCCTCTTTTTCTCTTCCTCATCCCATGTTCATCATGTCTCCCCTTTTCTCATCCCCTGTCCATTGTCTCATTCCTCTCTCTCTCCTCCATCTAGCACCTCACCCTCTTTTTCTCACCCCATCCCACTATGTACATTTTCCCCTCTTTCTCTATTCCTCCCTTTGTGTGCATCCCTTTTTCTCTATTTTCCTGTCCAGCATCTCCCCTTTACTTTTATTTATTTTTATTTTATTTAACAAGAGCTTATATACCGCTACCTTCCAGAAAAGATCAGGTGCGGTTTACAATATAACAATTTTAAACAGGGTAAACATTCTGTTTTTTACATGGAACATAGGAAACTGTAGTATACATTACAATAAACCTTTTAAACAAGATAAACATAAACATAAACTTTGGTTATACATTAACAATTTTACTTGTGATATATCAACTATGTACAGATTAAATAACTATAAGCTCTCCACACCCCATGTCCAGCATTTCACGTCTTCCTCTCCTTCTTCCTTCCCATCTAGCATTTCCTCCTAGTTCTCCACCCCATTCCCAGCATCTCCTCTCTCTCTCTCTCCCTCCCTCCCCCTCTTCCCAGCATCTCTCCTCTCTCATTTTCTCCCTACCCCAATGTCCAGCATCTACCATTTCTCTTCATCTCCTCCCCATGCCCAGTATCTGTCCTTTCTCTATCTTCTTCCATGCCCAGCATCAGCCCTCCATGCGCCCTTTCTCCCCAACTCCCCCCATGCCCAGCATCTACCCTTCATGCCCCCATGCCCAGAATCTACCCTTTCTTCCTTGTCTGCTCTCCATGCCCACATTTGCCTTTCTTCCCATCTCTCCTTATCTCCAGCATCTGCCTTTTCCCCCTTTATCTCCCCTTCCCATGCCCAGCATCTGCCCTCTATGCCCCCTGTGGCCACCATCTACCCTTTAACACCTACTCATCCCATGTCTGACATCTGTCGCCTACCCCAATCCCATATCATTTTCCCCTGCATACCCCTGTATGTCCCCCTCCCCATGTTCAGAACCTGTCATTCACCTGTCAGACCCCTACCCCACTGATATTCACTGCCTTTCTCCTTGCCTGCTGCCATCTCCACCGCCTCTCTTGATGCACGGGATCTTCAGTTCTAGGGCATGCTATTTTATTTATTTATTTTTATTTATTCAATATTTATCCTGTCCTTTCAAATTGCTAAGGTCAGGTTACAAATTATAAACATAATAATAAAAGTAACATAACACAGACTGATAATACCTCATCATAATACATAATATTTACTTTTCTTAAAAATGATAGTACAGGACATTACTTAAGTTTTGGACCAGCGTATGTTTTACATACATAAGGTTTCCATACTTACTACTCAACTGTTTACTAATTAATGGTTATAAATTCAATGGAACTATGTTTAGCTATTATTGTTATGTCAAAAAGCGTTATATACAGATTTTTTATCTGAGATCTAGTTAGTTTAATAGGTATTCAAAGTTTTCTGATTTTGATGGTACTGGCGGCTCAACATAAAAAGATCACAAAAAATATTAAGTGGCTTATAATGCTGTAATAGCTACTATTTTGCAAATAAAAGTATTTGTAGACTTTAGAAAACAGGTTTAGATAACTGTAAGTTACTTAGTGTCAGAGTTATTGGTGCGTATATCGGCCTTGTATGTTTTTCATACGCTGGGCTAATATGTTGTCGAAACTAATTGTTGTCAAGCATTCTGTTCTAGGTGTTTCAATGGTGCAATATCGACGCACTGCATCAGAAGTGTTTTCACGTGTATCATATTCTGCCATCAGAATGGACTGTTGACAAACTATATTATATCATAATAAAGTGTTTTAAATGAAAACTGCAGTTTCAATAGTAACCGAGGTATCCGGATGCCCATCCCTTGCCTACAAGCAGCTTTGCATCTATGCCTCCACCATCCCCTCCCCCACCTCCCACCTTAGTCCGGGCCCAAATTTGCTCCATGAGCACCCCCCCCCCCCCGTCTCTCCACCCCTATCTCCCAAAACAAAACACTCACACGCCATAACTTTGGTGAACAATTACTTGGTCACAGCTTTATTAACGATATTCAAACCGGCCCAACATGAGCCAACTGAACATTCTTAAGTCAAATATTACCCCCCCCCCCCACTTTCCATTTCCGGATGATGTCCCCCACCAGCCATTTATAGCAAAGTGGTGCATCATCCTCCCCCCATTCACCTACCGCCCGCCTCGCCATGTTATTAGCAAAGGCCGGCAAGTTGCCTTCCACTGGGCAGAGACCACAACCGTGATGTCTCTCCCAACCTAAAGAGCACTGCTGCTCCCCTGCCAAGTGGCATCTGCCTCAAATGCCCCCTCCGGGTCGGCGAGCACCAGCTCGCTACCCCTACCGCCACAACGGCTGAAACAAATGACCCCCATACCCAGCTGCGACGACCCCACCCTTTCGGTACTGCCATAAAAAGAGGGATGGTGGGTTGGGGCACCTTTCACAGCGGCGACCAGGCTGAAAAGAGGGAGATCGCACGCCGGCGATCTCCCTCGCACGCCGCTGCTCCGCCCCCCCAACCGGCACCAGCACCAATCACCTGGCTCCACGCCTCTTAGGTGGAACGCTGGTGCTGGTGCCGGCCCCTGCTGCACGTCAGCGCTCCCCCACCAAGAGCCCTGTACCACGCTGCTGCCGCAAGGAGTATCTGGGCCCCAGGAACCCAGTTACAAACCGGCCTTGGGACCCTGCCCTGTGGCACGGCGGCATTAACCGAGGTATCCGGATGCCCATCCCTTGCCTACAAGAAGCTTTGCATCCATACCTCCACCATCCCCCCCCTCCACCTCCCACCTTAGTCCGGGCCCAAATTTGCTCCATGAGCACCCCCCCCCCCCCCATCTCTCCACCCCTATCTCCCAAAACAAAACACTCACACACCATAACTTTGGTGAACAATTACTTGGTCGCAGCTTTATTAACGATATTCAAACCGGCCCAACATGAGCCAACTGAACATTCTTAAGTCAAATATTACCCCCCCCCTTTCCATTTCCGGATGATGTCCCCCACCAGCCATTTATAGCAAAGTGGTGCATCATCCTCCCCCCATTCACCTACCGCCCGCCTCGCCATGTTATTAGCAAAGGCCGGCAAGTTGCCTTCCACCGGGCAGAGACCACAACCGTGATGTCTCTCCCAACCTAAAGAGCACTGCTGCTCCCCTGCCAAGCGGCATCTGCCTCAAATGCCTCCCCCCCCCGGGTCGGCAAGCACCAGCTCGCTACCCCGCCATCGGCACAAGGTAGACCTCTATCCTTGCGCCGTCCCCCCAGAGAAAGCTGCGACCAACACCAAAACTCAAGGGCTTCAAGCCAGTCATTCAGCAACAGATCTTGTCAAACAGGGGCAAGGTGAACCCCGAAGAGGTACAAGCCCACGCACCAGACCTCCGCGGATGCAACACCTGCCGCCCACCTATTTGCTGACCCAGCACCCTGTCTGCCTATTGATCCTGACCCGGCACCGTGAAAACCGCCGCTGTGTCCCCCACGCGGGGCGCAGAATGATGTCCGACCAAATGATGGCCACATCCGGAAGTAGCTCCCGCAGCAGACCGATGTCCCTCTGAACAGTTCTTATGATCTGCCGGCATGACCAGCTCGCCAAATCGTTGCCACCCAAGTGTAATTAGAAGCCCGACTAGCCACCACCGCTGTGCAAAAGTCCCAGCAGCTGCTTTGCAGCCCATCGCTCAGCCCAGCAATTGAAGGAATGGCCAATGATCCACCAGTCACCGGAGCACACACCATCTGAAAAGGACAAAGAGGACTGCCACCAGCAGGCAATTCTGTAATAGGAAAGAAACTGTTAGTATTCCCCCCCTTTTGCCCCCTCCCCCTCCATCGTAACTGCCAAGTGCCGGCCCTGCATCCAGCCCGCAGGCCCAGTGAAGACAACCGAAGGGCGAACATACCCTTCGTACGCACCTGAACACCACCTCCCGATCCGCTGGATAACCCGCCCTTCGAGACCCGGAGCTGCCGCACTCGTGGCCGCTCCAATCCGAAAAGAATGCGATGCATAACTCAGTTCGTCATAGCCCAAGGACCACAAAGCCCAAGCGCAACACAGCCGTAAACTGAAACTGCGTCACCAGCCTGCCGTCCTCGTGTATGAAGAAAAAAGAACCTTGCAAACCTGAGCGCCACTGCAAATAGCACTGCAAGGCATGCACCAGACAAGAGGGCACAGGGAAAATAGTGCTCAATACCACCCAACCACCCTTACCCGCCTGATCCGTCTTGGACCACGGGATGAAAATACGGACCTGAGACGCTGCCATTGTCACGTTCTCAAACTCGAGACCACCGAACGCACCCCGCCTTGCATACCGAGGCACCAATTCACACACGCAAAATGCCCCAAAATTGCAGTCATGAACCACACGTGGAACAGACCGGACTCGAAACTCAAGGCCACGACACTTGGTATCGCCTTGCAGATCCACAACAGAAGTTCATGGGAAACCGGGAGCCGCCAGTCCCGCCGCCCAGGGTGTGCCCCGGCCCAACCTGCTAACAGGCGCTTGACTAAAAATGACATCCGAGGGTTCCCCCATCCCGCCGCCAGACAAAAGACGGAGAACCCAACCACGGCCGACACAACCAACGTTCGGGTCCAACCGTCCTGGAACCCTCCCACCAGGTCCAACCTAAAGCGCTCAGGAATGCACTCAGTAGCCTTGCCGATACAGGGCCCGTACCATGCGCCACGGACACAGACAGCAGCACCCTCAGATCCAGATCCCAACCTTCTAAAGATGCTCAGGGACCTAGGAAGCCGCCTGATCTGCCTCCAGAGCCAACAACCGAATAGATCCACGGGAAATGGGACAGAGCATTAGCAATGGAATTCTGGGATCCAGGCACATGCCGCGCCCCGGTGGTGACATTCAGGTGGAGACAGGCTAGCATGAAAATCCTCATCAAGAGAGCTACCCTCGGGCACCGAGGTGCCTGCCAGTCGATAACCTCCCCCACTGCGGCGTTGTCACAGCAGAAAACTACCTGCCAATCCCTCAGGCACTCAGGTGCTCCGGCCACACCCAAAATGCAACAACTATGGGAAAAGCTCCAGAAGGTGATGTTACGAGTCAAGCCGGACTGCACCCATTCGCAAAGCCAAGGCTCAGCACGCCCCGCCCCCTGACAAAAAACCCCCAAACACGGAACTGCCCGCCGCATCCGTAAACAAGTGCAGGTCCGCATTCGACAGCTCCGGTGACTGTATAATGGAGCGACCGTTGAAATCAGTCAGAAAGAATTCCACACCCGTAAATCTACGCGCATCCCCGCCAAAAGGCAAATCCGATGGTGCGGCACCTGTACCCCAGCCATAACAAGCGATAACTGTCGGGCAAAGGGATGCCCCAAGGGCAACACCCTGCAAGCAAAATTGAGATGCCCAACTAACGACTGCACTATGTTACCGACACTCGTCTGCGTCTCCAACACCCAGTGCAGAAAGGTACTGAAGGCTACGAAGTAGGCACAGGAGAGGCATGCACTTGTCAAAATCATACCGAGATTTGAAATGAAACCTAACAAGGGGAAAGCCAAAGGATGAACGGGCAACAATTGGAACACAGATTCAATGTCCACCTTTGCCAACAAAGCACCAGCCCCACACTGCTGTACGAACGCGACAGTTGCATCGAAGGGAGCATAATGCACCATGCACTGCACCCGAGGAATGTGATTGTCTACGGATTCTCCGATAGGGGAAGATAGGGTGTGTACCAGCCTGAACTAGCCCGGCTCCTTCTTAGGAACCACCCCCCAGTGGGGACACCGTACACGGAGAGAACGGAGGCTCACAAAAGGGGCCCCGCTACTCAGCCCAGCACACACTCCTCTGAAAACTTCCTCCGCACAACCTCGGCGAAGGTGCTCACCGAACCAGTGCTATGTGACCCGCCCCCCGCCGGCGAACCTCGCCACGGAAACGAAAACCCCCCGAAAAACCTTCCAATAACAAACTCCACGCCACCCCCAGTTGAGACCACCCATACTCTACTAACCACGGGCGCATGGCATCCACTGTCATGGGCGTAGGAGCCAACGCCCCATGAGCTCCCTCACTTGCCCCTTGCTGGGGCTCCCACCACCCCTTTGCGACTACACTTAGTGGCAGCGTGCCCACTCCCACACAGGGAGCAGGCATGCATAAATTTGCAGTCAGGGAACGGGCAAGATGATTCGTTGAAACGCCAACAAAGATCTCCACCCGCAGCGCCGCCGTGTGATTGAGATGCCGGGGTGACGGATGCCCGAAAGGACCGCGCACCCGCCATAGTAGTCGAAGGCACCGCCTTACCGCCTCCCCCTCCTCCAGCCCCCACGACACGACTCCTCGTGGACATCTGTGTTAAACATAAATTAATGTCCTTCGTGCCCCACGATAACTGCTTGTTCCCTTGCATCATGTCCCAGAACTCCTAATCATAGTTCAGCCAAGCCCACCTATCATGCGCCTGCAACACCACCAAAATGGTATCACCATAAGCCAACAACGCCCCGTACTGCTCTGGGAAACAATGGCCCCAAACACTAGCTAATCTCAAGAAGGCCCGTGTCCAATTAAAGGGGTTGCGAGAGGCCTTCCACACTCTACCCGCTTTTTCGTCCGCCTTTCGTTTTTTTTTTTTTTAAATTATTATCCCCGAATCGCTTCCTGCCGTCCAATAAGCGGAAAATGTCGATATACTTGCGACGCTTAATGCGATGGCGCAGTTTCCACGGGACACCCTCCCACAGCTCAGTGCAATGCACCACTGCGGACCCCCCGCCCTCACCCTTCTCTCCCATCGCAGCCGCAGAGTTGACCGAGGAAACCGCCGATGAGGTCGAGGACGAGGATGAAGAGGAGGCCCGCCGACAACGGCGCCCATGCTTGCGCTTTGCCCTCTCTGTCCCGCCGACCGCGATACCCGCACCCAGGGTTTGTACTCCACCCACGACGCTGCCCACACACCCAACATACTCACCAGCCTCACGGGAAGGCGCCGCCGATGCGGAGACGTTCTGAACACCATCTGCCGCACTGGTCTGCTCTTTCACAGAACTCGCGAGGCCTGCACTGCCGGCTCGAACAGGGTCGGCCAGAGCCATTCCAGGCCCTGCACTCTGAGGGACCTGTGGCAAAAGAGAAGGAGAGCAACCAGCAGGAACAGCCCGCAAAGTGCTTAGCGCAATGCTCGGCCCCCTGCCCAAGCCCCACACCGAGGACCCAAGTCTGCCAGCCTCCCAGGCTGCTATACCCCTGCCCGTGGGCTCACAACCCCGCTAGACCCAACCTCCTCCAATCACACCACCCCCCGCCCTATTGCCCCAAACCGCCCCATGTGCCACCTCCAAATGCCCATGGACCTGGGGCTCCGAAAAATGCCAGAGTGCGGAAAATGCCTGCTCCAAACCCAGGGGCATACCACTCGGACAACGGAGGGGAGAGGACAACCCCATGTACGCGCCCGCCATGGGGTACGGTCGACCAGTAGCCTGAGCCGCCCCCACCACCCCCCTTGAACCGACCACTGACCCTGCCTCCCCAACCCCTGTGTGACTCTCAGTGCCTGGCCCAACCAGTGCCCCACTTAACACGTCACCGCCTCCCACCAAGCACAAAGGCACTGCCTCCCCCGGGCCCTCAGGAGGAACCACACCCGCACTGACCTGAGTGGCCCCGCTGGCGCCAACAATGGAACTTGCCCCCACTGACTTCCCTCTCCCCCGCCCCCATCGGGCACCCTGAGATGCCCCCGCAGCCGCTCCACCCCTTAAGGGAGCGAAGCGCCCCGGCCCTCCTGCTCCTTGCCCCCTGGCAACTGCCCCTGCGGCCCCCACCCCTGTCTTGGCTGCTTGTTTGCCAGACTGATGAGCCGTAGCGCACACAACCCCCCACACGTGCAGAAACCCCCCAGCAACCCTCCCAGCTATCCCACCAATCCCTTTATTTGTTATTTATTTATTTCGTGTTTTTTTTTTTTGCTATGAGGTAGCTACAAAGTAACTAATTAAATTATACCCAACTGCAACATTTCTTAATTATCTTTATTGTTTGTTTTGTTTGTTTGGGGTTTTTTTTAAACCCCACAAGGCGATTTCCTTGACCATCCCCTGCCTGCCCAGCTCTCAAGAAACAATACCACAGCTAAGGGGACCCCTTACCGCCCGGCCAGTAAACGGCCCAGAACGCAGGCACAAGCACCGCGCTGCTGCAAAGTGGCTAGGCCTCCCCCACGTGCTGCTGGCCTAAAGCCCAAACTAGCTCGCTAGTGCCACTCCCCCCCCCGCAAGAACCCGCTGCCGACTACCACCGTTACGTCACGGCCGCGCCAGCCACCCACCCGACAAAACCGCCCCTTTTATTTATTTTTTGCCCACCACGATGCAGTAAGAAGGTAAAAGAAGTGAAAGAAAATTAATGGAGAGCCCCCCAGGCACGCACCTTTCACAGCGGCGACCAGGCTGAAAAGAGGGAGATCGCACGCCGGCGATCTCCCTCGCACGCCGCTGCTCCGCCCCCCAACCGGCACCAGCACCAATCACCTGGCTCCACGCCTCTTAGGTGGGACGCTGGTGCCGGCCCCTGCTGCACGTCAGCGCTCCCCCCCCCCCCGACAGCCCTGTACCACGCTGCTGCCGCAAGGGGTATCTGGGCCCCGGGAACCCGGTTACAAACCGGCCTCGGGACCCTGCCCTGCGGCACGGCGGCATTATCATACAGTATGTTTATGTCAATGAATATTGGAACTGAATCCTATCTTTTCTGAAGACAGACAATATACTATATTGGACCAATGTATGAAAAACATATACTATGTAAAACTTCTATTTTCTGCAGAGATTTAATATTTTTTATTATTGCCAGTATTTCATAGTTGTTTGAGTGTAACAAATCTAATAAATCATCCAGAACAGAGAAAGAATATGCGAGTTGTCCAAAACGGGTTAATTTACAAGATCTTATAATATCAATCATATCTCAGGAAAAAGGTATGTTTTTATTGCCTTACAAAAATATAACAGATTGTCCATAGAATGATAAATGTTTTGGTATTCCATTTATTTATTTATTTACAGTATTTTTTATACCGCACTATTCAACATCAGTGCGATTTACATGTAACAGAAACTTATACGGTGCAGGGACTGTTCCGTATTTACAATAAACAGGTGCTTAAAAACTTGGATAAACTGGGGTAACTATTTAGATATAGGCTTCATATCAGGTCCTATAGGTGGTCCATTCTATAGGTGGCAAAGAATGTGAATAAGCATTACGACGTGCACAGTTAAGATGTAAATGTTTGCAAAAGGGATACACTAACAATCTGATTGAGACCTCAGAGTACAGCTGGGATATACTTCTGCAATTTGTTTACAACATACTGTAGACTGGAAGCTAACCATAAAAATATTTCAAAGCCAAGACAAGCATTTTAAAAATACAATGCTTCTCAATTGCAATGCTAGTCAATGACGTGAGTTTAGATAAGGAGACACATGATCTCTAAACTTTAATCAAAAATTAGTCTCAGAAGCATTCTGTATCCATTATAGTCGCTTTTTTGATTTCGCAGTCAATCCATAAAACAGAGTGTTACAATAATCGAGTCTTGATGTTATAAATGCATACAGAGGAGAGCAGCGGAAGTAATGACCACGGCCTACCAGGTGATAGATAAAATTCTTTATTAAGGACCTTAATAAAGAATTTTATCTATCACCTGGTAGGCCGTGGTCATTACTTCCGCTGCTCTCCTCTGTTTGCTCATCTGCGGAAGATCATCTTCTTTTCCTTTTCCCCTTTTTTGTTATAAATGCATATACAATTATAAAATCTCAGAATGTGAAAAAACTAACGGATCTTATATAATTGTCGCAAGTAATAGAAATAGGTCTTAATTCTTTGCGAGATGTGGCCATCAAGAGAAAGATCACTATCAATAATAACTCCCAGACGGTGAACCTTAGTATTGATTTGAAGCTCTACTCCCTGCCAAAGCCTTTTGGGATAGGGGAGGACTATTACGATGAATACCTCAGTTTTTGAACAATTAATCTGCAACTTATTTTGTACCATCTACTGTTTAAACAAATCCAAACAGGACACCAATCTGGTAAGTCCAGAGGTTCGATCTACATTCAAGGGGACATTCAGCTGAATATCATCAGCATAATAGTGTACCCAAACCCCTTGGGTGGAAATTGCATCAATTACAGGCTTGATGTAGATGTTAAAAAGAAAGGGTGATAACAAGGCCCCTTGTGGAACACCATATTTCAATGGACTGGGATTAGAGATAATGTTTCCCATTGCTACATATTGGCACCTGTCAGTCAGCAATGACATAAACCAAATAAGTACCAAATCCATAACTCCCATATCAGTCTCTGCAGCAAAATATGATGGTCAATAGTATCAAATGCTGCGCTTAGGTCCAAAAGGACCAAAAGAACTTCCTGACCAAGGTCTATATAGAACCAACAGTCATCCAAAATATCCAGTATGACTAATTCAGCACTATGATTTCCTTTAAAGTCTAACTGATAAGGTGACAGCAAATTGTTGCTGGAAACAAAATCAGATAACTGATTCAGGACAATCTTTTCTAGCACTTTGGAAAAATAAGGCAAATTTGACACAGCCCTAATTTTCCAATTTGTTCTGATCTAAATTTGATTTTTTCAACAAAGATTTAAGAACAGCCTTCTTCCAACTATTAGGAATATCACCCAATTCAAAGATTCATTAATCCGAAAGGCCATGCCAGCCCCGCCCCCTCTGACACAAAGCATGCATCAAAAGAGGTGGGACTAGAGGGACCTTTCAAGCACGCTGGAGGCACAAAGATCCTGCACTTTGTTTGTTTCTGATTTTTTTTTTTTGAGCTGCCACTGCTTCTCGTCAGGATCAGCAGCGGCAGGAGAGAGGGTAATGCCACTGTTGCTGCAGACCCAGAAGAAGTGGCAGCAAATACTTTTTTTTTTAAAGAAAAGACCGAGTGTGGCAGCCGCCGCTGGGGTGTTTAGGGAGCATTTTTGCTGCTCCTAAAACGTTGCCACCTGAGGTGGTTGCCTCGCTCTACATAATGATAGAGCTGCCCCTGATCTTTACCTTTGCATGTCAATAAAGATACCATAGAATTGACTGTGTTACTGTAATTTCTATGAATTCATTAATTGTTGGGGACAATGACTACACTAGATGATTTGGGGTCAGCGGCTCGCTTTAAGAAGGTCATTTTCTAAAGGTCTTTTCATGCATACAAGGTTTATGTAAAATTACCCCAAGGGTTAGACCTATAAAAGTATGCACGATGAACAGAAGATATGTCCTTTTGCATGATCCATATGTAGGCGTATTCTGCTGCAGAATTTGGGTAGAGTATGGGTGGCACATAATTTACCTGCGTATCTTATAAAATACGCTCATACACATGTACTTTATGTGCTAACATTTATATCTGCTGCCAAGCAGGCGTAAATATCTGGCTTCAGTCTAGCCACTTTTTCTGCTGGTTTACTCCTAGTATTTTATAAAGACATATAGGTGCCCATGTGCTTTTCTAAAATAGGCTAAAACTAGGCATTTATGAGGTCTTAACATATAGGTGAGCTGTTATAAAATTACCACTTTATAACTGACACTAATTTTCAAAGATAAAGAACATAGATACTTTTTCTTTGAAACAACATAAAATGTGGTATAAAGAGCCTATGTATTTTGCACCTACTCTTTTGCGAGGATGGTGAGAGAGATATAATAGATTGCATATTTGTAAGAATGATTAATACACATGCTCTTTTCCCCACAGACTGGTGAACATGACATCAGTACTCGTACCAGGCAAAATGGTAGAAACCATTATGCTGTTGTTAAGTGCCGTTGAGTCGGTGTCGACTCATGGTGACCCTCTGGGTAGTTGTCTTAAAATGTGTTCGACCTTCAGTCAGACGGCTCATTGTTGACAGATTGGCACCCATAGCTGTTGTTATTGTGTCAATCCATCTCATTGCTGGCCTTCCTCTTTTGCGTTGACTTTCTACCTTGCCAAGCATGATGTCTTTCTCTAATGATCTCTCTCTTCGTATGATGTCCAAAGTATGAAAGTCGAAGTCTTGTCATCTGAGCTTCTAAAGACAGCTTAGGTTTGATCTCCTCTAGTACCGACTGGTTTGTTCTTCTGGCAGTCCATGATATACACAGTATTCATTGCCAGTACAATAATTCAAAGGCATCAATTTTTTTCCTCTCTATCTTTTTCACTGACTAACTTTCACATCCATATGACATTATTGAAAATACCATGGCTTGAACAAGTCAAATCTTTGTATGGAGAGAGACATCTCTGCTCTTGAGAATCTTGTCTAGATCATTCATAGCCATTCTGCCAACAACAATGCATCATTCAATTTCTTGACTGCTTGTTGTTCCTTTATTGATAGTTGATCCAAGTTGGTTAAAGTTGTCCACTATATCAATTTCTTCTCCATCAACTTATTGATTTTGCAAGTTGTCAGTATCTTTGTCTTCTTTGCATTAAGGTACAGACCCATTTTAAGACTATGTCCCTTGATCTTGAGAAACAAATGTTTCAGATCATCTTCACTTTCAGCTAGTAAAGTGGTATCATCAGTATAGCGAGGGTTGTTGATGAGTCTCTCACCAATCTTCACACCTCTGTTGCCGTCATGCAGTCCTGCTTCTCCGATGATTTGTTCTGCATATAAATTGAACAGGTAAAGGAAAAGTATGGAACCTTGTACATCTTTGCTGATTTTAGACCATTCTGTTTTTCCTAGTTCCGTTCAAACTGTTGCTTCTTGATCAATGTAAAGGTTGTGCAAGAGAACAATCAGGTGTTCCAGGATACCCATGCTTCTTAATGTGGCCGAGATTCTCATGGTTTACACAGTTAATACCTTGCTGTATTCAATAAAACACATATAAATATATTTTTGGTGTTCTTAAATCTTTTCAAGGATCCATCTCACATCTGCAATGATGTTGCTTGTTCTTCACCCTTTCCTGAACTCTACTTGCACTTCAGGCAGTTTTTGTTCCAAGTATGCTTGTAGTCTCTGCTGAATAATCTTCAGTAGAATCTTGCTGGCATGTGGGATCAGAGCGATTGTGTGATAATTTCCACAGTCAGTTGGATCACCTTTCTTTAATATTGGCATAAACAAAGATCTTTTCCGGTCAGTTGGCCATGATGTTATCTTCCAAATTTCCTGGCAGAGCCTTGTAAGTATGGTAACAGCTGCATCAGATTGGGAATGCCATCAATGCCTTGTGCTTTGTTCTTTGATAAGGCTTTCAATGCTGTTTCGCCTTCTTCTTTCATCACCAATGGTTACGAATCATAAGGTACAGGTTGAAATGGCTGTTGGTCAACTTGATCTTTATCATATAATAACTGTATATTCTTTCCACCTTTTCATGATCTTATCAGCATCATTCAACATGGATCCTTGAGCATCTTATAACATAAGTCTGTTTAAGTTGTTAAAACATGATGTTACCCTCCCTGTATATAACCCCTTGTACATAGCTCATCCTGTAAATAGCACACCAAGAAATCACCCCTGTCATTCACACAAATACCCACACGTGTTAACACTGCATGCCTACCCCTACTGACACTGATCATTGATTGTTTGAAGTGTAAACTGCTTTGACTTCAGGACAAAATGGTATATAAAATAAGTTGTGCTTTTAGCACTATCCGTTCATCCCCACCTTTTTTGTTCCCTAAAGAAAATTATTGCTATTGTTGAGTTTTATTGTTTTTACATGCAAGTTCTCTGTAACTGTTAAAGTTTCAATGTAAACTGCCTTGATTATATGATAAGGCGGTATAGAAAAATTGTTAAATAAATAAAATAAATTCCAGTTTGAGGCTGGAATTTTTTCTTTAACTCTCGCAGCTTTAGGAAAGCTGATCTTGTTCTTCCTCTAATCGTTTCTGCTTCTATTTCTTTGCATGCATTATTGTAGTACTCCTCCTTGTCTTGTCTTGCTACATGCTGGAAATCTCTGTTGAGTTCTGCGATTGCCTCTCTTTCTCCTCTGGCTTTAGCCTCTGTGCATTTCTGGACAAGTTTCAAAGTTTCTTCGGTCATCCATTTTGGCCATTTTTGCTTTTTCACCTTTTGTAGAGAATTTTCACTTTCTTCCAATAACAATCTTCTTGATTTCATCCCATAACTCTTCTAGAGCTCTGTTATTTGTATCTAAAGCAGCAAATCGATTTTGCAGGCAGTCTTTAAATTCCAGTGATATATTATCAAGGTCATATTTTGCTACATTCATGAGAGGCTTGCTCTTTTTCAACTTTAGCTTGAGTTTGCATATTAGTAATTGGTGATCTGTACCACAGTCAGCTCCAGTTTTTGTCTTTGTTGATGTTATAGAGGAACATTCTGCGTTGTACATCTATGGGTCGTCCGAACATAAAGACATCCAGATGTCTGGGAGATGTAGCCGATTCTGCTCCTGTGGGGGTTAAACATCCCCACAGGAGCAGAATCGCAGCACAGTGGCTGGACATCCGGAACGTGCCCCTAATCAGACATCCTGGACAATCAGCTATTTATCCGGCTAACTCAGTCAGGCTCCTGAAAGGAGCAATGTGCTATGGCGTTTCATTGCCATGGTACCGCAGCTCTATTCAGGAGCCGCGATCCCCAGCCGCCACCAAAATTGTCCTTTCCCCGCAGCCAGTTCTCAATCCAGGCTCCATGGCCAGGGTCCAGTTGCGGGGAACTTACTTCCCCCACCTCACCTGTCTCCACCATCTGCCGCCAAAAGCCCACGACAAGGGGAACTTATTTGATCTCTGAGATGGAATAAGTTCCCCGTCTACCCGGCCGACCCCGGACGTACAGAGCTGACCTCAGAATAGGCCCTGTACATCCAGGGAGATGACCCACCCTCACTCTGCCCTCCCCCACCCCTGTCTAAGTCTCCCCATACAACTCAGATGCAAGTATGGGAAGCCTTTTTCCAGCAGATACATTTGGACGAATATCAGGGATTTATGTCCAGGCTGCGACCTGCAGCCCTGCACTACTGCGTAATCCCTAGTCCCGCACTGGCTCTCCCTATACGTCCTGTGCTTCAGGATGGGGTGAGCTGGCAGGGGGCGGGATCGGGGGTGGAGCAGGGGGGGCAACCTGGCAGCACATACAGGGCCGATTCAGGTCACGGTCTTGTACATGCTGCCAGGCCTGTGGGGCCGTACTGTTCATACCACTTCAGAGGTGATATAAGCACTATTTTGCATGGGGTCGAGGTATGGCAGCCACCCATGAGGGCGGGGCCAGGTGCAGGAGGGGGGTCCCTACCTCCCGATCCAGGAAGCAGGGATATTAGGCGCCAGAATCGCAGTTGTATGGGGTGCCTGGGGGGAGGATATCCCTGCAGACAGAGGGGGCACGTCAGGCCGTTCTCAGGCCTGATTCTGGCTCCTGTGGGAACGCCTTGTTTCCGCAGACCAGAATCGGTTCCTAGCAGTCCCGTCTTCAGCGAGGACATTCGGATGGCCTGGATGACCCACTTCAGGAATCAATCTCCACGCGTTCACTGATTGCATTGCATTTCATTACAGTTCTTGCATGTTTCTTCTTAATTATGAATGCAAGACCATTTCTTCTTTGTCTTTCATTTCCAGCATAGTAGATTATGTGATCATCAGATGCAAAGTGCCCGATGCCAGTCCATTTCAGTTCGCTGACACCCAACAGATCAAGTCGTACACTTTCCATTTCATTCTTGACCACTTCCAACTTCCCTTTGTTCATGCTTCGTACTTGCCATCTTTGCAGCTTATAACTCTCATTTCATGCGCAACTACATCAGCAGTCAGATGTCCTGAGGGCTTTGATCCAACCACATCATAAATACTGGCTTTACTCTGAAAAGTCTTCAGCTCCTCCCCAGTAGCCAGCTGAGTCCTTTCCAACCTAGGGGTCTCATTTTCCAGCACTAGTGCAATTTGTTTTGTTGTGACTATCCATTGGGTTTTCATGGCAAGATACTGAAGTAGATTGCCAGGCCTTTCTTCCATGCAGTTTAATTTTAGTGTTGTTGCCGTTGTCACAGAAATGTGATCCTCTGCCGGACTGCTGCCAAGACCGTCCCATTCTGCTGCTGCCCAGATGGGTGGTTTGTCTTGGTCTGGCACCTCAGCTGAGACCTGTTCATTTTGGGATACCCTATCAGTAGTTAAGCTACCAATAGCTTAGCCCTCAGCATCACTGATGCACACAAGCCCTCACAGCATGACAAACTGTAGATAGCCATGGTTTAGTTGGAGAAAGCCAACATGGGTTTAACCAAGGAAGCTCTTGGCCACTGTTGGAAACAGGATACTGGGCTTGATGGACCTTGGTCTGACCCAGTATGGCATATCTTATGTTCTTATGTCCTCTGATCTAAACACACTTCAAGGCCATATTTTAGAGTTATTTGGGATGTGCATTCTATATTATGCCTTCAATTTGGTAGCACATCCTAAGAAATTAAGCATGCACTAAAACAATGTAATCTGAGCTAACATCCAAATTAATGCACATTAAGTTGATTAATGTTATAAAGTTCTAATTTGCATTAATATTTTTTATTAAAATGAATGTGAGAAGTCTGAAAATGATGCAAAAATGAGCCAAATATATTTCTTATGCACATCCCTAATAGTTGTATACCTTAATTAGGCATTAATTAACATGTTCTGTATCTTATAGGAAGTCATATTTTTAGATTATTTGCAGGGTCGCTGGTCTCCCTGATTGATCCCATGACCTCAGGAAAGGCTGCAAAATCTTTCCTGCCAACAGAGTTTGCTGGTTCTCATAGAATGCTACAGACAATCAGAGGCCTTGAGAAGATCAGGGAAGTGAAAGCCCTCCTGCAGCAAGACCTTACTCCTTACTGCCCTTCCCCGGCAGATCTGCCACTCCTGTGTGACTGTCAGAAAAAGAAAAATGTCAGCAGCTCTCTACTGCTCAGGTCCTGACTGTTCCTTGGGCTTGCTTGATCCAAATCATAATTTGCTCTGTTGGGCAGAGAGGGAAGATGCCACCCAATTTGCTTCACTCTCCTCTTCCATTTATGCTCTATCAGCATGGGAAGCAGGAGAGATAAGGAAGGGGAGCAGCTGGGAAAGTGAAAGAGGTGATGCAGGTTTGAGAAAGGGGCTGGGGCTGGGGCTGTCGAAGTCAAACTGGGGGAAAGGGTGACTAAGTTGTGTAAAAGAGAAGCTAGGGGGTTGAAGGTTACATGTGAATGTGTATCATAGGAGTCCTAGGGAGAAGGAGATGGGGATTTTGTGTGTGTATATTGGCATGGAATAAAAGAGAAGGCACTTGATATGGTAATATAAAGAGGAATTGAGTTACAGAAATGGAATGAAAAAGGACATGGATGGAGAGGGGGAGGAAAATGAAGTGAGGGATGGAGAGAGAGGATTGGAAGCAGGGCTGGCCTGTCCGTTGAGCGAGAATGTTGTTCACACAGGGCCCCATGCTTAAGGGGGTTCCACACAAACTTCATTCCACAGGGTTTGCAGGGCTGGTTTCAGAGGGAGCCAGGGACACCAGAGGCCCCAGCTCACCTCTGTACAGCGCTGGAGTGAAGAGCAGCCTGCTCCTTCACTCGTGCTATGTTCACGCGAAGCATACTGAGTGTCGAGAAACAGGAAATAACCTTTAACCTTTCCCGGCACTCAGCATGCTTCGCGTGAACATAGCGCAAGTGAAAGAGCATGCTGCTCTTCACTCCAGCGCTGTGAAGAGGTGAGGCAGGGCCTCTAGCATCCTCAGCTCCCTCATAAGTCACTCAGCATGGGGCTCTTTGGGGTGGAGGTGGGGGACAGGATAGGACTGGAAATGGGCTGATGGGAGGGGCTTGGACTGGAAATGGGCTGGTGGGGGGCTAGGATAGGGCTGGAAATGGCTGGTGGTGGGCTAGGATAGGACAGGAAATGGCTGAAGGGGGGCTAGGAATGGAAATGAGCTGATAGGGGCAGGATAAGACTGGAAATGGGCTGTTGTGGGGCTTGGATTGGAAATGGGCTAATGGGGAGCTGGGATAGGACTGAAAATGGCTGTTGGGGGCTAGGAATGGAAATGGGCTGATGGGGAGCTGAGATACGAATGGAAATGGCTGATGGGGGAACCTGGGCTGGAAATGGGCTTCTTTGTCTTTCATTTCCAGCATAGCAGACTATGTGATCATCAGATGCCAAGTGCCCAATGCCAGTCCATTTCAGTTCGCTGACACCCAACAGATCAAGTCATACATGTTCCATTTCATTCTTAACCACCTACAACCTAGAATTGGACATGGCTGTTGGGGGGCTAGGAATGGAAATGGCTAATGGGGGCTCAGATGGGCTGATGGGAGGCTAGGTTAGGAAATGGGCTGTTGGAGAGTGCTAGGACTGGAAATGGGCTGATGCGGGGGGAGATGGGAGAATGGGACTAGAAGGGAGAAGATGCTGGGTGGAGCAGGAATTAGAAGGGAGTTGATGATGGGTGAGGACTAGAAGGATATGGGGCTGGGGGAGTAAAGATGGAGAGGGGAAAATATATTTTGTGTTGGAGGGATGAAAAATCTATGATTGGCCAGGTATTGGGAGAGTAAGTGGGGATTGAAGATGGAAGGGAGAAATTTGAGTGGATGAAAAAGAAACAAAGAAAGAAATGGAGGAAAGAGCAAAAGGGGAAATCAGTATGTTAAAGCAGATGTAGAGAGAGAATGGAAAAAAAAACAACCTAGAAGAGAGAAGAAAGGACAAATGGACAGCAGACAATGGGGATTTAGCCGAAGACATGAAGAAACCTGAAGAAAGTGAATGGAGCAATTGCAAATTAAAAATAAAATGCCCAAACACCAAAAGGTAGAAAAATACTTTTTGATTTTGAATTTATTAATTAGAATATGTCAGCTCTGGGAAATGTGCATTGCTAACGTCTTTTTAATGTCTCTTTTTAGTACAAGAGGAAATTAATTTGTAGTTTTATTTCTCTAGTATTACTGTACAAGTTTGTTTTTTGGGGTTCCCAGTTGAATTATTGTCTTTCTATTTCTAAATTATGATCCCTTGTTCTTTGTTTGATGATGGTCTATGTTCTGCATGTGTAATCGAGCTGAGGTATTCTGTTCATGTAGTTTCTATCTGACAGTGCCACTTGTTCTCTTTCCCCAGTAGAAGATGTATTGGTATTCTCTGAGATGTATTGGTTTAATATTTGCGGTGTTGCCTTTTTGATAGGTAGGGTTTGGTGCTTTGTGAATCCTGGTAGTGCTGTTATGATACGGTGGGTTTGCTATGGTTCTAAATGGGCAGTGTTTGTAGTACTTCCTAATGTGCTTGGCGGTTGACACTGGAGTATAATAATGTAGAAATGTAGTAGTCTTTTTTTATCCAGACTCTCATTAAGAGGCATGTTTACTAAAAATTATTGCATGTTAACTTTCTCCTTTCTTTAATTCAGCCTCCCTTAGATCCTTCTCCCTTCTTCAGCTACCAACATATAAGCAAAGTCCCAGAATCTCCTTCTCATGGTAGGAAAGAGAGGTAAAGGGGTCAGTATGAGAAGAGACTTCCCTAACTTGATCTCCTCTTCCTTTCCTCCCATCCTTCCTGTTGTTTGTCTCCTTCTCATCTGCCCATTCCAGACATTCCTTCTCTTCCAATCCCTAAACTGGATTATTGTGCCTTTTTATTCATTTATTGGAATTTAATCTACATCCTTTCATTTATCCAAATCTGAGTTCAAGTTGAGTTACATAAAGATACAGTGGGTATTTCTCTGTCCTCAGATGACTTACAATCTAAGGGGCCTGTTTATTAAAGGAATCCTCCTATTTTATACTGATGGGAAAGAAGCGCTTAATAAATAAGGCTGCAAGGGCTAGATTTATTAATATGTTAAGTGTTAATGCCCATTATCGCACATCAAGATGTGTTATTGAAATTTTGCATGCATTATTTAATGCCGGGTCCATTATTGTCATAGGGGTCTTTCTACTAATAACACAAGTTAAATCATATTAAAACACATTTACATGCAAAAATGCACTTCAGGGCCCTTTTACTAAAGCGTGCCAAAGAGTTAATGTACATTTTAACATGCAGTAACTATTGGTGCGGGACCACACTAACAGATACCATGCATGCTAAAAACCTGTGTTAACTGCGTAATGGCTGATGGGGTGGGGGTTGGCTGAGTTATGGGCAGAAATTAAGCATGGACTGTGCACTGTCAGTTTCCGTTAACATGGGTGCACAATGCTATCTCAAGAGCAGGGCAAATATGGCAGTCACCTAGAGTGCCAATGGTCTGAAGGCATCCACTGCAGTGGTTCCCCTGAGACCATGACAATAATAGAACCCCCATGACAATAATAGAACCCCTATGACAATAATAGAATAGGCACCTTTCTGGGATGTGCAGTGGCAGCTAAACGTTTAAAATGGCACTGCAGTGCATTAGTTATCTTCATCTCCTGCACTGCAGTGCCACTCGTGCTTCCGGCCCCCTCTGATTCTGTGGGGGCTGAAGTGGCTGCTGCTGCTGCTTCCTCCCCCTGCAAACAGGATGTAGAATCAGAGGGAGGCAGAAGCATGAATAGCACCGTAGCGCCAGAGGCGAAGCTAACTCTGGCGCGTCAGTGCCATTTTAAAAGTACTGCCACCGCTGCCCGTCCCAGAGAGGGCAATGGGAGTGGGGGCTGGAGTAGAGGGGGCACTAGAAATGAGGTTCGCCTAGGGCACTTCATATCCTTGCACCAGCCCTGCTTAAGAGCAGGCATTAAGTGCATCCACACTAACTAATGAACTTAAGCGCATGGTAAGGAACTTTTCGGTGCAAACACGTTGGCCACGCCTCTGACAATGCATGGACTTTGCACTTATGAGCTGGTTTTACTCCTAACATATGGTCAATGCAAAAACTTACCACATTTTTTTAAAAGGGCCCCTTTAACATATGCTAGTAAATCTACTTCTAAGCTTGCATTTGAGGCAATGGATTTGCCCAATGTTATACGCTCCTTTCCCCATCTTCAGTCCTTTCTCCCCATTCTGGAGATGATCTTTTCCTCCCCAACAATCATACCTGAAATTATCCATATTAAAAAAAAAGGGTGGGGTACACTCATAAATGTGTTACCTGATCTTTCTAGAGTGTTTCCATCTAAAAGACTTTGAAAGTCCTTTTGGGAGAATCAACCACCTTTTTGTAAGTAGAGTTCTTAGAGCAGGGTTTCTCAACCAGTGTGCCAAGGCACAATGCTGTGCCTTAGTGGAGATAGCCAGGGGCATGGCTTTGTTTGATCTCATGAGGTTCTTGTCCCATCTCGATTGGATGTTTCCCAGAGAACAAGCCTCTGTTTCGCCCTGCAGCCCTTCCATCCCAAATAGCATGTAGGGAACAGGAGGGGAAGGAGTGAGTTTGGAACAAATAGAGCAAAGAATAGCCACTGTGTTCCTTAATCTGCCCCTCCTAGTCTGACATTCAGGGATAGGAGGGAATGGGTGTGACTGCAACAGACCTTGCAGAGCAAAGGACAGCACCTACATTGGCTGCTCTAGTCTCTTTCACTTGTGCCCTACAGTCAAAATTCAGCAGTTAGGGATGGCTATTTGGTGAAGAAAGGAGCTTCATATACTGGGGCATTAGACTGAAGCCAGCAGAAAAAGGCACACACATAAGCAAATGCTGCTGTCCTACTGGTGGGAGGGGGTGAGGTTGAGGATCACACAAATGTTGGTTTGCTGTTTTGGTGTGCATGAGGACTGAATGAACTTAAAAGTGTGCCACCAAATAAAAAGGGTTCTTGTTACAGTTTGAGTCGTACAAAGGGTCTGACAGGATTTAAGTTGGCGTCCATGATTTATACAAACGATCCATTCATGGCAATATGACACTTCTTTCCAGAAGAAAGATCGTCACTGTTGGATGATCTTAACATTTTAAGGCATTGTGTGGGAGCAGCTCTCAAAATATCCTCTACTCCCTGTCCCTCTGGTCATTTACATTCTATTTGTATGGCTTTAGTCCTTTGTAAAAAGATAAAAGTTATCAGGTTCACAAGGGAATATGATGGAGTGAATGATTACACAAGGTAAATGATTACACTGCAGCCATCTTAGAACTTTTCTCATTGTCTGGATTAAAATCATGGATGTATTTATACAAGGATGCCTTTTTTTAATTTTCAAAAGCTTTATTTAACATTTGGAACACTCTCCATACACTGATCACATCTCCAAAGACATACACGGATCCACATCATAACCAACAAAAACATGAATGAGCCTCATCTTTATAATGATTTTTTAAGGTATATAAGAGAACCAAATCCCTACAACACCACCAACAGTATCACTGCAAAACAATCCCCAGTCTGTCCCAAGAATATCAAAGGGGTGAATGCCTTCCCTCTTCTCCCCCTGAACCCTATCCCACCTCTACTGAAACCCCATATACTCCATCCAATCACCCCATATACCTCCACCTTCCTTTCCCCTGTAGCAGTATACATATTACTGTGGTGTGTGTTCCTGCTTTTTCCCCTTAAGTTGTACACTCTTTCAAAGGGGTCCCAAACCGAAGTAAAGTGCTCCCTTCCAAAATTGTGCACCACAATCACATGCTCCATACTATAGGTCTCCCACATATGCACCAAGCACGCACTCAATGCTGGAGTTGCTACTTGCTTCCAAGCGGAGGACAAATTGAACCTAGCCGCATTCAAACAGTTTTATCCAAGTTGTAGTACCTGTTCTTTGTAAACACAGATCAGCTTCTGTTTCATGTAAACCACACTGATGTTGAATAGCGTGGTATAAAAGAGACTGTACATAAATAAATAAATAAACACTGCCTTCCTAACCCTAGCTGCAGGGACTTCAGGCCTTGTGGGGATAAAATAAACAAGAACCTCCCAGGGCCCTAAGGTATCTCTCATCTCCCCCCCCCAAGCCTCAGAATTCTGCATTATATTCCCCTCCAAGATCATCGAAGTTGAGGGCACCCCCACCACATGTGCGCAAGCATTCCTTTCATACCAGACTATCTCCAGCACTCCGCTGAAGCACCCGGGCAGACTCTGACCAGGTGGTCCGGTGTCATATACCACCCATACACAATTTTATAAGAGTTCTCCTGAATATTTACTTCCATAGAAACCTTTCCCAGCCTACATTCAATCTGCTCCCACTGCAGTTCTAAGTACTCGAGCTGCAGCTCCCTAGCCCACTATGCCCTATGCTTCCGAATTTTGAATGCCCTCTGTTGCTGATGTGAATAAAAGGCCGAAATTAATCCCTTTGTTTCCATTCTCTTCTCACATAAATATTCCATATCAGTTTCCCTAGCACAAACTGTGTATAACAATACTTATGTGTCTGAGGAAGCCCGTACTCCTCCTGAAGATCCATAAAGGACCGAAGCCGGCCATCCTCAAACAGCTGCTCTATCCTTTGCAATCCCCCCCCCTCCAAAACCTAATGACCCTTGATCCTATCCCTTGCTTAAAGGCAGCATTGTCTACAATGGGTGATAAATACTAATCCCAGCACTTAATAGTGTGGTTTATATACAAATTCCCCCCACCCTATACACCCTACACTTCAATGGCAGCCACAACTGATCCCCCACATCCAGGACCCCCACCAGGGCTTAGTGCTCTCTCCATTCATCCATTCAACTGTGGCTCTCACCTGTGCAGCTGCATAGTACCTCTACAAGTTAGTTAGTGGAACGCCAGATCTGGTGCAAGAAATAAGGGTGTTGGGACCACTTGGCAATAGTGATCATAGTATGATCATGTTTGATTTAATTAGTGGAGGACAGATAGTAAAGGCATCCACAGTTCTACCTTTTAACTTTCAAAAGGGAGACTATGATAGAATGAGGAATATAGTTAGGAAAAAACTAAAAGGAGCGGTTCCAAAGGTTAAAGACTTACAGCAAGCTTGGGTGTTATTTAAAAATACTATCCTCGAAGCCCAGACCAGCTGTATTCCACACATTAAGAAAAGTGGAAGAAAGTCCAAAAAACTGCCAGCATGGTTTAAAGGTGAGGTCAGAGAGGCTGTTGCTGCCAAAAAAGCAACCTTCAGGAAATGGAAAAAAGAGCCAAATGATGAAAACTGGAAACAGCACAAGCACTGGCAAGTTAAATGCAAAGCATTGATAAGGCAGGCAAAGCGGGAATTTGAGAAGAAACTTGCTACGGAAGCAAAAACACGAAATAAAGACTTTTTCAAGTACATTCGTAGCACAAGGCCTGTGAGAGAGTCAATTGGACCATTAGATGATAGAGGGGTAAAAGGGGCAGTAAGAGGAAACAAGGCTATAGCAGAGAGACTGAATGAATTCTTTGCTTCGGTCTTTACTGAGGAAGATGTAGGGATGTTACCCAAGACTGAAGTGGTATTTAAAGGTGATACTGCAGAGGAATTGAGAGAAATATCGCTACACCGGGAAGATATATTACAACTATTTGATAAACTGAATAGTAGCAAATCACCTGGACCGGATGGTATACATCCCAGAGTGTTGAAAGAACTGAAATATGAGATTGCAGACCTGCTATTGGTAATCTGTGAACTTTCATTAAAATCATCTGTAATACCTGAAGATTGGAGGGTCGCCAACGTAACACCAATTTTTAAAAATGGTTCCAGGGGTGACCCAGGAAATTACAGACTGGTGAGCCTGACGTCAGTACCAGGGAAAATGGTAGAAACCATCATAAAGAACAAAATTACACAGCATGTAGATAGTCATGGCCTAATGGGAGACAGCCAACATGGCTTTAGACAAGGAAGATCTTGTCTTACTAATCTGATATGTTTTTTTGAAGGTGTGCATAAACAGGTAGACAAAGGTGAGTTGGTTGATATAGTGTATCTGGACTTTCAGAAAGCTTTTGACAAAGTCCCCCATCAGAGACTTTTGGCGAAGCTAAAAAGTCATGGGATAGGAGGCAGTGTACTATTGTGGATTGGGAACTGGTTAAAAGATAGAAAGCAGAGGGTAGGGCTAAATGGCCAATATTCCCAATGGAAAAAGGTGAATAGTGGAGTACCCCAGGGATCTGTACTGGGTCCGCTGCTTTTTGACATATTCAGAAATGACCTGGAAAAGGGAATAACTAGTGAGATTATCAAATTTGCAGATGACACAAAACTGTTTAAAGTTGTTAAAACCCAAGAGGATTGTGGAAAACTGCAGGAGGATCTGGATAAATTGGAAGACTGGGCATCCAAATGGCAGATGAAATTTAATGTGGACAAGTGCAAAGTTATGCACCTAGGAAAGAACAACCCACACTATAGTTACACGATGCAAGGCTCCACATTAGAAACCACCACCCAGGAAAAAGATTTAGGAGTCATTGTGGATAACATGTTAAAACCCTCCACCCAGTGTGCAGCGGCGGCCAAGAAAGCAAATAGAATGCTAGGTATCATAAGGAAAGGGATGGAGAACAAAACAAAGGATATTATAATGCCTCTGTATCGCTCCATGGTACGACCGCACCTTGAATATTGTGTGCAATTCTGGTCACCGTATCTTAAAAAGGACATAGCGTTATTAGAAAAAGTACAGAGAAGAGCCACCAAATTGGTGAAGGGGATGGAAGGCTACTCCTATGAAGAGAGGCTAAGAAGGTTAGGGCTCTTTAGCCTGGAGAAGAGACGGCTGAGGGGAGATATGATAGAGGTCTATAAATTAATGAATGGAGTGGAACGGATAAACGTGGATCAATTGTTTACACTATCAGAGTATAGAAAGACTAGGGGACATGTAATGAAGCTACAGGGTAAACTATTTAAGACAAATAAGAGAAAATATTTTTTCACTCAACGTGTAATCAAACTCTGGAATCTGTTACCGGAGGATGTAGTAAGGGCTGTTAGTATAGCTGGGTTTAAAAAAGGTTTGGACAAGTTCCTGGAGGAAAGGTCCATAAACCACTATTAAAAAGGGACCCAGGATATCAATGCTTGACCCAGTACAAGCATTGTGGACCCTGTGTCTTTTGGGGATATTGCTAGGTACGTATAACCTAGATTGGCCACTGTTGGAAACAGGATACTGGGCTTGATGGACCTCGGTCTGACCCAGTATGGCATGTCTTATGTTCTTATGTTCTTAGGCACACACAATCCACAACGCTTCTTGTTAGCATATAGGATGTGCTGAGCTATTCTACACTTCTTATACCTCCAAACAAACTTCGGCAGCTGTCCCTGCAACCAAAGCAATGTCTGTCCAGGCACCTCCAGGGACAGAACCTGAAACAAGTACACAACACCACTCATTCCCAGTCAACTAAACAGCCACTCCATTCTACCCACCATACATGACACCAACACAGCACGATAGCTCTACCAGAATCCTAGCAGGATCATGTATATAGTAACCTAAGAATGTAAATACCTAGTCTAGAGTCTATATATAGTTTACCCAGTTAACCCAAGTTTATCTATCCTGTTCTCTGTAAGTTCAGTGCGGGCCCCTCCCGTGCCTGGACAAAACCGATGTTATTTGTAAACCGAGCTGAATTTGAAGAGCGCGGTATAGAAAAGACTTTAAATAAATAAATAAAATAAATAAATAAACAAAAGGCTGAGAAGGAGCACCATCTTAACGGGCTATTCGCCCAAACCTCTACATCCCGGGCAACCTGCCGAAATAGCGATGGATAAATGAGCTTTATATAAGTCAGATGGCTTAACGTTGAATTCACCCCTAAGTACCACAAAGAGGAAGCAGTCCCATCCATAGCTAGAAAAAGCTCCCAATTCACCATGAACAGAGCCTTCTCCCTCTTCGCCCCTCTGCTATGGAACTCCCTACCTGCTCCTATTCGTCTCATTTCAGATTTGGCCATCTTTCGCAAAGCAATCAAAACACACCTATTCCATCTTGCTTTCGACCACGTAACTTAATGCTTTGTCCATCAACATCATACTCAAGATTCTGTCAGTATGTAAATAGTTCCCTATTCTTACATACTACTGTTGTATGATCTATTAATGTAAATTTGTTAATTGTTTTATACCTTGTTCACATGTTCAATGTAAACTGTTCCATGCAATATGTTGTTATATTGTAAACCGTGCTTATCATGAATAGTGCAGTATAAAACCAAATAAATAGATAAATGAAATTCATTAAAAGGGAAATATGTCTGCAGATCTAAGCACATTTCAGCATCCACATTAACATCCAATTTAGAGTAGCTAATCTTAAAACCTGAGACTTTAAAATAATTCTCAAATAGGCGCATTAAATTAGGAAGGGTGGTCGGGGGCAAATGGAGACACTTTAAACTCATGATTACCAACCTGTATTCCCTTAAAGTCCACAGCAGCCTGAATATTTGGTGCCAGAGGCTCCATTATTAGGGCAAACAGGAGTGGTCACAAAGGACACCCCTGCCCAAGAAAAACCTCTCTGAGCAACCCCCATTAACCCAAACACATGCTCTCGGCTGCTGATGCAGACTCTAAACCCAGCTCCAAAAAATGAGCCCAAACTCCATTTTCCCCAACACATCGTGCAAAACCCCCAATTCACCCGATTGAAGGCTTTTTCTGAAATTCACTGACAGAAGGAACGCTTGCTGTTGCCCCTCCTCCCAAGCCATATAGATCAGCTGATGCATCCGGCGAACATTGTCCACTGCCTAACTACCTGCCAGAAACCCCATCTGATCTTCATTAATCAACTTTAAGAGCACCTGGTTCAAACGTGCTGCCAACACCTTTGCGAACAATTTGACATCAGTATTCAGCAATAAAATAGGCCTATAGGAAGTGACATCCATTCTAACTTTTCCTGGCTTCGGAATTACAGAGATTATACAGTTTATACAGTTTATTAACTTGATATCTCGCTGATCAAACAAAATATCTCAGTGGTATACAATAAGAATAAAACAGGTAACAAGCATAAAAACAAATAAATACACAAAACTAAACAGAGTCAAGGAAACCTAGGTTACAATAAAAATAACAGCTAAAGACAACAAAAGGAGGGGATTGAACAATAAGAGGACAACCAGACATCGGGCAGGAGAAGCCCCTAAAAAAAAATTACTGAGAAAGGAAGGCCTGCAAAAAGAAATAACCCTTAAGATGTGCCTTAAAGTGAGGCAAAGAAAAAATACCATGCAAATCCAAAGGCAAAGAATTCCATAATCTGGGCGCTACCACACGAAAAGCCAAAGCGCAAGCAACTGCAGAAGAAAACACTCGATGTCCCGGAATCACAAGAATATTATGCAAAGCAGAATGAAGAGAACGGTAAGGAACATAATTCTGAATCAAAGAAGAAAGAAAAGAAGGATGGCTGTCATAAAAGCACAATAAGTAAGAAGTACTTTAAAAGAAATACTATAGAAAACAGGAAGCCAATGTTCCAAAGAAAGCAAAGGTGTCACATGATCTGTTCAACGAACACCATAAAGCAAACAGACGGCAGTATTCTGAAGCAACTGCAAATGAGCAATCTGACAGTCGGGGAAACCTATAAGAAGAGAATTAGCATAGTCAACTCAAGAAATAACCAGAGAAAGCAAAAGAAATCGAAGAGAAGGAACATCCAAATATTTACGAACAGAACAAAGTTAACGAAGAATAAAGCTTCCACACTGAACAACCAAAGAAACATGTGGAGCAAAGCAAAGTGAAGAATCAAACAGCACACCCAAAATCTTCACCGAAGGCCGAAGAGGAATTGGCACATCATCAATTGAGACAAGAAAGTTGTAGGAGAAGAAACAGAAAAAGAACTGACACAGTCTTAGAGGGGTTAAGCTTCAGACCATGGGATGACAATCAACCTGCAGCCAAGCACCACAAACCAGGAGTAGCCAAACCACAACTAAAGCAATACAGCTAAACCCAATCAGCCCCAGCAGATGATTGCTACACCACAAAGTCAAATAGGGCCTTAAAGGCCGCACGAAGGAGCGAACGACACGAAGGCAGTAGAAATACTTTTAGAATCGGCTGGCAATGACGCGGTATACGTCACTTCCTGACCTCACTGCAGACAGGAACAAGATGCAAAATGAGACGGAGAATAAGGCGGCCACTTTACAGTTGCTGTCTAGCTGAAACAGAAGACTGAGAAGTAAGGCACCCTGAAAATACAAGCACACAACAGTACAATGTCATACAACCATTACCACATCCATCTGCGATGGAGGCAGCCCCTCAATTCTCAAGGCTGTTAAACACCTCTGTCAATACCGGTGCCAGACCCCCTCCAAAATGCTTGGAATATTCAGGTGTAAACCCATCAGCACCCAGTGCTTTACCGATCAGAAAGGCCATGATTGCTAACTGCACTTCTAGCGCTTTAATCACTGCTTCCAACATATCCCTGTTTTGAGGAAGCAAATCTTCTAGTCCTACTGCTCCAATATACCCCTGAAGATTCTCCTGAGAAATCCCCTCTGATTTATAAAGTTGCTCTAAAAATGCTCCAAAGTCTGCACAAATGCCCCTAGGCTTCTGAAGTCTCCAGCTACCTTCCTCTGCACATTTCATGGACTATTTGAATGAAAGCTTGCTTCTGCAGCTAAAAGACAAGAACTTTACCTTCCTTTTTTCCTTTCTCATAATCCATTTGCCACACCCTACTCCACTTGAAATCTAAGTCACGCTGTGGCCACTCATCCAACCTGGCCCACACCGTCAGCAAGTCATTCGTTGTTCATGCTGGTGCTGGCAATGTACCACCTCCTTTCTCAGGAGGCAGACTTCCATTTCCTTCAGTTTCTTGTGATGTGATGCCTTTGAGATAAAAAAAAATCCCCTTCCCACTGCCTTAAAAGCATCCCATGCCACTGTTGCGTTCAACTCAAAATAATCAAAAATTATAAGCTCATGGGCATGGCCTACATCAACTTTATGTAGCAGAAAATTATTCAGCATCCATTGCTTATGCCCCTCCTCCTGGTCCTCTCCAGAAAGCTCCAACCAGCAGGGTGCATTATCCGATAAGGTCACAGCGCAAATTTTGGCTACCTGTGTCCTAGGCCTCAACCAAAAGTCTATGAATAAATAGTCTATGCAGAACCGTACCAAGCTAGAAATGTGCCCTGTATGACTAATGAATCTGGTGCCCCCTTCTGCCCCAGCAGTGTGCAGTAACTCACTCTTTTTGAGCTTCCTGAAAGCCCATTGATGATATTAGTATCTTTTCTGTGCTTGTACCCTGTGTGGCTGCACCGCTCACACAGCCTTTGGTACATCCCTGAGTCTTGGTGGACATGTGAATAGAAATAATACCTCCTCTCCCTTGGATGTAGTGCCCTCAAGCATTCCAATGACCCAAGTCCACAACCAACCTATGCAATGCCTTACTTACATTGGACCCTATTCCATCCCACGGTAAGCGGGGATGGACATCTGGGTTAGATGTCCATCCCTGCTAAACGCCCAGCACTGAATCATGTGGGGAGCTCTGGAAAGGAGCGGGAGGGGGCGGGCTGAGGGAGGAGTGGAGGCAGGCAGTGGGAGGTGTCATGACCCCAGATATACAGGGCCTATTCCGAGGTCCAGGGTCTGCCATTTAAATGGGGGATGCCAGAGCCAAGCCCGGAAACCAAGGTAAGGGGGTACAGGGGGTTACCCGCAGCCCGACCCTGGCCATGGAAGGCTCAATTGTGGGTCGGGATGCAGGGAAAGAAGATAGTTAGATTCGGCCAGAGATCGCAGCTCCTGCATGGAGCCATGATGGCATGGCAAGAAGACGCCATGCCATTGCCGCTCCATTCAGGAGTCTGGCTGAGCTAGCCGGGGAAGTGACTGGATGTCCGTGAAGCCTGAATCGGGGCATGTCCCAGACATCCAGCTACTATGCTGTGATTCTGCTCCCACGGAGATATCTAACCCTCACAGGAGCAGAATCGGGTGCATCTCGAGGTCATATGGACATCTGAACATACGGTTGGCCCGGAGACACACAACTCAGAATGGGCCTCCACAAGCTTCCACTGCAAAGCCCTACACGTGGCTGCAAACAGGTATTACAATCCCATCCTAAAATCAGGGACCCTTTTGTGAATGCTGCCAGTGAGATTTTATCTTCCCAAAAAAACTTGCTTGGTTATCATTAGGGGTGTAAACATTAGCCAAAATATAGATTTTTCCCCTAATGGTCATAATTGAGAAAAATCCACCTCTCCTATTTATCCCGTTCAATACCAACCAAGTCCAAATACAGATTCCTGTGAAACAAGATGGCCCCCTTCTCCAAAGGGTTTCCTTCTTAACCACTCCCAAGTTCTCCATTTTGAAATAGGTCTCCTGAAGGAAGAAAACATCCCCTCCCAGTAGCTCAGCCTCCTTAAACACAGAATGCTTCCTGAGTGCATTAAGTCCCTTAACATTGATAGTAACAATCTTCAACATCACACTGTACCCACTTACCCACAGATTTCACATCACTCTGCACAACCACACAACAATACCACACAAACAACTAGACCCCACGAAAAGTAAAGGAAGTGACCCCAAAATCCCTACCCACTCCCCTGGACTCACCATCCCCCTTTCACCCCACCCCTTCCTCCAGAAACTAACCCTCCCTCCCCCACCATTCCCCACCCCAACCACTGATTCACCTGAACCTAGGAAGCACAATCTTCAACCATCCAACCTGGCTCAGGCCCTCCCCCCACCCGGCTCATGCCCTTTACTCGAACACCTCAAACACTACCTGTAATGAACAGCTCAATTGCAAACAGGTATAAAAATTTGAAAAAAAAAAACAGATAAGGTACTCCAAAGAACGTGAAATGGAACCCAACTAGCTAATACTGCCTAGCATCTACAACCCAGGGGCCTCCAGCCCCATCTCACTTCTTAAAATACAACCCCCATTCCTGTTCAAGGATTTGAGTCCAGTAAAAGACTAGCAACCCCTCCACATCTCAGGCCCTATTCAGCCCAGTAATCATTGAAACTTGCAAGATATTACAGTGCAAATTTCCAAACATTGTCGAAACGAACGGGAACACTCAAACAAGATCTGCAGTCATCATATGCACATCCTTCAATGCTTGCTGCCAACCTTCTACCATTGATGCACAGGTCTTTGCTGCTGACATGGTTCCTGTGGCACACTATCCTCCTTCACCAGCCCAGACAGCAGTAGAGCTCTCCAGGTCTCTATGACATCTTTGACTGAGTGCTTATATCCTCCTGCGGCAAAGTTCATCCTGAAAGGAACGGACCAAGAATAGTGGATCTTCTCCTTGATCAGCACGTTAATCATTGGTTTCACTTCCCTTCGCTGAGTAAGAATGAAGATAGACAAGTCTTGGTACAGAGAGACTTGAGAATCACCCTAGGGAACAGTCCGCCATTCACGGCTCTTCCACAACAACAGTGCTGCATCCTGAAACTTTAGAAACTGAACAATTATGTCCTGTGGTTTGTTGCCTGTTGGTTTCCTCAGGGCCCTGTGTGCCTGCTCAATCTCCATAGAGGCCACATTGATCCCCTGCCCATCATCTTTCAGCAGTTTCCTGCATAGGTTCTGCACTATGGCCTTCATGTTCTCACACAAAACTGCAAATTGTTGCACCAGTTTCTATTTTCAATATCATCCATTTTATAGGAAAGTTCAAGAACTTGCTGTTTCTGTCGATCAGTTGCACACTGCAGATCACTCATGGTTTCTGCATGTTCCTCCAGCTTAATTTCTGCCCCCAAGCTCTCTCAGATCACTGTGGATGTCATCTATTTTATTCACTATCTGAGCCGCTAACTCAAAGCCCCAGGAGAACTCTCTCTGTATAAGTGCTGCATCAATCGCCAGCCAGTCCAGCTCACCGCCATATTCAGCTTCATCTCTCCCCCTTTTCTAATCCATGTTAAAAGCTCACCTCTTTGAGGCTGCTTTTGGATCCTAATCTCCTGTTTTCCTTATGACTCCTTACCTTCCTTTTATACCCATTTATATCTGTTGTGTTGTCTGTCTTGATTAGATTGTAAGCTCTTAAGAACAGAGACCTCTGATACTAAATAGTGTGGTATATAAAAGCTAATAAATAAACAAATAAACAGACCATCTTTTATATGTGTCTGTACAGCACTGTGTATACCTTTTAGTGCTATATAAATGATTATTATTATTAGTAGCATCACAGTCTACATCAGCTGACGCCATGCTGGCTGGGGACTATACACGCGGGTCCACCTTCCTAACCAGCTGCTGCGATAGCCGTTGCTCATCTTTAAGTTCAGCATTTTTTCTTTTGCTGCCATACACTCGGGAGGTCAGAGCTGCTACAGAGTAAAAACGGGCTCCACTGTGCACTATTACCACTGCTTTTAATTACTTTTGATGGTGTGGGCCGCCAGAGCGAAAGCCCTAAGCTGCCACACAGACAATTGACTTCACTTCCTCCCAAAGGTGACTTTTTTAGGAGATTTTATGTTCGGTTCAAAGTCATAATGCACTGATAATAAAATAAATGACAGTATGTATTTATTGTCTGTCAAAATGTATAAAACAACACAGAGAATTTGTTCTGTATTTTTTTCTTTCCTATTGAGAACTGATATTGACAGTAGTTTGTCCTCAGTCAGTTCTTATGCAGTCTGCTGTTGTAGGTTAATTTTACCCAATGGTTTATGAAACATCTGCTTTAATCATTTGGCTAGTTCCACTCATTTTGGAGTGTTTTATCCACTGTGACACTTAGGGGATGATTTTGTAAAACTTTCTCTATGCAGAGTGTGTTTTACATGTAGGAAAGGGCTCTTATAAAATTTCATCTGGATATACATACATTAAAAAAGGTACATAAAAAGAATGGGCCCGATATTTTATTGGGCAGACTATGCGCCGCTATGATGCATCGTCCTGCCCGCTGACCCTTAACACTGGATATTCAGTGCCACGGCGACAGCATTGAATATCTGGCATTGCCACATATGCCCCAGAGCCGCCGAGGCTATGTGGGTAGTGGCGATATTGCACCGCTATCTGGTTAGCATCCGTGGCTAAAACTACACGAGCCAAAAGCTGTCCTAGTTTTAGCCACAGATCACTATCCGGGTAGTGGTTAAGAACTGACTGAGGACAAACTACTGCCAATATGAGTTCTCAATAGGAAAGAAAAAAATACAAAACAAATTCTCTGTATTGTTTTATACATTTTGCAGACAATAAATACATACTGTCATTTATTTTATTATCAGTGCATATCGCTACTACCCGGTAAGCAGCAGTCTCCACCCCGGAACACCCCCAGTATGCCCCGATGCTAACTGCAGAGCATCAGGACATGTAGCGGGCTTTAAAGGGGATATTCAATGGCACTAACTGTGTAAGTGCCATTGAATATCACGATTTAGGGCATTTACACGGTTTACTGGGCTGTAAACCACGTAAATGCTCTTCGAGTATCAGGCCCAATGTGCCTACATTTATGTGTCATTGGCATTTACAGAGGTGAAATTTGGGCAGAGCTCGGACAGACTTGGGACATACACCAGGGGTATGCATGGCCAAAAACAAAATTCAGTTTGTTCATTAAAAACTAAACTAAATTTTTTCTCGTTTTTCAGGTATTTTATCATGTTTGTTTCACCTATTCATTTTTTAGGTATGCACTGTGTGTGTACAAGAAAGATTGTATGCACACAATTGATTGTGAGTGCATTAACCCTCCACTGCCTCAGAAAAATCCAAGTTATCAATGTCCCTCTTTATTGTACATTACCAAGTTTAAGTTACAATGTAAACTGCTTTGAAATGATAAAGCAGTATAAAAAAACCTGTTAAATAAATAAACTAAAAATAATTCCTAGTATACATGTGTGCAAGCAATTTGTGTGCACGTAAAGTTTTAAGGCACCCAAAGAAACTGAATACGTACCTCTAATGTGCAGATGTATTTTGTAAAATATGCAAATACAAGCAGAATACATACAGATATTTATGCCTTCTTCAGACCCAGAGGATTAGGGGCATGCGTACTAAAGCCCACACCAGTAACGTGCGTGTGGGCTGTGTTACCAGCACAGGGGGCCTGCACTAACTTCAGTGGGCATGTGCGTCTGTCCCCCTGCATTTAGCACCGACCGAAGACGCAGCATCATACAAGCCAGCAGGTGGCGTTAAGCACATCTGCACTAAGGGCAGCAAGTGCAGTTAGCACAAGGTTTCTGTTCTCTCAGTCCCTGCCCCATCGCATCAATCAAAATAGTACGGGATTTTTAGCATGGGGGCCCATGTTACTTTTTAGAATGGCACCCAAACCATGTGTTAAATCCTGGGCTATCAGGTAGTGCATTTTAGTAAACGTGCCCCATTGTCTGCTACTGTGACTGGGTCTGGATGCCTATATAAAATGAGCATAAAATAGGCACCCTTTAAGATTTTCATTCTAGGGCAGGGGTTCATAAACCAATCCTGGGGACACACCCAGCCAGTCAGGCTTTCAGGATAATCACAGTTCATTTGAAAGAGAGAGATCTGCATGCACTGCCCACATTGTATGTGAGTCTCTCTCATGCACATTCATTGTGGTTAGTGCCTCTGTAGAAGTCTTTGGTGCGACCTCATAGTGTGCAATTCTGGAGACCGCACCTTCAAAAGGATATAAACAGGATGGAGTCGGTACAGAGGGCGGATAATAAAATGGTTAGAGGTCTTCATTATGAAGCATATGAGGACAGACTTAAGGATCTCAATATGTACACCTTAGAGGAAAGGCGGGACAGAGGTGATATGATTGAGACGTTTAAATACCTCCGTGGCATAAATGCACAGGGGGAGAGCCTCTTTCGATTGAAAGCAAGCTCTGCTATGAGGGGACATGGGGTGAGGGTGAAAGGGGATAGATTCAGGAGTGATATGCGGAAATATTTCTTTACGAAAAGAGTGGTGGATCCGTGGAATAGTCTCCCAGTGGAGGTGGTAGAGATGAGGACAGTATCTGAATTCAAAAAAGCATTGGACAAACACAGAGGATCTCTAAAGGAAAAAAGGGGACAGTTGTAGTTGTTGATATGGAATAACAGACTAGATAGGTCATGTGGTCTTTTTCTGTCGTTATTTTTCTATGTTTCTATGTTATCCTGACAATCTGACTGGGCAGGCGTTATCTACAGCACTGGGCTGAGAATCCTTGTTCTAGAGGAACCTGGAACTCCAAATCACTACTCAAAAAGTCAAAATTCTATTCAAGTGAACCTGTCTTATGAATTGCATGCTTTTTTTTATTTGCATTTATAAAACTTTACAGTTTAAACAAGCACATAGGGAACATTTTCCAAATCAAAAGAAATAATGAAACCAACAACATATTCCATCAAACAGAGGAATAAAAGGAAAAGGAAATACTAGCCCACATCATGGGGAGCACTAATAATGCAAAGAAACAATTAAGGAAAACAAAAACAAACAAAGCCTCACACTAAGCTGCAATTAACTTCAATCCAAGATAACACCACATAAATATATGACATTATCAGCCCCCCTAAACAACCTCAACCTGAGGTGCATACAACTTTTTAAAAAAGTAAAAATTAGGTTTGCGAGTGGAGCAAGCTCTTAAGAGTACATTTGTTTTATGCCCAACCTTGGAAACAGTCTGATGTTAGATGTTAGCCCAAGCATCATTTTACTGAAAGTATGCTCTAGCTCAGTAGTATTCACTCCCAGGTCTCAAGGACCTTAAACAGGTCTGCTTTTAAAGATATCCCTTATGAATATGCATGACATAGATTTGCATGCATACAACTTCCATTATATGCAAATCTCTCCCATGCCTATGCTAAAAACCTAACCCTTAGCAGTTCTTGAGGGCTCAGAGTGAGTACCGCCAATGCTCATTATTTCTGCTTCTGCTACTGCGTACAAAATGACGGCAATCGGGAGCATAAGCTTCTACCTAATATGCTGGCAAAAGTCTAGTGATGTGCACTTCAGGCTTGTTTGGTCATCCATTTGGCTGCCTGAAATTAAAAATGCCTGCAAACTGCTTGTATAGGTGTGTACCTACGAATTAGCACAATCAGTTTGCATGAACCAAAAAGCTGTAGCATGCATAGAATGCATGCAATTAAGACAAACATTTGTAAAAGCAAACAAAAACACCCACATGAAAATCACTAAAACATTTTAAACAAAGACTGACCAAGCTTGTTTGCTGGCCCTGCACATCCCTACAAAATATTTGTTTAAACCTGTACTTTTTAAATTTCCTGTTTAAGCAGAAGGAAAGCTGTCCTTTAATGATTTTCAATTGGGTGGTGGTACAATATCTGTAGCTAGATTGCATTGATTTCTTCTTCAAACATTAAGGTCAAATTTTCTGATGTCATGGAGATAGAGCTTCTATTGCCTTTTGCGCTGGAACATTATTCAAATCCAGCTTTGAACAGCTCATAGTTAGCCCTGTTCCTTATAACAATAGCTATGCAGGGAGACAGTATAATCAGGAAGTGACAAAATAATGAAAAAGAACAGCAGTCAAGCTATACTCAGCAAAGTCATTCTATTGTATTGCTTTCAAACCAGTGGTGGATGATATAGCTCGCTCCTACACAAAGACTCCATATTTTTCTTGTCCATGTCTTTTACGATATTCCTTAGACCGAATTTCAGAAATAGTAATCAGAAGAATAGCATCCTCAGCTATAATATATCCAGCACACTGCTATGGTCTAAGAAAGTGGGGTAATTAATGTCAATAGAGATTTGTGAAACACACAGTCTAGCAGTGGAGGTTTATTTTGTTCTTGGCTATATTTCATTCCACAATATTGCTAGACTGGTTAAAACACAAAACTATGAACCTAGACGGCCTGCTTTAACTTCCTCTAAGTCAGTCCATGACCTTGTAAAAGTCATTTCATCGCCTTCTGCTCAAACTTGGATTTCAGGTTTTTAAAAAGCAGATATTTGCATTTTGTCTGTTTAATTATTTGCATTTCTGGGTCACCTAAACAAAATTATGCCCTGAGCGACTTGCAATTACAGTTGACATAAAATCACAGAAGTGAATTAAAACAATATGACAAATGATCTTATGCAGAGCTATGTAAATCCTAAGGCGAGGGAGTCAAAGATTTAGCCCATGGGTCCTTTCAAGCCCAGCTAAAGCCCTTAATATGGCCCTTACACTGTCATTTGTGCATCTGTACAGCAGCAGATCACTTTCTGCTTCTCCCAGTCATCCCGGAAGAGATGAAACAGATGAAGGAGAAGAGAGAATGAGTCCTACTCCTGCTCTCTGTCTCTTCTCTCTCATCTCCAGCTCCTTGCCTTTTTCTCATTACCCAGAGGTTCCCAGCTCCAGTCCTCGGGGAACCCTCTAGGCCATTAGGGTTTTCAGGATTCCCACAATGAATATGCATGAGATAGATTTGCATGTTCTGCCTTCATGGTATGCAAATCTATCTTATGCATATTCATTGTGGAAATCCTGAAAACCTGACTGGCCTAGGGTTCCCCGAGCACAGGGTTGAAAAACCCCTGACCTAGAGCATCCTGCTGATTCCTTCTATGCCGCCTGGCCTTCCCTACCTGCCCTGTTGCACCATAGTCAGAAGCCAACTAAGATCTGTGGAGTCTGGGTGACTGTATGAACAGCATATGCAGCAATAAACTAAGGAGGAAACTCAATTTCGGTATTCAGGCATTGTCAGTGAGAGGCAGTTGGGAGTAAATACATGATGTAAAATCAGAAGCTCCCTCCTCCTTGGTTGGCCACTACATTGGAGAAGATCCCCCTCCAGCCAGATCCAGCCACTTCAAAACAGTATTTACGAATCTGGCCCATCACCGAAATGAGGTCAACATGTCTTTCCTAAGGGACCTATGTTCTATCCTGCATATGACTCAGCAGGAATCAGCTAGATGTTTTTCTTGCAATACTGACCCAGTTCCATATTATGTAAATGGTTCTAGTGGTGTTTAGTATTAAACTTCATGTGAAATACATATCTTACTATAAAACACTTAACTACACCACTTCACTTTTCAGTTGTTTCTTGCAAAAACAGAGTTTTACACAAACATCACTATGCAAGCACAGTAAATGAATTGCTTTGCATAAGTAGAGAGATCATTTTGCAAAGAAAAGGCATGCTAAAATTGTTGACAGTGTGTACATTTTTAGCACACACAATTGTTTTGCAGTGTTGGCCACACTTTGGTCTCATGGTGTCATACATACTGAGATCAATATTCAGTTTTAGTCTATCTAGTTAACATAAACTCTAGTTCACTGAAATCTGGATAAGTCAATACCATTGAATACAGCTGGTTAAAGAGATCTGGATATCTTTATTCAGATATGTTCACCATATATCTATTAGGCCTAAAATATTTGGACAACTATAAACAGGTGACAGCTGAATATTGCTGATATCTGGCTAAAGAGTTTAAACCTGTCCCTGACATGTTTCTGACTCCTAATTTCAGACTAAATGTTTTTAACATATGGATTTGCCTAGGACTTTCTAAATAACTCAATAAGTCCTTTTCAATATTGACGCCATTATTTGTAAAATTGCAGTCACCATTTTGAAATCCCTTCATTCCAGGTAAATCTAATATCTTCCAGTTGCATTATAAAGTAATCCTCCAAAAATGTTAAAGTAAGCCAGTGGCAAAAGGAGACAAACACCTGAATTTCCATAATCAATATTCACATTCTAGACATATTCTATAGAATTAAGATGATTTTTTTTATTCACTGAAATTTTAAAAAAGCAGTCCACTTTGTCATGACCTTTACTTGGGGGTGGGCTGTATTTCAGAAATTCTATTTGTGAGTTAGATGTCTGAAAAATGGGCATTTAGATGTGCAAAGAATGGTGACATCCCCCGAGTCATTTTAGACCTCCCCAGTGCAAGAACATCCATATGGCATAGGGGTGTGGTGGAAGCATGGCCTGGGCAGAGCAAGGTTCACACCATGATATGATTTGAGAATGACACAAGCACATTTGGCCGTGCTTGGTGAGATGTCTATGCTTATAGCTGTTCCTGACCATGAATAAGGTGGAAAAAAGTGCTCATTTCACTGATGAAACTCTTCCAGGGGAAATGCATAATGCATAATGCATAATCACCACAGTTATTTCCTGCCTGAAGAAACTTGAACATAAATACCTACTCCAAACATATTCACGGCCCACCACCGCATGTCTAAGTATCTGAAATGGCAGGCTGGGATGCACAAGTCTCTTAGCAGAGTCACCAGCCTTCTGAAATATCAGTGCCAGCACGTCCAAGTACCCAGTTCTGAGGCTGTGCATTTCAGGGACGTCCACATTTATGACACCCAGTCACTCATATAAGAACCCGACCTTGCAACCTGCACAGGGCCCACCTCCATAAGTGGTTACAGGGACATTCATTTTTCATGGTGGGGACAGAGTGATTTCAGAAGGCACTTATACGGCCCCCTTTCATTGCTGTCACTCACCACAATGTTTGGACATTCTACTCTGGATATTCCAGATTCTTACTAGATGTCCCTTCTAAAATGTCACTTTATGGGGTTATTTAGAAGTCCTAACCATGCTTTGGACATCTGAAAACAGGCATACAAATAGCCAATGCATGGAGATGTCCATGGAGCCCTTTAAGAAAGTGGTTTTAAAGATGTCCCCAGCATAAGGACATCCAAAGCAGAATGAGGGCATGGCGTTGATGTGTCTGTGGTGTTCCCAAGAACCTAATATTACTACTACTACTACTACTGATCATTTGTATAGCACAAAGTGCTGTACAGACACATGTAAGAGACGGTTCCTGCAAATCACAGCTTACAATCTAATCAGGACAACACAACAGCTGAGGACAAGAGTACATCTAGGGGAATGGTAAGGAAACATAATCGACAGTAAGGGGATCATTCCGATCGTGAATAGCAGGGGCTGGACATCCAACATGGACAACTAGCCCGAGCTATTCCCCTAGCTGCTATTCCGATCCCAGAACTCCTCATATGTACTTCCGAGATGTGCAGGGAGCTCTGAGTGAGGGTGGGAGGGGGTGGGCCAAGGGAGGGCGAGCCGTAGGCGTGACACCTAACCCGGACATACAGGGTCTATTCTATTGAAGGCCCTGTACATCCAGGGCTGTGGAGGTGCATGGGGAACTTATTCCACCTCCAAGGTGGAATAAGTTACCCTGCAGTTGGAGGAACGTGCCAGAGGTCAGCCCCAACAAGGTGAGCCAGCCATGGGGGTTCCTGCAGCCCGCTCCCAGCTGTGGCAGGCCTGATCAGGGGTCAGGCTGTGGGAAAGTGGCACACTGAGGAGCTGGAGGGCGATCGGAGCTCCATCATGGCATCCCAGTGCCATGGCGCCTAGATGCTATAGCACCATGCTCCATGCAGGATTAGAATTAGGTGCAAGTCTGGCCCGTTCAGATTCTGGATGTCCAGATGGGCAGGACATCCTCCAGTCGGAATGGGCCTCTAAGTGGATCAAGATCCAAAAGTGGCCTCGAAAAGGTGAGTTTTCAGCCTGGATTTGAAAGGGGCCAGAGATGAAGCCTGACAGACAGACAGACTCAGGTAGTTTATTCCCGGCATAAAGAGCAGCAAGGTGAAAAGATTGAAGTCTAGAGTTAGCAGTAGAAGGGAAGGGCACAGATAGAAGTGCTCTGCCAGAGGAGCGGAGTTCACAAGAAGGGGTGTAGGGAGAGATGAGGGAGGAAAGGTAGTGAGGAACAGCAGAATGAGTGCACTTATAGGTCAGAAGGAGAAGTCTGAATCTGAAACAGATAGGGAGCCTGTGAAGCGACTTGAGAAGAGGGGTTATATGAGCATATCAAAGCTGGCGGAAGATTAGCCGCACAGTTTTGAACAGATTGAAGGGGAGAAAGATGATTCAGAGGGAGACCAGCAAGGAGGAGTTTGCAATAATCTAAGCGAGGGGTCACTAAAGAGTGGATGAGTGTCTTAGTAGTGTGTTCAGAAAGGAAGGGGAAAATTTTGCTGATGTTACAGAGAAAGAAACAGGTTAAATGTTTGTGGAGAAGGAGAGGGAGGAGTCAAAGACGACCCCAAGGTTGCGAGCTGAGGATATAGGGAGGTATAGGGCATTATCCACAGAGATTGAGAAAAGAAGAAGGGTGAGGGTTTAGGGGGAAAAATAAGAAGTTTGGTTTTGGCCATGTTCACTTTCAAATGGCATTGAGACAGCCAAGTAGTAATGACAGATAGGCAAGCAAAGTTCTGAGCCTGGATGGCCGGAGAGATTTCAGGTGTAGAGAGGTAGATCCGAGAGTCATCAGCATAAAGATGGTAATGAAAGCCATGGGAAGAGATGAGCATACCAAAGGACTGGGTGTAGAGTGAGAAAAGGAGTGGGCCCAAAACAGACTCTAAGGGTACACCAACTGAGAACAGGACAGCAGTAGAAGAGGATCCACCAGAATAAACTCTGAAAGTACGATGGGAGAGATAAGAAGAGAACCAGGATAGCACAGACCCCTTAAAACCATGTGAGGACAAAGTATCAAGGAGACGGTGGTGGTCAACATTGTCAAAAGCAGCAGAAAGATCAAGAAGGATGAGGATTGAGTAAAAGCCCCTGGATTTTGCCAGGAACAGGTCGCTGGAGACTTTGGCAAGAGCTGTTTCAGTAGAATGGAAGGAACAAAAGCTAGACTGCAAAGGATCCAGAAGGGCTTGAGAGGAGAGAAATTCAAGGCAATGGTAGTGAACCACACATTCAAGTGGTTTAGAGATGAAGGGGAGGAGGGACATGGGTCGATAGAAGGACAAGTATGGTAAAGTGAGGGTTTCTTAAGGAGAGGTCTCCGTGCAATTTCAGAAATGCCCTGTACATCTTGAGCCATGTCCAAATTTATTCCTGCCCCAGGCAGAAATAGGCATCAGTAAAGTGTTTGTTTTGCCAGCCAAACATCCAGAGGGTGTACAGAAGGAGATACACTCATATCCCCTGTATTTTTCATGTTGACAATGACCACTGACAGGGAATATAAGCTCTTGTTTTAATTTTTCCATGCCAATGGATATCCCCATTTGCAAACTAGCATGAGACAGATGTCCCCAACTCACTTTTTTGTAGCAGGGACATCTATATGGATGCTGGCATAGGTATGAGAACATAACATAAGAACATAAGTTTAAATTCAGAACCCAGCAGAGAGCTTTCAGTTTAAATTTAAGACCCCGCATCAGGGTCATCTATGTTTCTAAAATCAGGCCAAAACGTAGATGTCCCTGGTGTTTTTCTGCACATTGTGCACAGGACATTCCAGATTGCACTCGAATCTGCTTCTAAAATGCCACTTCACTTCTTCATCTGCTTAATTATAAATTTGTGACAATTGGTTAATGGAATCCTTTACTTAGTAATGAACCTGAAATCATATTAATTTTTTAGGCATTATTTACTACATCATTTAAAACATCATAGGCTAGATCCACTGAAGTATGCTACATTAGCACCTGCTAATGCCATTAATGCACATTTTTACTACATTGGTCCCTTTAAATAAAATAGCACCTGCAATAAATAACATGAATTGAAGTCTGTTAACAAAAATATTTTAGGCCCCATATGCAAGTTATGCCCATCCATCGGTCTATCTTCCCCCACCGGTGCTCAGAAACACTGTTGAGTGCCTTATGCTGATACTGTAGGTAGGATCCTTATTCTAGTACTGCAAATCTTTCCATGAAAGGGAAAGCATATAATGGCCTAGTTGGACTAGCAGACACCCATTATGGGGTGGTGTAGAAGTGCCAAAGTATGGAAAAGCATCCTGAAAGAGACAAAAATGCAATGTGTGCCTTTGAGTCAATGCTGACTCCTAGTGACCCAGAAGCTCCTTGGTTTTCTTGGCAGTGTAACCAGAAGTAGATTGCCTGGCCTTTCTTCTGAAGCAATGGAGGGTTAAGTGACTTGTTCAAGGCCACAAGGAGTGCTAGTGGGAATTGAACCCTGGTTGCTTGGTTATCAAGCCAGTGTTCAAACCACTAGACTAATGAAAGACTGCAGCTGCTATGCTTGGTGCCAATCACTGAGGAGCTCTGCCTACAAGCTTCAGTGGAGGATGTTAAAATGAATGGAGGAGGGCTCAGGCTGGCAGAAATGCAGACATGAAGACGGGAAAAACACACCCAAGCTGGATGCTTCCCATGGAGTGAGGGACACAGTGCAGGGCTAGGATGGGGAGAAAAGCAGGACAGGGTTTGCATTCAAGACTGCGTACCATTAGAAAATGGTACCATGGACACCATTTGTATGACCCCTAGGAGTACAGCTTTTGTTGTAAGATCATATTTTTTTCTCTGATAGATTAGGATCTTCTATGTAATCTTGCTCCATTTCCTTTTGTCTCTTCCTCTTATATTCAGGGTTTCATAAGGTTATAATTGTCAGTTGAAATCTGTCAGTCATGGTTTTCATCTTACTGTTTTGAAACATCTATCAGTGAGGGGCACTTAAACATTGCATAGGTAGTTCATATAAAAGAACAAGACCCAACTATTACAATTATGGTCTCAGTTTTCATAAGAAAACAGTGCAATTCAAAGTGGACTAGTGCACTAATGTGTATTTTTCGTCGATGAGACAAATTGTTTTTGATACCACCATTCATTTGAACTGTGTTTTGGATTATTTTGCCTCTCCACATACTGGGACTGAGAATTTCCAGATTTCTAATTAAAGCAAAACTACATGTCTGACCATAAGGATATATTAATTATTATAATTATTATTACTAGATTAAAGATCTCATCCAAAATGAGGGGTGGATGCAGTATCTACCAGGCAAGTTGCCACTGCACTTATTTCTTCTGTGCTACCCCATTGCCTTTATGCTATCATGGTCATTGTCCTATGGGGCATCACTGTTTGCCGGCCAGGGCATTTGACTATGCTGTTGCTCAAAGATCTGTGCAGCTGGTTCCTAGGATTCCGTCTCAATGGCAGTATGTATGTAGTGCTATGCACTATGTCCAAGCTCCACCTTGGCACTTGCCGGCCAGAGTCAACAAGTAAAAGTTGTACAAACAACTATCTAGTGTATAGAGTGAAATTATTAATGCTAATTATTTGTATAGTGCATACCAGATGCAAGGCTCGAGGCAATCTGCTGCCTGAGGCAAGAAATGAGCTTCTCAACACCCCTCCCCCCATCACCCAACATGGAGGGGACCGAGAGCAGGGGATCCCCTCACTCAACACTGGGCAGATGGCTGGCCCAAGAAGAAAGCAAGCATTTTATTCCCAACCTATGTAATTAAAAAAAATACAATGCTAGTTATATGAAGCAAAAATTGTAGCATTTTAATTAAGTAGCCTGGGAATCTAATATAAAAGATATCAGCTCCTGACACTGTACACTAGACTGGCACAATATTAAATATAAATATGTATTCTACAAAAAACAAAGGAAATGCAAGGTGCTTGTGCAACATGGAACAAAAAGAAAACGCAAAGAACTAAAGCACAATTTATAACACCAAAATAAAATTATTATGACTAATTTATAATCTGTGCTATGTTTCTTGTGGGGGATTTTTTTAACATATTCCACATGCAAAGAAACTCCTATCCCAACAATGGGTGGAGAGTGAAACTAGAATATTTCCCTATTGGACTCAACATATCAAAAACAAATTTCTGATTCTGGTGTCATCTCTGCAGCAACAGTACTAACCCAAGCCAGTCCTAGGCATATTGTGAAGAAATGCAAAACACTACTAAAATTACTCAGAACCTACAAATAAACAGCATTAACTTCCAAAACTCACATAAGGTGTCTACCCAGAAAAGAGCACTACTATAAATATTACAGAGGGCCCCAAAACATCCATAAACCTATTCAGAAAATTGAGCAAGCATGATTATACAGTACTACTGCATACAAATCTCATGCTAACAGGACACATAACCTCAGTCACACATGCAGAACAGAGACCCTCACCAAGTACAAAATAGGTGGTTGCATATTAAACATAAAAATATGGAGACAAAATTTTAAACTGAAATCCCAAGCAACCAGACTACATTCAGTGCAATACCAAGGAAATAGAAAGATATGCAGATGTTCCTGTATTATTCAAAATATAAAGGTTGATTATGTAAATTCCAAAACCTGATGTCCAGTCATGAAATAGAAAACAAAATTCTCTTTTCTATCTTTGCTGTCTTTTTTATCTTTGCTGACTCTAATTGTGCTGATCCCAGTTTTAGGTTTCTGCTTTTCTCAGTCTCCTATTAACTTGCTTTCATTTTCTAGGGCAGTGATGGCTAACCTTTTTGAGCCCGAGTGCCCAAACTGCCGCACAAAACCAAAGAATTTCCTCAAAGTGCCAGCACGTCATTTGCATAAGTGGTCTTATTTGCATAAATATTTGCATAATGTTACCATACACTAACTTTTAGTAAACATGTCTCTTAATGAGTGTATGGATAAAGAAAGACTAAAAGATTTCTACATTACTATAATCCAGTGCCAACCGCCAGGCACATTAGGAACTACTACAAACGCTGCCCATTTAGAACCCATAGCAAACCCGCTGTATCCTGACAGCATTACCAGGACTCACAAAGCACCATACCCTACCTATCAAAAGGCAACACTGCAAATATTAAACCAATACATTTCAGTGAATACTGGGGAAAGAGAACAAGTGGCAACGTCAAATAGGAATTTCCTCTTGTACCAAACAAAGCGCAGATGTTAATGATGCACATTTCCCAGAGCTGACATATTCCAGTTAATAAATTCAAAATAAAGAGATATCTTTCTACCTTTTGTGCATTTTTTTTCAGTTGCAATTGGTCCAGCCATTTTCTTCTGGTTTCTTCATGTTTTCTGCTAACTCTCCATCGTCTGCTGTCCATTTGTCCTTTCTTCTCTCTTCTAGTTTTTTTTCCATTCTCTCTCTCTCTCTACATCTGCTTTAACATACTAATCTTTCTCCTTTTGCTCTTTCCTCATTCCTATTTCATCCACACAAATTTTACCCCTCCATCCTCAATCCCCAATTACTCTCCCAATACCTGGCCAATTGTAGATTTTTCATCCCTCCTACACAAAATATTTTTCCCCTCTCCATTTTACTCTCCCAGCCCCATCCCATTCTAATCCTCCCCCAACATCAGCTCCCTTCTAGTTCCAGTCTCACCCAGCATCCATTCCCTTCTTCAAGCCCCCCACTTCCCCTCAGCCCATTTCCATTCCAAGCCCCGTCCCCATCAGCTATTTGCAGTTCAAGCTCCCCACTTCCCCTCAGCCCATTTCCATTCCAAGCCCCATCCCCAACAGCTATTTGCAGTTCAAGCCCCCTTCCCCTCAGCCCAGTTCCAGTCCTAGCAACCCCCCCAACCCATTACCAGTCCTAGCCCCCCATAGCCCACTCCCAGTCCTAATCCCACCAGCCCATTTCCAGTCCTAACCTCCCCATCAGCCCACTCCCAGTCCTAATCCCCCATCACTTTATTTTTATTTTAAGCCCCCCATCGCCTATGACATATCCTAACACCCCCAGCGCCCATCACCACTCCTACCCCCCCCAGCCCAGCGCCCATCACCACTCCTAACCCCCCCAGCCAGCCCAGTGCCCATCACCACTCCTAACCCCCCCCAGCCAGCCCAGTGTCCATCACCACTCCTAACCCCCCAGCCCAGTGCCCATCACCACTCCTAACCCCCCCACCCCAGCCCATCACTACTCCTAACACCCCCCAGCCCAGCCCAGCCCATCACTACTCCTAACCCACCCCAGCCCAGCCCAGCCAATCACCACTCCTAACCCCCCCCCAGCCCAGCCCAGCCCAGCCCATCACCACTCCTAAGCCCCCCAGCCCAGCCCAGCCCAGCCCATCACCACTCCTAACCCCCACCCCCAGCCCAGCCCAGCCCAGGGAAAATTAAAAAAAAAAGAAAACCTGTCTGCTGCCGCTGTCGGGGCCGCCGCGGCAGAATCGAGCGTGCCGCGGGGCCCCCCTGGACCCACCGGCAGAGCCTGTCCTCCCCGTAGCAGCTCTCTCTTTGGAGCTGCAGTCAGACGCGCCGGCTTGCAGAGCGCGAGGGAAGAGTTCCCTCGCTGCTCTGTTAAGCCTGCGGGGGCTGATGGGAAGTTCCCATCAGCCCCCGCGGGCTTAACAGAGTCGCGAAAGGGAAACTCTTCCCTTCGCGCTCTGCAAGCTGGCGAGTCTGACTGCAGCTCCAAAGAGAGAGCTGCTACGGGGAGGACAGGCTCTGCCGGTGGGTACAGGGGGGCCCCGCGGCACGCTCGATTCTGCCGCGGCGGCCCCGACAATGGCAGCAGACAGGGTTGTTGTTTTTTTTTCGATGGCGGACCTTCCCGCGTGCCAGCTGCAAGGCCTTCGCGTGCCACAGCTGGCACGCGTGCCATAGGTTCGCCATCGCTGTTCTAGGGTCTACAGCCCATCTTATACTTCTCGTCCCACCTGTCTTCTTTACTTCCTCCCATCTCTGATATTGATTTTTTACCTTATGGTTTTCTTCCATTTACTTTTCCCTGTCATCTCAGATCTCACTGCTCCTTCCTACCATCAAGTTCTCAATTTCTCTCTTTTTACTACATGTACCTACCATTTTTCAATACTTAACATAACCTCCCCATTCCCCCTATCCTGACCCCAGCCTTTAACTAATTCTTCCCCTCCTCTCTACCTGCCCTCCCTGTGTAACATCTCTCTCCTCTCTTCCTCTGTCCCGTGTCTCCTCCATCCAGTGTCTGCCTCCCCATCCAGTGCCTCCCTATTTCTTCTGATCCAGCCCCATGACAGCATACCTTGTCATACCTGTGTGTCTTTTGGGGAAACTGCTAGATACTTGTGATCTAGATTGGCCACTGTTGGAAACAGGATACTGGGCTTGATGGACCTTGGTCTGACCCAGTATGGCATATCTTATGTTCTTATGTACCCTCTTTCTCTCCCTATTCCCTGATCCCATGTCCCTCACATCCATCATCTCCATTCTCTATCTCACCCTCTCTCTTTCCCTATGTACCTCCATGTTAAGCATTTCCTCTCTTTTTTACCTATCTCCTCATTTCCAGAATATCTTCTCTCACTCACTCTCTCTCCCTATCCCCCTAACCCAACCTTGATCCCACCTCACCTTCCTCCTACAGACCTACAGCCAGCATACCTTTCCTTGCCAAAATCCTCAAAAAAGCTGTCCAGATTCAACTTCAAGAGCATGTTGACATATATGCCCCATTTGATCACAATCAACATAGATTCCGCCCCTTTCACAGTGCCGACCTCTACTCACCTCCCTCTTAAATAAACTCATTGCTAGACCTGAAAAGCCATCCTCTGGTTACATACTGCTTTTTCTTAACATTTCTGCAGCCTTCACACTGTGTCCCACCAGTCCCTACTGGACCAGCTCAGCAACATTGGTGTTCAAGGCAAACCACCCAAATGGATCCACTCCTACCTATCCCAGCATACCCAAATTACAAGAATCGGACACCAATCATCTACACCCTACATCCTTCCCCAAGGAGTGTCTCAAGGCTCTGCGCTCTCCTCCCTCCTCTTCAACATCTATCTTAGACCCCTTTGCTACATTATTCAGAAGTTTAATGTTAGCTACCAATTCTATGCTGACGACGTAATGATTTTCACTCCTTTTCACACCACCACCCCCAACTACTCTAACCATACCGCCTGTTTCAAAGAAATTGTCTCCTGGCTATAGCTTCATAACCTTGTGATCAACTTCAACAAGACCAAGATCCTACACATGACCAGAGATCCCAACTTCCTCTTACCTACTGTCATTAAATTCGAAGACACAGAAATCCAAGTTAAATCTCAGATCAAATACCTAAGAATCACCCTGAATCATCTATTAAATTTCCAACCCCACATCCGGAACGTCACCAAAAATATTTACTTTAAACTTTGAACTCTCCACAACCTACGCGCTCTCCTCCCTCCTGACAGCTTCCACGCAGTATGCCAAGCCTCCATCACGCTGCTGATTGATTACTGCAACTCCATTCTCCATGGGCTCCCCAAGGTCACCATTGCCCCTCTAGAACTTGCCAAAATACTGCAGCACGCACTATAGCCAAAGTCTCCAGACACTCCCACATCACTCCCATATTGAAATCACTCCACTGGCTCCCTATTACATCCAGGATCAAGTTCAAGGTACTCACCATCACCTATAGAGCAATTATCAACATCTCCTCAGAGCAACTACAATCACTAATCAGATGTCCCAACTACAACAGACCGTGATGTCAGAAAGCAATGAATCTTCTCCTCCCTCCCACCCAGATATGCAAAAGATCACAACGCACATGTTCAAGAGCCTTCAAATTCTATGCTTTCACCATTTGGAACAGCTACCCCCCTTACTACAAGTCATTCAATCTCACATCTTATTCAAAAAACACCTTAAAACTTTCCTCTTTGAAGAACACTACGGTGCCTCCTTTCCAGCAAGCCCCCAGCCAGACCATTTCCCACCAACCCATACTATTCCCTCTACCCCACCTCCCTAAACACACAAGGTCGGCTACCCCTCATCAATTTCCTCTATCCCTCCTCATCACCTCATTAGATGTCTTCCCCTGTTTCAACAGTATAACTCAGCTCCACCTTACCTTTTCCCCCTTTCACAAGATCTCTGTAACATAGTTTTGAATGTTTTACCTTCCTACATTTTCCCCTCCTTTTGTTCTGATGTCCTAGTTAAAGCTGACTGTTTAAACACTTGTTTTTAATTGTTCCATGTAAACCGTTTTGCCTGGTAGAAAAATGATATATTAAAAAACAGTCAAATAAATAAATCCCCCATGCCTAACATCCCCTCACTCTCTCCCTATCACTCCCATATCAAGCATCTCCTCTCTCCCTCCCCATTCCTTGCATGTCCATCATCTCTGCCTATTCCTTCCATGTTCATCATCTCTCATCTATCTCCCTTAGGCCTCTCCAATGACCAGCATCCTCTATCTCCCTAAGGCCCCTCCCATGTCCAGCATCCTCCCCTCTGCTCCCTAAGACCAATAGCCTCTCTCCATCTCCCTAAGGCCCCTTTATAAGTCCAACATCCCCTTCCTTCTGCCTCTGTCTCCTACTACTTTATCCCCCTATAGCCCCCACCTCCTGCAGGCACAAGGAAGCACAAAGGAGCAGGAGAGTCACGGCACTGGAGGAAAGTGCTTTATTAATAACAGTCTGCCCTTTCGGCCGAAGCCTTCTTCAGGGGACTAAGACCACTAGTAAGACATTGGTAAAGCGTAACTTACTAATATACCTAAGGAATCATCCAAGTGGAGTACTTTCACAACACTGCAATTCTATCATGGGGGAGGGAGAGGGAGAGGGCAGTCTTGAGGCAGAGTGAAGGCGGGGCATGAGCGGGCCATGACCCCAGACATACATGGTCGATTCTGAGGTCGGCTCTGTACGTCTGGGGTCAGCCACATAGACAAGGAATGCTGGAGCTGGGGAGCGGCGACGAGGTAAGGTGGTACAAGGGGATCCGTGCAGCCTGACCCTGGCCATGGGAGTCTGGATCGGGGGTCAGGCTGCAGGGAAAGGACATTGTGTCTTGAGGTCAGTGATTACAGCTCCTGAATGGATGCCATGGCACTGCGGCTCCATTCAGGAGCCTGGCTGAATTAGCCGGGGATCTGCTGGGCATGCAGCCCATCAGAATCAGGGCCTGGCCTGCATGTTCAGTATGGTAGACCCAATTCTGATCCCACGGGCATGTCTAGCCCCCGCGGAATCAGAATTGGGTGCTATCTCTGTATGACCCAATTCTGAAGGGCCTCACAGGGGCTGGACGGCCAGAATAGAATTGGCCTCAAAACCTTTTGTAAAATATGCACAGGGCTATGTGTTTCTCTAAATGTGCAGCAAAAGCAAACATTTTCTAAAATTACTATGGCATCACTCACAGCTTTGTATATGCAGATGCCAGCATTTATACCTATAAGTGCCAATTCTTTCTATTAGGGGCATGGTTCCTAACCCCACATTAGTAATGCAGGTTTGGGCTGCATTACTAGTGTGGGACCCTGCACTAGATTCAGGGTGGCAAGGACTGCTGTCTCCCTGATTTTAACACAGTTCAGAGGTTAATGCTGCTGTGGGGAGCAACTAGCACCACCCATCTTGCTGGTGGTACTTGCTCCCTTTCTATGCCCCACCCAGATGTGCACTGCCTGGGTAGCACTACTCTGTAGTGCAGTGCCAAAATCACACACTACCCCCACACTGTTCAGGTAGTGCACTTTAGTAAACATGTGCCTTAAACATGTAAATATCAGCACTTACATTTATAAGAGTAATATTCTAGACAATTACGGGGGAGGGGGGGGGAGGAGATATTTAAAGGTATTTATATGGTTTGTAAACTCACCATATACCGGCATTCAAAGGCCACTCAAATTAATCATCATTTATCTATCCCTTCATTCATGTATATAAACTGTGTCCACGTAAAACTTCAGTTATCTCTTCTAGTACTTCTGCAACCTTCTTCGAGTAACTTCTAAACCCATGGAGGATTTTATTTTTTTACTTACATGCTTCCTTGCACGTTTTCAAAATTTCCAGTTTCTCAAATGACTTTCAAAATGTTTAGGGGTATGTCTACTCAGCCAGGCTGGTAGTTAAACTGGGCTATCTGCAACTAGGTCTCATTGAATAACATAGAATTTAATTGCAGATAGCCCAGGATTAACCATTAGCCTGACCTAGTAGACATACCCTCAAGTTTCTCAGATCTCCCATCTGCAATTGGACAAACTTTGTCTATCTCCATTGGTAAATGGAATCCTTTGTGACAGAGGTACAGAATATCTCTAAAGATGTTTATTTATTTATTTTATTTAGACAGTTTTGTATATTGCCTTATCCTTCAATCAAAGTGGTCACAACACAATTGGGGGATACGAGACACATATACTAATACTTACAGGGAACATGGGCAATGGAGGGTTAAATGGCTTGCCCAAAACTACAGGGAATGCCTGTGGGACTAGAAACTGCAGTCCTTCTGGCCCAGGGTTGCTGTCCTCTAGTGGGATTTGAACCCCTGGCCTTCTGGCCTGAGGCAACTTGCCCCAACCACTAGGCCACTCCTCCCTCCCACTAGGCCTGATTTTGAGTTAGGCAGATAGGCAAGGAAAGACCTTGCCTATTTTTAAGGTGCACAGGGCTACATGGGTAGCATCGAAAATCGCTGTTACCCATGTAGCCCTTCCCTCTACCCCAGAATACTCCTAACCCGCACTGATGCCACCCACATAGCATCTGGGCGCGTTAGGGTCTTGTCCAGGATTTTCGAAGGGCACTACCCATGTAGGTGCTCTTTGAAAATCCCAGATAAGGTGTTTACGCGGGTAACTAGGGAAGTTACCTGTGTAAAAGCCTTCGAAACTCAGGCCCGATGTCTCAGTGAAGACACCTAAATATAAAAAAAGCCTTTCCAACAGAAATTTAGTTAATTTTAAATCATGATTTAGATACAAATTATCTTTTCTTCTTCATTTATCTGGAAAGCAGGTAGCCAGTTGAAGTTCCAAGGACCACAAAGTCTTGTGCTAACTGAAGTGGTCCTAGTTACAATCTGTATGATGACCCATAATCATTTAATATTCTTGCTATCATTTAAAGAATAAAATACCCTTTTGATTTAGGGCTCAGAAGTCACTTGTTAATGTCATATCAGCATTTCACAAAACTCCAGAACTGACACCCACTAGCATTCTTCAGAATTTAATCCAGGATTTCAGCTACCATTAATGTGTTGCTGAATTTGCATTGCAGGCCTTCTGTGTATACAAAAACATGAAAGCTAGCTTATGCAAAGCTTAAACAATAGTTATATATAGTTATATAGTATTTTAACTAATATATTTGTTCACATGTTTAGCGATTTCCTTATAAGATGAAAAAAAATTAAACTAACATTTATTAGTTTACTGTTTACTTCCATGTTAATTTTCCTGTTACTTGTAATAGGTCTGTTGTATCTGACCAATTGTTGTATTGTTTCAATGTAAACCGCACTGATGACAAATAGCGTGGTATATAAGAAAATTAAATAAATAAATAAATTAGACAATGCCAACCTGTTTTAAAATAGGCTAATTGGAAAGTGCTGTATAAATTGAGAAATTACAAAAAACTTAGAACATTGTCAGGTAATTTACATATATGTATATGAAGAACAGTCAAACTCATTAGCTCTCTCTCTTTGAGGTGAACGATTTTCCATGCCTGTATGCATAACTAAGCTATTGTGCTGCTCAGACCATAAGGTTCAGTACAAAAAAGTCATGCTTTTATTTACAAAAGGGAAAAAAAATCATAATAATAGAAGAACTATTTGAATTGCAAAATCTAAATATTAGCATTTTAATTTGGTTTTACCTCAAGTCATTGAACTACTACCTTGCCCTAATTAAAAGATGAAAAAAGTTGCATCTTAGCACTGTCAGGATGTTCCCTTGCTTCAAGTAATCTCATTCACTGTCTAGTGTATAAGGAAGAGCTTTGAGGCATTTCTTGATCTGATCTTTTAAAGAAAGGAAAGGCGACGGGGAATCTTATGTAAAAATAACCTTAGTATTTTCTAATTTTACTTTCAAAGGCATTTTCCATATTTAGGTTGAGTGGCATTTAGACAAACCAAGTCGCACACATTAGGTGGATAATATTTGCATTTGGCCTCACTGTCCCTCTCACTTGCCATTGCCCCCTTATCTCACACATTTCGCCATCACCGCATCTAATCCCCACCACTTCTGCCAAAGACGCAGTAAATCTCGCTCAGCTGGAGAATGAGATGCTCCTCATCCCCTTCCCTCACCTATCAGTAGCTCCTCCTCCTGCTACTCCCACCTCCCCTCTGACCCTCCCCTCTCCTCCCCTCAAGCCTTTTAGGTTCCTGTCACGGCTCCTCCCTGCAGCCACAACGGCATCAGCTGGAAAAGAAAAGTTAAATCAGCGTGGTGCCTCAGCACTCAAGCCTCGGCCAATCTCAGCCAAGACCCAACCCCATGAAGCAGCAGAAAGTGTGTGTCTGAAGGGATGGGATTTGGCAGAATCTGGCAGAAGCTTGAGCACTGAGGTTCCACAGTACTTTAAGTTTTCTTTTTCAGCTGATGCTGACACTGCTGCGGGCACAAGGAGTTGTGATAGGAACCTGAAAGTGTGAAGGGAGCTACTAGATGAAGAGAAAAGGGAGAGAGAAAAGGGATATTGGACCAGATGAGATGCTAAACTGAGTCAGACCAAGGATCCAGTGGCCCATTCAGGTCACAAGTATCTGTCAGGTTCCCAAAAGATATACGGATTCCATGCTGCTTGTTCCATGGGTAAGCAGTGGATTTTGCCGGTCCTCTTTAATAATGGTTTATGGACTTTTCCACCAGGACATGTTTGGAGGGGGACAGACAGAGTGACAAGATAGGGGAGATACTGGACACAGGTGGTAAGGAAACAGGAAGATGAGAGGAGATGCTGGATTGGGAGGAGAGCAGGACAACGGAATCAGCAGGGCTGGTGAAAGCACTAAGGGCATGGTGCTGCCAAAGAACCCCTTGGTAGAAAGGGAGATAATCCTAAATGAAAGCTCCTGGCACTCAGCATTATGGGAGAGGGAAGAGGATGCTGCTGCTGGTGGCAGTGGTGGTGGGATACTTAGAGAGGAGGGAATCTGGATGTTAGGGCTGGTACAGGGAAGAGAAAGGAGGATTCTTCTGGGGGAGAACGAGGGAAATGTTTCCTCAGGGGTGAGAGGGGGAGTGAAGAATCTGTATGCTGATGGATCTGGAGACATTTTAAGAAGGATAAAGGAAAAAAATATGTTGGGCAGAAAGTAGTAGCAGAGACAGGTAAAAGATGCTGTAGAGAGCACCTGAGGCGGGAGACAGAAATGATAGGAAGATGCTACTGCAGACGTTGGGTGGAGGGATGGATGCTGCTGGGCAGGGAGAGAAAAGGATGCATGACAAAGGGTGGGGGATTGGTCATCTCTATTTAAATTACTGGGTGTTATTTCATATGTCTGCTATTTTGAAATGATTTATCGGTTTAGGGATTTAATAAAAAACAATAGAGTGTGTAATAACTGGTGGTCCATCAGTTTAAAGTATTTATATTTAGTATGGCTTTAGGGTTTCATATTGATTTTGCAAAACCACATAAAGATAGGACAGCCTTCACCTGGATAGTCAGCAGTGCCGCCCTTGCTCTCCCCATGGAACACTCTGCTGCTATCTGGATATCACTATGGTGTTTAACCCAGTTAACAGGAGATATTCAGCAACACTAACCAGGTTAATGATGCTGAATATCTGGTCAGCATCATTTATGCAATTTGCAGGTGTGCAAACTGCAAAAATGCTTTTGAGTATGCCCCCTTCAATGTTTTTAAATATCCTGTTTTATAAAAAAACATTTATTAGTTAAACATTTTAATTTTCAGTTGATGTGACATCATCATGGCAAATACAAAATTATGCCCTATACATTTCAGAAGACATAAGATGACATTTTACCGTAACATTTTACTTATGACTTAATGTCCTTTCCTTGAGTCCTGCTAGAGCAATCCAGACAGGTGTGTCGTGTTGCCCTACAAGAAGAATGGTGGAGACAAAGAACCAATGACAAGCCCAGGCTTCAGTGACATCGCTCCTATGCCTCTATTCATCTCAGCCATCAGCGGTCTCTTCAGTATTTGTCCCAAAGCAACAATGAGTAATCAACAGTAGAGAACTAGGCACAGGAAAGCATAAATAGAAAGCTGTCAGTAGAAGATAAACCTGCAGAGCCAAGTATAAAAATCATAGCGAACCCAACGGTACTTCAGCAGAAGGTTAGAACAAATACAGTTTCAAGGGCGAGCCCTGGACTGGTCTAGCATGACTCAAGGAAAGGACATTAACTGGTAAGTAAAATGTCACCTTACATATTGTCCTGCTAGACCAGACCAGACAAGTGGGACATACAAAGTTACAAGTTAGCAGGAAGAAGACAGCAGCTCACAAAACTCTTGAGCCAAAGGCCATGTCCGCCCACGCATGGACATCCTAGCAGAAATGCTTAACAAAAGTGTAAAGTGATGCTCATGTTGCCGCCCAAAAAGTCTGCAGGGGCTATTGAGCTCCACTCCACCCACGAGGACGCATGTGCTCAAGTAGAATGGATGCACAAACCCTGTGGAACTGGTTGGTTCCGCAAAGAAATTATGACCAAGAAGACTGTCTTGAAGCATGCAACTTTGAAGGATTTGATGCTCAACTGCTCAAAGGGTGCCAACATCAGGGCCCTGAGCATCAGACACAGATCCCAGGAAGAGACTATAGACCAGAGGGGATGATGCAGATGCTGAATCCCCTGGAGAAAGTGCAAGACATCCAGGTAAAAGGCTAGAGACCTACAAGCCACTGGACCACAGAAACAGGCCAAAGTTGCCATCTGAACTTTCAGGGAGCTAAAGAAAAGGCCTTTCTCCAGGCCATCCTGTAGAAAAGGCAACAGAGATGGCACCTTGGCTGCCTCAGAGCCAACTGCCGAGCCCCGCACCATCGCTCAAAGAGGCACCAGACCCTCATGTATACTAGCTTGGTAGATCTTCAGGTTCTGAGCAGAGTGGAGACCACTGCCAGAAAATAGCCCTGACATGTTAGCTGTCTCCTTTCAAGAGCTGAGTCATAAGCAAGAAGGGACCTGGGTCTTCCAAGATGATCAGTCCCTGCTACAATAGACCCCGAGACAGAGGCAACCAAAGAGAAGGTGTCTGCAGGAGCTACATTAGGTCTCTAAACCACGCTCCTCCTTGGCCAATCCAGTACCACCATGAGAAAACTTCTGGTGTGGCATTTTATATGCCGAATCACATGCCCCACCAGGGGCCATGGAGGAAACACATACAACAAGTACTGACTTGGCAAAGGCCGAGCCAGGGCATCAATGCCCTTGGACCTTGTCTCCATGTGATGACTGAAGAAGCAGCAAAACTTGGCATTGTGGCGGGTCACCAGCAGATCCATTTCGGGGCATCCCCAGCAGCATAGCATCAACTGAAATGCCTCTTGACTCAACTCCTACTCACCAGGATCTTGCGACTGTCGGCTGAGAAAGTCCACTTCCACATTGTCCATCCTAGCAATATGCTGAGCCAACAAGGCTAGAAGGACCTTCTCCAGCCAGGCAAACAAGAGAGACATCTCCAGAGCTACCCCAGCACTCCTCATGTACTCCTTGCTGATTGACATAAGCCACCACCACCATGGCATTTTCTTAAAATACTTGAACCACCCGGTCCTTGACCAGGGGCCGGAAACATAAAAGAGCCAACTTGATGGCCATCATCTCATGGCAGTTGATGGACCACACCACTTCCCTGCAGTTCCAGTGGCCCTGGGCCATACAGTCTTGGCAAAGGGCTCCCCAACCCAAAAGACTGGCATCTGTCATCAGGAGGATACAGGAGAAATCATCCAGCGGTATACCCTTCCTCAGATGACAGCGCTGCTGCCACTACCGCAGGCTGGACTTCACCATCAATGTGAGAGGTAGCCTGCGCTCAAACTCCTGAGAACTTGGGAAAAACCAAGTCAGCAAGGAGATTATTGGGGAGGCTCCAGATTCTTGGAATCTCTGTGAAGGAGGGGAGACCCCCGAGTTGGTAAGAACCTCACCTCGGGGCCTCCTGACCCTACAGTTTACCTGGCTTCATAGTGCTGCATCCACCCAGGTGCACCTAGAACAGGATCATTTGATCTTGTCAAGGAAACTTGATGAGTCCTACAGTTCCTACACCAACCAGGGGGAGGAGCCCCAGATGGTCCAAGCTATCAAAGCCTCCTCTCTCCAAGTGGAGATAGAGAAAAGGTCGAGATTCCCCCAAATCAACCCTTTCCAGGGTTTGAGGGGATGGTTAAGGAATAGCTTGCTGAGGCAGACGCCTATTCTGATGAGTCAGAAAAGTCTCAGCTTAGGGAACTGCTATATCAGTACAAGGACCTTTTTGCCAGTGACACCTATGACTGCGGTCTTATGGACCTACACGACACCCACATACCTACTGATCCAAACAGTAAGCCTGTTTTTGTGCGGCAGTATAAAATTCCCCTGTCCTCATATGAATCGGTCCAGAAAATCATCAATTCCCTGAAAAGGAAGGGAATTATATGCCAGTGCAACAGCATGTACAATGTACCGTTGTGGTCTGTCCTCAAGAAAGATTTAAGCTGGCGCTTAACCTTGGACTACCACCAGCTTAACAAGAAAGTACCCCTGTCCAGATGGCCCATGGCTCCTCTGGAACAGAACCTCGCCACCATCAAAGGTGCGAAATACTTACCAGCCTGGACCCCAGCCTCAGGATTTTGGACTGTTCTTGTCCATCTTGAGGATCAGCATAAGCTGGCCTTCACCTTTGGCAGTACACTTGGAATCGGACAATCTTGGGTATCTGAATGCACCAGCAGACTTCAATATTTTTCTGCACAAGGTCCTCCCTGATGTCAAGGCTAGGGGCATCCTTGTGTATGTAGATGATATTTTGGTGAAGAGCACCACCTTTTCTGACCATTTATAGGAGATAGAGCATGTTCTCCAACAATTAAAGGCTGCAGGAGGAAAGTTACCCTTGACAAAGGGTGAATGGTGCTGAAAATCTCTCAATTATCTGGGATATGAAGTTTCTGCTGATGGATTGCGGCCACAAAAGAAAAGAATTGTGATCTTGCAACAACTTAAAAGCCCAACCAATGTAAATGAGCTTCGCTCCTTCTTGGGCATCTGTAATTATTCCTGCCAGTTTGTGGACCAGTATGCGGAGATTTCTACGCCACTGGTCAGACTCCTCAAAAAAGATGAACCTTGGGCCTGGAGGCCTGAACAAGAGAGCACACTGGGGGAGCTGAAAGCTACCCTGAGTCGATCGCCCTGCCTCGCTTACCCAGAAAGTGGCAAGGAATTCTTGGTAGAACTATGTTTCATCAACCACTCAATGGGTGCTGTCTTGTATCAGACACATTACACCGACAGGAAAGTTATCGCGTATGCCAGCAAGGCTTTGATGGAGAGGAAATACTTGGACTGTGAAAAGTCCTTTTTGTCTACTGTCTGGGCCCTCCAGCACTTCCGTAGTTACATCCAAGGTGAGAGGTTAGTGGTGGAAACTCATCATCAACCCATCAGTTTTCTAAGCAGTGATCGGATAAAATCTGGACAAGTTTCCAATAGCCACATGATCTCCTGGAATTTAGCCCTGCAGGGATGGCCCCTGGAGGTGAGATAAGCTCAGAACCACAGAAATTATGCCACGCAAGGCCTGGCGGAGCTGCATGACTGCACCTCCAGTGTGTCATTGGTGGACAATTCAGACCCCAGGAGGGTGTCAAGTGCATCTGAGCCAACTCATCATCATTTTTATGATGAAAACATTTGCAGGGACTTCCTCAAGGTATATGTGGACATTTGTGCTTACCGTTGAGAGACTGACCATGTCCTGGTCGCAGGTATAGGAGTGGTCTGGGAACAGAACCACCCCTGCAGACCCTTAAAGTATCGCTCGGGATCAAAAACAAATCAATATGCTGAGTTATCTGCAGCCCTGGCCGCTCTCCAAGCAGCTGCCCAAAGGGGGGTTCACGCTCTAACAATCTGCACTGACTCCGATTATGTCTGACACAATTTTGTTACACACTTCCCTATTTGGAAAACCAATATACTGAATTCAAAAGGGAAACCTATCCAATACAAAGAACTAATCCTGGCCTTAGATAAAGTGGCGCATGAAAATGACATGACAGTCTACTGGAAGAAGGTGAAAGACCATGCCCATGTTAACAATCCTGACAAGGTTGGGAACAATCTGGCTAACCAGCTTGCCAAGGAAGGTGGCATTTCTGGAGACCTTTGGCAACTGGAGGCTCCTTTGGACAACCTGACTGGGTCTGTCAAAGCAGTCACCTGACAACAAGCTCAACAGCTATCCACTCCATCAGTGGTACAGTGGTGTGGTGAGATCGCCGATATCGACCTAGTGCAGGCCGAAAAACAAGATCCTACTCTTGGGCATTTATATTCCTTTCTCCAGAACCCCCAGGAGTATCCATTAACCCTGGAAGACTGCCAGGATAATATGGAACTGAGAATCCTCTATATCTCTAAGGATATGTTCCATCTCCAGAAGGACCTGTTAACTCGCATGAGTAAACATGATATTGTGCAATGAGGTGGTGCCTCAGGCCTTTCGAGGAGTTATGTTGCAACATGCCCATGACGAGTCTTGTACTGGTTACCAAGGTGATAGATTCACCTATGAAATGTTGAAACAAGTGTCATACTAGCTCCACATGTACCAGGATGTCCAATTGTATACGAAAGATTGTCTAACTTGTTGCAGATTTCAACCTGCTGCTCCATATCATAGAGCACCTTTGAGAAATAAAGGTCTGACCATACTTTGGTCTGACTCCAAATTGATTGGATTGGCCCAATGATCCATACCTCTTGAGGTAACAAATACATGTTGACTGTTACTTGCTTATTCACCAAGTGGATTGAGTGCATTCCAGCACCCAACTGCACCACTGAGACAATAGCCACCCTGTTGTTGAATCATGTTTTCAGCAGATGGTGTCTACCCATGCGAGTAGAATCTGATCAAGGTTCCCATTTTACAGGACAAATTATCAAGCATCTGTGGAAGCCATTGGGAATAAAGGCCAAAGTCCACATTACTTATCGGTCATAGTTCTCCGTTCAGGTGGAGAGAGCAAACAAAACTATTGTCAGCATCCCGAAGAAATATGTCTCTTCCTCTGGGAAGGATTGGGACATTAAAGTTACCTTTGGTCCTGATGGCTATCAGAGCCACCCGTCATCGATTCACTGGCGTAACTCCTTTTGAAATGGTACTGCCTTCTTTACCAGACCAATGATGTAAACCTAGCATGTGCTACAACTGCCCATGAATATGTTACCCACTTAAGGCAACATTTGCAAAGTGCCTTAATTTGGAAAGTGCTACCAGAGGTAGAAAAGCCTACTATGATCTGAGAACTACCTCCAAAGAATACCGGCTTGGCGACAAGGTATTCTATTACAATTTAGGGAAGAACAGGGTCAAAGAAAATAAATTTCTCCCTAGCTGGAATGGTCTATATCCTATTGTGGATAAAGCCTCCCCTGTGGCTTATCAGATCCAAATAAAGAAGGGTATTGAGGGGGAAGGCTCCCTTAAATGTGTCCACATCAATCAGCTATGACCATGTCATCCTAGGAAGCTTCTTCCAGAAGAATCTACCAATGCAAAGAACAAATACTAACCTACAGTAGAAGAGGATAGCCTGTTTGTTTTATTTTTCAGATGGAGAACCAAATGTTGAAGGTCTTCTTCCTGATTTTTGTGTCATGCTGCGGGATACACCTGGATTCCTGATCATACAGTCCCAGACTGTCACACAGAAAGTTTTTGTGTCACTGGATCCACAACATATTTTATAGAAACACTTCAACGTGTCTGGCCCATGCACACCTAACACACAACAGTGGTAAAAGCACACATGGACTATACCACCGATCCATTCACAACATTAATAAAGTATCTCTACCCTACAATGTTTGCTTAATTGATGTTCCTAAGCACTCCATTGTTACTGTTGGTGGAGTAGCCCTGTTTTATTTAGATGCAGATGCTGTTTCTACTGAAATCTAGGTGCTGGATGTGTTTTGAGGCACTGACATTAACTTCACTGAAGCCTTGAACTACCTACTGGACTATAAGAACTCTCACACAGTTGAACCGTCCATTAACCAGGAGAGCCTTGATGTCACTGATTACAACTTTGATTTGCCTGATGTGGACATGTTACAAATTGATTTTATGTCTCATGTCATTGTGCCTGTCTTTGCCCTTCTCTTGGCAATCCAATTCTTGATTTTCTTATATCAGCAAAGACAGATGTGTACCCTGCGTTGTCTTGTATGCCATGGACCTCCACTACCTGCCATGCGTCTGCAGGATTTGATGGAACGTCACCTCATTGAATAGTGATGCCATTAACTTTCCAGTTATGCATTACTTTTAACTGAGTTGCTTCATTCATCAATGAAAGCTTGTGTTTTGTTTACTAACACACGTATGCATTTAGATATTCAGTTGAAATTACACTGACACATTATACTGTATAACCTATATGCCAAGTTATACATTGAGTAGTTAAGTACACTGCACTACCAAGTTTGAAGTTATACTCATTTACGTTGATTGAGTTGATTTGATCTTACAAATATCATTTCAGTATTAACTTTTTACCGCTCGTGTGTATGCACAGTATAATTACTCATGCAGTATTGCTTCCAATGCAACTATTATACTCAGAATAAATATTATTAGACTTCAGTTAACCATGTCATTTGGTTTTTAACTGCACAGTAGCCTGCTAATTAGTTAGGTTTTAAGAGGGAACAGGCTCCATTGTAGCTATTCCCTTCTTAAAAGAGGGGGAAATGTAGGGCTAGTACCTGTTCAGAAACTAATGTCTGAACCAATAACATGGCTTCCTGTTACAAGATAGGGCCTGCTCTAAACCAAAGACTGAATTAAACAAGATGGATTCCTGTTTTATTATAATTCAGCAGTAAAACTTACAAATCAAGCAATTTTGCCAGTTTATGATACTTCACAGTAAAAGCACTTTTACAGCTGACTACGTGCTGAACAACATGGCTGAGACCTTCACTGTGCTAGCATTTGCAACAATATATTGTACTATGGACCTTTGTTTGCTGAAGGGCCACCTATTAGCTGTTACCGGATTTGCTGAAGATGACATACAGGGTTCAAGACCAGCAAATCACCAGGACTTCAGGACAAAGAATTATACGGTTGTACACCGGAACATGGAGAGAGAAGAGAATGGAAAACGGACAGACGTAGCCCAGCATACACATCTGCAGCACTCTGAAACATGGACAGAGGCTGGCAGAACACCTGGGAATTCTAACTTCTGATACAGTATGTTTGCCTGCCAGTCTCTCTCTGGCTGGAAAGTCAGATAGTGTTCAAGGGCAAAATCTCGCGATGGAGTGAATTTCTCCTACAGACCAGCAGCTCAAGGTGTGACCACACAGTTCATCTCAGCTGACGTTGGACCTCTGCCATATTTTGACTTCATGCTGTGCCGGAGACAATTTCCCAGACCCAGCCACAAGTATTCTGGTGAGAGAGCTAAGATACTGGTCTTTAATTTGTCTCCCTGAGGTTGGGGCTAGCTTAGACAGACAGATAATTTACCGTACATCTGAGTGAAAAGCAAATCAGTGAAACTGGTTCCTAAAACAGAGATTAGGTCTCTTGGTAATTGTAACATAGGGCTGAATAACATACTACCTCAGAAAAATTAATTTAGGCTAATATTTCCACTATTTTTGCTATCAGAAATAACGTTTAATTTTATATACAAACACAGGACTGGTTCTTGTCTTATCATGTGGTTTGTTTGCCAGGTAGTCCTATGGAATCCTGTAAAAGGAGGGTAACAGTTTTTTCCTGCTACTGATAATATCTTCTTCAAAACCATGGGAGGAAATAAAAGCACCAAAGGGCTTGGTATAGAGAGAGAAATGGAGATGGCCCAGAACAGACCCTTCAATACACCAACTGAGACTGTGATAGCAGTAGAGGAGAAACTGCCAGAACAAACACTGAAAGAGCAATGGGAGAGATAAGAAGAGAACCAGGACAGGACAGAGCCCCTAAAAGCAAACTCTGGGAGCCTGCTGTACACAGAACAGTACCAGGCAATCCCGCAGTCTTTTGACTTTCTCCTCTGGCAGGAAATCTCTGCCCACTTGAGTGTCAAAACATGCTTACAGGATCTTCTGGGACTGGGAAGACAACAGCTGGCTCTTTTCCTGATTGATGACCCAGTCGAGGCTACCTGAGATGCTTCTGAAAGTAAAGAGGCCCAGATGAGCCAGTCATCCAGATATGGATGGACAAAGATCCCTTGGCTCCACAGCCGCCACCACCATGACTTTGGAGAATGTCCTCAGGGAGGTGGATAGCCCAAAAGGGAGGGCGGAAAACTGATAGTGAGAGCCAAACATGGCAAAATGCAGATACTCTTGCTGATCTGCCTGGTTGGGGATATGAAAATATGCCTTGACCATATCTAGAGAAGTCAAGAAGTCCCCTGAGCTCACTGCTTGAATCACAGAGCACAAGGTTTCCATTCAGAAGTGCAGGATGCACAAGTGCCCATTGACCCCCTTGAGGTCCAGAATGGACCAGAAGGAACTGTCCTTTTTGGCACCACAAAATAAATGGAGTATCTTCTCTTGCCCCACTCATCTGGGGGGGCAGGCACCACCCCCTTTAGGCATGGCAACTTGTCCAAGGTGGTTGGCACAGTGGCACTTTTGATCGCAGACCTACAAGGGGAGATGATGAAGGCATCTGTAATCAGCTCTTTGCAGTCCAGGACATAGACGAACTGAATAGTATCTAGCACCCAGCGATCCTTGGTAGGCCCATTCCTGAAAAAAAGAGGCAAAACCTACCTCCAACCGAATGGAATCAGGGAATGGGCCCCCAAACTGAAACCCGGAGGCATAAGGGAAGAAAGGTTTCTCAGGTTGGTATCGACAAAAGTTCCAAGATCCCAGGGATCTGGCCAGGCGCACCTTCAGTGGATGGGTGTAGGCTGACAAGAAAGGGGCTTCACGGCCCCCCTGGACATGATTTGCAGAAGTTGGAAAGATTCTGCTTTACTCAGGTCCTTCAGCAACTTCTCCAAATCAGCTCCAAAAGAAGCTTCCCCTTAAGAGACAGTTGGGCCAAACAGTCCTTGGAAGATGAATCCACTGCACAGTGCCACAGCTAAATCCAATGCCATGACACCATCATCACGGCATCATCCCTGGCTGCCAAACATACTAGGTCATACATGGCATCATAAAGAAAGCTGCAACTGACTCCAAAAGAGGGGCAGTATCATCTGGCAGAAGAGACTGAAGCCACTGGAGCAGGGCACGAGCAGTCAGGCTGGTATATACCGCCAGCTGCAGAATAGCAGCTGCCACGGTGAACTGGTTTTCAACAATTAATCTATCTTATGGTCCAGAAAATCCTTTAAGGCTGATCCGCCTTCCACAGGAATAGTGTCCATCTGAGAACTGCTGTGACCTGCACATCCATTTTGGAAATACCAAACCACTCAACAAACTCCTTCTCCAGGAGAGCATAGATCTTCTTACACACCCTTAACCACTTAGGATCATATCCTTGTTAAAATTTGGGAATGGGAAGATAGTAGTGGATTTCCATACCCCTTGAAGGAGCAGGTGCACCTTCAGCTCCTGCTCCATGCTGGAAGCATCTATTACGTTCAAGGCAGATGAGACCCTGGCATTCAACACTGCCAGTTCCTCCTTGCAGAATAGGTGGATCACTCTGGCCTCTTCACAATCTTCTGAAGATGAGACTACTTCTTCATCCATATCAAAGCCCAGTACCGAGCTATCTGAATCCAAGTCATAGTCAAAATCTCAGACAGCTCCCAGCTATTCCCCATCTCAAGGGGGTGCCCCTCACTGAGGATGCTTAGACAAAGGCAATAAAACAGGGCTTCCCCTCTCAGCCTGTCTCACAGGAGACTGCGCCCAGAGGCACACAGAGGCTGCAGGATCTGAATTTCCACACCAGAAGGATCAGGCCTGCTGCAAAAAAAGAAAAGAATTCCCGGAAGGACAATCCAGAGTCCGGAAGCTTTCCTCTCAAGATGACCCCTGAACACCAGGGGGCACAGCCGTCGCAGAGCCCCTAGAGGACGAAGAGCAGCTCATAGCATGGTCACTGGACCCTCCGGCTGACTGTATGTCCTTTCCCATAGGACTATCCATTACTTCCTGCCCTGAGGCATTCAAGGCCTGACTAACTGCATCCCCCAGTTGAGAGAGGGGGAGCAGACTTTTCAGGGACAACTCAGAAACTGCCATGCACAAAGAGCAGAGTCCAGAATCTGGAGATGAGGCACCTTGCTTGTCACAAGTCAAACAATATTTCCTGGAAGAAGACATAGAGATTAAAGCAGAAGTATGCTAAGGCCACAGTGGGCCAAAAGACACACATTTACTGTGTTTTTATTGCAAAGTGCATTACAGGTGCTAGGGAAGGAATGCACGTTGGAACCGCTTGGGCGGAATGCGTGCTAGAACTGTGCAACTGCCAGATACATGATAGGTAAAAAAAACTATTAACGCATGCGGAAAATGGTAGGAAACCCCCACATCATGCCAAAAGTCACCAGTGGTCTACCCCGAATTGTGTCCCAAGAAGGCAGAATCAGGAGCCCCAACAAGGTCTATGACAAGGTCAAGCCTTGGTACTCACCCCCTGAGAGCCCCAAGCAGAGAATCCATGCCGGGCACAGCTCTACTCCCCAGAAACTGTTTTAATGGCTTTGCAGCACTGTGTTTAAGGTGGCTGGCAGACAGATCCCTCAATCTTCTGCAATCTTCAGGAGAGAGCAGGGGATACAGAGGAGGAGGGAGGGGGCATTGAGGTTGTGTGAGGTTGCTGCACTCTTTCAGATCCTTCCAAATCCTTCCAATTTCTGGCTACTCAACAGGCTCTTATGATAAGCACATGGAGCTGAACCAATTTTCCCTCATCTTATGGCCACTGAAAAAAATGCAGTCTAGTGGAGCCTTCCACATCATGTTCAAGTGAGAGAGTCACCTTCAAGGTGGTCGTTCATGAGCATTTAATCAATATTTTTCTCTAAATCTTCAGATTTACTTCAGAGAGGAGAAAATTGATCCCCCGTCTGCTGGAGACAAAGAAATACTGAAAAGACCTCTGGTGGCTGAGGCAAATAGAGGCATAGGAGTGATGTCATTGAAGCCTGGGTTTTTCATTAGTTCTTTGTCTCCACTAATCTGCTGGTAGGGAACACAACCCACTTGTCTGGACTGGTCTAGCAGGATGATATGGAATATTAATTTTCAAATGTTAACTTTGTGTGCATTAGGGGGGGGGGGAGGCACATGGCTGAAGGTTCATTGAGGGCACCCAATATGCTTGCACCGACCCTGAGAATCAGTCACTAAGGAGCATATTTCCAAAGCCCCATGCTGGTAATACACATTACCAGCACAGGAGGTGGGTGTGGGGGGGGGGGGAAGGTTGGCGGTAACTGTAGAGGGCATGTGCTTCCATCCGCCTGCAGTTGGTACAGGGCTAATGCATCAGCACCATACTAGCTGCCACACAGGTGCAACTAATGCTACCCATTGAGCTGGAATTAGTTGCATCCATGCTACTGTCATCAAGCAAGGTTAGCGTTGGCCACTAATGCCTCTACTAGTTGCAGTGTATGAGGAAAGCTTATGAACCACACATTTCCCACCCAGTCCCAGTCATGACACACACTACCAGGGTAGCACAGGGATTTTAGCATGTAGGCCCACATTACTTTTTAGCATAGTGTCCAAATTTTGCACTAACCCCACACTATCCTGGTAGTGAGGTTTAGTAAAGATGTCCCACAGTATGTTGGATGACCTGGCCTTGCTCCGGTGGGGATCTACCACATGTGGCCTTGCTAGGCCACATCACCACCAAATGTACATGAATGTAGTCCTTTGAATTCCCTCCTTCACCTCTAAAAGATATGTATTTCTATTCCCTTCACAGGTAAGAACTCTCTTAAGAGTCAATGAGTGTGCTGGCAGGTTTTGCACTGTCACATTCCTATCTGTTCTCTCCTTAGTCTTTCTTTTGCCTGTAGCTCCTCTCAAGATGCCAGTTGGAATTGGGGAATAGCCACCGTTCATGTGCCCCTTAAGGACAAATGTCTTCTGCCTACATGGTACAGAGTTCTGCTTTTGGGAGTGGTTTAAACAGGTCTTGAATTTTCCCTTCCAGAGAAGTATCCTCCCAGAATAATGTAAGTGGGCAACAGAAACCTGTTCTGGAAAATGCTAGCTCTTCCCCAGCTTATATTGTTTTACTCTAGTAGGGACACTGGATGGCATCGGTTCTTCAAAGCAATGCCATTTAAGTAGTTTCTCTACATATATCTATATATATAGATAGGAAGCTAGATATACAAACAGACACACTCACACACATATATACTCATAACTATATCAGTATTTGCATCAATAATTATATCTATATATTTATATCTCCACATGTAAACATATATATGCATATTTTGTTTTTCCTAATATATGCATATCTATATATATACAGAGGCTGTTTCTGAAAGGTGCATGCCTAGGCCTCTTGCATGGTGAAAACTTGGATGGGGCCAAGTTGGACCTGATTCCGCAACTGCGGGATCTAGATGCCCCTGCGATTGCGGAAATGGGCAGATAGTCAGCCCCTATTCAAGACGGACACGCTATTCAAGATGGCTGTACATCTGCAAGTATACCCGTCCACATATGCCCATGCAAGCACAGCAGCAACTCCGTAATAGTGTCCCATCACCATGGCACTAAGCCATCCACTGAGCTGCTCAGAATCGGCTGTGAACCTGTGGACCCCGTATACTGGTGCATGCAGTTGGTAGCCAACATGGACTGAATCAGGCACGCAAGGGTCACAACTGGCCAGCACCATGGGGAGCAATGGTGTTTGCTGCACATGGGACAATCCGCTGGGCCTGTATTCCACTTGTGGCCACGAATAACATAGGTATCTGTTGGGGTGCTGGGGGAAGTACAGAGGCCTCTCCTGAAAAGGCTCTGTAGGTCCCAGTGCCTGGCCACACACCCACTCTGCTCCCTCCCTCCCACGTACAGTGCTCCCTGCTCAAATGCCGTGTACATACTGGGAGCACTGCTGGCGGCATAAGGCTGGGGAACTAGGCGCACACAATCAATGCTGCTATTCATGGCTCGGAATGCCCCTCATAGTGGGGAACACCTGGTCAAAAGATAGTTGTAGGTGAAAATAGTGCGTGAAGTTGCAGTGGATTGGGCTATTTTTTTTTCTAATGAGTGGTCTTTTTTTCACATGTGCAGTCCATTTTGTTTATTTTTCAAGTAGACTTTATGGCAGTTGAATTTTTTTTCAAGATAAAGATACAGAAGAGACAAAAGTTCGTCATTTTGTTTGTGTAGGAATCATAATGTCTGCTTTGACAATAAGTTTGGTGCATGATGAGAGTCAGATATAATAGACTGTACAGAACAAGTATAGGCACGGGAAACCACTGCAGCCACTGGCCCGATCGGCATTGGGGAAGGGAGCAGGAAGATAAGCCCCTCCCTGCTCCCTACCATCAAGGCCAATCAGGCCGAAGAGGAGCACCAGCCAGGACTTTAAATTTAAAGTGCCTCTAGGTTTGCCTGCACCTGAGGGCTTTGCCAGAGGGCCCTTTGGCATGGCCCTTAGGCGGAGAACCTTAGGCAGAATAAGAAATACCTCCCTAAAGAGAACTATCTTCTCATTGCCTCACCCAAAACCGTAACTAACAACCAAAGAACGGTGTCTTCAATATTCTCAATCTGATCTACATCCCTCTAGCTGCACCACTACTTCTATTGAAGACATGACATTGACTTTAATCATCCTACGACTCACCAGTCAAACTACCAGTGAGGTATACACCCCTTCTACTCTACTGAATTAATTGCTCTGCCTCTTAGTCTTCTTTACGATACATTAAGTAGCTCACCTACAAGGTACTCAGCTCACCCTGAGAAGCAAGTTACAGATTGCCATTATCCTAATTATACTTATTCTATCATTAACAAACGAAACCCATTCACTCACTCATCAGACAAACCCTATCCCAATACTTCCCTACCATTATCGACCTAGGGAGGCTGCTGTTATAAATAAATTCCACACAACATTTCACAGCACAAAGCAACGGATTATCCACATAAGACCCTTTTATCAACTTTCAAATAATGAAAGCCACAATGTCGACAACACCACCTCCCTAAAATGGTACCTTTTAAATGCAAGATCATTGAGAAACAAGATGCCTGTAATAACCAACCTCATCCAAAGTTCAAAACCTGACATCATCTGTATCACAGAAACTTGGCTCTACGATACCAACACTGTAATCCTCAACCAACTCAAATCACCAAACTACAACATCCTCCACTGTCCTAGACACAGAAAAAAAGGAGGAGTAATTATTCTCTGCAAAGCCACATTAGGAGCATAATATACCTCAGTTACAAGCTCAGAAGGAATTGATATGTTATCCATAGAAACCAAGCGACTAGAAGTCACACTATTGTGCAGGTCCCCTTCATCTGATCCTTTTTCATTAGACAACATTCTATCATCCGCATGCACTGACTCCCCAATTGGGAAGGACCACATTATACTAGGAGACTTCAATCTTTCCTCATTACCACCCACTCAAAGTATGTCGTTTCTCCAAACAATGGATGACTTAAGTTTTCAGCAAATTATTGATACCCCTACACACATAAAGGGAAATATATTAGATCTTATTTTCATGCCAAAGGAATGGGCAAATCGCAACCAAATGACTCCAATAAGTACCCTACCGATGCCATGGTTTGACCATTACTTAATTCAATTCAGTACTATACTTAACACTAACATAACAGTGAATAGTTCCATCACTGCTTCAAAAAATGTGATAAGGAAACATTCCTGAAATATGCCATTCCAGTACTGAATAAAGATAGCAACAACCTGGAATGTCTTCTAAATAACTGGAACAACACTCTACAAATGGTTTCTGCCAACTCACAAAGCAGCACACCCAAGAAGCTCAGAATCGCACAGCCTTGGTACTCCCAGTCCCTCAGAGCAATAAAAAGAACCTTAAGGGAAACCAAAAGAAAATGGAGAATCACAAAATCTGACTCAGACTTGAAGATATACATGGAAACATTAAAACAATACCAAATACAAATCAATGACATAAAAAAAGAATATTAATCAAACATACTAAAGAAGTCACTGAACCGCCTAGGGAACTATTCCTTATAGTTCATGATCTAATCAAAAAGCCAAGTACAGATGACTCCCATGACAGTGGAATAAACACTCAACTGTTTGCAAATTACTACATTGATAAATCCAGTCACACAACAAAAGATCTAGTTATGACTCTTAGGGGTCTGTTTACTAAAGGCCGGTGTTGTGCGGTCCGCGGTACCGAGCGGGTGCCGTATAAGGAGTGGGCGTTCCGTCGTGAAGAACAGAAGCTGTGATTGACAGATGCGCTAAGGTGCGCGGCGCCCGTGTGGTTAGTGCCCTGTGACATTACGGCGTTTGATCTGTGCACATAGATCACACTGCTCACGGTTTTTGGGCTTCCACTATTGTGCTGCACATTGCTGACGGAAACGGTTTCTTTTCCCTGCACAGCACCTCTAACGCGAGTGTTTCACTGGCGGTAAATTTCTTTGCAGATTCGGGCACGCTCCTGTGCGGCGAGTCTCTCCCCTCCCACATTCCGCCCACTGACCCCGTCTCTCCGCCCCTAGGGGGCCTTCCTCCGCCCTCATTTCGCCTTGGCACGCCTCTTTCGCACATTACCGACCCGCAAATGTGCGCGTTGTCGGCGCACGCTTGCGGGACCCGTTAATGTGCCGCGCACTCGTACGGGGCGCTTAAGAGCACTTAAATACATCTTTTAGAGCGCTCATGTGCGCCCCGTACAAGTGCGCCGTTTAGTAAACAGACCCCTTAATGAACAAACCAACACTTCAATAAGAAACTCATTCTCTCTGCCCGGTTCTGATCAGATATGTCAATATATTAAATCCATCAACACCACAACATCTCAGTGTGACCCTTGTCCAGTAAGATGGATTAAAATAGCCGTGACAGAGCTAATTCCATACATCCAGAAAATTGTCATCCTATCACTATCCCAAGGTCTAATGCCAAATGTTCTAAAAGAATAAAAGAATCCACCATTCGCCCAGTCTTGAAAAATTACTCACTGGACAGGCACAACCCCAGCTCATACAGACCGATATCAAATCTTCCATTTCTATCTAAAGTAATAGAAAAGTCAGTGCTGAGACAACTACAAGACTTCATAGACACAAATGCCCCACTTGATCTGCATCAATATGGATTCTGAGCCTATCGTGGAGTAGAAACCCTCCTAACCTAATTCTTAGATAACATCATACAAGGAATTGAAAATACAAAACGAGCTTACATGCTCATATTCCTTGACATATCATCTGCTTTGGATTCTATAAATCATGAAATTCTGATCAACCGTTAAATGTATTTCAGAATAGGTAGCACAATAATTCAATGGTTTAAATCATACCTTGCCAACCGCATGCAACAAATAAAATTCAATAATATGCTCTCCAAACAATTCAACCTGACCCAATTTCCAAAAGTCATTTTCTTAGGTAAACAGGCTGTATGAGAACTGCCAACCCTCCTTATAGTTCTTTCAACTTTCTTTTCATTTGATTGCGGTTGCTCTTTGCCACATCTCAAAATCTGTGATCCTAGTCTGCCTAATGATTAAACCAGTCATTTTAGGACAGAATCATAGGAAGCAATATGTTATTTCACATGTGATAGAACCCCCCCCCCCCCTGAAATTACATCTTTTTATTGTGTTGTAAATAACTCACACTGGGGTATGTTTACTAAATTGTGCTGTAGTGGGGGGAGGGGGAAATTAGCATGGGATGAGGGATAAACCCGCGCTGGCTGTCAAGCATGTTCCCCGGCAGTTACCATGGTGTGAAATCCCCCAACACATATACCGGCAAGCACATTTAATGTGGGTGAACTTACTGCCACCTACTGAGGTGAAAATAGTATGTGGAGTTGCAGTGGATTGGACTGTTTTTCCTAATGTGCATTCTTTTATTTTCAAAAGTGCATGAATTTGCACTGCACCAACCACAATGTGCCATCAACACCCACTCTCTGCCCCTAACCTGCCCATTTTCCATCCATCACCTGCTAAGTTGTCAGCATAGGATTTTTAATGCACGGTAACCCCCATGCAAAACATTAGCTCGTTTTAGAAAATATGCCCCATCGTTTTTTAATAGTGCATACTATTGAGAGATACTACATGCTTTTGAAGAATAATGGGGCATGTTTACTAAAGTGCACTAACGCTTAGCATGAGATTTAGCATGCAGTAAACGGTTAGCAGAGGACTTCAGTAGCCACTATTGCATGCTAAAAATACCAGCATGGTCAAAATTCCATGCTAACTGCTTAGTGCACAGTTAGGAAGGTTAGAGGCAGAGAGTAGGCATTGCCTGGACATTATGCTTAGTGAGGCAGCTAATTAGTATGCATATTAATCGTCAATATTGCAGTTACTGCAGGTACACGTACCACCAGCTCAGTGGGTGGAGTCAGTGCGCCCATGTTTATCATGGTTTAGTGTGACAATTTACTTCCCACCACGTTAACTACATAGGGACTTGCCAGGAATGTCCCCAACAGTTAGTGTGGCCTGGCCACTCCTCCCATGTGAAGTTTAGACACTATTTTCTAAACATGCATTAAGGTGCCAATTCTTAGCAAGGTTTAGTAAACACATCCCAATGTGCACTATAGAAAAATAGCGTGTGTCACTGACAACATGACAACCCAAAATGAAAAGATTTTTTAGAGCACAACCAAACTTTTAAAAAAATGGAAACGATGCAACAATCCAAGCAAAAGAAAAACGTTTCCAATGTTCACCCCTATGAAGCAATAGGTAGCTTTTTTTATCTGAAAGATGACAATTAATAAACTATGTAATAATTAAATGTAAAGTCTTACCTTTTCCGCCGACTGTGATGTACCGAAAAATATTGGTATAAAAGCTAACCAAATTATGCAGGTGGTATACATAGTGAATCCAATAGGTTTGGCTTCATTGAAGGTCTCTGGCACACCTCTCGTTTTAATTGCATAAACAGTACATGTAACCATTAAAAGAATACTGTATCCAAGGCAACAAATGAGAGAGAGATCGGAAATATCACATTTAAGAACTCCCCTGGCATTTTCTGGGTCAACTGTCCTCTGTTCTTCATATTCAACTATGGTGTGAGGAGGATCAATAGCAAACCAGATGAAGACGCCAAACAGTTGCACGGATATGAGGCTGAAAGTGATCACCAACTGAGATGCAGGGCTTATAAATTTTGGGGCTGTGACTGATTTTTTCCCTTGTTCAAATATTCGGTGGATTCTATTTGTTTTGGTAAGTAAGGCTGCATAGCTGAAGCACATGCCAAGTCCCAGAAAGATACGTCGCAACGAACAGACCAATGTGTCCGGAGTCCCAATCATTAAAAAAGTGATAGCATAACACAGAAAAATTCCAGTCAGCAATACATAACTCAGCTCTCGCCCCGATGCCCTCACAATGGGTGTGTCATTGTAGCGAACAAAGGTCACAATGGCAAAGGTGGTTGCTATTATTCCAAGAATAGCAATGAAAACGGGCATGATAGCCCAAGGAGAATGCCATTCAAGCTTAATTACTGGAATAGGCTCACAAGCTGTTCGATTGATGTTTGGTTTCTGTTCACGTTGGCAAAGGGCACAAGTCAGCTCATCCATCTGGTAGAAGTAGCCTTCACAGCGTTCGCAGTTCCAGCAGCATGGCAGCCCATTTGCAGGATTCTTCCGTTCACCGGGCTTGCATGGTAAGCTGCACACTGATGCTGGTCGAGTGTGTTGTCCATTAGACCACTGCATATCTACTATCTGTGTATATAAAAAGATCAATGAGCCTTCCAGTTTTCTCCACTATATTATATCATAATACAAGTCACTACATCATAAATCAACATATGCTGACAGAACAAATGCAGTTTCCTATTAAAAAAAAAACAACCTTCGTCTTTCCCTTAATATGGCTTGAAGAAGGTGTTAAATGATTGTGCCACATAAATCACCCATGTCATTTGCAAGACCAGCCTCATTAGTTTCCATTTACCTCTTTACTGCTTACCAAACTGACATCTCTTTAAAAGATGTATTGACCTCAAGAGTTTTAAAACAAACAAACCCTTTGAAAGAAATGTACGACACAGTCATATACAAATCAAAGTGCCAGAAATTCTCAAACATTCTGCTAAGGCCTTTTTCTCATTCGGTGCTTATGGGAGAAAAGCTTATTAAATCAGACCCTTAATTTAAAAATAAATGCAATTTATTTTCATTTTAATAACAGGTATAAGAATAAATATGGATCAGCATCCATCTTCAAAGAAAACCTAATGTTAAGGGGGAAAGATCTATTTCTGCTTCTCTGTTATGACAAGTCCAGGGTAGCTAATTATATAAGCTACAGGTCCATTTTAACAATTAATACACAAACAGGCCAATGCAGAAACCGCGCGCCAGAACCCAGTGCTTAAAGCTCTAGTACAGGGTTTCAAAGCGCATGATTAATGCCGACTTTATGTGAAGCAATGCTGTATGCAAATTAATCAGTGTGCAAAAAGCATTGAACTGGAAGAGCAAGCCAAATGCATGTGTAGAGGAGTCTACATTAGCAGCCCCTGTATCCTGTGCAAGTTTGGCATGTTATCCTGGAGAAAAAGGGTCATCTGAGGTGAAGTTTGACTCTTCACCTCAGATGATCCAGGTATTGGGAAACGTCACTGCTGCCATTGGCACAACATTGGGGGGGGGGGGAGGGGCAGTGCCCCTCCAGACACTGACCCCCAACAGAAGTAAAAGCATTGCTGGCCCAGTAGGCCCCATTCCCCCCTCTTAAAAATCACTGGGGCCCGTGGGTCCCAAAACACCCCTCTCAGTCTCACTAAAATCATTGGTGGCCTGTGGCCCTCCATTAAACGTGCAGTATCTGTAAGTATTATGGGGGGTAGGAGAGAATCCTACATGCTCCTACCCCCTACCACCATTTTCCAAAATGGCAGCACTGGGCCCCATGCAGTGAAAATTCCTTATTTGACAGACTGAGCTCTCCCTGTGGTGCATCCTGGAATGCAAATGCTTTTTAAGTGGTGGGAGGGGACTGGGGTCCATTGGGCCACCAAACATTTTTAAGAGGTGGGAGGGTGGATCAGGACACTTCGGATCACCAATGCTTTTACTTCTGTCTGGGGGTTGGTGTCCAAGGAGGCACTGTCCCCCTGATGCTATGCCGATGGCATTAGGGACTTTTCCTGATACCTGGATCATCTGAGGTAAAGTGTCATACTTCACATCAGATGATCCTTTTACACGGGACTGGATCTTTATGCTTTCCTGTAGTTGGCGTAAAGATCCAGAGATAAACATAATGTAAAAAACTGCTCTAAGTTTCAGCACAGTTTTTAACCTCGCGCATAATTAAATATGCAGCACTGTGCATGCTCACTGGACTGCAATTTAGCACGGTGGTTTTCTGGCTTTTTCCAGCACTAGTTTGCTTTCTGTATCAGATAGCAAGCCTAGGGAAGGGAAGTGCCAGAAAAGGGCTGTGTTAAGGTTTTCTGCATCGGCACACTGCATTCTTTCAAAGTATTTGCGGTTCTCATGGGTAATTTTCTAAAGAGGTCATTCAGAAAGGCGGCTAAGCTTGGCTGTACATCCTGGTGGGATGTGCAGCCCTGCTATCCATCCTGCCTTGATTCCACATCCAATCCCCCAGCACAGCCAGAACCTCAGTGCATGCAGAGCTGGAGGGGGACAGGAGGGGGCGGAGAGAGGATGGAGCGGGGGTGGGTGGAGGCGGCAGGATGTACAAGATCGATTCAAGTCACAGCCCTGTACGTCCTGCGAGTGAGGTCAGAACATGCTACTTATTCCACCTCCGAGGCCTACTGCTGTGCAATCATAGACAGGATTGCACAGCAGTAGGCCCTGCCGCCCAATCTGGGCCACGGTCGGTCCCACAGAGGGTCAGGTGGTTAGGAATTTGGGGGGGGGCACCGATGCAGTGGGCGGAGAGAGCGGCGAGGTGGATGTCCCCGCAGATATACAGGGGCATGCCGGGCAGTCTCAGGGCTCGATCCTACACCTGCAGGAACGTCTGGTTCCCGCAGTGCAGAATCAGGTCCTAATGGGCCCGTCCTGCTTGGAGCTGCCCAGACGTGGTCCTATGGGAATTGGCCTCCACAGGAAGCAATACAAGAACAACGTAGGTAAAATACTGGAAACTGAAAAACCAAAAGTATTCATATTAGGGATGTGCATTCATTAGGATACACTCAGTTTGAGTGCACACCTTAAAAATTTATTGAGCACAAAATCAACCTATGAATTAATATGTGTATAATTAATTTGCATGCTAAAAAATATATTTGAACAAATGTCTGAAATGAACCATAAAAAGGCTTGACAATTAGAAAAAAATCCAAAAAATCTGAAAATAGCATGAAAATATTTTGCCTGTTCAAATCCCTAATGCACATGGTTTATTACCTGCAGCAAAATACACACCCGGCACCTTTTTTCTGAAATATAGATAAAATGCTGTACATTGTGAAATATGGACATAATTTAAGTCACTGTGAGACGGATTATTATCAATCAGTATAATCTAGCCATGCAATTACTTAGTTACCAAGATAAGTCACTTTGGCCCCAGTTCACTAAAGTGTGATAAGGTGTTACAATTAGCATGAGATCATTGCCAGAATTAACAAGCAGTAACTGCAGTCCCTCCTTATTAACTGTTAAGGACATTTGTAGCATTTTTGGGAGGCTGCTGTGCAATTGATGCAGAGAAGAAGTCTTTACTGCACATTAAGACAGCAATTTTATAATCTTCCATACAGTTAATGTGCATTTCCAGGCATGTATATGGGGCCTATTTTATAACGTGAACTATGTGTGTACTCGAATCTAGTCACAGCAGTTACATCTGCTCTAGAGTTGGTAAATGCCCACACCTAGATACTTCAGAAGCGTGCTTAAGTTTTAATATTTTATAACTTCACATGTGTAAATTTGGGCCCGAGATCCACCCCTGTGCACATCCATACTGAAATAAGTGCAATGAGACGTGTGTGCGCTTCCAAAATAGCAAATACCTGATTCGCATGCATAAGTGCCCATTCACAGGGCCTAAGTCCTTCAAAATAGAGACTTGGGCTTATGTCTCACCTGTAATTCTCCACACAAACCTTATAGAATCACTTTCTAAAAGGGTAATTTTATCAGGGCACTGTTACTTTGTGTGAAATTAATTACCTAGTTGGTACAATTTTTATATAGACACAAAGGCATGTATAAGTCTTTATAAAATGCTAGCGAGTGGCATAATGTATGCCCGCATGGTAAGTATAGACATTCACAACTTCCCTGGAGTAGGTGCCCATAAATATTCAGTATGCGGATAGATTAAGTATTTTATAATCTATGCGGGTACTTGAATGCTCTGCCCACACTCAGCCCAAACGCCACCCGTGTGCATACCAACTGGTAAAATACACATCATCATGCCTTGCTGTTTTATGAGGTCATGTATGCGCGAATGTGGCACATTGTGCAGGTTTGACATTATAAAATTAGCTCTTAATTGCACAGTAGATAACTTGTGATGCAGTTAGTTACTCTCTCCAAGTGACGTTAAATGCTTCACACTATCTGCTACATTAACAACTAACATGCGGCAGAGGCCTCATCATTAACTGTAAGGTACAGTCTCTGTCCATTCTACATTCCAACATGCTAGTTGTTGGAGTGCAGTAAAATTATCCTCGTTTGAACATTATCCCATTTGAAAATTATCCTCTCCATGCACAATACAAAAAAGAGGAGAAAAAGATAAGCTGATAAAAATTTGGAGAAAAAAAGGTTTTGCAAAGGTTGCTATGGGATTGTAAATACAAGTTGTGCTGGTAGGGAGGGGCTAGGCATTCAGAATAAGTGAATAAATTACTATTTCTATCCCTCACACCTAATAGGGTTTCCAACTAACCTCAACCAACCATGAGGGGTTTTCTAGGAACCATTAGAAGCATTCCATAAGGAATGGAGATATGCCCAGTCACCCCTTTTCAGGAAGACAACTTTTTGGCCAATCCTGGTTTTGAGCTTATATCCCCAAAACAGGATCAGATTTATAGTCTCTGGTTCAACGCTTTGCAAATGCAAGCTGCAGGATTCATAATGCATCACAAGAGGGGTGTAAGAAGACCAGAATTGGCCTGAAATCTCCGTCTTGAAGCTGGGTAACTTGGCATCTCTGCCATGAAACCTTTTGAACGTATTATCCACAATGATGCCTAAATCCTTTTCCTGGGTGGTGGTTCCTAATGTAGAACCTAATGTAATTTGAGTTGTTCTTCCCTAAGGGAGTCATTCCGAAGTGCAAATAGGCTGCCTGGACATGCAGGATAGATTTTTTTTTAAATTAATTTATTTAACAGGTTTTCAATAGCGCCTTCTCCTATCAAAGCGGTTTACATAGCAATTCAAATACAATTATATGGAATTCAAAACTCATTACATAGTAAGGGGGAAGGGTGGTCATGCTGGAGGGCTTAGTAGTAACTTATTTACAGTATGTACAAGGGAATGTCTTGGGGTAGGGGGGCAAGTGTCATAGGGGAGTGATTATAGAGTCTGAAGTGGGGGAAGGGGAGTGCTATGCCTTAGGTGAGGGCTCCAAATTGATCTCTGAAGAGGAAGGTTTTCAGATTTTTCTTGAAATCTTTGGCATCAGTGGTGGTTCTCAGGTCATCCGGGAGGGAGTTCCAAAGGAGAGGTGCTGCAAGAGATAGGGTTCTTGTGGATGTGGACTGGGTGGTTTTGTTGTAGGTGCTAGGAGTTAGTATGGTGTCCTTTCTGCTATGTCTTCTTGGTCCAGTGCTTGTATAAATGTTGATTAGGCTTGAGTACATCTGGGAATAGGTTATGCTGGATCTTGAATATGTTGAGGGCCATTTTGAATCTGATGCGGGAGGCAATTGGGAGCCAGTGCAGATGTTTCAGGAGGGGCGTGACATGCTCATGTTTTGCTGAATCAGTGATGATGCGAGCAACAGTGTTTTGTGCCATCTGTAGGGGTCGAATTGTTTATGATTATTTATTTGATATACCGCTTCTCCAAAAAGATCAGAGCAGTTTACAATATACGAAAATATACAGAGAGCCAATTTGGCAGAAACTGAAAGGAAGTTACAATATGTGATAGAAAAGCACACAGTACAATCATACGACAGGACAGAGAAGAGAGGGGAAGGAAAGTAGTATCACACGAGAGGGGAGGAGAGGTCAAAAGCGGAGAAGAACAGCTGGGTCTTCAGGGATTTCTTAAAGGTGTGATAATTCTGCTCGAGTCTGAGGGTAGTGGGTAAAGAATTCCATAGGGCAGGGCCAATGAAGAAAAAGGCAGTAGAGCGGGTAGACTGCAAGTGAGCATGGGAAGGAGAAGGAAGGTGCAAGCGGTTGATGTGTAAAGAACGAAGTGAACAGGTGGGAACGTGAAATTGGATAAGGTCTGCCAGGTACTGAGGTGATTGAGTGTAGAGAACTTGATGAACTAATGAGAGAAGTTTATACCAGATATGGAAATATACAAAACCATGGTGTAGCATGTTGCAGTAGTCCAGTATGGGCGCAATGATGGTTTGGCAGACAGTCTGGAAGTGGTCTTGGTTAAGGAGAGGTTGCAACCTTCTTATTATGGCCATCTTGTGATATGCACTCTTGGCGGTCCTGTTGATGTGAGATTGGAAGTTCAAATTGCGGTCCAAGGTGACACCAAGGTATTTCACGTTATTCTTAATGGGTATGGTCGTGTTAAGCAGGGGGGTGAATTGGGGGGAGGGGATGAAGGAGGTGTTGCTTGTGATGAAGAGTGCCTCAGTCTTGTTGTAGTTGATGTTTAGGGTGCTGTGAGAGAGCCATTTTCTCGCAAAAATGTCTAGACTTGTGTTCCTAAACCACACAGTCCTTCATGTACACAGCACAAAAATGGGGATCTTAGAACATAGGCAGGAGAGGGTGGAATGTGGGTATGGCAAGTTGCGGAGACGTGGAAACATATTCATGAAAGGCCTGTGTACATCCTGAGAATTTCCTGCAGACACCTATGTTATACGAGCAGCAATGTGGAATAAGGCTAACATTTAGAAAAATATCTGCTCTGCACTTCAACATGTCCAATATAGATGAATGGTTGTGACATGTCTGTATTGAATTGGCGTGTCTGCTCTCTGGGAGATGCAGTTGTAAAGAAAAGAATGCACAGGTGAAGGACGTCTGTAAGATTAAAGAACAATAAAAAACACTCCTACAGAAATGTAAAGAACTGCAATAATCTTTATTCTGTCCATGCTGACATTTGCTGTTTGTGGTAAAGGAGTTATTCTAAGCTTCCCAAATAATTCCAGTGTTCATAAAGATGGGAATGTAGATGTAGGGATGGTATGTGAGGTACTATGGAGCAGATTCCTGTTTGGCTGAGAAATGTAGAGCGGATGTGTTGTCCTGAGACGCCATGCCATTATGTCTTTCCAGCAATTGCTTATAGGTGAAGAGCATGGTTTTTGCAGATGTATGCTATTTGTGACTGCAAGCAAGAGTGCATATGTGTGTGTGTCTGTGTGTGGTATGGGGTGCAGGGGAGGCCCTAGTGTGCTGATCCACAACCCTGGGAGGACATGTATGCCTGGCCAGTACCTGGATTGTGTGGATGACTGCAGCACCACCAGGAGCCAGTGTGAATGGGCAGTATATTCTGAAAAGTAGCTCTGCAGCAACATAGCAGGGTGTGTACCTGTCAATGGTAGGGGACCCTCGGAGCGGGGGCATGCTGCAGTGCAAACAGCACTAAATACATATCTGACTGCACCATGTTATCTGTGACTTCAATTACTAAGGTGCTCTTCGAATGCCGTGTTTGGTTTGCTGCAGGGTCTGTCTGGACAAACATCTCACTTTACACTTTCTTATACAATTTTTTTGGTGCACGTACATTTATTTATTTATTAGTGCTTACTTACCGCTTTTCGTGAATCAAAGCGATTTACAGAGAACTCAAAGATTGAACATTACATTAAACAAAAAATATATGTAACATCTTAACAGGGAGTGAAAGGGGAAAAAGGACGAATTAACTTAACATAACCTTGTAGTGTTATGGGCATGCAACAGACTAGTATATATAGTCAGGTTTGTATGACCATATCTGTTTCATTAATGTGTTATTTGCATGAGCACACCTCTGTCAGGGTGAGCATCAGCTTAAGAGATGTACATTTTCCCAGCGGGGGCGTGGTCGCATGGAGACAGGAAGCATCTGAGACATCTATCTTGTCAAAATACGGTGGGCATGGGGACATAGCTGCACCGGGGATGTACAGTATATCTCCCTGATTCTGGAACTGCGGGTGTGTCTATGCCCGAATTTTTGGAATCAGGTTTATCATGTGCCTGTTTTCAGGTTAGACATTTCTGCCGGCTGGACGTGGCTATTATAGAATCGCGCTCCACGTGCATAACTTTGCACTTTTCCACATTCAATGTCATCTGCTGTTTGGATGCCCATTCTCCCAATTTATCAAGGTCCTCTTGCAATTTTTTACAATCCTCTCATGTTTTAACAACTTTGAATAATTTGGTATCATCTGCAAATTTGATCACCTCACTTGTTATTCCCATTTCCAGGTCATTTATAAATATGCTAAAAAGCGGTGGGCCCAGCAAAGAACCCTGGGGTACTCCACTATTCACCTTTCATCATTGAGAAAATTGGCCATTTAGCCCTACTTTCTGTTTTCTGTCTTTCAAGCAGTTCCTAATCCACAATAGTGCATTGCCTCCTATCCCATGATTTTTTAATTTCTCCAGGAGTCTCTGATGAGGGACTTTGTCAAAGGCTTTCTGAAAATCAAGATACACTATATCAGCTGGCTTACTTTTATCTGCCTGTTTATTCACATCTTAAAAAAATGTAAGAGACTGGTGACAAGACTTTCCTTGGCTAAATCCATGTTGGCTTTTTGCCATTAAACCATGACTATCTACATGTTCAGTAATTTTGTTTTTTATAATGGTTTCTACCATTTTGCCCAGTACTGATATCTGTTAATGCGGACAGTATTTTAAGAGAAGCCTGCTCTTTCCTTCATTGCACCCCCAATTCTCATCTGCTTCTTGTATTCGTATTCCTGTATCCTGGTCTGTAATTCAGAGCACTGGACTGGAAGGAATAATATTTTCTTTCGCTCCTGGATGAGGGATTAGAGCCAATTTTGCTGTTTCAGTTGCAAGCAAGCCACCAGCACCAAAACCTCTAGTGTCACTCCTGGCTCCTGTCAGAACTCCTCTAAAATTTGCATTCAGCAATCTGACTACAGGGATGACTTCATCCAGAGTGACAATGGCTGAATGCCAAATCTTTATGGAATTCTCAAACAGTGTATGTACACCACCTGCGACATGTGAAACTAATCCTAACTTCACAGGGCTGATTCAAATAAATGTCAACCTTTCATGACAGCTCATAAAGAAGTGTTGCATCCCACTAATGTCTTCATCATAAGGTAGGTGTAATTCCACCTGGTGCCCACATCCTGAATAAGATGGTATGGAAGCACCTCCATGGCCTTTTTGCTTCTACCTTCCCTGAAGCTCACCCTTTATGATATGGTTGAAATGCTCCATGATTTTCCTGCACTTCTCTATCAGATTCCAGAGTACAAAACTGACACCGACCATCATTCTCAGCCCAGATGCAGCAGTAAGTGTCCAAAGAATCAGATACCAATAGAAACAGAGAAAATGATGTCACATAAAGACCATATGGCCTATCTAGTCTGCACATTCATAAGAACTGTTAAGTTCTACAATTCCTTCCTCTCCCTCAGAGATCCTCTGTGCTTGTCCCATGTTTTCTTGAACTCAGATACAGTTCTCATCTCCACCACCTCCACTAGGAGACTATTCCATGCATCCACCAGAATTGCACAGAATATTCAAGGTGCAGTTGCACCATGGAACAATTCAGAGGCATTGTAATATCCTTTGTTTTATTCTCCATTCCTTCCCTTATTATTCTTAGCATTCTATTTGCCTTCTTGGCCACCATTGCACACTGGGCAGAGGGTTTCAATGTGTTATCCACGATGACGCCTAAATCTTTTTCCTGGGTGGTGGTTCCTAATGTGGAACCTTGCATCGTGTAACTATAGTTTAGGTTGTTCTTTCCTAGATGCATAACTTTACACTTGTCCACATTAAATTTAATCTGCTATTTGAATGTCCAGTTTTCCAGTTTATCAAGGTCTTCTTGCAATTTTTCATCATCCTCTTGGGTTTTTAACCCCTTTGAATGCTTTTGTGTCATCTGTAGATTTAATTACCTCACTCATTATTCCATTTCCAGGTCATTTACAAATATGTTAAAAAGCAGCAGACCCAGCACAGATCCCTGGAGTACTCTACTATTCACCTTTCTCCATTGGGAAAATTGGCCATTTAGCCCTATTCTGCTTTCTATCTTTTAACCAGTTCCTGATACACAATAGTAGACTGCCTCCTATCCCATGACTTATTAATTTTGCCAAGAGTCTCTCATGAAGGACCTTGTCAAAGGCTTTCTGAAAATTCAGATACACTGTAGAAACCGGCTGACCTTTGTCTACCTGTTTATTCACATCTTCAAAAAAACATAACAGATTAGTAAGACCTTCCTTGGCTAAAGCCATGTTGGATCACCCCTGGAACCTTTTTTAAAAATTGACATCACATTGGTCATTTGCCAATCTCCTTATGCACCCAAACATTTTCTGACTTTTGCTGTCACCTTTTCTATTTGTTTGGCCATTTTAACATCATTTGATATGATCATCATCAGGTCCTGCTCTTCTTTCAGGCATTAAAGTACTTCACCCCTAATACTGTACTGCTCCCTTGGGTTTTTGCAGCCCAAAAGCCTGAATTCTTAGCTGCCATATTCTTGACCATTCTTCAAGCTTCGCTAGGTCCCTCCTCATGCTATCCACACCTTCCAGGCTGTGTACCCTGTTGCAGATTTCGATATGATCTGCAAAGAGGCAAACCTTTTCCATCAGACCTTCCACAATATCACTTACAAAAATGTTAAAAAGGACAGGACCAAGGACTGATCCCTGCAGCACAACACTAGCAACACCCCTATCCATTTACTTTGGCACCTCCCAGTCAACCAGTTTTTTTTTTACCAAGTTAATCACTTTGGGGTGCATCTCAAGGGCACTCAGTTTATTCATAAGTTGTTGATGGGGAATAGTGTCAAAGGCCTTGCTGAGATCTCAGTATACCTCATCTATTCCTCTCCCCCAAAACCACCCAGTCAAAAAAGTCAATCATATTTGATTGACAAGACCTTCCTTTAGTAAAGACATGCTGTCTTGGATCTTTTAATCCCTTGAATTCCAGAAACTGCACTATCCTTTACTTAAGCGGCATTTCCATTAATTTACTCACCACAGAGGCCAGACTAGCAAGCCTGTAGTTCCTAAACATTTCCTCACTTCCACTTTTGTGAACAGGAACCTCATTCATCCATCTACAGTCCTCCAGGTTCACTCCCGACTCTAAAGAAGCATTGAAAAGGTCAGACAGTGGAGCTGCCAGTACTTCCATAAATAAATAACTCCCACCACCTACTATTCTGATCATGATGTTGCTGCTGTCTATAGCAAAATTTAAAAAAAAAAGCAAAAAACCCCTTGACTCGTTTCCCACGAATGCCTATACATTTTTCGTGCAAAAATAGGCATTGTGTCTGTTCATCTACTTTGTATATGCTTACAACTTATGTATGGGAATGAGCACTTATGCATGTAGTTTAGGTGTGCACTATTCTGAAGGTATGCGTGTCAGGGCAATGGTGTGTACTTTTAGAGTGAGCAAGCAGAGGGGCAGAGCTTGGATGGAGCATAAGCATAGCCTACATTTTCATATGTAAGTTATTCGATAGAAGATATGCGTTTTCTACAAATCTAGGCTTGGCACATGATTGGTGCAAGTGATCATGCCCAAACACGGCACATGTATCTTACTACTTATGCCCCAATTTTATAATGTACATGCATACTTTATAAAATAGGTTCAAAATGTACTCATGACAATGTGTGTTAAACTATGCAACCCTTATAAAATTACCCTTGTTAGATGCACACTTTTTTTAAAGGGCTCTTTTCATGTCTTCAACTACACTGACTTGAAACAACTGGATGTGTGAATACCTTAATTAGCTATGGCAGAGGCTCCCAACCACGGTGGTTCTGTGAACAGCTTATTAACCTCCAGAATGTGCAGAAACCCCCATTTCATCCCTCCCTCTCTTCCCAGACCCCTCCTTTCATCACCAAGCCTTTCCCCACTAGCTCTCTTTCTCCCTTCCCCTTCCTGTCTCCACCAATTTTCTCTGTCCCCCAACTAGTCCCCATGTCTAAGTCTTTTTTTCTCGTCTCGTCAAATCCAGTTCCCTCAAGTTTGTGTGTGTGTCTCTCTATCACTCCCCAGTCAATCCCTGCCAATCTTTCTTCCCCACAGCTGCCCACCAGCCTTTCTGTTTTCCCTTTTCTGTGTCTTATGGACTCCCATGACATATGTTCTACAGCAGAAGTACTCAGATTTCCAAAGCAGCTATCACAGTAAGTCCTTTAGGAATCATTTTACAAACTTTTTTCATGCGTAAAATGCCAATTTATATATGTAAAAGGCCCTATAAAATTAAGTCATGCTTAAAAGTCTGCGCTTGCAAGTAAGTGTATATTCATAGAGTAGATGTACTCACGAACAGAGATTGGGTGGAGCGTAGGCACAATTTCTTCTGCTTTATGCTAGTATTTTATAAAGATAACTAGGCGTCTTTATAAAATATGTCTTTTTGAGAATTTGAAAAATCGGTGCCTTCCTGCCCAATTAACCCAGACAACCTGTTACAAAATTATCGTTTTTTATGTAGAATTCCCAAAGTCTGAAAAATGTAATTGAGAAATACAAGTGAGCCCACATTGCAAATTTTATATAAATTCAAACATGACAATCGCTGAACAAGCTATCAGATATCGCATGTAGCCCAAATGACAGGTAAGTGAACTTTCAGGTCAAAATTACAAATATTTAACTAGAATCTAGACAGGAATAATTCAAGTGCAACTACACCATGAAAATGCAAGCAAGGGAGAAATAAAAACTGTCAAGAAATGGAAATTGCCAGTAGCAGTGATAGTTAATTTCATTAATAAATGAAATGTGTGCTTCATGATGCATCTCTCTTCAGCCTGAACATTGGTTGTCATTTCTTGAATTCCCAAGTCTATTCTTCTGTCCTTAGCTTGGCAAAAATACAATGCCATTTAGTTCTCTCAATGATTTTCAAACAAAGCAATACAAAATAATTTCATTCTAAAGTAAAACAATAAAAATTGCAGTTCACAAAAATGTACGCATAGATATTAAAATGAAAATATGGTATCAATGTATAAAAGTTCTGATTTTCATATTGCAAATATGAAAAATGTATAAGCTGCGTACTAATACTCACACAGCTCAATGATTACAAAGCAAATAGCTGCTATTGTCATACATACCCATGAAAGCACCCACAAATAGGCAACGGGGGAAATTATAGTAAGCATTTTCTGCATGTAAAGTGTGTTATGCAAGAGTAGTTTTGAATTAGCTAAGCTATTACAGAATGCTTGCTGTCATCTAACAAAATAATAGCTTAATTAAAAATTGTTTTGGCATTTTGCACGTTTCTTGGTAAAAGAAGCAGAAGGTGGCTTAGAATGAGCTTAGGAAAAAGATATGCCCTCAGCAGCGGCCAGCAACCGGGTGTCCAGTCTCGGAGGGGGGTTCCTGGCTCCATGGCTTGGAGTCAGACAATAGGGGAAGGGGAGGATAGGCAGTTAGAGGGCTAGGGATTGGGGGGGGGGGTGTTTGGATTTGAAATTCCTTCCCAACTATGGAAAGAGATCTCATTGGATCCATGCATTTGGCATGGGGGGAGGGAAGGGCCAGAGCAGGAGTATTTACCTAGAGGAGACCAGCGCCTCCCTCCCTTCCCACTTAGCATGGCAGTCCGGTGCGTTGGCGGGAGTAGTCTTCCCACTTAACCCACCCTTGTTGGGTGTTTCTGTGGGGGCTCTTTGTTGCAACTGGTTGGTGGGGATCAGGTGATCAGCTTGAATGTTCGGGGAGGGGGGAGGTAGGAGGTGAATCCCTGGGCTCGGGTCCTTACCAGGAGGGTACTAGCCTTTGCTAGTAATATGGTAAGGCTGGCAGTGGGGTATTGGATTGCTGCTGGGGAGTACACCAGTGGGTGGTGTGGATATGGTACTACCTTGCTAGTAATATGGAAGGGAAAAAGGGGGGTTGTCGCTATTGTTGTAATACATGTTTTTTTGGCTTGAAATGTTTGGTTACTTGTTATGAGTATTAATTGAATAAAGCTGCAACCAGTGTTTTCCAGAATTGTATTGTGATGCTGAGTGTGTAAAAGTGGATGGGGAAGGGGGCCCTGGGTCCAGGTTACTTTTTTAATAGGTCAGTCTCTGGAACATGAACATTGGGCATTATTTTGGTACAAATCAATAAAGCTGATATTTGTCATTCAGCCTCTTTTCTATGGCTCATAGAGCTGTTTGGATACTAGCTTTATGAGCAATATTGCAAAGATAAATAAACAAGATGGTAATCTGTTGATTTTGTAAGATAGGCTTGGGTACCTTCCCATAAATGTGCTGATGGTTCAGTTATGCAAAGTTATTGGAAGGAGGTAAGAGACAGAATTGTTTATATTGTCAGAATAAGATGAGCTCCTGTTTAGTGATGTGGGAGCAAATTATTTTATCAAACAATAAATTACTGGACTTATTAGCACTAATAATTATTCTAAATAACTGGAACAATTGTTCCTAGATACATGGTTCCCAAACCTGTCCTGGGGGACCCCTAGCCAGTCAGGTTTTCAGGATATCAGCAATGAATATTTATGAGATAAATTTGTGAACCTCTGTCCTAGATGACAATATGATATTAGCTGGTACTTTCAGTATGTTAATAGGAATTGATAATAACAGAAAAATAAAATAAATTATTGCATGTAAAACAACTCTGGTAACAAGCCTTTTGTTTATCGTATGCCTAGTGTAATAGTTTGTTTTCCATATAAGATGTGACTGCTCCTGTATTTTTATATTGCTGATTTCTTGTTATGTTTATAAAAATGTAATAAAGTTTTAGAATTACTGCATATTAATTGTTCAAAAGAACACAGGTAACTTTTGGGAGCATGGATAGCATTTGCCCAGAGTTACTGTACAGAGCAGACATTTGCCTAGGTACATTGCCAATAGCGTGGTTGCAACCATGCAATTGGAAAAGCGCTAAGGAGGCAATTTTAATAGGAGCTGCAAAAGGTTATATCTCATCAAGCGGTGTAAATCACATGTTTTCAGTGACTTACACATGTGGATGGGCCTTTAAGTGTGTGCTTTGGCAGGTCACTATTCTATAAGTATTCACGACAGGCTGATGGTATGCACTTTCACTGTGGGTATGCACAGGGTTGGAGCTTGGCAGAACATTGGCAGGGCACAAATCTACGCATGCCAATTATATTATAACTTATGCATGCATACCTAGCTACTTACATCCCTATTTTAAAAAGGTAAGTGCGCATGTATTTGATGTTATAAAATAGGTGTGATAGACATGTGGCAACCTGTGACTTTATAAAATTATCTTCCACGAGGACGCTGAAAACAACACCCTCTTTAAGCTCCTCACAGCATTCCTCCCCAGCATCCTTAACAAAGCCTCTCCACTCCCCAGGTACTCTCTTGACACCTTGCCATCCCAGGCTTCCTAAACACCTGAAATGGCAATAAGACATCCCTTCAACACCTGAAATAGAAGCTTCCCATGGCTTGACAGCTGCAGACTTTCCTCTAGCATCCTTAACATAACTCCCAATCCCTGGGCTCCTGAATATTACTGGTGGTTTCCCTGATATCTAAAGGGGAGCAGGAGTGGTGCCTAGTCGCTTCTGATCTGTTTTGTGCCTGGGTTCAAAATGATGTCTCTGGCCACTATACGTAATCTTGCAGTATTAACACTAGTGGTCAGAGGTGCCATTTTGACCTGAGGAACCCAAAGAAGCAGAAGCAACTGGGGACCACTCCTGCTCCCTGTAACACACCAGGGAAATCCTAAGTAAGAGGTGAGAGAGGTCCAGGGGGTAGAGAAGTTTTGTTAAGGATTCCAGGGGTTGTTCAGGGTGTGGAAGGGTCATGTTAATAACACCAAGGGAATTTTGGGGGGTGTCAGGAGGTTATTTCTAGTCTTGGAGAGAGATTAGGAGATGTGGAGTTCTAGTCACGATGTTGTGGCCACAGAAATTTCATCAGAGCACAGACAGACTTACTACCTCCTCTTACAACACACTTAGTAGTTACATGCACGATCTGCAAGATGCTGACCAAAGCCACACTGCAATCCACTCATTTTCCACTCCTTTCACGCTCCCTTCCATGGCAAGCAGGTACTGTGTGAAATAGTGCATGGTAAGTGTCGTGGCAGTGCATAACAGTTACCAAATGCTACTTCAACAAACAGGTCCCTTAATTTCTCTATTCTATATAAAGGGGGTAATTTTATAAGAGGGTGCAAAAACTAAGGGTATTTAGGCCAAAAATGTTCATTTTGTTAGTTTCCTCTGTTTACGAGATTTTTTGTTTTGTTCAAGTGTTTTCTTTTACATTTTTTTCAGAGGATATTGTCTTAATAATGTACTATATTGCACAATAGTGCACAGTTGCTTAAATAGTGTGAACTCTTGAACATAGGGTGTATTTTTGGGCAATAGTGCACATTATTTGATTTGATTTATTCATTTGAAATACCACTAATAATCCCTAAGGACATACAGTGGGTCACAATATAAAAATAATTCACACAATAAAACAAATCAAAAATTTACACTAAAACCTTCTCCACACCATCCCTCAAACAATCTCACCCCTTCCTTCCCATCATTATATTAAGCTCTCTCTCCCCCATTCTTTAAGAAAAAATTCAACTTCTTCACTCCCATCCATCCCATTCTTCTCTCTCCTGCTGTTCCTCCATATGGGAGTCTTTCTGACCTGTGAATAGTGTGGATGTATGTCCAATTTGGATGTGCAACCCACGCTATTCGCAGGGACCGTATTCTGTACCCCTGGCCACCCGCACGCACAGAGGGCTTGTGCGGGGAGAGCTGGATGGGAGTGAGAGGAGGAGGGCCGGAGACAGGGAGTGGGTGGGGCAGGGGCAGGCAGACTCACCCAGAAGTATAGGGCCTATTCTGGTCATAATCCTGTATGTCTGGCAATGGGGAGATGGAAGTGGGACTTATTCCACATCAGAGGTAGAGTAAGTCCCTTCCAAGGAGCAATCCAGCCAGGCAGCCCCCACAGACCTATGGTGCAGCAGCAGGTGGGGCCTCGCCGTCCAATCCTGGCCCACCCCAGCGAGGGTTAGGCGACAGGGAAAAGTGACTTTGTCCGCTGGTGGGCCATGCGAGCTCCTGCTGTGCATCCCAGTGCCATGGCGACAGGACACCATGGCACCAGCACATAGACAGGAGCACTGAACAGGAAAGACGGATAGGCACTTGGATGTTGGCTGACACAGAATGCGGTACGTGCTGGCCCATCCAAGTGCCATGATTCTGCAACCACAGGAACTTTTAGCTCCCACGGTTACAGAATCGGGTGTATCTCAGGCCCATACATTTTCTGAATGTCTGGACGGCCCAGACATGCAGAGATCAGAATCAGCCTCCACGCCAAAGTAAACAACCATGCTTTAAGGGATTATGGAACCAGAGACAGTTCAGCTTGGCCCTTTACTCCAAAGGCAGGACATTCCACTACAATAGTTCCATATAACTAAACACCACAACATTGCTGTGCCAGATAAGAACTGGGATTATGACCTTAAGAGAATTGTGAAGAATGAAGAGATTATAATCACTTTGGATACTCCCATTATGATAAAAATCGGCATGCAAGGAAGCTGGACAAAGTGATAAAGGAGAAAAACACCAGAATAGCATGGATTATAGAGGAGTCAGTTCTAAGCAACTATTCTGTGAATTGCATTGAGAGGGAGAAGATCCTCAGGTATCAAGAAATACAGTCAGAGACCAAGAAATTATGGCAGAAGGATACTGAGATATTTCCTATTGTGTTGGGTGCCACACGCTTGATTAAAAGGAATTTTCAAGCACACCTTGACACACCTTATGAACTCAAGGGTCTCTTTCACATGATACGAGTACTAGGCCAAGCATTTGCAGCAAATTTGAGAGACTAAGATTAAACTCCACATACCTTGGTTTAGGAATGAGGTTCATGGTATGTGCAAAACTCACTCATTTGGAGAAATTGCCCCTAAAGGTGCTATTATATGTACCTGCCAAATACATTTATTTATTTTATTTAACGGTATTTATATACCACCTTTTCCTTAAATCAAGGTGGTTTACATGGAAATCATTTGTTGACATTGTAACAATACAATTTCCATTCAACTCTGTAACTTATATACCTTGTAACGATAGTCTGGGAAGGGATGTACATGGGGGGAACACAAACAATCTTAACAGATTGATTCTTAATCAATTTGTTTACATGGGGGAGTCACTAACAATCTTTAACAGTTTGATTTTTGATTTATTTACAGGTGTGGATTATTTATAGTTTGGGGTTTATCTTTTGTGCTCATTCATTTTCAGGTGTCTGAGTGGAGGGAGTGTTTGTATTATTCTATGTGATATTTGTCAAAGTGTTCAATAAACAGGAATGTCTTTTCCTGAAATCTCTGGTGTCTTTCGTGGTTCTGATATCCTCAGGGGATTTAATGCATACAGTGATAACGCTCTGTCAGAGGTGGTCTTCCTTGTTTTGGAGAATTCAGATGGAGTGGCTAGTATGTTTTTGCGGTTGCTCTCGCTGGGCGGCTCTCAGGATGTTTTGTTATGAGTTCTTAAAGTGGTTCGGCTGATTCAGTCTGCAGTATTTTGAAAATGTTTGTGGTTGCCTTGAATCTTGCATGACTCCTTATCAACAGCCAGTATAGCTGAGCCAATATTGGGGTTATGCTTTCTTGTTTGTTTGTTCCTGTGAGAATGAGAGCTGCAGTTTTTTGTACCATCTGAAGCAGGTGGATGGTGGTAGCTGGAAGGCCTTCTCTCTAGCAGTGGAAACTCCAACAAATCCATGTGCGAGGAACATTTATCAGCCAAGTATGTTGTCTGTCCCTGTGTCAAATTTGTAAACCAAGCAGAGAATTAAAAAAAAATAATCTGTACCCTATTAGTAACCAGTTCAGCTGCTGCAGCAATGGGAAGACATGTACAAACCAGTACCCCCTAAAAGTTGCCAAGTGGCTATTGTTTGTACCAGCTTTAGCTGATAAATGCTTATCTAAGGAAGCCCAAACAGTGAATTGCAGTAATCTAATTTCTTTAAAATCAGAGCTGTCACTAACATCACAAAACTATTCAGGTCCAATAATGCTTACAATTTTTGCACCCACAATTGATAAAACCAGGACCATATCACAGATTCTATATAAAGAGAAATATCCAAAACAGAATCAAACAGGACTCCCAGACTTTGTAGCGACTCGCACCTTGTAGTGGCTCATTTTTACACCTCGGCAGATACAAGTCATCTGCCTAGCTAACCACATACCAGATGACTTACTTGCATTCTACCAATCTGCCGCCACATTCAAATGAACCAGTGCTCAGGTACTATTGAGCATCAGTGTGCACTATTGATGACATGGTAAAAAAAAACAACCCTGAAAATGACATATCAGCATTCCCATATCATGTTATTTCAAAAGGTGGTTTTAAATGAATGTGTATCCCTAGCTAAGACAGAGAATGCACATAAATATGTACGTGGCACCTATTTTAGAAAGGTAATACATGTGCCTATATGCCTTTATAGAATAACCTCCCTGAGAGCTCAGGCACAATCTTGCATCTACTCTGGGGCAGGAGTAACTTGCTACATATATCTGCTAGTAGAAATCGGCACGATTATTTTTTTAGTTCTCAGTTTCAATGTGTTGTTCCATAATCACAGTGCCATAGTGTTAAGGATAATTTTATAAGGAGCTGTGGAAAATTACATGCCATTTATGTACGTAAATTACAGTATTTTGCTGATTTATGCACATACAGTAAATGGGCCTTTACATGCATACTTTAGCTGATTGCTATTCTATAAGTATGTTCCAGAGCCAATGTCACATACATTCACTGTAGACAAGCACAGGGGCAGAGCATAGGTAGGGTGTATAAGTATATGCGTAAATTATAAAATGCTATAATTTACATTCATTCTTGACAAATCTAGGCTTGGCTGTTTACAAAAGCCATAAAGCTGGTATAAGTTATCATGCCTAGGTTTAATGCATGTTTTCAAACACTTAAGCCCCTATTTTATAAAGTGCATGCACTGGGATTTATAGAAATTACCTTCCACAAGTTAGGTTAATGCTATAATTTTTTTGTCATCTACTAGTGGAGGAGTAGCCTAGTGGTTAGAACACTGGCTTGGTAACCAAACAACCAGGGCTCAATTCCCACTAGCACTCCTTATGGCCTTGGGCAAGTCACTTAACCATTGCCTCAGAAAAAAGGCCTGGCAATCTACTTCCAGTGACACTGCCAAGAAAACCTAGGAACTTCTGGGTCGCCAGGAGTCAGGACTGACTCAAAGGCACACATTGCATTTTTGCAATAATCCTTTATATAGTGCTACAAGGTGTACATAGTGCTATACAGACACATATAAAAGATGGTCCTTGCTTGTCAGAGCTTACAGTCTAATCAAGACAGACAATACAACCGATGAGAATAAGGGTACAAAAAGGGAGGGCAAGGAAACACAAGGAAAACCAGAGATCAGGATCCAAAAGCAGCCTCAAAGAGGCGAGCCTTCAGCATGGACTTGAAAAGGGGGAGAGATGAAGTTTGACATATAGACTCAGCTAGTTTGTTCCAGGCATAAGGCGCAGTGAGGTAAAAGGAATGGAGCCTGACCAATTTGCTATTGTAATTATTTTGGATTGTAAACTGTAGTGATATCAAATTATTGGTCAAACTGTGGTATTTCATTACAATTACACTAACTAAACAGTTGAGGGAATTTTATAAAACAGGCATATAACATTGGCACTCAGACACCTTCCTCACACCACTGTACTCAGACATCTTCCAACACTGCTATGATTGCAAAAACCTGGCTGTAACTTTATTAAATTTCCAGTGAGAAGCTCTCCATAATGGCAACAATATATTATCCCCAACATCTCCTAATTTGGTCTTCCACCCAGCTGCCCTCTTGGATGTCTTCTTTCACTGTAGCCAGCATGTAATAACCATCACTCCTCTTCCACAACCACACCTGGCCACTCAGCTGGTTGATGCCAACCTAGCCATATTGAGGGTCTATTAAGAACCCTGTGGAGGATCACCCTCACCTTCCCATCTGGCCTGTGGTAATTTCAGACCAGACAAGTAATTCTCACCTTCACCCAAAACTCATAGGAACATATGTCATACTGGGTCAGACCAAAGTCCATCAAGCCCAGCATCCTTTTTCCAACAATAACCAATCTAGGTCAAAAGTACCTTAGCAGTTTCCCCAAAAGACACATGTTCCACAATGCTTGTATTGGGGCAAGCAGTGGATTTCCTGGGTCCACTTTAATAATAGTTTATGGACCTTTTCTGCAGGAACTTGTCCAAATCTTTTTTAAACCCAGCTACACTAACAACTTTTATTACATCCTCCGGTAACGAATTCCAGAGTTTGCTTACACGTTGAGTGAAAAAATATTTTCTCTTATTAGCCTTAAATAGATTACACTGTAGCATCACTGCATATCCCTTAGTCTTTTTATATATTTATGGTGTAAATAATTGATCTACCATTTACCCGTTCCACTCCATTCATTAATTTATAGAATTCCATCATATCTCCCCTCAGCCATCACTTTTTCAGGTTGAAGAGCCCTAACCTTTTTAGCCTCTCTTCATAGGGGTATCCTTCCATCCCCTTTACCATTTTGGTGGCTCTTCTCTGCACCTTTTCTAATAACACTATATCCCTTTTATGATACAGCGACCAGAATTGCACAGAACATTCAAAGTGCAGTTGCACCATGTAATGATACAGAGGCATTATAATATCCTTTGTTTTATTCTCCATTCATTTCCTTATGATACCTAGCATTTTATTTGATTTCTTGGCTGCCGCTACACACTGGGCGGAGGATTTCAACATATTATCCACAATGACACCTAAATCTTTTTCTTGGGTGGTTCCTAATATGGAACTTTGCATTGTGCAACCATAGTTTGGGTTGCTCTTTCCTAGGTGCAGGGCCGGATTAACCTATACGCCATGTACGCCATGGCGTAGGGCCCACAGCCGGCAGGGGCCCACAAAAAAAGAACAAGTTCATTTTTTTTAAAATAAAATTAAAAAAAAAACCTGGTGACTGCCGCCGCGGGGCCCCTTCTGCTGCCGCGGCAGCACCGACTGACCCGCGGGGGCCCCGTCTACAAGCTGAAGCCGTCGGTTCGGTTCGTCCCTCCCTCCCTCCGTGCAGGCTGCAGGCTGCAGGCTGTGAGAGACACGAAAGGAGAGTGTCTCCTCGCGTCTCTGTTAAGCCCGCAGCCTGCAGCCTGCACGGAGGGAGGGAGGGACGAACCGAACCGACGGCTTCAGCGTGTAGAAATTTCCCATCAGCCCCTGCGGGCTTAACAGAGACGCGAGGAGACGCTCTCCCTTCGCGTCTCTCACAGCCTGCAGCCTGCACGGAGGGAGGGAGGGAAGAACGAACCGAACCGACGGCTTCAGCTTGTAGACGGGGCCCCCGCGGGTCAGTCGGTGCTGCCGCGGCAGCAGAGGGGGCCCCGCGGCAGCAGCCACCAGTTGTTTTTTTTAAATTAAATTTTACTTTAGGCGGGGGGGGGGGGGTTGGGCGGGTTATGGGGGATGGGGGGGTAGGGCAGGTGATTGGCGATTTGGGGGGGGGGGGGCTGGAAATGGGCTGGGGGGGGTAGGGCTGGTAATGGGCTATGGGGGGGGGTAGGACTGGTAATTGGCTATTGGGGGGGCTGGGGCTGGAAATGGGCTGGGGGGGTTAAGGCTAGAGGTGGGCTGATGGGGTTAGGACTGGTAATGGACTGTGGGCTGTTGGGGGGGCTTAGAACTGGCAATGGGCTTTGGGGGGGTTAAGACTGGTAATGGGCTGTGGGCTGATGGGGGCTGTCTGGTAATGGGCTATGGGGGGGCTAGGACTGGAAATGGTCTGGGGGGTTAAGACTGGAGGTGGGCTGATGGGGTTAGGACTGGTAATGGGCTGTTGGGGGGGTTAGAACTGGTAATGGGCTTTGGGGGGGTTAAGACTGGTAATGGGCTGTGGGCTGATGGGGGTTGTCTGGTAATGGGCTATGGGGGGCTAGGACTGGAAATGGGCTGGGGGGTTAAAACTGGAGGTGGGATGATGGGGTTAGAACTGGTAATGGGCTGTGGGCTGATGGGGGGGTAGGACTGGCAATGGGCTATGGGGGGCTGACTGGAAATGGGTTGATGGGGTTAGGACTGGAAGTGGGCTGATGGGGGGTTAGGACTGGCAATGGGTTATAGGGGGGGCTTAAACTGAAAATGGGGTGATGGGGGGTTAAGGACTGGAAATGGGCTGATGGATGGCTAGGACTGGAAATGGGCTGATGCAGGGACTAGAAGGGAATGGATGCTGGGTGAGGCTGGAACTAGAAGGGAGCTGATGTTGGGGGAGGATTAGAATGGGATGGGGCTGGAAGAGTAAAATGGAGAAGGGAAAAATATTTTGTGTGGGAGGGATAAAAAATCTACAATTGGCCGGGTATTGGGAGAGTAAGTGGGGATTGAGGATGGAGGGGTAAAATTTGAGTGGATGAAATAGGAATGAGGAAAGAGCAAAAGGAGAAAGATTAGTATGTTAAAGCAGATGTAGAGAGAGAATGGAAAAAAATCTAGAAGAGAGAAGAAAGGACAAATGGACAGCAGACGATGGAGAGTTAGCAGAAGACACGAAGAAACCAGAAGAAAGTGGCTGGAGCAATTGCAGCTGAAAAAAATGCACAAAAGGTAGAAAAATATCTCTTTATTTTGAATTTATTAATTGGAATATGTCAGCTCTGGTAAATGTGCATCATTAACGTCTGCGCTTTGTTTAGTACAAGAGCAAATTAATGTATAGTTTTATTTCTACAGTGTTGTACATTCCAAGTTTGGCTTTTGGGATTCCCAGTTTAATTATTGTCTTCCTGTTTCTAAATTGTGATTACTTGTTTGGTGATGGTCTATGTTCTGCATGTGTAACTGAGCTGAGGTGTTCTGTTTATATAATTCCTATTTGACATTGCCACTTGTTCTCTTTCCCCAGTAGGTCATGTATTGTTGTTCTCTGAAATGTATTGGTTTAATATTTGCAGTGTTGCCTTTTGATTGGTAGAGTATGGTGCTTTGTGAGTCCTGGTAGTGCTGTTAGGATACGGCGGGTTTACTATGGGTTCTAAATGGGCAGTGTTTGTAGTAGTTCCTAATGTGTCTGGCAGTTGGCACTGGATTATAGTAATGTAGAAATCTTTTAGTCTTTCTTTATCCATACACTCATTAAGAGGCACGTTTACTAAAAGTTAGTATATGGTAACATTATGCAAATATTTATGCAAATGAGGCCCCTTATGCAAATGAGGCCCCGCACCCCCCTTGGGCCGCCCCTGCTGGGGGCCCACAATTTCTGTTGGCGTAGGGCCTCACTCAAGGTAAATCCGGCCCTGCCTAGGTGCATAACTCTGCACTTGTCCACATTAAATTACATCTGCCATTTGGATGCCCAATCTTCCAATTTATCAAGGTCCTCCTGCAATTTTTCACAATCCTCATGGGTTTTAAGAACTTTGAATAATTTTGTGTCCTCTGCAGATCTGATTACCTCACTCATTATTCCCATTTCCAGGTCATTTATGAATATGTTAACCATTTCCTGATCCACAATAGTACACTGCCTTCTATCCTATGACCTTTTAATTTTGCCAAGAGTCTCTAATGAGGGACCTTGTCAAAGGCTTTCTGAAACTCCAGATATAATGTATCTGGATTTTCAACCAATTAACCTTTGTCTACCTGTTTATTCATATCTTCAAAAAACCATAACAGATAAGTAAAACAAGACCTTCCTTTGCTAAAGCCATGTAGGCTGTCTCCCATTAAGCCATGACTATCTACATGTTCAGTAATTTTGTTCTTTATAATGGTTTCTACCATTTTTCCCAGTACTGACATCAGGCTCACCGGTCTGTAGTTTTCCGGATCACTCTTCGATCCCCTTTCAAAAATTGGCATTACATTGGCCATCCACAAATCTTCAGTTATTACAGATGATTTTAATGATAGTTCACAGATTACTAATAATAGGTTTACAATCTCATATTTCAGTTGTTTCAATGCCCTTAGATGTATATCATCCGGTCCAGGTCATTTGCTACTCTTCAGTTTATCAAATAGTTGTAATACATCTTCCCGGTGTATCAATATTACTTTCAATTCTTCTGTGCTATCACCTTTAAATACCATTTCAGTCATGGGTAACATCCCTACATCTTCCTCAGTAAGAATGAAGCAAATAATTCATTCAGTCTCTCCGCTATGGCCTTGCCTGCTCTTAGTGCCCCTTTTGCCCCTCTTTCATCTAATGTTCCAACTGACTCTCTCACAGCTTTTTTGCTACGAATGTACTTGAAAAAGTCTGTATTATGCGTTTTTGCTTCCACAGCTTCTTCTCGAATTCTCTCTTTGCCTGCCTTATCAATGCCTGGCATCTAACTTGACAGTGCTTATGTTATTTACAGTTTTTGTCATTTGGCTCCTTTTTCCATTTCCTGAAAGATGATTTTTTGGCAACAACAGCCTCTCTGACCTCACCTTTAAATCATGCTGGCAGTTTTTTGGACTTCCTTTCACTTTTCTTAAAGCGTGGAATACAGCTGGTCTGGTCTTCCAAGATAGTATTTTTAAACACCCATGCTTGATGAAAATCTTTAACCTTGAAGGACTAGAAAGGGGGACTGTTACTTCTGGAGAGAAATATGCAACTGTGAGTATATACTTCTGGTAATTTTCTAAAAAGAATTCTTTGTATTAAAGCTACTTAATCTGTGAACCCACTGGTTTTTTTTTTGTTGGATCAGTTAGGGCCTAGTAGCAGCAATTAAAGTTTGAATTTAAAACACAGAGGAGAGCTTTCTGGTTACATTTCATACCCAGCAGAGAGCTTGTAGTTTAAATTTAATAGTCCCTCAGGGCCAAGTAACAGCAAAGTACTTTTAGTTTAAATTTAACACACAGAAGAGAGCTTTCTGGTTAAATTTAGTACCCAGCAGAGAGCTTGTAGTTTAAATTTCATAAGAAGTTAGAGCCTAGCAGCAGCTAAGAGCTATAATTTAAATCAAATCAGAATTTAGCTTACCTCAGCAGCACAAGGCAGGGTACTGTGTAGCAGCCCTCTTTTAATAAGTGTTGTTTCCCTCCCTCCCTCCCCTGGGATAATCATAGCTTTATAGGTACTTACACATCTTAAAAGACAGGAAATGCTTTCAGGTGAAGCTCATTACCCAAATCAGTCATACACTAAGGACCTGAGATTAATTAAGCTTCAGGTGAACAAGGTATATTAAATGTATTAGGTACAGTTTTATTGGTATAAATACCCATAACAACCCCTAGTAAGTAAGAACTTAAAGATCTAGACACAAACTTAAAACTAAGATGCAGACAGCAGTCCAGCAGTGGGATGGGGGCTTTCCAGTCTTTTGCATTGAGTGTCACATGTATGATTTTCTCCCAGTTGGTGAGAGGTCTTACGTGTGCACTAGGTGCAAGGAGCTCTTTTCTCTCAGGGAACAAGTCCGTTCTCTAGAGGCTAAAGTAGCAGACTTGGAAAACATAAGACAGACAGAGAGGTACATAGACGAGACCTACAGGGATATAGTCCTGAAGTCCCACTTCCAGTCTGGCAGCACCCCTGTTGCCATGGAGGAGACAGGTCACGTGACAGGAGAGCATCACCCTGGTGTGGCAGGAAGTGATCCTGTAACTAGGACCTGTCCTCCAGGTGATGTAAAACCCTCTCGCACTGAGGAAGTTTCTCCAGAGCCATGTGCCCATGAGGGAAGGGTTAGGACAGCCGTTATAATTGGTGATTCGACCATTAGGCATTTAGATAGCTGGGTGGCTGGTGGACGTGAGGATCGCCTGGTAACATGCCTGCCTGGTGCGAAGGTAGCGGACCTCACGCGCCACCTAGATAAGGTTTTAGATAGTGCTGGGGAGGAGTCTGCTGTCTTGGTACATGTCGGTACCAATGACATAGGAAAATGTGGTAGGGAGGTTCTGGAGGCAAAATTTAGGCTTTTAGGTAGGAAGTTGAAATCCAGAACTTCCAGAGTAGCATTCTCTGAAATGCTTCCTGTTCCAAGCGCAGGACCCAAAAGGCAGGCAAAGCTCCGGAGTCTCAATGCGTGGATGAGACAATGGTGCAGAGATGAGGGTTTTGGATTTGTTAGAAACTGGGGAACATTCTGGGGAAAGGAGGGGCTCTTCCGAAGGGATGGGCTTCACCTTAACCGGGATGGAACCAGGCTGCTGGCATTAACCTTTAAAAAGGAGATAGAGCAGCTTTTAAACTAGATATTAGGGGAAAGCCGACAGTCGTCCAAACCGGATGGTTCGGAAGAATGTATCCTTGAAGGATACTACCAAAAGCAGAGAGGTTCCACAAAAGAGTAAAGTAGCCCAAATGCCCTCAAGTATGGAGCAGACAGAGCTTAAAGATCCCAATTTACCCATGTCTAACAATAGCCAAATTAACATGAATAAAATACAGTCTCTAAAATGCTTGTATGCAAATGCTAGAAGTCTAAAGAATAAGATGGGAGAGTTAGAATATATAGCACTAAATGAAAGGTTAGATATGATTGGAATATCAGAGACATGGTGGAAGGAGGACAACCAGTGGGACACTGTGATACCTGGGTACAAACTATATCGTAATGATAGAGCTGATCAAATAGGTGGAGGGGTTGCGCTCTATGTTAGAGAGGGCATTGACTCAGAAAGGATTAAAGTTTTGCAGGAAACAAAATCTGCTGTAGAATCTATATGGATTGAAATTCCATATAAAAGGGGGAAGGCGATGGCAGTGGGGGTGTACTATCGAGCACCTGGCCAGAATGACTAAATGGATGATGAAATGCTCAAAGAAATCAAGGAAGCTAACAAAGGTTACAGCGCAGTAATAATAATGGGTGATTTCAATTACCCCAGTATCGACTGGGTCAGTGTCACGTCAGGACATGCTAGGGAGATAAAGTACCTAGATGAAATAAATGACTGCTTCTTGGAGCAGCTGGTTCATGAACCGACCAGAGGCGAAGCCATATTAGACCTAGTCCTTAGTGGAACACCAGATCTAGTGCAAGAGATAAGGGTGTTGGGGCCACTTGGCAATAGTGATCATAGCATGATCACCTTTGATTTAATTAGTGGAGGAGGGATAGTAAGGAAATCCACAGTACTACCATTTAACTTTTGAAAGGGAGACTATGATAAAATTAGGAAAACAGTTAAGAAAAAACTAAAAGGAGCAGTTGCAAAGGTTAAAGACGTATATCAAGCTTGGGTCTTGTTGAAAAATACTATCTTGGAAGCCCAGACCAGCTGTATTCCATGCTTTAAGAAAAGTGGAAGGAAGTCCAAAAAACTGCCAGCATGGTTTAAAGGTGAGGTCAGAGGGGCTGTTGTTGCCAAAAAAGCATCTTTCAGGAAATGGAAAAAGGAGCCAAACGATGAAACCTGGAAACAGCACAAGCACTGGCAAGTCAAATGCAAGGCATTGATAAGGCAGGCAAAGAGAGAATTTGAGAAGAAGCTTGCTGCGGAAGCAAAAACGCGAAATAAAGACCTTTTCAAGTACATTCGTAGCAAAAAAACTGTGAGAGAGTCAGTTGGTCCATTAGATGATAAAGGGGTTAAAGGAGCACTAAGAGGTGACAAGGCGATAGCGGAGAGACTGAATGAATTCTTTGCTTCGGTCTTTACTGAGGAAGATGTAGGGATGTTACCCATGACTGAAGTGGTATTTAAAGGTGCGGAAGAATTGAAGGAAATATCGATACATCAGGAAGATGTCTTACAACTATTAGATAAACTGAAGAGTAGCAAATCACTTGGGCCGGATGGTATACATCCAAGGGTGTTGAAAGAAATGAAATATGAGATTGCAGAACTGCTATCAGTAATCTGTGAACTATCATTAAAATCATCTCTAATACCTGAAGATTGGAGGATCGCCAATATAACACCAATTTTTAAAAAGGGTTCCAGGGCTGATCCGGGAAACTACAGACCGGTGAGCCTAACGTCAGTACCGGGAAAAATGGTAGAAACCATCATAAAGAATAAAATTACTCAGCATGTAGATAGTCACAACCTAATGGGAGACAGCCAACATGGCTTTAGACAAGGAAGATCTTGTCTTACTAATCTGTTATGTTTTTTTGAAGGAGTGAATAAACAGGTGGACAAAGGTGAGTCAGTTGATATTGTGTATCTGGACTTTCAGAAAGCCTTTGACAAGGTCCCTCATCAGAGACTTTTGGCGAAACTAAAGAGTCATGTGATAGGAGGCAGTGTACTATTGTGGATCAGGAGCTGGTTAAAAGATAGAAAGCAGAGGATAGGGCTAAATGGTCAATTTTCCCAATGGAGAAAGGTGAATAGTGGTGTACCCCAGGGATCTGTGCTGGGTCCGCTGCTTTTTGACATATTCATAAATGACCTGGAAAGTGGAATAACGAGTGAGGTTATCAAATTTGCAGATGACACAAAACTATTTAAAGTTGTTAAAACCCAAGAGGATTGTGAAAAATTACAAGAGCATCTTGACAAATTGGAAGACTGGGCATCAAAATGGCAGATGAAACTTAATGTGGACAAGTGCAAGGTTATGCACCTAGGGAAGAACAACCCAAACTATGGTTACACGATGGAAGGTTCCACATTAGGAACCACCACCCAGGAAAAAGATTTAGGCGTCATTGTGGATACCATGTTAAAACCCTCAGCCCAGTGTGCAGCGGCGGCCAAGAGAGCAAATAGAATGCTAGGTATGATAAGGAAAGGAATGGAAAATAAAACAAAATATATTATAATGCCTCTATATCGTTCCATGGTGAGACCGCACCTTGAATATTGTGTGCAATTCTGGTCGCCGTATCTTAAAAAGGATATAGCGATTTTAGAAAAGGTACAGAGAAGAGCCACCAAAATGGTAAAGGGGATGGAAGGATACTCCTATGAAGAAAGGCTAAAAAGGTTAGGGCTCTTTAACCTGGAAAAGAGACGGCTGAGGGGAGATATGATAGAAGTCTATAAATTAATGGACGGAGTGGAACGGGTAAACGTAGATCGATTGTTTACCTTATCAGAATATAGAAAGACTAAGGGACATGCAATGAAGCTACAGGGTAAACTATTTAAGACTAATAAAAGAAAATATTTTTTCACTCAACGTGTAATCAAACTCTGGAATTTGTTACCGAAGGATGTAGTAAAGGCTGTTAGTGTAGCTGGGTTTAAAAAAGGTTTGGACAAGTTCCTGGAGGAAAGGTCCATAAACCATTATTAAGAAGTGACCGAAGATATCAATGCTTGACCCAGTTCAAGCATTGTGGAACTTGTGTCTCTTGGGGAAACTGCTAGGTACATATGACCTAGATTGGCCACTGTTGGAAACAGAATAATGCCCGAGGCCGCGGGCCGGGTCCCGCGGCTGACAGTAACCTGGGCCCATCGGGAGTGAGGAGGTGGTGCGCGGCATTTGAAATCGCTCCGTCATGCCGTCGGAGCGATTTCATTGGCCCGCAGGGTAGGGGGTGGGCGGTGCTGTGTTCGCGAGGAGCCGCGTGGCCGTCTCCTTCTGGCCGCGGCTCCTCGAGTAGCGGTCGCGTTCCCGCCCGCCCGCCCCTGTTTTTTGTTTGTTGGGGATGTTGCAGCTGGTGGGGGTGGCGGGGTACAGAGCCAGCGCTCGCAGGAGCGGCGCGGGCTTGACCTGGTTTACAAGCAGTGGGGGCGAAGTGCTCCCCGGGGTGGGGCGAGACAGCCCGGTTGGGGGTCTCGGCCCGGGAGCGGGGGGGTGGGAGCCGGCCTTTCCTACTAGGATGGCGAGGCAGGCGGCGGGGTTTGGGGGGGAGGAGGATGCTCCGCCTTGCTACTAAGATGGCGGGTGGGGGGGCATCCTCCGGTAAAGGGGTGCGGGGCTGGGTTGTGTTCAATTGTTATATTCAGGCCCGTGTTGGGCCGGTTGTATAGGTTGTAAATAAAGCTGCGACCAAAAGTTTGTACCAAAAATACTGTTGTTGGTGAATTTGTTGGGGGGGGGGGAACAGGATTGGGGGGTGTTAAGTCGGGGGATGGAGGCGAGGAGGGCTTCCGGGTTACCAGTGTTACTGGGCTTGATGGACCTTGGTCTGACCCAGTATGGCATATCTTATGTTCTTATGTTATGTTCTTAACCTTTGCAACTGCTCCTTTTAGATTTTTCTTAACTATTTTCCTCATTTTTGCATAGTCTCCCTTTTCAAAGTTAAAGGTAGTACTATGGATTTCCTTGCTATCCTTCCTCCATTTATTTATTATTTATTATTCGTTTTTATATACCGCACTATTTAGTATCAGAGCGGTTTACAAGGAACAATAACATGAAAACAACTTAAATCAGACACAATCATGTTATGATCACTATTGCCAAGTGGCTACAACACCCTTATCTCTTGCACTAGATCTTATGTTCCACTAAGTACTAGGTCCAAAATGGCTTCCCCTCTTGTCAGTTCATGAACCAGCTGCTCCAAGAAGCAGTCATTTATTTCATCTAGAAACCTTATCTCCCTAGCATGTCCTGCCATGACACTGACCCAGTCAATATCAGGGTAATTAAAATTACCTATTGTTATTACTGTGCTGTAACTTTTGTTAGCTTCCCTGATATCTTTGAGCATTTTTTCATCCATTTGTTCATTCTGGCCAGGCGGTCGATAGTACACCCCCACTGCCATCGCCTTCCTCTTCCCCTTTTTACATGGAATTTCAATCCATAGAGATTCTACAATGAATTTTGTTTCCTGCAAAACTTTAATCCTTTATGACTCAATGCAATCCCTCCACCAATATAGTTTGTTCCCAGGTATCACAGTGCCCCATTGGTTGTCCTCCTTCCACCAGGTCTCTGAGATACCACTCATATCTAACCTCTTATTTAGTGCTATATATTCTATTTTATTTATTTATTTGTTACAGTTTTCTATACCGTCCCTTCCAGAGATCAGGGGCGGTTTACAAATAACATGTTACATAGAACAGTTTTTGGAACTTTTACATTATAACATTTGAACTTTTATGTTAAAACTATTTACATTATAATTTTGTACAGTTTGGAGTCTTAACGTGTTCGAACTATGTACAGCCAGGTTGTGGCAAGGGATGCCTAGTTAGTAGTCTAACTCTCCCATCTTATTTTTTAGACTTCTATAATTTGCATACAAGCTTTTTAGAGGCTGTATTTTATTCATATTAATCTGGTTATCGGTAGGCAGGGATAGTTGGAATCTTTAAGCTCTGTCTGTTCTGTACTCCAGGGCATTTGGGTTACTTTTGTCTTTATTGGAACCTCTCTGTTGATATGCCCTAACTTCAATCTTTTGCTAGTATCCAAACCATGCACTCTTGGGCGATTGTCGGCTTTCCCTTATTATCTGGTTTTAAAGCTGTTCTATCTCCTTTTTAAAGGTTAATGTCAGCAGCCAGGTTCCATTGTGGTTAAGGTAGAGCCCATCCTTTCAGAAAAGCCTTCCTTCTCCAGAATGTTGCACAGTTCCTAACAAATCGAAAACCCTCTTCCTTGCACCACTGTCTCATCCACACATTGAGACTCCAGAGCTCTGCCTGCCTTTTGGGTCCTGTGTGTGAAACAGGAAGCATTACTGAGAATGCTAACCTGGAAGTTCTGGATTTCAGCTTCCTACTTAAAAGCCTAAATTTGGCCTCCAGAACTTCCCTACCACACTTCTCTATGTCATTGGTACCGACAGCTCGCAGCAGTGTCACCCACAAGACAGGCACTTTTTCCCCCTGCTTCACTCTGTTCCGCTCTTTACTCCATCTATGGCCCACTCTGGAAGGAAGACTAAGCCCCAAACCCCAGCCATGAGATGTGACCCTGGATTTCCAAATGCCCCCCTGCCCCCTACCTAAAGCTCCCTAGCACCCGCCAGACCTAATGAACCTGAAAAAGCAGGGGTGGGATGGGGAGCAAGTATAATACTTCTCACCGCCCCTCATCTTTAGCATACCAACACCAACTGACCTCCTTACTGCCCGCTTCCCTGCCCTCCAATTGTTTTGAATCCCCCCCATTCTATGCTGCTGCCTACCCCAATCAGCAGCCCCTTGACCCCTCCCACCCTGCCCCTCCCACCATACTTGCCACTGCCCACTTAGAAGAGGATTGGCCATGTTATAGGGCCATTGGTCTAAATCCAGGGCTCTCTTACGTGCTATTCCTGCCTCCACTCTGCCCATTCTCTCCTCTCGGGGACACCTACATATATACGTATGACAAAAAATTAGGTGCTATCTTTCCTGAGCAGTTATTCTTAGGTAGCGTGTTCCTGGGCAATTTTATAAATGCCTATTCAAGCACATAAAGGGAAAATTTGATAAAAGCTTTTTCTATGCGTAAAACTTGCTTTATATGCAGCAAAGTTTTTTTTTTTAAATAAAATTGTGTGCTTCCATACACTCATAAAAGTAGTAGTTGGCATGGAAGGGCATAGTGGATAGGCCGTATGGTCTTTATCTGCCATCATGCTTCTATGTTTCCACATTGAAAGTATGTGCCTACTTTTATGCGATGCGTACAAGCTTATCCAGCTGCAAAGTTTGGGAGGAGCAAGACAGCACTGAAATGTACATATATATTTTATAAAATACGCATATTCACATACAAAATGCACACACACGTTTACACCTTCTTCACAATGGGTGTATATTTGTGCGCTTGCATTTGTGCACTGTTGGGGCTTTATCTGGGAGCCGATTTTATAAAAGGCACATAGGTGTTTATATTGCCTTTATAAAATAAGCTGAAGAAAGGCATTTTTTTTTTACTTCTCACGTAGGAACCTGCTATAAAATAATAACATAAGAACATAAGATATGCCATACTGGGTCAGACCAAGGTCCATCAAGTCCAGTATCCTGTTTCCAAAAGTGGCCAATCTAGGTCATATGTACCTAGCAGTTTCCCCAAAAGACACAGGTTCTGCAATGTACTGGGTCAAGCATTGATATCCTGTGTCCCTTCTTAATAATGGTTTATGGACCTTTCCTCCAGGAACTTGTCCAAACCTTTTTTATTTATTTATTTATTTATAGTTCTTTTATACCGCACTCTTTTTCGTCAGCGCGGTTTACATTAAACAGAATACTCATTGCACGCAACAGACTGTAATGAGTTTACATATAACAGGCAAATACAACTAGGAATTTAACCATGGGAAACTTTGTACATATTTGTAAAAACTTTGTAAAACTTTGTAAAACTTTTAAACCCAGCTACACTAACAGCCTTTACTACATCCTCCGGTAACAAATTCCAGAGTTTGATTACACGTTTAGTGAAGAAATATTTTCTTTTATTAGTTTTGAACAGTGTACCCTGTAGCTTCATTGCATGTCCCCTAGTCTTTCTATATTCTGATAACGTAAATAATCGATCTACATTTACCCGTTCCACTCCGTTCATTAATTTATAGACTTCTATCATATCTCCCCTCAGCCGTCTCTTTTCCAGGTTAGAGCCCTACCTTTTTAGCCTTTCTTCATAGGAGTATCCTTTCATCCCCTTTACCATTTTGGTGGCTCTTCTCTGAACCTTTTCTAACAACGCTATATCCTTTTTAAAATACGGCGACCAGAATTGCACACAATATTCAAGGTGCGGTCGCACCATGGAACGATATAGAAGCATTATAATATCTTTTGTTTTATTTGCCATTCCTTTCCTTATGATACCTAGCATTCTCTTTGCTCTCTTGGCTGCCGCTGCACACTGGGCCAAGGGTTTTGACATGCTATCCACAATGATGCCTAAATCTTTTTCCTGGGTGGTGGTTCCTAATGTGGAACCTAGCATCGTGTAAACATAGTTTGGGTTGTTCTTCCCTAGGTGCACAGCCACGCAACCGGCATGACCGCCGCAGTCCTTCCCCCCCTTTTCCCCCCACCCCCCTCCCCTCCCCCCCCCCATGAAGCACCACCTTACGCCATGGGGTTCTTTCAATAATCATATCGCTTTTATTCACAACAGTGGTATACTAACAACAATGGTATTTAACAGTACATAACAACTGTTGGCCACAGCATGCACGTGACCGTCAGCAAGACACAGTCTACAATGTCTTATATCACTTCTTTTCCTTTTTCTTGCCCCCCCCGAGAAACACAGCCACTATCCTGCCGCCTTTTGCCCATAGCAGGAGGGAACTTCTTTAGCCGTGAAAGCTTTTCTCCGTCCCTTATTCTTTCGTGTCCTTCAGCCGAAAAGCCGAAAAGCTGTTGCGTCTGCCGTTCAAGCAGCCTTGGCAACTTTTTCTCCTTGCCCGCCCCTTTTTGCCCGCCGTCAAAGCAAGGCAAAGGGGGGGTCTCTCTGCGTGGTGTTCTTGTCACCATCTCCGTCTCTCTGGGGTGAGGTCCGTGTATCTCTCCCGTACCTCTCCCCCTTTACTTAAGGCCTAGGCTGTGTTCTCTCCCCGGGTGCGTTTCTCCTGCCAACCCCGGCAACAGCGACTCCTCGCTTGTTGTCGGGGCCCCACACATTAACGCGCCGCTGTGGCCAACATCCGCTTCCTCCATAGACGTTCTATCGCATCCTGTATGTCGCAGAGAAAAATGTCCATTCCGATGTCGGACAAGTGCACTCCATCAGGGCGGAACAGCCCGGGGCATCTCTCCTCTATTAGGTCATGCGCGATGGCGCATCCCCCTATGGACCCCATGAAGCGGGCCATCCATCTGTTCACTTTTCTTCTAGTCCTCTCCACTGCCCTATGAGAGTTTTCGCCCCTCCACACTCGTCGGGGTGTGATGTGAGACCATGCCAATAGTGTCTCAGGAAATGTGTTTGCCAGCGTTAGGAGGTCGCCTTGCATCCTCTTGGTGAGCTCAACGCTGCGTGTGGATGCGAGGTCGTTGCCTCCCAAGTGGATCACAATTATCGCTGGATTCCCTGCGGATCTCCCCCTTTGGAGCAAGGACGGCATTAGCTGGTCCCACACCATACCCCGTCGTCCCAGCCACAACACGGCCACCTCTGCACATGGAAGACCTAGGTTCAATCCCATTGGTCTACATCGCGCCCTCTTCTGTGCCCAGTGAACAAATGAATGGCCACACATCCACACTTCACGCGGCCCTCTGTCGTAGCCTATTCCTGCATGGAGCACAACCAGAAATTATGATTATAACAGTATCTATCCTTGCAATGTACATTCACTTAGTCACATTTCTTTTATCCCCGCCACCCGCTCATAGTCCGTTACTACCGTCTTTAAATGGGGCATGTATCTATTCAATTCTCTTTTTTTTTTTTTTTTTTTTTTAAGTTGCCCCCCTGGCCCTTACGGCGCTGGACGTATATACAATTTGTATCTATCCGAGCGCCATTGGCCTATTTTCATTATCTGCTCTCGAGTCATTCCGATGTTGGCCGCCGTAGAAGCAGCCCCAATACGAAAGGAGTGCGAGCCGTATAAGCTTGCATCCCTTCCAGTGCGTTCGATTATGAGCTTGAGTACTCTGCTGAATTGAAAACGTGATAAGGGTGTTCCATTGGCGTGTATGAACCAATGGTGATCTGAGTGCGCCCTTACTTGTTGGTATGCTAACGCATTTTGGACTGGGCATGACGGGTCATTGTGCATGGCCGACAACACTACTTGCGCCCCTTTTCCTTCCGTGTCAGTCTTGGACTTGCGTAACTGCAATACTATCGCTCTGGTGCGTATGCACACATCACGCTTTACTAGCCCTCCTCGTGGGGTCATTTGCTCTGATGCTGATGACGCTACTAACTCCCCTACCCGGAAGGCTCCGTAGAAGGCCCAGGAGAAGGCGCATCTAAACAACCTCGTCTCGTAGTCGTCGTAGCACACTAGGCTGGTGAGTACCATCAGTTGTTGGAGCATCTGATGCGTGATCGGGCGGCGTTTGTCCGTCTTCTGCGGCTGTTCCCGGGACCAGCCTCTCATCACTTTCTGTACAATGAACCCAGCCGTGGGGCTCCGCTTCCCCATCGCCTTTGCGAAGAATGACACAGCCGCTAAACGGACCTGCACTGCGGCCTTTGTGCAGCCATTGGTTTTGCAGTGCATAATCCATCGCACTATTGTTGCCACTTTTAGTCTGTCTTCGAGCTGAATGAGGGCCTCACTGCAAAAAATCTGGTATTGCTCCCATGCCGCTATGTATCTGCGCCAGGTGTTCTCGGCTAATGCTCCCAACAGGAGCTCCCAGATCTCGGTGGACCAAACTCCCAGACTTGATGCGGGACCGCTGTCTTGACTCCGTCGGCCTCGGGCGCCAGCTGGTGAAACAGCCTGATCTTAGAACGAGAAAGAGCATCAGCAATGTTATTATTCTCACCCTTGATGTGGGTGGCTCTCAGGGTTATATTATGCGCCAGGCAGAGCAAGACTATCCTCCTTAAGAGCGCCACTACCCTTGGCGTTTTGGCTCTCATATTATTTATCGCCCACACCACCGCTAGGTTGTCGATGCGGAAGGTGATAGCCCTATTGGCGAGCTCGGGGGCCCAGATACAAAGGGATACCATTAAAGGGAACAGCTCCAAGAACGTGATGTCTCTTGTGATCCCGACACTGTGCCACTCCTTGGGCCATCTCTCTGAGCACCACGCCCCTTTATAGTATATGCCGAATCCGATCCCCCCCGAGGCGTCGGTGAAGAATTCCAGTTCGGCATTAGATATCGGGGGCGCTTGCCAGAAGGCCAGGCCGTTGAACGCTCGAAGGAAATGCAACCAGACCTGGAGGTCTTCGCGCATCTCCCTGGTGACTCTGATGCGGTGGTATCTCTTTGCGATACCTCTGGTTGCCCATGCCAGCCGCCGGCAAAACACCCTCCCCATGGGTATCACCCTGCACGCAAAGCAAAGGAGGCCCAGCATGGACTGGAATTGCTGTAGTGTCGCTTTTCGCTGGCTGTGCAATAGGTGCATCTCTTCACTCAACTTGAGCACTTTTTCCACTGGCAAGCGCGGCCTGTGTGCAGGCACATCTATTTGTATGCCTAGGAAAGTGAGGACACTTTTTGGGCCCTCTGTCTTCTCCTTTGCTAACGGGATCCCAAACTCTCGTGCCGTCTGCTCGAAGATATCCAGTATCCTTTTGCAGTCGTCCCGGTCTTTTCCCACGAATAGGAAATCGTCCAGGTAATGCACCACTGTATTGGGGCCGGCCAGATCTTCGACCACCCAGTGTATGAAGGAACTGAATTGTTCAAAGTATGCACATGATACTGCGCATCCCATGGGTAAACATTTGTCATAGAAGAACTCTCCATTGAACGAGAAGCCCAACAGTGGAAAAGATTCAGGGTGAACCGGCAATAGGCGGAACGTGGACTCAATGTCCGCCTTCGCTAGTTGCGCTCGGGGCCCCTTACTTCGTATGATTGTAATCGCTTGGTCCATGGTTGCATATTTAACTGAGCATAATGCCGGATCAATGTAATCATTGAATGACTGTCCTTCGGGGTATGATAGGTTATGAATTAACCTAAATTGTCCTTGCTCCTTTTTGGGTATCACTCCCAATGGGGAGACTATTAGGTCCTTGAATGGGAGTGACTGGAAGGGACCAGCTATTCTCCCCATACCTAATTCTTTTGCTATTTTGCTGCGGGTGATCTCGTTATGTTGTTGGACGGATGGTGGGTTTTTTAGTAAGCACGCTTGCTTTCTGTTCCTTAAGATTAGGGATGGAATGCGGAAACCTCGTGTGAAACCTTCTTCTATACTAATAGCTATATCCCGCTTAGGATATGCTCGTAGCCAAGGCCGCATACGCTCAAGGCTGATGGGTGTTGGTGCCACCCACCTCAGTGGCTCGCTGCGGCATTGCTCTGTATGGCTTTGCCTCTCTTGCCGCTCTACATGTGAGAGTGGGATGTCCTCCCCCGCATCCCGAGCAGGAATGCTTGAATTTGCACGGCTGCCAGTTACAACTCCCCGCGTTGTACTGCCTGCATGCTCGTCTCCCGGCCCACAGATTGGCTTGCCTCCCTTGGTTATTCTGAAAGGGCTGTTGCCATGTGGTGCTCGGGAGTGGCTGATGGAACCCGTCCTGACACAATGGCCTATTATGTGCCATTTCTTCTCCCCACATGTCCAGCACTCTATGGTGCCATGCTAGGGTGGGATCGTCGGCCATGTTCCTCCTGAACTTCACATCGTAGTTTAGCCAGGCCCATCCCCCGTATTGCTTATGTGCGCGAGTAATCGTGTCCAGGTACTTGGTCAGGTATGGGCCCGCTTCGGGTTCTTTTTCCATCACCACACTCATAAAGAGGTGGAATGCCGCCACCCAGTTGTTGATAGATTTGGGTATTTTTGGTTTCCTATCCCTCTCACTTCTTCTCTCCCTATCTTTACCACTAGTTGACTCATCCTCTTGATCCCTGAGTAGGAGAGAGAATATGTCAATATATTCTCTCCTCCAAATTCTCTTTTTGATCTTTTTGGGCACCGACACGGCCAGGGAGCTCACCCCGCAGCGTGGATCACGGCTCATGTCATGCCAATCCATCCGCGTTCTTTGGGCCGCTCCCGTCGGCGTGCATGTGTCGTCTTCACCCCTCTGACTTTGCCCCGACCAGGCCTCTCTGAGGGGGTGGGAATGTTTTGCGCTCTTCTTCCTCTTAACTTTCTTTAGTGCATAGCGCATCACATCTGCCCATTCAATGTCCCTATCACTATCTGAACTAGACCTATCTGATGATGACGTTGCTGACTCTGGCGCCCCCTTTTCGCCACCCGACTTACCCTGTGCTTGGTTGGTCATGGTTACGCTGGTGCTCGTCGATGGCACTTCCTGGTTCATAGAGCTCGATGCTCCCAACCGTTGCTTAACTGACTGCAGGCCATGCTGTGTAACCTGCTCCCGGACCATCTGGAGCAGGTCGTCAAGTTCTTGGTTCTGAGGCGGGGCCGCGTTCCCTGGTTGCTGTGGTGTCCTCTTCCTGGCGCTTTGACGCGGTTTTGCTGCTGCTGCAGGGGCCGTTGCTTCACGGCTAGCCCTCTGATTCCCTCTCGTGTTTTGTTCGGCCGCTGCTCGTGCTTTAGATGCCGCTGCTGCCTTCCGTGGCTCGCTGTTGCCTCGCGGCCGAGGAGCCTTTGGTGTTCCCTTCCTGGGCATTTCACCTTTAAGACAGAATGCTATGCAAAGGCAATACACTTACATTACTAACAAATCTAGTGCTATCTATAATCCCATGATCTCCCGGGCCGTTTTTTTTTTTTTTTTTTTATATAGCCTTACTAAGTAGTGGCCAGGGTAAAAGGCTGAGTTACAGTCATTCATGATGCCAACTATATTCCCGTCCCCTCGTAGCTACCCTTGCCCCTCTGGCCGCACTACATATATATCCACAATAGAGATCTCGCTCTCTAGACTACCCCTGTCTCCCTAGATTCCTCACGTGGACAGTATAGCTACATTAACTATGCAATTATATCCCCTTCTTGGTACGCATCCCCTCCTATGCCTATAATCCTTTATTTACTTATTCTATGAAGCATCAGGGCATGTGCGGCTTCTCACATCTCTTCCCTTGCTCCCCCCCCCCCCATCACTCCCTGCCCTCCCCCCTTTCATCCCCTGAGTCACCTCCTCACCTTCTGCTCTCTGGGCATGGCCCTGTGTAACTCGCATCTTGGCCGCTCACCAAGCTGTTTTATTTCTTTATTTACATATATTTATTTATTATTATTATTTTTTTTTTTTTTAATATTACCCTCTGTCCTTCACCATGCAGGTAAGCTGGATAGCTGACTGGCTGGCAGGCAGGCCCCTTCTCACTCTCCGTGTGCAGGCATATGGCCGCCACGGCCCCCCTCCCGCAGGTTTAAACTTACTATTCGTTTAGTGCTCATTTCTTCTTCCTCCCCCCTCCCTCCCTCCGTCTCTATATAATCCATATATTTCATACTTGCTGTTCTCTGTAAGGTTTATTCTTCTGCCTCTTTCCAAGAGTCTCGGCGATCTACACTCGCTCCTCCACGTGGAGGGGGTGGATCAGCCTGAGCACTCTTCTTCCCGATTCCTTCTCTCCGCTAATCCACGTGGGGGAGCTGGAAAGAGCCCTCTTTATTGCAATGCTCCCCTTCTACAGCTCCGGCCCTGTACCGCCGATCGGAGATGAGAGGATGATTTACTTAGTGCTGCTTGTCGTTCTGGCGGTCCTTCTTCATGTACGGAGGTGTCCGGCTTCTTCCTGTATGGAGGGGGGAGCTGGAAAAGAGACTGCATTCGCGCCGGGCGCGCTTTTTGAATGCGGCTCTTCGCCCGCCCCCCCCTCGCCTTCCCCCGCCCCTATTCTCGGCCGCGGCTCGCCGGCGCGTGCCTGTGCCCGGCCGCGCTGATTCGCGGCCGGGTCTTAACTTTGCACTTGTCCACATTAAATTTCATCTGCCATTTTGATGCTCAGTCTTCCAATTTATCAAGATCCTCTTGCAATTTTCCACAATCCTCTTGGGTTTTAACAACTTTAAATAGTTTTGTGTCATCTGCAAATTTGATAACCTCACTCGTATTCCACTTTCCAGGTCATTTATGAATATGTCAAAAAGCAGCGGACCCAGCACAGATCCCTGGGGTATACCACTATTCACTTTTCTCCATTGGGAAAATTGGCCATTTAGCCCAACCCTCTGCTTTCTATCTTTTAACCAGTTCTTGATCCACAGTAGTACACTGCCTCCTATCCCATGACTCTTTAGTTTTGCCAAAAGTCTCTGATTAGGGACCTTGTCAAAGGCTTTCTGAAAGTCCAGATACACTATATCAACTGACTCACCTTTGTCCACCTGTTTATTCACACTTTCAAAAAAACATAATAGATTAGTAAGACAAGATCTTCCTTGTCTAAAACCATGTTGGCTGTCTCCCATTAGGCCATGACTATCTACATGCTGAGTAATTTTATTCTTTATGATGGTTTCTACCATTTTTCCAGTACTGACGTGAGGCTCACCGGTCTGTAGTTTCCCGGATCACCCCTGGAACCCTTTTAAAAATTGGCGTTACATTGGCGATCCTCCAATCTTCAGGTATTACACAAAATTCACAGATTACTAATAGCAGGTCTGCAATCTCATATTTCAGTTCTTTCAACACCCTTGGATGTATACCATCCGGCCCAGGTGATTTGCTACTCTTCAGTTTATCTAATAGTTGTAATACATCTTCCCGATATATCGATATTTCCTTCAATTCTTCTGCACCTTTAAATACCACTTCAGTCATGGGTAACATCCCTACATCTTCCTCAGTAAAGACCGAAGCAAAGAATTCATTCAGTCTCTCCGCTATCGCCTTGTCGCCTTTAACTCCTCTATCATCTAATGGACCAACTGACTCACAGGTTTTTTTGCTACGAATGTACTTGAAAAAATCTTTATTTCGCGTTTTTGCTTCCGCAGCAAGCTTCTTCTCAAATTCTCCCTTTGCCTGATTTATCAATGCCTTGCATTTGACTTTCCAGTGCTTGTGCTGTGCATTTGACTTGCCAGTGCATGTACTACTTCCATGTTTGTCACAGCGGCGGAACACTTGATACAGGGTCTTACGGGGTCCTGAAACATGCATGTCGTGTGCAGTTTAAAAGCCAGGCTTTCATGGATTGGTTTCTTCAGCGCCGAGGACTAAGATAAGTTTTTCAAGCATATACAAAACATTTTTTAAAAAATGGGTGTTACATACCTTTGAGCAGGGAGTTATTTCTCTCGCTGTTCCAGTATGTTTAGCACGACAATCATATACTTTTTTGGTGGCAGGGGACAATATTCACTGATGACTTTTCAAATTGATACTTGCTGATGGGGGCAGTTTTCAAATCCAGTGAAAATCATTAAATTAAGAGCAAGGGAGAGGGAGTTTTCTAGAATCTTTACTTCAAGATAGCTATTAAATTTCAGTACCAGATATACTATGCATTGATGCCAGATGTACTTACCATTTTTCCCGTAGACATGAAAATGGGGATAATTCTTTAGTACATCTTTTTCAATGCGCATTATTGTAAAGAAACAAATGAAGGTGGAAAAAGGGAAAACAGAGCCTAGTAAAATAGAAAACAGAGAATAAAAAAATGACGAGCACAACACATGTGGGTGGTGATTGGATGTGGTGAGGGGTCAGACATCGAACTTCGGAAAGCATAAAAAGAAGGTAGGAGGCAAAGGAAAAAATGTTCCTTGAGATAGTCAAGAATGCAAAGAGATGTTGGAAGAAAGACAGTTTAACAATGCAAGAGAGATAAAGCTCAGTAAGAGTTGACAAAAAGGACAAGATGTTTGACAGCTTGAAAATGTAGATCAAGCAGCATAAAAATAAAGACAATTCCCTGCATTTGGCACTGAGAAATGAATTAATGCCCAAGAAAAGATTGCCTAAGCAACAAATGACAATAAAAGTGTGACTGAAGGTGACCAAAACAAAAAGAGTAGAGAGAAAAGACATGCTGTCAGTGAGGGCAGCTTTCTTCTGAAGTTTAGGAAAATAAAAGCAAGAGTACATACTTCAGGAAAAAGTAGCCATTAAAAAGGAATCAAACAATAATCAGAGAAATACTCAGCAGGATGGCTACTGAATAAAAATATATGGATAATTTAGCCATAGCTTTAAATGCATATTTAGAGCCAGGCGTGAAGGCTATATTGAGATAGGAACTGACACATCCATGGTGGGATGTACATAATTCTCCTGGTATTATACAAAGTCTCTACCAAATACGGAGCCTTTTGTAAAATGCTTTTTAAAAAACTGCTCCCGAAATCTGCATACTCCCCTCTCCCTCCCCCTCATACTAGCCAAGATCATATTCTCCGTGGATCTCTCAAAGCAGATTAGTACCAGCCACTCCCCCCCCCCCACTCCCAATATCTCCACACCCATCCAGGACATTGAAAATCTCCCAATGCCTCCTGAACACACCCGATATATTGAAGACCAAGCCCCCTGATGCCACCTCAGCAGTCAAGATCCCTTTATCGCCCTATCCAACCTGGAAAGAAGAATAATAAAGGGCCTTAGTGGATGATGGAGATGTGTTCTATGCTTCAAAGAGTTCGACTGATGGAACTTTCCAAACAGTAATGTGATATAAATGTCTGGATAGACATCTGTGTCATAGCTTTACAGTTGTCCTTTATGGAGTCCAGCTTTAGCTAGGCTACCGGCACTGACATGGTTCTGATATTAATAGCCTCAACCTGCTCTTCCAAGATCAAGCCCACCTGAATATAAATGAAGGAGATGCAATCTGCTAGCCATTTGAAGAGTAAGGGCCCGATATTTGAAAGGCAGTTACATGATTTACAGCCCGGTAAACTATGTAAAAGCCTTAACTGGGGATATTCAATGGCACTTACATGGTTAGTGCTGTTGAATATCCCCTTCTAACTCCCCTATGCACTCTGATGTTATTCGGTTAGCATCGGGGCATGACGGGGGCATTCCGGGGCGGAGAACAGGTGGCAACAAGCGCTAACTGGGCAGCAGCGATATTGCAGTGTACATTGAATAGAGAATATAATTGTTACATTAAACAGGAGTTTGCTTATATACATGGGAGATATCAAACAGGGGTTATATCAACTGGGTATATCAAATAGGTGTTGGCTTATGTACATGGGTCAGATAGGATCAAGCTTATAATATGTGGAACGGTATCTACTTATAGACATAGAGGACTAACTTATATATGAAGAGTGTCAGCTTGTATGTTCAGATGGGGGTGTGTGTGTTGGTTTCTGGTTGCATGGATGGGGGTTAGGGTATGTGGGTGAGCCAAAATGTTCAGTGACTAGATGTGTTTTGGGGCATTTGCAAAAGGTGAGTAGGTCACTGGTGTTTCTGATTTGGTTGGAGAGGGTGTTCCATTGGGAGGGTGCATGTAGTTTGAAGGATCATGTGCAAATGTGTTTATTGCTCTTTGTTTTGGCATGTGGGATAACCAGTGTGTTGTAATTGATTTATTAACCACTTTCTTAGAATGAAGTCAGAGCACACTGCAATAAAAAAGACATAGGGGCTTGTTTACAAAGCTGTTTCTGATCGTTATCGGAGCCGCGGCCCCATTGATTTCAATGGGGCCGCGGCTCCAATAATGATCAGAAACCGCTACCGCGGCTTTGTAAACAAGCCCCAAAGTTTGGGTGGAGCAATGCTTTTATTTGGAGGATTGACCCTTAATAGTATTACCACAAAATTAACGTTAGGGGTCATAGCTGCTATTTTGAACCTGAAAGGCAATGAGGTGGGAATAAAGAGGGGTCACTTTTGTCCCATCCACTAGTCTACAAGGGGGACCTTATAAGTGCTAGGGGGTGCTTGTGGTGAATGGGGGATTATATTATGGTGTCTACGGAGGGGTTCTTATTCTGATCGGGTGATGGGCTATTATCAGGGGGATCTTTATGCTTGGGGAGGGTATTTTTGGTACCTTAAATGGAGAGTGCCCACAATATCGACACAACGGTGGCATTAAATCCACCTTTGCTGTTCGCAGTCATGACAATTAGAATGCATTAGCTTGGGTGCATTGTCTGTGAAGTCCATGTCCATAATAACCCATCTCATTCCTGCTTCAAGTCACGCTAAGCAGTTAGTGTGGGATTTTTACCGTGCTGGTTGCTTTTAGCGCACAATACTGTTAGCCTGTTGTTGTACTGGCAGTTAGCATGCATTAAATGTCATGCTAATTACTTTGAGCACTTTAGTAAAAGACCACCAATCTGCTTATTTTGCACCATTGCAGCGGCTGGATCACTGCTTTCTAAATGATCAAGTTTTTCACTGTATACATACTGCAAGAACAGCACACCATTGGATAATCTGAGTTCTGCAATGAGTTAAGTAGTCTCACATGCACAAAACATACACTAGTCATTATGTTATACAAGCATGCTTGCAGATGGACATAGTCATTCAATAACTCCATATAACAGACAAAAATGTATTTGTTGTCCTGCTAAAGAAGGCGGGCCCAATATTTAAGAGGCATTTACACGGTTTACAGCCCAGTAAACCATGTAAATGCCTTAAATTGGGATATTTAATGGCACTTATATGGTTAGTGCCACTGACTATCTCCTTCTAACTCTGCTACACACCCTGATGCTATCTGGTTAGCATCAAGACATGTTAGGGGCAGGGCGGAGCGGAGGCAGCGGTTAGTGATCTGTGCCAAAATGATAGGCTAGGAAAACCCAATGCCGGGCTGTAGGGGACGCATAGCATGCCCTACTCAATATGGTGCTCGACATGCCTATGATTCCTCTTTGAGAAGAGATATCATATTGAGTCATTCTATAGTCACCAGAGCGCTCTGCCATCCTGATGACTGGCTTTCTATACTAGATGTATTGTGCTCATTTTATACCCCAAAATCTATAAATACAGATCTCAGTACAACCATACACAAATAGGTCACATCAACTATCTATACGTCCTCCATATACATACATACCTTACAATCTTAAGCTCAAATAATGGGAAAATTATTAAGGATAGGTAGAAGGACCTTCCAAGGTACATACTTCTTGGTACCAATGCCCATCTCACAGCACTGGCTGGAGAAAAAGACTGCCTTGACACTCAAATGAGAAACCTGGCAGGTTCTACTGTTATCATCTTCTTTTTCAAAAATAACTTGAGGTTTTGTAGGCAAGCCCTCCAAATTATCAGAAAGGCGGCACTGCAGCATGATAAGTTAAATTATTTCCATTCAGCAACACCAATACACAAAAGACTAAAACGTGATATAACCTTTTACCCACTTGATCTATGTGAAATGAATTTGCAATATTGTGTGTGGATCTGCAAGTGATTCTCCTGTTTTAACATCATTAAAAGCACAATACCCAGTTTCCTGTGGTAGTTCAAGAGTAGATTTTGCAGCATGAGTTTGAAAATTCAGCAAAAATGTTGTTCAAACTTTGTGCAATACTTCCATAAATTTGCATATTAAGAGGACTAGTTAATAAGTTGTGATAAAATACAGTACCATAGGTTAGTGAGTGGCACAGCAAATTTAAATTTACATTGCTGCAGCTGGAAACATTACATGTTCCTGGCCACAACAATGCAAAGAGCGAGACTGCTATTTTTTTAAAGGCCGAGGCTGGTGTTGAAAACAATGACCCCCTCCCCCCAATCTTCCAATTTCTTTTAGAATTCAGTCCTTAATCCCCAACCCCCTGATCTCCTTTACATTCAACCCCAAGCCTCCCAGGTGTCTTCCAGGTGATTAGTGGGAGGAGGACAGGAGAGATCCCTGGCTGTTCGTAGATTGGTAGCTCCCATCTTCAAAATGGTGACCAAAGTCCCCTAGCAGTGGTTGCACTACTACTACTAGGTCAAACTGTCAAGTAAAGAGCACCTTACAATGCTTATTTGTTTCTCTCTGCAACCCCAGTCTCGAAGTGACAAGATGTCTGCTGTTTGCTATCTGGTCATAGCTCTGGAATTCACTACTGCAAGATGTAAGGGATGAGAGTCCCCATCACAAATTTAAATCCAGGATCAAAACCTGGTTAGTTCCCTGATGTTTGGGGAATATAGTTAGCCTCCCAGCAGGTGATATACATTTTTTCCCTTTCCTGCTTTTGTGACTGCCTGCAAACTTAAATAGAATATAACATTTAACTCACCCAGCAGATCTGCCTGTGACTTTACTACGTTTTGCTCAATAACTGTCCTTTCTTGATTCTCCTTCTTATTTTCAATCTGCACCTGGCAATTCCATTGCAAACCATTTTGATGTTTTGCAATGAATGGTGGTATACCAGATGTATCAAATGAAAGAATAACGACAGAGATTACACCTATTTTATTACCCCATAATTTGTACTCTAAGATGGACTTTTTTTTTCTAGATAAGCATACTTTTCCTCAAGTCAATGGGGCATGAACAGTTCCTGTCATACGGTCACAGCATGTCCCTACCGTAGTAAATATCACAAAGAGGCTAACAAACATCCATATGGGCTGGTACTTGATTGCTTTCTCTGAAATCCTGTAATCCATGAGACCATTGGGAACTGTACTGAAGATTACTTTGAGATTAATGATACTGGAGATGTATCAACAGGGATTTCATGGGATATGGCCAAAGCAGTTATACGAAGAAGATTTAGAACAAGTATAGCTAAAAATGAAGAACTTCCATTCAGATGAGCGTAAAGCATGGAGGAATATGATAAGGATAGGAAACTTAAATGTTAGTTTTCAGCATATTTAAAGAAGGAAGTGAGTCACAAGTGAGCTGTATTTATATACAGGATGGCCCAAAAAAAGTGAGAACATCTCATAAATTCAAAGCTTAAATAGTTTACTTATTTACCTTTTTTAGCTATATAACATCTTTATTTCGACAATTTCCGGTCGCCATCTTTTTTTTTAAATTTGTCAATCGTTTAAATGTCTTTTTGAATTTTTAAATAACTTATATGCTACGAGATGTTCTCACTTTTTTTGGGCCACCCTGTATATTCTCAGTGGAAAGATTGGGGAAATTTTAAGGCAGAATCAGCTAAATTATTGTTGGCAAAATGGAATAAGACTGATCAATCTACTTTATGGGCTAGTTTGTCAGTGCATCCATTTTGTGGAGATGTTTCAAATACTGGTAGGAAAATTTGTGAAGCATTTGGTGAGCTTTTATTGAACATTCTATTCCTCGGAATTACAGAAGGCTGAAGGGGATATGGGAGATTTCTTAAATCTAGCATTATTTATCTTATCCAGTGTATTCCTGGACCAGTTTGGAAGCAGGGATTATGACTCAATAAGTTGAACTGTTTATGAAATCCCTTAAAGCTGGTAAGAGCCCTGGAACAGATGACTTCTCCCTATCATTTTATAAAACCTTATCCATTAACTTGACTCAGACTGGCTGCTTTTAATAACATATTAGAGAAGAAAGAAATGGCATACTCTATACTTATGGAACATATTTCAGTCATTCATGATGGAGATAATGTTATAAAGCTTTTTCAGGGTATAAAGACTATTTGGAATACAGAAAAGGGCTTTTATAAAATTGCATGACCTATACAAGGGCCAAACAGATTGCCCATCCTGCAGAGGTGTTCTCAGGAATGTAGTCTGGATGGAGCGGGGGTTGAGCAGAAGAGTAGCCTAGTGATTGGTTGGGGGGGGGGGGGGGGAACCAGGGAAGCCAGTTTCAAATCCCAGCGATGCTTCTTGTGGCCTTGGGCAAATTATTTAACTCTCCACTGTCTCAGGTAAAAACTTAGGGAGCTGGTTACTGAGATATGCTACTGTCAATGCTCATTTTTATCGTTAACATGGGCTATTAGTAATGAGGTCCCATTGAATAACATGGGACCTGCACTAAAATAACATGCATTATTGTAAATTAATACATGTTAGCACACCTTGGTAACTAGTGCCCTAGATGGCTAGTACTCTGAGGACAGAGAAACACCTACTGTACTACAGTATAACTCACCTAGAATTACTACTGGAAAGGCAAGAGATAAGTGCATGCATCCAAATAGACACCCTCTAGAGCAACTCTTTAAAAAAATACAAAGAATTGCAATGCATGCACGCATGTTATAAGATAGGTAGGCGCATGCATAGAGTGCATGCAAACAGTTACAGCATCTTCAGAACAAGTGTAAATTTGTTCATGGGAATTTGCACTAGTGGGACTGGTTCTGGGTGCCTATTTTATAAAGGCACATACATGCTTATGTTGCCGTTTCAAAGTACACATAAAATAGGGCCCCTTTGTGATACTGAAATGGGGAGTAAGGACGTTGTGAAATGTGGGTTACACAAGAACATATTTAGGATAGCGTTCAACGGTGGCAGTCAGCGATGTTTCTAAACGCTGGCTTCTACGATTAAATTATACCCAGATATTCAATGCCGGTATTCAGTACTGCTGTCACCACCAGCAGTGATATTTAGCCACTATCTACATAGAGAACTTAGGACAGCTTTTTTTACTGTCCCAGGTTATACAGATAGAGTTATCCAGATAGCAGCACTAAACATCAACATTATCCAGATAAGTGCTGGCTCCTCCTCAGCTCCGCTCCCAGACTATCCCGGCATTATCCAGATAGTGCTGAGTGATATTCAGTGACACTGTCTGGAGAGTGTCACTGAATATCACTCTCAGAGACCCTTGTCTGTAGAGCAGGGTCTGCTAGCTGTTTAAGTGCTTTTGAAAATTGACCCCATTATTTTTAAACTGATATTTATATCCTGACCAAAATCTTAGCATATAAACTAGGGTATTGACTTCCTTCCCTTTTCCTTAAAAAGAAAACAGGTTTTACTACACGCAACCAGGGAGCTGATATACTCTTACAATTACATAATAGAATACACTGGGATATATTGTGGGAAACTGGATGCTGAAAAAATGACAATAAGGCCCTTTTAAACACTACTTTGTAGATGTTTGGGCTTGCACCTAATTTTTTGAAACAAGTGAAGGAAACAGGTTATGAATCTACAGTATATCAGAGTCTAAGTGGTATGCTTACTAAAGCGTGAATGGCTTTTGCCGCTAACGCTGGGCGAAAACTGCAAAAAGCTGGCATTAGCTGCAAAGGTCCTGTGGTATGTGCAGGGGGCATTCCCAGTATTTCCTCTGCAGATACCCTGGAGAGACCACTAGGATCACAGGGGGGCCAGCTTTGCACATGCAACTATCGCCACCCATTAAGGTAGTGATAGTTACATCTGCAAGGCCTACAGAGAGCAAAGCTATAGCGCGATGTGAGCAATCGCAGTAGCTGCTCAAAATTGGAATACCCACTCTCCACTCATATCCCACCCATTTAAGCAGCCGCCATGGAAAATGCAGCTATCACTGAATTACTCCTGTGTTTGTTGTCTTTGTGGCATGACGATCCACGGTAGTGCAGAAAACATAAGATATGCCATACTGGGTCAGACCAAGGTCCATCAAGCCCAGTATTCTGTTTCCAACCGTGGCCAATCTATGTCATATGTACCTAGCAGTTTCCCCAAGGGACACAGGTTCCACAATGCTTGTATTTGTTCAAGCATTGATATCCTGGGTCCCTTCTTAATAATGGTTTATGGACCTTTCCTCCAGGAACTTGTCCAAACCTTTTTTAAACCCAGCTACACTAACAGCCTTTACTACATCCTCCGGTAACAAATTCCAGAGTTTGATTACACGTTGAATGAAAAAATATTTTCTTTTATTAGTCTTAAATAGTTTACCTTGTAGCTTCATTGCATGTCCCCTAGTCTTTCTATATTCTGATAAGGTAAACAATCGATCTACGTTTACCCGTTCCACTCCGTTCATTAATTTATAGACTTCTATCATATCTCCCCTCAGCCGTCTCTTTTCCAGGCTAAAGAGCCCTAACCTTTTTAGCCTTTCTTCATAGGAGTATCCTTCCATCCCCTTTACCATTTTGGTGGCTCTTCTCTGAACCTTTTCTAAAATCGCTATATCCTTTTTAAGATACGGCGACCAGAATTGCACACAATATTCAAGGTGCGGTCTCACCATGGAACGATATAGAGGCATTATAATATCTTTTGTTTTATTTTCCATTCCTTTCCTTATCATACCTAGCATTCTATTTGCTCTCTTGGCCGCTGCTGCACACTGGGCCGAGGGTTTTAACATGGTATCCACAATGACGCCTAAATCTTTTTCCTGGGTGGTAGTTCCTAATGTGGAACCTTGCATCGTGTAACCATAGTTTGGGTTGTTCTTCCCTAGGTGCATAACCTTGCACTTGTCCACATTAAATTTCATCTGCCATTTTGATGCCCAGTCTTCCAATTTATCAAGATCCTCTAGGAATTTCCACAATCCTCTTGGGTTTTAACAACTTTAAATAGTTTTGTGTCATCTGCAAATTTGATAACCTCACTCGTTATTCCACTTTCCAGGTCATTTATGAATATGTCAAAAAGCAGTGGACCCAGCACAGATCCCTGGGGTACACCACTATTCACCTTTCTCCATTGGGAAAATTGGCCATTTAGCCCTACCCTCTGCTTTCTATCTTTTAACCAGCTCCTGATCCACAATAGTACACTGCCTCCTATCCCATGACTCTTTAGTTTTGCCAAAAGTCTCTCATGAGGGATCTTGTCAAAAGCTTTCTGAAAGTCCAGATACACAATATCAACCGACTCACCTTTGTCAACCTGATTATTCACTCCTTCAAAAAAACATAACAGATTAGTAAGACAAAATCTTCCTTGTCTAAAGCCATGTTGGCTGTCTCCCATTAGGTCATGACTATCTACATGCTGAGTAATTTTATTCTTTATGATGGTTTCTACCATTTTTCCCGGTACTGACGTCAGGCTCACCGGTCTGTAGTTTCCCGGAACACCCCTGGAACCCTTTTTAAAAGATAGATAACATGCTTTAGTAAACATACTCCTAAGAAATTACCGCAAGGTAAATGAATTATTTTCCAACCCTTCCTTTTATCTAGAAAAAGATGAGGAGAAAGGATATTCAGCAGCAGTGGCTAGCGCTTGTAAAGCGCATAACTGGTGCCACTGAATACTAACCCCAGATATTCAATGCTGGGGTCATATCTGCAGGGCTGGCCAAAGGGTCTCTGCCGCCCCCCCCCCCCTGGCTGATGCTGCCACCCCCTCCCCCCGCTGATGCCACTTTCGCCACCGCAACACCCCCAGCTGCCGCCGTGATTCCGTCTTGGGAGGGGGAGGCAGGCAGCGGCTGAGGCAGCATTTTCAAAAGTGGTGGCTGGCGACAATGTGCACAGCTCACTACTGGGCCCTAGGCTCCTAAATCCAATCCTAGTAGTACACAAATGCCAATGTACACAATTACACTGGCTCCAAAGAAAGTAAATTTGTCCATATACTTTATATGCGTGTATATTTTTTATTTTATTTTTATTTACATTCTCTTATATACCGCGCTATTTTGCATCAGTGTGGTTTACATTGAACAAACTGAAATTACATTGAACAGGGCATTATAACTTGGAGATAACTATTTTACAGGGAACATGGGCTATGGAGGGTTAAGTGGCTTGCCCAAGACCACAAGGAGCACCTGTGGGACTAGAAGCCCACAAATTAGGGTTGCCAACCGGCCGGTTTTCAGCCGGCCTGGTCGGTTTTTCCATGGCCAGGCCGGCTGCCGGCACAGTTGTAAAACCGGCCATTAAAAAGCCGTTTTTTTGCTCTGGCCGCAAGATCGGGAGCGGCCAGAGCAAAAAACCAGCTTTTGTGCCGAAGTCCGCGGCGCGAACGCGATCGCGATTCCCTATAGCAGTGCAGCCGCTGGTTCTGCTTTGTACAGAGCAGCGGCTGCACTACACTTACATTGAAAAGTAAAGAGAAACTGTGTCAGGAGCCCTCCGATCATGCAGAGCCCGAGGAAGTGATGTCATGGGGGCGGGCTCCTCACAGGCTGTCTTTCCTTTTCAAATTAACTTTAGCTGCAATAAGGAAAGGAAAGACAGTGTAGTGCAGCCGCTGCTCTGTACAAAGCAGAAGCAGCGGCTTGGGCAGAGGGGGGGGGGGTGTGAGTGTACCAGCAGGGGGGGGGGGGGTGTGAGTGAACCAACAAGGGGGGGGAGTGTGAGTGAACCAGCAGTGGAGGGGGGGGGTGGTGTGAGTGAACCAGCAAGGGGGGGGCGACGGTGTGAGTGAACCAGCAGGGGAGGGGGGTAAGTGAGTGAGTGACCCAGCAGGAGGGGTGAGTAAGTGACAGGGGGGTGGGTGAGTGAACCAGCAGTGGAGGGGGGGGTGGTGTGAGTGAACCAGCAGGGGAGGGGGGTTGGTGTGAACCAGCAGGGGAGGGGGGTTGGTGTGAGTGTTTGATTCCTATTCAAGAGAATTACTTTATATATAGTCAATATAGGCACAGAGGTAAATTTTTTAAACATTTTCTAATGGTGGTGTGCCTTGTGATTTTTTTCATGAAAAAAGTGTGCCTTTGCACAAAAAAGGTTGAAAAACACTGCTCTAGTGGGATTTGAGCCCCCCACCTTCTGGCTTGAAGTACCTTGCGCCAACCACTAGGCCACTCCTCCACTCAATGTATATGTGGATTTTATAAAATATACACGTATATCACAATACGAACTCTGCTCTGACCGAAATATGCCCTCAAACACCTACATACAAATCAGTAGCTGTACAATTTTCATGACTGTACTTTTTGGAGAGTCACTTTATAGTCATTTTAGCTCATACGTGAGTAAATGGTTTCTTATAAAATACTGTATGCACATTGCCATGAATGCATTACTTTGTTAGAAGGCGTAAGTAAGGATGCAGTCTGGGCATTGTGCGGACGGAGTTCGCAAGTGTATGTGCTATAAAATATCTTAATCTACTTGTGTACCTTTTGTTTGTTAGTCATACCTGCTCGAGAGCAGATATAAATCTGCACCTGCATTTACGATATGATCTCTGCTTCTTATGCTATTATTTTATAAAGACACAGAGATGCCCATGCGTCTTTTTAAAATAGTGCCTATGTAGGCACCTACAGGGCATCTTAAACTAGATGTACTCTTATAAAATTACTCTCTTTATATTTGTATGCTGTTGCCTGATTTTATAAAAGCCCTTTTCTACATTTACAAATACGTTTATACACAGAAAAGGCTTTATAACATTTCCTCCTTCCCTGTGGTGTAAATTCTGCCCCAATGGCTCATCAGTGCAGGGGAGACCCCAAGGAGGTAGGGGATCTACTTGCAGCTCCTTGTGGATCTTCTGAGGTGGCTTTCCCCCACTCTGGGGGACCCTTTCAAAATTATTGCTTGGGAGCCCATAATTTGAACTTCTGCCATTGCCCCTTCCAGTATAAGTCTACTGTAGATGTCCACTTTAAGTAACATGGTATTAGAAATACTAGTCTGTATCCATGGGTATATCTGCAGCAAGATGCCAGTGACTCGACGGAATTTGTGCCGCCTATGGTAAATTACCTGTGCATGCTTGCAGTTCTTCACTTTTCAACAGAAGATGCTTTAGAGCAGAGACCATTAAAACAATTTGTAGTCTACAGAATGTTCTACGAAAAGTACAGAGTTTTTGAGGGCCCCCAAAGATCGCTCACAGAAATTTCCCATACTTCAGTAGTTTGCTACTAATCAGAAAAAAACGTACTAATGAAATTAAGATTTAGGAAACAATGCAGCATTAAAATCCACTGTGATATAGATGCAATTAATCAGATTCGAACTTTTGCTTAGCAGAAATCAAGAACATAATGGGGACCATTTACTAAAAGGATATGTTAACATCATTAATACATTTGAAGGAAACTTCAGCTAAAGGCAGAGCCTCTTGTAAAATACATGCAAAGACATGCACAATGATGTCTTCCCACATCCAGTGGGCGCTGCGATTTTAAAACTCTGCACGTGAGGAAAGAAATCTGCAGCTTTATTTCATCTGTGTGCAGGAGGCGCTTTTTAATCTGATAGCCAAGCATAGTAGCAGTCCTCCCATCCCACTGATCACTCCCATGATATCGCTCCCCCACCAGGCACCCTCTGCATCCAGTCCTTCCTGAACCACTGACATCCAATCAAGCATTAAGATCCCTCAGCCTGTATCACATTGCGTGAATGCCATCGAGAAGAGAATTTTACATTACTATACATTGCATTCAAACACTATTGCAAATGAGCAAGATTTTAAAAATCCATTCACCTACCCACTGTGCAGAAGAGACTTCTGCATTACTATAAACTGTATTCAGACACGATTGCAAAAGTTGGGCCTGTGTCTTTAACCCTAAACAGGGTCTGGAGGGGGGAGGGAAGGAGGGAGAAACACAGGTTTGAGGAGGAGTAGAAATGAAGACTGAGGTGTAGAGAGTAAAGGAGGAAACAAGAGATGAGTGAGCTGTTGTGGAGGGGGAAAAAGTGAGGAAGGTGGGGACTGAAGGAGGAGAGAAAGGCAGAATTCACCACAAAACAAATGCAGTTATGAGTAATTCTACTGGGGCAGTAAAAGCACATAGTGAATGTCTTTCATTCTTGCCAAGAAAGAAGGGGAAGAAGTTTTCAAAATCTACAAGCGTGGATAAAAACAATTATTCCAAGGCAGGGGTAGGAGATGGTGTTGTGAGCAACCTGCTTTTAACATATTAAAGAAGTTGAGCCTCAAACTGGCACCTAAGTGTGTGCAGCGCACGGTTATTTTAGACATGTTTTGAGAAACACGGGATGGACCATGTATACTAAACATTCACATGTGCTATCAGCCACTGAGTCATAGGACTAACACGGGTGCTGCAGCAGATGGAACGCACAAGCATTTAGTAAAAATACAACGCTAGATTTTATTCAAAAGACCACTGTTAAAAGATTAAGGACAAGCATTCAATACCTGAAAGTTTTCACTTTAAATCATATGATAGAATCAGTTTTGCAACCTGCTATTTGAAGCCATACACTTTGTATTATAGTTTTTATTCTTTATAAACCATTTTGAATGTCCTTTTTGAATGAGAAAGGAGACCAAACAAGCAGGTACATAAAAGAGACTGGCGGTGATCCAATTCAGATAAAACCTCTTTTATTAGCCCCTACGCGTTTCGGCTGAAAAGCCTTCTTCAGGGGGTCTTTGGAAGGAACACACCTCAAAAAATAATAACAAATAAACATCATAACTGAATTGCATAATCAGATAAGTCAAACAACCATATCTAAAAAACATAAGACAATAAAAGGAGAGGAGGATGAGGAGGACAAACAAAAATAATAATAAATAATGCTAAAATGATGCCTTTTTTGTCTCATAGTACACAAATATGACCACTAGAGATAAAATAATAAATAAATAATAAGTTGATTTTTCTAATAGTATAAAGTTGAAATTTTTTTTATAATAGAACTATCATAAATGATAAAAAAGGATATCTAAAAACATCTTCTAAAAAGAGAAAGGCACTGCCATTAAGAGTCTTTAAAATCTGTATGATGTGGGAAACAGCATACCTAAAAAGATGAACATTATTATATTGTTCATTGTACCAGTAACTGGTTTTGTTTAAATCCATGAGACGGAACGTCTAAACACTAATGAAAATGACTCATAATAGCTTTGTAGTAGAAACGTCATAGCAATGGTATTTAAATCTATGAAACAGAACACCATAGTGGTTAAAGTTTACTAAATCAAATTAAATAATGTGACATTTATCAGATATTGTAAAAACTGATACATCATATCTTTCATATCAGGAACGATATCAAAAAAACAAAGGAGATCAGAATAAATGTAAATGACAATCAAGGATTGCACCAATATCGAATTGTTCAGTATCTCCAATGAAGAGACGCTAAAGCAGACTATATAAATATAGATAATTAAAAACAAAAAGGCTTCAATATTTTACGTTTATGAAGGAACACTCTGCTAATGAATATTTAAGGCTTCAATGTTTTACGCACTCTTTTGTGTTTGTAAAGAAACCTTCTGCAGTTGAAAACTTGAAACTACAAGTGGATGCTTGTTTAAAGAAGGTGAGAATTTTGCACGATTGTAGAGAGCAAAATAAACATCCGTCTCATGGATTTAAACAAAACTGATGCAATGAACGATATAATAATGTTCATCTTTTTAGGTATGCAGTTTCCCACATCATACAGATTTTAAAGATTCTCAATGGCAGTGCCTTTCTCTTTTTAGAAGATGTTTTTAGATGTCCTTTTTTATCATTCATGATAGTTCTATTATAAAAAATTTTCAACTTTATATTATGCCTTCATGATTTTTCTAATAGTAGAATTATTTATTTATTATTTTATCTCTAGTGGTCATATTTGTGTACTACGAGACAAAAAAGGCATCATTTTAGCATTATTTATTATTATTTTCGTCTGTCCTCCTCATCCTCCTCTCCTTTTATTGTCTTATGGTTTTTAGATATGATTGTCTGAGTTATCTGATTATGTAATTCAGTTATGCCTTTGATATTCCATTTATGTTTTTAACATTTTTATCATTTATGTTACAGAGTTGATCTACATCTTTTATATAATTTACATTTTGTTGTATATGTCCAGGAGCACTAATTCAGTTTTATTAGTTTCCACATTCTTATTATATTTATTGTTATTTATATGTTTTTATAATTAATTGATTTTAAATTGTTTATTATTTATGTTCATATCTGATGTTTATTTGTTATTATTTTTTAAGGTGTGTTCCTTCCAAAGACCCCCTGAAGAAGGCTTTTCAGCCGAAACGCGTAGGGGCTAATAAAAGGGTTTTATCTGAATTGGATCACTGCCAGTCTCATTTTTGTACCTGCTTGTTTGGTCTCCTGTGTCAGAGTGTAGGTACTTCCTGCTCTCTTTGGTTTTCTATATTTCCTTTTCTTTTTGGATGAGAAGACATTATAAAAGCACTTTTCAATAAATAAATATACTTCTGGAGTAAGAAGAGGCTCCTTACATTTAAATGAAGCTTATTTGTCCAGTGTCCAATTACTTTATATTCCGCAGTTTTGTTCTTGATTTGATACTGATAAATATCGTAACGTCCAGGTGCGTCCCCATTTTCATTAAAAATAACAGGCGTTCCAGCACTTCCTGTAAAAAGTCAGTAAAGGTTTATTAGAATGGAGATATTTATCAAAATACTTCTCTGTGTTTCTCTTCCACAGACACCGTCATGAAATACGAGAATGCCTAAACGCAGATCACATAAGAGAAGGTAGACTCTATGTGCACTTATTAAAGTCTGTGGTCATGCAATTTTGCACAAGCAAATAAGCTTCATGGGCCGATTTTATAAGGAGCATGTGGAAAGTTACATGCTATTTACGCACCAAAGTCCCTATTTTAAAGAACCCCCTTGATGGGTAATTTTAGGAGCATCCACACAGTCAATGCGCTTTATACCACGTGCATATCCAGGGCCTATTTTATAAAGCGAAGCACACATGTGCTTTACTTTGTAAAATAAGGGCATACTTACACACCTTAACCTAGTTGTGGCAGTTATGCCTGCTCTAGAAGAGTCATAAACGCCCACACATAGTTTTCAGAAATGTGTGTACATTATAGTTTTCTAAAACATGAGTATAAACTGAGGCCCCATATATGCTCCGCCCAAGCTGTGTTACATAAGAACATAAGATATGCCATACTGGGTCAGACCAAGGTCCATCAAGCCCAGTATCCTGTTTCCAACAGTGGCCAATCTAGGTCATACATAACTAGCAGTTTCCCCAAAAGACACAGGTTCCACAATGCTTGTATTGGGTCAAGCATTGATATCCTGGGTCCCTTCTTAATAATGGTTTATGGACCTTTCCTCCAGGAACTTGTCCAAACCTTTTTTAAACCCAGCTACACTAACAGCCTTTACTACATCCTCCGGTAACAAATTCCAGAGTTTGATTACACGTTGAGTGAAAAAATATTTTCTTTTATTAGTCTTAAATAGTTTACCCTGTAGCTTCATTACATGTCCCCTAGTCTTTCTATATTCTGATAACGTAAACAATCGATCTACGTTTACCCGTTCCACTCCGTTCATTAATTTATAGACTTCTATCATATCTCCCCTCACTTGTCTCTTTTCCAGGTTAAAGAGCCCTAACCTTTTTAGCCTTTCTTCATAGGAGCATCCTTCCATCCCCTTTACCATTTTGGTGGCTCTTCTCTGAACCTTTTCTAATAACGCTATATCCTTTTTAAGATACGGTGACCAGAATTGCACACAATATTCAAGGTGCGGTCTCACCATGGAATGATATAGAGGCATTATAATATCTTTTGTTTTATTCCTCCATTCACATGCAATGGGACTTATGCGCATGCTTGCAGAATAGCAGCTACCCAAACTGCACCTTAAATGCACATAAGTCCTTTTAAAAGGGACATGCACATAAGTACCGCATAACCTTCCATGAGCTCCTTATAAAATCGGCCCCTACATGTGAAAAATCTTTATAAAATGACCCCCACATGATTTCAGTATATTAAATAGAGCTGGCACGATCAGTGGCTTAAGGGGCCTGTTTAATGAAGTGTGGTAAATGTTTGTGCTTACTGTGCAAAACCTTTGCAGTAACTGTTCTGGGCATGATCAGTAGCTGCAGAGGGTAGACATTTGACGCTCAGATAGTGCACTAAGTGCAGTTACTGTATCTCACTGCAAAAAACGAAAACAATCCCACCTGATCAGCATCCCCACCTATCTCCCACTCTCTAAATAGCCCCCTCATCTTATATCTTTCAAGTCACCTTCTGTCCCCTGATAAGATCCCTGACATCATCTGTGCCCCCCAATCAGGATCTCGTCCCACTCCCAGCCCCCTGATCTTCCCAGCACTTCTAGGGGGTGTTCTGGTGAGTTAGTTTGGGGGGCAGTAGCAATCCATGGACACTCTTGCCCTTTTTCCAGCCTAGATGCAACATACTGGGCTGTGACATCTTAGGGTGGTCTCATGGTACTACTGCTAGGGGGTCTAGCTACCAAATATGGTTTAGTGCACTCTAGTAAACAGGCCCTAAGTTAAGCAAAAGCACCATCACTTAACCTAATTCATATTTTCAGCACTGCTGCCCATGTAAGTGTAGGGCGAAGAACACGTTGTCACAGTCTGTTTTGCTTCAACCTCCTATTTAGGAGACTGAAACTAAATGGGTAATATCTAGGACCACCTCTGTCCTGCTCCTTACATGGTCCACAATTTTATGAATAATATCTTGTCATTTAGCAAATTAAATGGCCTTGTACCATCTGCATAAATTTTGAAAATATACACATAAACAAATAATGCATTCACTGGTCACTAGTAAACACTCGATTTGTTTTAAATATCAGCCCAGCAATTATTTGCAAATCATTTTTATTGAGGCATTTGAATAAAATTAACAGACATTACAACTTTAACAAACATTTTACACTAGTAAACCTGTCTAAACATGAGTTGTCCTCTACCCATGCTAAGGCTAATACAGCTGCTGTTAGGCTTGGGCTCATTTATGAGGCATTGCTATGCGACACTGCTAAAGAAAGAGGGCTCGAGTCTCGAGGCTCGAGCCCCCCCCCCCCCCCCCCCTGTTCCCATTCCCTGGCTCCTGTTGTCCCTGTGTTCCTTCCTTCCTATCTTCGACTCCACAATAGTCTAAAAAGGCACAATGCTGTAGGGAGGCGTGGGATGCCACAAGGTAACCCCTGTGGCCGGGGGGTAAGCCAAGCTCTCCCAGCAGCCCCCCTCCTCTGACCGTACAACTGCACAGCATTTGACATATCACTTTGCATGGTATATGTTGTTATTGTTTTTCCTAATATTAGCTGAACTTGAACTTGAACTTTAAGACTTACCCTTACCCAAACCCACACCTCCCACCTCCCCTCCCTACAGTGCACACACAATACTTCATTTCTACTTCAGTTACTACTGGCCATTCAGCCTTATTCTCAGTCCTCCCTGTGCCTCACACCACATATTATACATTCATCATGACACTTCTTATGGTTACAGTACTGCTTGCCCAGAGGGGCTCCCACATAGCTAGAAATCGGTCCATGGCCTGAGAACTTAGCTGGCGGGCTGTTCTCTGCTCTAATTCCATCAAGTCGAAAAGGGCGTCCTCCCAGTGCTGTATCTCTGGAGCCTCCTCGGCCATCCATTGCTTTAAGATTGTTTTCTTGGCTATCAGGAACCCCCGTGTTAGGAAATCCCATAATACTGCCTGTGCTGCCCACTCACTCGAAAAGGAGCCCAGTAAGCACATCCCTGGGGATGGTTTAACTCTGCATGCCACCCACGTGCCCAGTTTGCCACAAACTTGCACCCAAAACATTTGCAGTTCTGGGCACGACCAAAAGTGGTGGAGCACGGTGCCTATGTCTCCCCCGCAGATCCCACATACCTTCAACTCTCTCAGACCTGCCTTATGTGCCCACACATTATGGGCGTAGACACACCAGAGCAGCTTATACTGCATTTCCTGGAAATAGGCATTTTCCATGGCTTTAGCAGCCTAGGGGAAAAGTCTCACCAGGCACTGAGCCATCAAGTCTGCAAGCCCTTCCTGACGCCACCACTGAGCTAAGTTCTCTAGGTGGTGAAGGTCCTGTGGTAAGCCCAGGAGTTTCTTCAAGCTGACTGTGCTCTCCCTGGCCTCCAAGGCATAAAGGGAATCACACAGTCCCCTCTGCTGGAGCACCTGTGGCTCTTTTTGGTGTACTGCATCCAAGTAGTACCTCACTAGCAGGGAGTAAAAAATGTCCATCACTGGTAGAGAAATTTGTGTTGCAGTTTATCAAAGGACTCCATTTTTCCTCCTGCTCCATTCGTAGGTCTACTATGTACCTAATACCTTGGGCACTCCACCTCCGCATGCAGGCATAGACAAGCCAGGGGGGAAGTCCGGGTGTCCCCGAAGCGGCAGCAGGCCACTTATTCTCCAAGATATCTAATAGTGACAACAGAGCACTTGCCAAGCCCTTTGCAGGAAACTTAAGTATAAGTCACCCCCTATGCCATCACCCCCACCCCACATGGGGGCATGCAATGCGTAGAGCGAGTATCGCTGTTGGTGCACATTCCATCGTATCTGCTACTATATCCTTGAGGTGCCTCGCAATACAGCACAAGTTGTATTCTCGCAATGATGGTACATGTAGGCCCCCCTCCTCCTTCCTGCGCTTCAGTACCGCCAAGGCTATGCACGGGCTCCCCCCCCCCCCACCACCACAGAAAACATTATAGCTCCTGCTCTAGAGCCCACCTGCTTTGTCACCCACAATGGGAGGTGGCGCAGACATAGTACCAGCGTAGCACTTCCATCATTTTGAATAGCGCAATTTGCCCCTTTAAGGACACAAGGAGCCCCATCCACGTCCGCAAGCATTGTTTTGTCTGTGTCAGTAACGGCATCACATTGTAGGAATACAGTGACTCCAAATTTGCTGTCAGCTGAATGCCAAGATAGCGTGAAGACTGCTCTGCCCAGACAAAGGAGAAAGGGCCCTGCCATGCCTGACAGACCCGGCCGCCAACATCCAGCGCCATAGATTTACTGCTGTTGATATGCAAACCCGAAAATTTTCCATATTCCTTTATCAGCTGCAGGGCTGGGGGCAATGAGGTTGCCAGCTCCCGCAGACATAACAAAAGATCATCAGCAAAGGCACTAACTTTCACCATCTCTGGACCCAGCTTGACCCCCTGCACTTGCACCTCTGCCTGAAGCGCCCTTAGTAATGGCTCAAGGGATAAAACAAAGAGCAACGGGGCAGAGGGCATCCTTTTATTTACCATTTATTGCCACTTGTGCTTGTGGTTCTGCATAGAGGGTCTGAACCCATCGCAAAATTCCTCAGTGAACCCAAATCCATTTAGAACTGTGAGGAGATATGACCAAGACACACGGTAGAAAGCCTTCTCAGCATCAAAGCTCACCAACAAGAGAGAGAGCCGGCTAGCTGTACAATGTTCCATGGCCAGTAAAAGTTTTGTGATGTTTGTTGTGGCACCCCTTTCCAGGACAAACCCTATCTGATGATCCCCTAACAATCTCGGGAGATAAGCATTTAATCTTCATGCCAAGATCGAGGCTAACAGTTTCACATCATAGTTGAGAAGTATTATGAGCCAATAGGAGGCCAGGTCTAAGGCATCCTTCCCCGGTTTAGGGATGAGGGTGATGGCCACGCATCGCATGTCCCGCGGAAAACTTCCCCTCACTGAGACAGCTGTGAACAGGTCAACTAGTGCTGGGGTTAGTTGTAGCTCTAACATTTTATAGTATTCTACTCTGAATCCATCCGGACCAGATTCCTTATGACGTGATCCCCTAATAAGTGGAGTGGAGGAGTGGCCTAGTGGTTGGGGCAAGGTACTTCAGGCCAGAAGGTTGGGGGTTCAAATCCCACTAGAGGACAGCAACCTTGGGCCAGAAGGACTAGGGTTTCTAGTCACACAGGTACTCCTTGTGGTCTTGGGCAAGCCACTTAACCCTCCATAGTCCATGTTCCCTGTAAAATAGTTATGTCCAAGTTATAGTGCCCTGTTCAATGTAAACCCCCTTGATATCATGAAAGGTGGTATATCAGAAATGTTAAATAAATAAAAGAATCCCTTGTTGTACCTCTTGCCCCATAATTGGTGCATTAAGAGCAGCTATTTCAGCTTCCATAAGTTGCAGTAAGCTTTCTCCTGTGTCCTGTCCCTTGGCTCTTCTGTGTAAAACATTTTATAAAATGTGCAGAATACCTCTGCTATACATGCAGGCTGATTCTGCAGCCGTCCTTCTTCATCCTTGATCACTGCCGCAAAACTTCACTCCCCCCCATTCGTGTTCTACTCTTGCGACTTGTTACCGAATCTATGGAATTGATGTTTATAATAATGCATAGACAGAATGGCTCAATGCTGGAGTAGTGCGTTTAGAGCTGCCTGGGTCATCAAGTAATCCTGCCGCTGTTCAGGTGTGGGGTGTCTCAAGAGGCATCGTTTCTGCATCTGCAGGGAGCACTCTAAGTGTACGATACTCTGATCTAAATGCTTCCTACACCCACTCATATAGGCTATAACTGCGCATCTCATCACCACCTTACTCGTTTCCCAGAAGAGTATCGGTATATTCCGTTACAGGTTGTTGTACCCTTCATACTCATCCCATTGGGTTTTCAAGGAGAGTCAAAACTCTTCACCATCCCATAGGAAACCCAGAAAGCGCCAGCTATAGTGTGACTCTCGCTGGCTCTCCCAATCCGTCCATACCATAGCATGGTCTGAGATATAGATGGGCTCTATCTTGACTCGCAATAGCCAGCTTAAGCTATCTGACAACACCAAAATGTAGTCCAAATGGGACCCCATGCCGTATGCCCTAGACATGTGTGTATAATCCCGACTGCCCAGGTGAAGAACACGACATGCGTCAACCAAGCCTAACATTCCACATAGCTATCCTATCCCTTTATTTGTCCAGCCCTGCACATGAATATTTCCCAAGCAATCCAAAGCTGGGTCATGGGGGCAGTTGAAATCTCCTGCCATGAATATCTGTCTATGGGAGTCTGAAGCAATCTGCTGGCGCACCTTTTTAAAAAAGGAGTGATCATATTCATTGGGCACATATATATTTCCAACAATATATTCTCATTATAAAGGGTGGCATGCAAGATGACAAAACACCACTGTTTCCTGACCCATTATTTCTAAAGGTATGCCTGTTTTATGAGAATGGCCACACTCCCTTTGCGTGTTCCCAAGGAGGCCCCATAGACAGCCCCTACCCAATCATGCTGAAGTTTCTAATGCTCCACAGCGCTCAGGTGGGTCTCTTGCAACATGGTTATCTGTACGCCCTTGTGTTTCAGGGCCTGCAGAATTTGTGTGCTTAGCCGGGAAGGTGATACTGCCAACATTCCAAGAGGCCAGGCGCAGCCTAAGTGACATGCCCCCTTCTATCTTTATGACTATCTGCAACCATTCACCTAGGGGCCACCCAGCCTCGAACCCTAGGCCTTCACACCTCAAACATTCATGGCAGTCACCCACTCTGTGGACTGCAAGGATCCCTTCCTCAGAAATGCCCCCCCCCCCCCAATTTGTATTCCTTTTGCTTTGAAGATCTCCAGTTTGTCTTTCCTCTCTCACATTCCTACTCATGGAGAACTGCTCCATACATTCTTCTATACCTCCCTGTCCCCCTCTAACCCCTACTAATCTATAACCCGTGCTTTTTGTGCATAATACACCCATTTCCTCCCCCCCTGACTCCCAACCCACAATCATATTAACAACCAATAACTTCACCATCTTATATTCAAATAACTACCCTTCATATTCCACTTGCAGATTGGGCTATTTCTGAGCACCAGGGGCGACCCTCCCTTTGCTGACCTTCCCTCCAAATAGGCCCATCTAGGTTTTCTTAAAGCTTTCTTTAGTGGCTCATGCCCTGCAGGGAAAGTCCCCATTCACATGCTGCTATTTAAATGTCATTCTTCTTTGCCCTTCATGCATAGTCTTATAGGTGTCATGCCGCACTATTAAGATATTCGCCCACCATATGTGCTCCATTTCAACAGCCCTATTAAGCCCCACTGTTCCTCAATTCATTCAGGCACTTTCTCTGGGCTGTAGGAGTTCAGCACTGCCACATACTTTTTCACTGCTGCTATTGCTTGCTCGAAGACTTGCGTGGTTCCCCCGTGATAAATCCTCAGGTGGCCGGATAGGCCAAAGTGAAGCGAATGTCTCTTTCGAAAAGTTCAGCGCACACTGGTGAGAACTCCTTTCTCTTCGCTGCTAATGAGGCAGAATAATCCTGGAAGACCAAGTTATTGTGATTTTCAAGCTGGAAATTTCGCTTTTTCTGGTAGACTTGTAAAAGTTGGGTTTTGTGAGCAAAGGTCAGGATTTTTGCAAGCACCGGTGTCGGGCGTGCACAGCCTTCTGCCCTGGAGCCTAGATGGTGTGCCCATTCCAGCTTTATGTTGCCGCCCATCACCTCCAGACCCAACTCCTTGGGAAGCCAGGTTTCAAATAAATCTGATAGTTGTCAATCCGCCCATGACTCCGGCACTCCAACCAACCTTAAGTTATTCCTTCTGGAGCGGTTTTCAAGGTCATCAACCTTTGCAAGCAAGGTCTCAATTTGCGAGTGTTGTTTTTTCCCTTCCCACTCCTGCTGCACTTCTGCATCCTCTAAGGCTGATACACTGCACAATCTCCTTCATTCTCCTTCCCACATACATAAGGGCTTCTCCCATAGCATCCAGTTTCTGCATGACTCTAGCAAACTTTGGTTCCAGAAGCTTTACCACTTCTTTTGCTAGTTCCTCTGGAGCCAAGTATGTGCTTTCTGCCCCAAGTGAGGCTGGAGTCAATTCCACAGTGGCCATTTTACTTTCCGCTTGCTGGCTTCTCTTGGTCTCTTTTTGCTGCCGCACGCATGTTAAGGAAACTAATCCGATCCCCAATTGAGCCCTGATATTTTTGTCTTCTCTAGGGCCAAACTTGAAGCACTGGGGGTCCTCAGAATCTTGATTGTTCGGCTTTATTTGCAGGGCCACCCTCGAGCGAGATGAGGACCGTCCTCACCTGCTCATGCATTCATGTGACCTCCCCCCGATATTTCTGTCTTCTCTAGGGCCAAACTTGAAGCACTGGGGGTCCACATAATCTCTATTGTCCGGCTTTATTTTGCAGGGCCAACTTGGAGCGAGATGAGAACTGTCCTCATCTGCTCATGTGCTCACATGACCTCCTCAGCCCAGCAATTAAAGCAGCTGGCCATCACTGCTTCAAGTTATGCCTGGATATTTAGTGCCGGGGATGGAGCTGACCAGAGGCACTGAATATCTGGACAGAAGAAAGGCTGGCTAACTGACTGACTCATGGCTGAATGTTGCTGCGGATTGACTAATTTTTGTTGCTGCCCTGGAATGCCCCGATGCTAAGAGGTTAGCATCAGGGTGTTTAACTGGGCTTTGTGGGGATATTTAGTGGCACAAACTGGGTATATGTCACTAAATATCCCACCGAGCAGGAATAATCTTTTGGAATATGCCCCCAGTAATTTCATATTATGGAAAATGGCATAAAACAACTTTTCAGTCTTTGCAAAAAGAGACACTCTGAAATCGAGAACCTGAATTTACACTATGAGATATCAGAAAAGTAAAAGATGCCTTTTCATTGATATCTACTATATCCAGCAAAAAGACAAGTAATATAGTCTAATGAATCCCACCTATATCTCAAATACCTATATTTAACATATACTCTAGACTAACATATAAAACTCAGTTGAAAAGTATTTTGTCGGACAAAACAATGAGATTGCTATAGATCAGCATTCTCCAGTGGACTATTTATTTTATTTATTTAACCAGTTTTATATACCACCTTATCCTTCAATCAAAGTGGTTTACAGTGTAACTTGTGTGGGTACATTTATATAGGACTGGGTAGGAGAGGGGGTGGGATGGGATGGGTAGTACTATACACTGTGATGGCGAAGACGGCCAAGTCCTTATGGAGGTAGAAAAAGTACAGGCAATTTCCCCTAGTCAGAGGGAAAGGGAAAAAAATGCTCAGTTTAAAAGTGCAGCTAAGGCTGAAAAAAAGAACCTGTCAAAAGTTGTTGTTCAAAAGCCACGCCCCAGCTCCATAGCAACTGAGGGTGGTAATGCAGCACAGCTTGGGGCGGGGTGGAAAGATACCGGCCAGTCACATGTTTATAAGCCCCAGAGAACAGAGAGAGATAGATTAAGGAGATTGGAGAAAGTCTCGAGCTTCCCAGGGGAGGAGGGGAGATTGCAAAGACAGGCAAGGAGATTGCCAGGTCTGGAAAGATTGCCAGGACACGAGAGGAAGAGAGCTGACTCTGTTTCAGAGGAGGAGTCTGAAAGGGAGCCTCATTCAGAGCAAGAGTTTCATGCTTGCAGGAGGAAGAGAGACGAGAAGGCTGCTTTAACCAGGAAACAGCATGGCCAGGGAAGGAGCAGGGAAGCACTGCTAAAGAAGCTTCCAAAAGGTATTGCTGCTAAAGTTATTAGCCAAAGGTCTCAGGAAGAGTTCCCAGACAGCCAGCTCCAGGAGTTTAACCAGAAGCAGGGTTACAGGAAGCCTCTCAGTAAAGAAGGTTTAAATGTTTTAAAACTGGTTCAACGTTTGCTGAAAGACCAGGGAGTAATTAGTGGAGAGAATAGTTCTCTGCACCGAGAGAAAGAACAGCTGTTTGCTGACGATGTCACAGAACAGTCCTGTTCAGAATGTGAGTCAATGGACATCGGGGAAAATATTCTTTTAAGTGAGCCAGAGGAGGCTATGGAATGTGAGTTATCCCTGATAGTGAAATAAGAGTGTGTGGAAATATATGTTTGAAGAAAATTCCATTTCTCTGATATGCATGGTGTTTTACAGAGCTAAGAAGTTTTAATTAGTGTGCTTGCTGCCCTAAATGAGACGTGCACCAGAGTGCTGCTGGAAGTCTCTGGACAACTGATTAAAACCCTTAGAGCTCTGGAACCAAAGAAGAAAAGTTTATTTGCTGGAAGTTGTTTGCATTGAAGTTTCAATGAACATTTTGAGTTTGTTTAAAACACTGGGAAGTGAAGCATTATTTTTGAATGAGTAACCTTTGTATGCTGAAGTAAGCAAGAGCATTTTTCTTACCTGAGTTTCTTGTGGATATTTTGTACACGTGATTTACCAAGCTTCATTTTGAAGTTCCCGCTGTTAAGGGAGGCTAATAAAAATATTCCTGCGTTTGCTTTCAACTCTCGGCTCAGCCTATGATTACAACTACATTTGCTCTAAATACTACAACTCCCAGAAGCCTTTGCTCTGGAGTTGCTTGAAAGTGACATTCGCTCCCCCTTCACCTCGTCAGGCAGCCGCCTAGGCGGGGCTAGGGCGCGACAGGTGGCGTAGTATTAAGGATCAAGCCTTGGTCACGTGGTCCCACAAAACACTGGAACTACAGAAAGAAGAAGAAGGAAAAGAAAAGAGGAAAAAGGGTTTTTTTTCCTGTGCTGAGGATACAAACTGCTGCTGGAGAAGGCCCGGATCAACAGCTGAAGGATCGGAGTGGAGCAGTTCCTGAGGCCGTTCCTGCTGCTTGATAAGCCTGAGTCTACACCGGCTGGAGGTAATAAGTATTTATAAGGGAATACAAGCGGATACCAGAGCTGGGTGGGACTGCAGCAGTACAGCAGGGTCAAAGAAGAGTGGGCCTATACATTAGAGGGCCGCACTTGGTGTTCTTTCTCTGTTTTCTCTTGTTTCAGCTAATACCCAGCATGGAGCAGACGGCGCTGCTGAGATGCATAGCGGACCAGTTCCAGAGACAACAGGATATGTCGGCACAGACACTGGACCAGATAGCAGCCATGCTCCAAGCACAGCAGAAACCGTTGTTGGAGAAGCTGGACAGTTGGCTGGGCATGTAGAAACAACAGCGGAGACACCAAGGACAGTACCAGGTTACTTGGGCGATATCCTAGCATTGGGCATGTATGCTACTGGGACATTTTCCTTTGGACAATTAACCAAAGAGGACAATGTGGATGATTTTCTCGCCGCATTTGAGAGAGTAGCCTTGTTATCAGGGTGGGATGAAAAGCAATGGGTCATACGCCTTGCCGCTTCATTAACTGGGGAAGCGTTATCGGCGTACAGGGCTATGCCCGTGGAGTTAGCCACTGATTACAGGGAGGTGCAAAAGGCAATAAGAGACCACCTAGGATTAAGTCCCATGGTCTACCGCCGCCTTCTGAGAAGCGCCAGGTTAAAGCCCGGTGAAACACCGCGCGCGCTATGTCAACGCATTAAGGGGTTAGCGGTAAAATGGCTAACACTGGAGACTCAGACAAAAGAGTCTTTATTGGATTATATCATCTTGGAACAATTTATGGACGCTGTTCCGCGAGAGATGAGGTCCTTTCTGATCCTACAAGACTGCAGGACCACAGAGGCAGCGACCGCACTGGCTGAGCGTTACCTGGAGGCCAGTGTGGCGAGCCCAGTTAAAGTAGGTGGTCTGTCATCAGCAGTAAATGTAGCATCAGAAAGGAAGGGAAAACCTGTATGGAGAGAAGGGATGAAAGCATTGCCTTTGGATAAACCTGATTATGTAACCAGGAAATGTTTTGCATGTAGAGAAGGCGGCCATGTGAAAAGAAATTGCAAAGCTAGGATAGCATTGATGACCTCCCACTCTGAAGAGAGCGGAGAGGGTTTCCTCCTAGAGGTGGAGGTAGAGGGTATTCCTGTGGAGGCTTTGTTGGACTCCGGAGCGGACCAATCAATGATTTCGCGGAAGCTATGGAAAGAGATAGTATCCCGGATTGGTCCGACTCCCGAGCCTCAAGAAAGGTCTATAAAGATAAGGTGCATTCATGGGGCAGCCTCATCGTACCCCATTTATACTGTATATGTGAAAGGCTTAGGGATAAAGCGCCAAATACCTGTTGCGGTAGTCCCCAGGCTCCCACAAGCCCTAGTCCTGGGAAGAGACTGGCCCCAGTTCAGGCGGGGATAGCAGAGGGTCTTCAAAGCAGGGCAGGTAAAGCATCCATTTTAGCAACACCCAAAGCCAAGAAAGAAACCTCATCAGGGGATTCACCTCATTTGGAGGGTAGGAGAGTACCCCAGGTAAAGGAGAGGGAGGGAGAGCAAGCCCCACCTACACATATAGGGAACACTAAGGCCAGGCCAGTCCCTCAACCATTGTTTGGAACCCAGCAGCGACAGGCAAAAGGGGAGGTAGCTAGGAAGGAGGACACCCCTAAGAAATGCCCATTTGTTCTTAGGTTTTGTCGCACAACCCCCAATGCCAAAGTTCCTAAGCGGGCTACCCAGATGGCAGTTGGATTTGACCTATGTAGTGCCGAGGAGACAGTCGTTCCCTGTCAGGGAAAAGCCCTGGTAGAAACGGGCATACAAGTGCAAATACCCCCGGGTTGTTATGGGCGGCTTGCACCCCGTTCAGGCATAGCTTGGAAGAATTTCATAGATGTAGGCGCCGGAGTAATCGACCCCGACTACCGAGGGACGATTAAGGTCCTACTTTTCAACTTTGCCAAAGAGGATTTCAGGATAAACATAGGGGACCGTATAGCCCAGATGATTTGTGAGCGGGTGGGTTTTCCGGCCCTGGAGGAAGGCAACGGAATTAACTCCTACCACCAGGGGGACCGGAGGTTTTGGATCCACCGGTAAAGCAGCAGTGAAAGGTTTAGCTGCCAGTTGTGAGGTGACCGAGGAGGAGGATCTAGGCCCGCAATTACCCGATTGCAAGACAGATCCAGTCCCCAGGTTAGGGGAGGAACTTTCCTGGTCCCAGCAGCAGGAGGTATTAGGGCTATTAAGGAAGTATCCTGATGTTTTAACACCTATTGCAGGTGAGACAAGACTCGTGGCTCACGAGATAGTTACCCTTCCAGGGGAGATAGTACACCAGAGACCCTACCGGTTGCCTGAGGCAAAACGCCAAGAGGTAGTTTCCCAAGTGCAGGACATGATTAAGATGGGGATAATCGAAGAGTCCCATAGCCCCTGGAACAGCCCCATAGTGCTGGTACCCAAGCCAGACGGGACAATGCGGTTTTGCATTGATTTCCGTAGGGTGAATGCCATCTCCCGGTTTGACGCCTATCTCATGCCCAGGATAGAAGAGTTGCTGGACAAATTAGGCCAGGCGTCTTACCTGACTACCCTTGATATGACCAAGGGGTATTGGCAGATTCCCCTCACCAGGGAATCTCGCCCAAAGACCGCATTCAGCACCCCTATTGGTTTGTACTTTTCATGTGCCTGCAGCAGCTTTTCAAGTGAAAATATCTGCAATTCTATATCAATTTTAAAGGTGATGGACACATGTAAGTATGATCTAAAATTGACATCACCGCCGCTTACCATAGTTGTGTGTGTTAAAGCAAACCAGGAAACGCAGGTACACGCGAGGATGGACATCCATGTGCAGTGGAAGATGCTATTTTACCAAACATACACATGGGAAATATATATGAGGGAATCCCTTGACCTGCACGTGTGTGTGCTGATATTTTGGAATGAGAAAGTGCAAATGTTGACATGCATACCTGTATTTTGGACATTTCATAAACTTCATAGATAGTTCAATGTCTACCGAAGTACTATATGGAGGGGAAAATAAACATTGGAGGATTAAGGAGGATGTCTCTCTTAATCCCTCCTATAAAAGGCCAGCCAAAATGAGCACTTTTGAAAAACCTAAACGTGCCCGGGGAGAGGTATAAATATTGATATGGATAATGTCTGGCGGGCATGTGCAATCCCTATATGAAATTGGGGATAGACATGCATCTTTCTGTCCCATCCGAAACATGCCCCCAACATGCCCTTGATATGCCCTGTGTGACTTGTATGTGATCAGGGAAGATGTGCAAAATCAGACTTTTCTGAAATGTTTTTTTGGATGTTAATGTGATTTGCACATGTGAAAGGTCATTTTCCTATATGCAAATCATGAAAGGAGCTTCTAAAACAATCCCCTTAATGTGCACTAACCAACTAATTAAGGGGTGCTTAGTTGATTGGTGCACATTAAATCAACTTAGCATGCACTGATTTGTTTTAAGGCATACTAATGAAATGATCGAGTATTAAGGAATGTGCACCCCTAATTTTAATAGTAGTTTATAGAGATGAATGCAAGCAAAATGGTGACACATATAACATTAACCAGGCTTCAATAAGTGATGTTACTGAACTTGTGATCATTACAATTTTTTTTCATTGTGTAGTGTATGTCGGGGGTTGATTGTGATGTGGAAATTTCTTCACCAAGAACTAAGCTGAGATCACTAAAGCAGACCACTGAAGCCCATTTAGATAGTATTAAATATGAACCCTTCTTGCTGAATATAAAACATAAAGCAAATGTATCCACCTGTAACAGGTGTTTTCTGGAAAAAGAAGTTCACCGGTCACATACATAGGTTGTGTGACTGCACTTAATGCCAAATAGACATGAACCTTCCAGAGCTTATTGGAAGAGAAGGCCTTTCGCTGCATATGCATAGTAGCTCTCATGCTACAATGTCACCATGACGTCCCTCTCTTTAATAAGCTTTACCTGAAAGGACAACTGAAAAGTCTAGGGGGTGAGTTTAATTAACTGGTGAACTGTTTTTAGAAGATACCTGTTACAATTAAGCTGCTTTGCTTTCTTGAACAGAAGTTCAACTAGCCACACAGATGTTCTATATAGCAAAGGAGTGGAGGAGTGGCCTAGTGGTTGGGGCAAGGTACTTCGGGCCGGAAGGTCAGGGGTTCAAATCCCACTAGAGGACAGCAACCTTGGGCCGGAAGGACTGGGGTTTCTAGTCCCACAGGTGCTCCTTGTGGTCTTGGGCAAGCCACTTAACCCTCCATAGCCCATGTTCCCTGTAAAATAGTTCTCTGTGTGCTGTGCTTTCCTGTCTAATCAATGTGTTTATACCTCAAAAACTTCCTGTCATGATTTGACAATTTCCAATCTGTAATCAAACCGCTGCTGATTGCTGGAAGTAGCGGTATACAAATGTATACTAAATAAATAAAGAACAGTAACAAGAATGAAAATGGTGAAAGCACTATTTTTTTCATTTTTTAAACAATATAGATAGAAGATAATCCAAACTATGACAAGAATTTCCATCTAGAACTAAAAGAGTTTGCATTTCCATAACACTCAACTGCAAATGCATGGTCAATAAATATGCATGGATCAGAAAATGTCAGCACTGTTAGATTCTTCATGTGCCATGACCTCATTTAAAATGTGGTATGGCCAGGACACCAAACTAGAAGTTATTAGAAGGACAGAGACTCATGTACACATGGACATACAAATACAAATACACACACACGCGCGCGCGCAACCCTGGATAATGCCACTCAGCCCAGATATTCAGCAGCAGCTCCTATTCTGACACTGGCAAATCATTATATAAATAAGTTAAACCCATCAACTGCCTCCACCTAATAACCTGATCTACCCCATGAAATGGCCTGAGTTTCAGCAAATCAACCTAGGGTACCTTATATCCAATATTAATACTGCGACATCTAGTCTTGACCCATGCACAGCCAGCTGGTTAAACGTAGCTAGCATAGAATTTGCACCACTCATTCTCAATATGGCCAACATGTCGTTGGTCCAAGGGCTCATGGCTAAAGCCCTGTACAAGCAATAATTCTTGCTCTCACAGAGTATCGTAAATCTAACCGCTCCATGTGTAATAGAGCTTTTACCTTTACCGCACCAATATTTTGGAACTCTCTCCCAGAGAAACTAAGATCCACTTATGACCTGATCACATTTCGAAAAGGTCTTAAGATGCACCTTTTAATTGAGCATTTTGGATTAATTGTTGAGCCAGACAAACTATCCAACTTAATATTCCAATTCAATCCCTTCCTTCCACTATTTAAACCCCCCTAACTCTGCATATGTTTGTGTCAATTATAACCATACTGTAAATATGTTCTTTTATAAGTTAAATGTTCAATAATTCCTTTGTACACTATCTTCTTTTGCTGTAACCTTGCAAATATGTTTTGATCTAATGGTTTTTGTTCTTTGTAAACCGCTTTAATTACACAAAAAAGCAGTATAGAAAACTCTGGTTCAATAAATACATAAATATCCTCCGTGGCAACTGAATTTATCAGCTTTTTTGAAAACTGGACCCAATGGGGGTCATTCTGAACAGTGAATAGCAGGGATGTATGTCCAGCTTGGAAGTACAACCCTTCTATTAGCTTGCACCGTATTCAGAGCCCCCGACTCCCCGCATGTACAGCAGCATTGTGCGGGAAGCGCTGGAAAGGAGCAGGAGAGGGAGGGCCGGAGGCGGAGAGTGGGCAGAGTGGGAGCAGGCCGCATCAGTCAGACATACAGGGCCTATTCTGCTCCTGGCCCTGCACATCCCGCTATGCAAGGATGGATGTGGGATTTATTCCACCTCGGAGGTGGAATAAGTCCCATCAACACCAGCAATTGGGCCCAGAGGCCCCCCCTAAACCAAGGAGCTATGGAAGGTGAGGCCCCCTGCCTGATCTCGGCCCTTGCAGACTCCACTAAGCGTTGGGCAGTGGGGAAACAACGATTAGCTCGGGGTTTGGGCCTTCAGAGCTTTTGCTCGGCATCCCGGTGCCATGGCGGTGGGACACCATGGCACCGGCACACCATAAGAACATGATATGCCATACTGGGTCAGAGCAAGGTCCATCAAGCCCAGTATCCTGTTTCCAGCAGTGGCCAATCTAGGTCACAAGTATCTAGCAGTTTCCCCAAAAGACACAGGTTCCACAATGCTTGTTTTGGGGCAAGCAGTGGATATCTCAGGTCCCCTTTAATAATGGTTTATGGTCCTTTCCTCCAGGAACTTGTCCAAACCTTTTTTAAACCCGGCAATGCTAACAGTTTTTGCTACATCCTCCGGTAACAAATTCCAGAGTTTGATTGCACACTGAGTGAAAAAAATATTTTCTATTAGCCTTAAATAGGTTACCCTGTAGCTTCATTGCATGTCCCATAGTCTTTCTATACTTTGATGGTGTAAAAAAATCAATCAACGTTTACCTGTTCTACTCAATTCATTAATTTATAGACCTCTATCATATCTCCCCTCAGCCGTCTCTTTTCCAGGTTGAAGAGCCCTAACTTTTTTAGTCTCTCTTCATAGGGCTCTTCTCTGTACCTTTTCTAATAACGCTATATTCTTTTTAAGATCCAGTGACCAGAATTGTACACAATATTCAAGGCTAGCAGGAGCATAGGGTAGGCTGGCCGGGTAGGGGAATGGACGTCCCCTGCAGCAGAATCGGGGTACATCCAGGCCTTGTAAATGCCTGATTTTGCAATTGCTGGAACATCTAGTTCCTGTGGTTGCAGAATCGGGTACATGTTTGGGCCATCCATTTTTCGGCCATCCAAATTGCCCGGACGTGCCCCAATTAGAATCGGCCTCCATATGTTTACAGCAAACACCTCTCATGTTTGTTCTTTTCTAAAATTGTCTAACAAGAGGCATGAAGTTAAGACCATCTCTAAGGTGGTGAGCAAGACAAATGGTGTCACTTTTCTGATTAGAAGAGCACTAGCACTTTCAGTAGTCACAAAACTCTCAGATGCTGTGGACAGATGAGTTATATTGATGATTAAGCTTGAAGATGACGTCACTGGAGATAAGCCTAGTTTCTTTCAGGATCTGCGCACTGCTATTATGCAAGTTGCCAGTGGGCATATAATTTTGAGGGGTAGATCCTGCATTCAATAGGCAGACTCACTGTATAATAAGACCTCTAAATTCACAAGCTACCTTGAGTTCACTTATGTAGTCTATGGGTCTATTGGACATTTGGCATCTTTTCCATCTCTCAGCCAAAGAGTGCATGTACATCACTCATGTACTATTACTACTACTACTACTACTACTTATCATCTGTATGGCACTACAGATGTAAGACAGAGTCCTTGCTCATCAGAGCTTACAATCTAGTCAATCATTATTTTATTTCTAGTAATGTGGTTCCCCTTGCACTGATACTCAGATTGGAAGCATAATGGTTTCAGACCATTTGTCTAGCCCTTACCAATGCTTCCTCTCCTGAGAGGATTTATCAGTGGATGCTAAATACGGGGCTTCTTCAGGAAGAGAAGTGTTGTGAGATAGTGAGAAATGCCTGCAAGAACAATTTCAAACACAGTAATATGGAGGATACCTCATTGAGGATATGGTGGGATGTCTTCAAGACGACTCTGAGGTACGTAGTCACTGGACATTCTATTAGGGCTAACAAGAAGCACAGTAGAGAGTTAGATGGGCTAGAAAGGGAACTCAGGTTGTTAAAGCATGCTCTCTGTGAGAAATATGACTACTCATTGCTTCTTAAGGTTCAAGGTTTAAAATGCAAGTATTATTCTATCCTAAGTCAGAGACTGGTTATCTCAATATTAACTCAGTAGTCTAGATATTATGAAGAAAATACTTGTTAGTTCTGTGATGGTAGCTTCACTTGATACAGAAAAAGCTTTTGACCATGTCGAGTGGTCCTATCTTTTACAGGTGTTAAAGTGGTTTGGCTTTGATCCGACATTTATCTAGATGGTGCATTTGCTTTATTTTGTGCCAATAGCTAGAATCTCACCTAATGGACTTCTGTCTGTTCCAGTTGCTTTACATAAGGGAAGGAGGCAGGGCTGCTTGCTATTTCCATTGTTTTTAATGTTACATTATAACCCTTGCCATAGTGATTAGACAAATAGCAAAAATCAATGAACAATTCCCTTCAAACAAATAAGTCAGCGGTCTGATGTTATATTATGTAGCAATGCATTCATTCACACCTACTTATTCTTCTTATAGTATGAAATATGCATTAGGATATTTTTATATAAAGAACCAGTGGTCTCAGACTGTTGATAACGTTGCTCCAGACATGACTCTTATGAGCTAAACGTTAGAGATGGCATCAATGACCACATTGACTTAGGTTCTTTGATCATATATCCGATGTTGCTACTTTCAAAAATTTGTTAAACAAAATCAGACTTAACTTAAGTAGTATTCCAGTTTACTTCCATACGTGCCAATATTGCAATTGCCCCAACGCCTTCTTGGCGGTACCTGGTGGACGTTTCAGTTCTTCGTCAGGGGGTGTGCAATCTATACATTAGCATATGGCAAAAAGGAAGTATTTCACACATTCTGCATACGCGACCCTCAAGGATTCCTAAAATAGCTGTGGTGCTTCCTTTTTGCCATGTGCTAATGTATAGATTGCATCTTTGGCATAATGGTACTGTCAAGGTGAATAAAATTCTACATGCATGGAGGTAATGGCAAAAAAAAGGGAATATGGAATTTGGGGCGACAGATCTCAGGGATAAAGTTACGCCTTTTAACGAGCTACAAATGGAAATTGATCTACCTATAAACTGGTATTTCCAGGCCATGCAGCTACTACATTATGCAAAAACTAGGCTTGTATAGCCAGGAAATCTTGAAGATGACTCAGACTTGGAATCATGTTATGTTGAATTGTGCTCTTCTGAACATTCAGACTTCCAAATATATCAAATGTTCTGTTCTAATGAATATTGGTGCATTGGAGCAGATAATGTCTGGGAAACTGAAACCAAGAGTGAGATCTCTTCAGTGCAATGGGACTGGTTTTGGAGCTCCTTGTGGCTGAGTATCCGTGTCAGCTTCTATTATGCAAGCTCTTTTTTTATGACTCATTCCGTGCTTTGGAAGCCAAATAAAGCCGTGAAAGCCAAAAGAGCTGTTAATCGTAACTATTGCTCCTGCAAGACTGAGAGGTACATTGCATCGCATGCTTTTTATTTTTAAATTGCCCTAATTTGGTTAAGTTTTGGAGGCAGATTTGGTAGTGTACCAGTTCCGCAAGGAGTCTGAAGGAGCCCCTTCTCTACAAGATAATTATATTAAAATCACAAAGCTTCCACATTGTATAACTGAGGGCTCAGGCTAAATTATTAGATTTCCTGCTTTCAGGAGCTGTAAAAAAGATCTTTGGCTGCTGAAAAGATAATTCTTTTCTGACCATGAATAGTTGGGAGAATTATATCTGTTTAATTAATTGGTATGAGAGAGCAATGGCAGAGGAGAAGGAAAAGCTAAAAGAATATTCTGAAATATGGGATCTCCTGTAGAACTTTGCATCTAGAGGTGATTAACTACTTGATTTGCATAAAGAATGTCTATTGCACAGCACTTGATAGTATTCTGTTCCTGTTTATTGTAAAGTAAAAATATTTTCTAAACTTAAAACATTACATATATCGTTCAGACCTGCCCCAAGGCAGGCATAAGTGCCTGCTTGAAGAGGCTGCTATAAAGACCAAGGCCAGGCCCTCCCTGATCTCAAAGCCCCTTTCCTGACATCCCTTTTGATATCCAGTTCCCCCCCCCCCCCAATTATCCCCTGAAATCAATCTCCCTATTACAGATTCCCCCATAATCAAAACCCTGCTTAGTGGACCCTCCTCAATCCCCCCCCCCCCCTCAGCATCAAGCACCATCGCCCCCTGCACAAGCACTCTACCAACTCCCTCATGGCAGGTCCCTTCCCCTAATCCCATCCCCAGCTCTTCTTTGGGCCCCTGGTATTCTAGGGGGAGCAGGAGCAATCCCCAGTCATCTGTGCTCATACTGGCCCCCAGACTCCAAAATGGCACTTGTGACCCACAGCAGTAATCTCATGGTATTACTACTAGGGTTAGGTTGCTAAATAAGGGCAACTGACTTTCTATGGTGTGGCTCTTGTTGCTAGAGATTATGAGAAGAGTTTGGAGATATTACTGCATTCGGAACTGGGAGAAACAAGTTAATTTAGCATCAAAAAAATTCTTGGAATACTTACCATTTGATTAAACATCTTTAAACTTTACTTATGTCCTGCTGAGGTTGTCAATAGAGGTTTTTCAGTGCTGGTTATTATAAGTCTGTTTACTAGCTAATTGTCCTTTGCAGGAAATTCAGGAAACTCCTACTTTGCTATTTTCTGATATGTTCATTTGTTATTTGGACACCACATTACTGTAATTTTAGCCAATCTTCATTAGCTTACTACAACTTAAATTTCTAAACTGGGTTCTGTGTTTGACCTTTAAAGTTTTGCATGACATGAGATCAAGTTATTTGCAAGAGATTCAACTTGTAATCATACTGTAGGTCCAAGTGTTAATTTCAGTTATGTTTCCTTTTTTCTATGGAGTAAAAATAAGTTTGAATCAGAGCTTGATATTTACAAGGTTACTCCATTTCTTTCTAAAATTATCAATTTTTTATACAGCTTTAAGGATTATACAGCTACTCAGGATTTTATCATGTAACTTTGTGAAATCATCAGAATATTTAGATTAGGAACTGAATAGTCCTTTTATTTTTTTGTTGATTAGTATGATGTTATTTTTGCATTTTATTTTTGATTATATTTATAATGTTTTATTTGTTTTAACATATTTTTAAGTTTTATTTCATACAGCACTTTGAGCTTTTAGGGAGTAATTCTGTAATATTGAACATGAGATTAAACTGGATAAACTAGTTGAGTTAAATGGCCTCCATCTGCCATTGTATTCTCTGTGTCTGTTTCTAATCAACTGCTTATTTAGAAACGGTGCACTTTTCCATCATACATTTATATATCTACTGGGTAGAAACAAACAAAAACCTGGGTAAATTTCATATAGGTTTGAATACACTCCATTTAGAAGTCTACAGGTTTCTTGCAATCCAAATAAAGGACTTTCATCTTATAGATAGGTTGCCCAGTGAAAAACATTGGGCAACGTTATTTGATTACAGTGGAAAGAGGACACCATCTTAAGCAAAATAATAGTAATTATAATAATAAAACTTGGGCTGTTCATGGAGCATAATCCAATTAAGATGAAATATAATATGAAGTGTTTAAGTTATTAGCACGAGGAGCTTACTGGTGTATGATAACAACCCTGATAATTAAAATCCATGACCACAACACTGACAAACTGCAACAAGGCTCCAGAATTAGTGTTCCCTCTTGTCTGCTAAGCAGATGTGAAGACCACACAGAAAAGGGGGTTAAACATGTAAACGGGAAAAAAGATTAATAATGGAGCTCATGTTTCTAATCTGGTGGCGCAAGCACTGGCAAGTTAAATGCAAGGCATTGATAAGGCAGGCAAAGAGAGAATTTGAGAAGAAACCTGCTGTGAAAGCAAAAACTCATAATAAAGACATTTTCAAGTACATTTGTAGCAAAAAACCTGTGATAGAGTCAGTTGGTCCATTAGATGATAGAGGGGTAAAAGGGGCAGTAAGAGGGGACAAAGCTATAGCAGAGAGACTGAATGAATTCTTTGCGTCAGTCTTTACTGAGGAAGATGTAGGGATGTTACCTATGACTGAAGTGGTATTTAAAGGTGATACTGCAGAAGAATCGAAAGAAATATCGCTACACCGGGAAGATGTATTACAACTATTTGATAAACTGAAGAGTAGCAAATCACCTGGACCGGATGGTATACATCCAAGGGCGTTGAAAGAACTGAAATATGAGATTGCAGACCTGCTATTAGTAATCTGTGAACTATCATTAAAATCATCTGTAATACCAGAAGATTGGAGGATGACCAATGTAACGCCAATTTTTAAAAAGGGTTCCAGGGGTGATCCGGGAAACTACAGACCGGTGAACCTGATGCCAGTACCGGGAAAAATGATAGAAACCATCATAAAGAACAAAATTGCTCAGCATGTAGATAGTCATGGCCTAATGGGAGACAGCCAACATGGCTTTAAACAAGGAAGATCTTGTCTTACTAATCTGTTATGTTTTTTTGAAAGTGTGAATAAACAGGTAGACAAAGGTGAGTCAGTTGATATAGTGTATTTGGACTTTCAGAAAGCCTTTTGATAAAGTTCCTCATCAGAGATGTTTGGCAAAACTAAAGAATCATGGGAAAGGAGGCAGTGTACTATTGTGGATCAGGAACTGGTTAAAAGATAGAAAGCAGAGGGTAGGGCTAAATGGCCAGTTTTCCCAAAGGAGAAAGGTGAATAGTGGTGTACCCCAGGGATCTGTGTTGGGTCCGCTGCTTTTTGACATATTCATAAATGATCTGGAAAAGGGAATAACGAGTGAGGTTATCAAATTTGCAGATGACACAAAACTATTCAAAGTTGTTAAAACCCATGAGTATTGTTGAAATTTGCAAGAGGATCTTGATAAATTGGAAGACTGGGCATCAGAATGGCAGATGAAATTTAATGTGGACAAGTGCAAAATTATGCACCTAGGTAAGAACAACCCAAACTATGGTTACATGATGCAAGGTTCCACATTAGGAACTACCACCCTTGAATATTGTGTGCAATTCTGGTCACCGTATCTTAAAAAGGATATAGCGTTATTAGAAAAGGTTCAGAGAAGAGCCACCAAAATGGTAAAGGGGATGGAAGGATACCCTATGAAGAAAGGCTAAAAAGGTTAGGGCTCTTCAACCTGGAAAAGAGACGGCTGAGGGGAGATATGATAGAAGTCTATAAATTAATGAACGGTGTGGAACGGGTAAACGTAGATCGATTGTTTACGTTATCAGAATATACAGTAGGAAGACTATGGGACATGCAATGAAGCTACAGGGTAACTATTTAAGACAAATAAGAGAAAATATTTTTTCACTCAACGTGTAATCAAACTTTGGAATTTGTTATTGGAGGATGTAGTAAAAGCTGTTAGTGTAGCTGGGTTTAAAAAAGGTTTGGACAAGTTCCTGGAGGAAACGTCCATAAATCATTATTAATTAGGGACCTCCAATTGTTCGTGCCCAATATGTATCTATTTCTTCTGGTTTGGAGAGCAGGAAGAAGGGCTCTGAAGGAGCTGCGGTGAATGACCAGTTAGATCTTTCAGAACTTTTGGAAAGTTCCTTGGAGGTAGTGACCAGTCGTGCTACTCTTCTGGTTTCATTTGCATTGAGTCCAATCGAAATTCTGTCTTAAGATTATATTTCCTTAAAATGTCTGTTTCTCAATTTATGGAGTCAAAAATATTGATTTTTCCCGATTTATCAAGGGATACCCAAAAAAGAAGGAGAGAATTCTTGGCATTACGCGAGAGGGCTCTCGATTTGGGTGTGCAATTTAAGTTGAAGTACCCATGCAAATGTGTTGTGTTACATAATACTAAGCAATTTCTTTTTTCTGAACCCCAACAATTGATTGTATTTCTTCAGGGAATGGATTGGGCTGGGGTGTGAGTCCCTTACTGGCTGCCATTTATTAACATCTGTGCTCCTGATAAGGTCTATTATATATGATCTTTGGTTTATTTCTTTTTATTGTTTTCCTCTTTCTTGGGACCATATTGTGGTTTTTGTTACTTTGGGGTCTATACCAGGTGGTTGCTATTTCCTTAAATTGTGGTGTGTAATGTGTTTCTGTATTCATCCATATTCAGTTTGTTCTTGATTATATTGGAAAATTAATAAAGATTAAGTATAAAAAGGGACCCAGGATATCACTGCTTGACCCAATACAAGCATTGTGGAATCTGTGCCTTTTGGGGAAACTGCTAGGTACATATGACCTAGATTGGCTACTTTTGGAAACAGGATACTGGGCTCGATGGACCTTGGTCTGACCCAGTATCGCATATCTTATGTTTTATGGGAACTAGTTACAGAACTATATTGCCTTATGTGGTATTCCTCCCAGCTTCCTAGGCAGTTGCCTATTGGTGGGGGTATGCCTTATAATGTCCCTTTACATGGGTTCCCAGAGCCGGGGCTTCTGGGAGTTGTAGTTGATGACCAATGAGTTGTAGTTGTGAACAAATGAATGATTGAGCCGAGGGTTTTTTGAAGGCAACACAGGAATTTATTTTCTTCCTTTGCTCAAAGGAACCGCCGTAGAAGCTCAGCACAACACATAAACTGGGATACTTCTCCCCTCAAAAGAAAAAACTTCTATACAAAAACTTTCATCGTGCCACTAGTTACACTTGCTTCCTTCAGCAATGCACTTTCTTCCTTCAGCAGACAAACACCACTTAACAGTCCTTTGCTGACTTTAGGTATGAACAACAATTTTTTTAACTGCACAACAGGCACATTAAAGCTGTGATATTCGCTTCCGCCACTTGGGAGGTGCGATGTAAACGTCCTTTTAAATCCTTTAAGAATTGGGGTATACCTACTTCTTCTATGTCTGGCTCCACCCACTGTTCCCGTAATATATCTAGTACGCCCCGCGGAGTCCGTCCGAACAGTAACTCAACAGTAACTCCTTTCCCTACAGGCATATAATACAAAGGGAAGCATCACATCCCAATCTTTCATGTCGCCCTCCAGACTTCTCCTTAACATCTTCTTTAGGGTTTGATTCTGCCTTTCAACTAGGCTATTTGATTGGGGATGATACGCGGCGGTTCTGACATGTTGGATGCCAAATGCGTCCCACACTTGGGCCAGGTATCGCGACATAAAATTACTACTCCTATCCATTAGGACTTCTCAGGGGAATCCCACTTCACAGAATAATTTCACGAGTTCAGAAGCTATACTTCTGGCCAATATATTACGAAGGGGAATCACCCAAGGGAATCGGGTGGCTTGGTCCACTATCACTAGAATATATTGGAACCCCGGGGCGTTCTCGTAAGAGGTCCCACTATATCCATGGCAAGTCTATGTATGGGCTCCGATATGACGGGTATGGGGACCAAAGGTACCTTTGGTGGGTGGTTTGAAGTCAGGCGCTGACAGGAAGAGCACGACTCACAGAATCTGGCAGTCTCCTTAAAAACTCCTGGCCAGTAGAAGCGAGCCAGAATTTGTTCTAACGTGCCATGTACCCCTTTATGACCGCCTATGGGGTGGTCATGTGCCAACCTCAAAACCAGTGTTTTGAAGGCAGTGGGAACTACTAATTGTTTCCGACTATTCCCCGTCCTAGGATCTAAACTCTCCTGATATAATACATTACTATCTAAGAAGAATCGGGGTAGGGTTTCTGCTCCTCTTTGGGCATACTCAAAAGCCAGTTTGAGTGCGGGATCCACCCGCTGTTCCTTGGGGAAAGAGAGAAATCTCTCAACTAACTCCGCCAGAACCCAAGGTAATTCTTGTCCGGCCACTAGTTTAGCTCTATTTTGTGACCTAGTCTGCCTCTCCCGGCACTTTTCTGCCTTCCCCTTTTTACCACCCTCAGTTGGAGGGGTCACCAAATCATCATGGGAGGGCAACCCGTACATCGGGTCGTCTGGTAGGTCTTGTTCCCCCTCCTTGGCTTTTGTGCGGGCCCGGGTGGATATCATGCTTGTCTTGGGCTGTAGACCCTCAGCTAACCCTCGCCTGAACTGAGGCCAATCCCTTCCCAGGACCAAGGCTTGAGGGAGCCTAGGTACCACAGCTACCGGTATTTTCCGTTTTAAACCTAAACCTTTTACTGATACCGTGTATAGGAGGAGGCTGCCCCATGGATGCACCTTATCTTTATGCTGCTTTCATGTGACTCTGGGACCGAACTAACCTGAGATTTTATCTCCTTCCAGAGCTTTTGTGAGATCATCGATTAATCTGCTCCGGCGTCCAGCAAGGCTTCTACCCAGACACCCTCTACTTCTACGCCCAAGAGAAATCCCTCTCCACTCTCCTTAGAATGGGTGGTCATTAGGGCTGTCCTAGCTTTGTAATCCCTTCTCATATGTCCTTCTTCCCCACAAGAAAAGCATTTTCTTTGCACATAACGGGTTTTATCCATATGCATTACTTTCGTCCCTTCCCCCAACATGGGTCTTCCCTTCCTTTCTGAAGCTACTCCAACTGCCCGGGGTAGAACACCAACCTTGGCCTGGCTTATCAAACTGGCATCTAAAAAGCGCTCCGCCAGTGAGGTCGCAGCATCGGTGTTCTGGCAGTCCTATAGGATCAGGAAGAACTGCAGATCTTTTGGAACTGCCTCCATGAACTGTTCCAAGACAATACAATCTAACAAAGAATCCTTTGTTCTAGCCTCAGGCATTAGCCACTTTAACGCCAAACCTTTAATCCGCTGGCATAAGGCATGCGGTGTTTCACCTGGCTTTAGTTTACAGCTCCTCAAGAGGCAGAGATAGACCATGGGGGTTAGGCCCACGTGGTCTCGTATAGCCTTTTGGAGCTCTTCGTAATTGGCGGCCAAGGCAGCGGGCATGGCCCTATAGGCCGCTAGTGCTTCTCCCGTCAGGGAGGCAGCAAGGTGCACTGCCCACTGGTCTTTCGGCCAGCCAGTTAGGAGAGCCACCCTCTCGAAGGCTTCCAAGAAGTCGTCCACATCATCCCCTTTGGCCAACTGACCAAACGAGAATGTCCCAGTCCCAGGTAGCCCGAGCCCTGGTATAGCTCCCAAGGAAACTGGTACTGTTCGTAGGGACTCCGTTGCTTGCTTCTGCGCTCCTATCCAAGCAGCCATCATGTCTAGGAGCGGCTTAAGCTGGGCCTGGAGCATGGCTGCTGTATGTTCCTGGGTCCTTGCAGACATCTCCTGCTGTTTTTGGAACTGCTCTGCCATCCAGCCAAGAAGCTCGGCTCGCTCCATCCTTGGCTGATGCTGAAATGAGAAGAAAAGAGAAAGAAACCACCAAGTTCAGCTCCAAATATAAGCCCTCTTTCTCTTGCAACACTTGAGCACTGCTATATCCCCACCCTGCACCCGTATCTGTCTATACCTCTTCTATACACGGATCACCTTATACAGGTATAGACTCGAGTTTATCGGCCAACAGGTCACGGCTTGGTAATCCAGTCCAGTCCGGTCCTTCTGCTGCCACTCCGGGTCTTTCTCCTCAGCAGGCTCTCTGTATCCTCAGCAATGTTCTGTAGAAGTTTTCCTTATTCTTTGAGGTTCCAGATATCTTGCGTATACGTGGCCAAGGAAAATCCTGCCAACTACGCCACCTGTGGTATTCCTCCCAGCTGCCTAGGCGGTTGCCTATAGGTGGGGGTATGCCTTATAAAGTCCCTTTACATGGGTTCCCAGAGCCGGAGCTTCTGGGAGTTGTAGTTGATGACCAATGAGTTGTAGTTGAGAACAAATGAATGATTGAGCCGAGGGTTTTTTGAAGGCAACACAGGAATTTATTTTCTTCCTTTGCTCAAAGGAACCTCCGTAGAAGCTCAGCACAACACATAAACTGGGATACTTCTCCCCTCAAAAGAAAAAACTTCTATACAAAAACTTTCATAGTGCCACTAATTACACTTGCTACCTTCAGCAATGCAATTTCTTCCTTATAAGAACATAAGAACATAAGATATGCCATACTGGGTCAGACCAAGGTCCATCAAGCCCAGCATTCTGTTTCCAACAGTGGCCAATCTAGGTCATACGTACCTAGCAGTTTCCCCAAGGGACACAGGTTCCACAATGCTTGTACTGGTTCAAGCATTGATATCCTGGGTCCCTTCTTAATAATGGTTTATGGACCTTTCCTCCAGGAACTTGTCCAAACCTTTTTTAAACCCAGCTACACTAACAGCCTTTACTACATCCTCCGGTAACAAATTCCAGAGTTTGATTACACGTTGAGTGAAAAAATATTTTATTTTATTAGTCTTAAATAGTTTACCCTGTAGCTTCATTGCATGTCCCCTAGTCTTTCCATATTCTGATAAGGTAAACAATCGATCTACGTTTACCCGTTCCACTCCGTTCATTAATTTATAGACCTCTATCATATCTCCCCTCAGCCGTCTCTTCTCCAGGCTAAAGAGCCCCAACCTTTTTAGCCTTTCTTCATAGGAGTAGCCTTCCATCCCCTTTACCATTTTGGTGGCTCTTCTCTGAACCTTTTCTAAAATCGCTATATCCTTTTTAAGATACGGCGACCAGAATTGCACACAATATTCAAGGTGCGGTCTCACCATGGAACGATATAGAGGCATTATAATATCTTTTGTTTTATTTTCCATTCCTTTCCTTATCATACCAAGCATTCTATTTGCTCTCTTGGCCGCCGCTGCACACTGGACCGAGGGTTTTAACAAGGTATCCACAATGACGCCTAAATCTTTTTCCTGGGTGGTGGTTCCTAATGTGGAACCTTGCATCGTGTAACCATAGTTTGGGTTGTTCTTCCCTAGGTGCATAACCTTGCACTTCTCCACATTAAATTTCATCTGCCATTTTGATGCCCAGTCTTCCAATTTATCAAGATCCTCTTGCAATTTTCCACAATCCTCCTGGGTTTTAACAACTTTAAATAGTTTTGTGTCATCTGCAAATTTGATAACCTCACTTGTTATTCCACTTTCCAGGTCATTTATGAATATGTCAAAAAGTAGCGAACCCAGCACAGATCCCTGGGGTACACCACTATTCACCTTTCTCCATTGGGAAAATTGGCCATTTAGCCCTACCCTCTGCTTTCTATCTTTTAACCAGTTCCTGATCCACAGTAGTACACTGCCTCCTATCCCATGACTCTTTAGTTTTGCCAAAAGTCTCTCATGAGGGACTTTGTCAAAGGCTTTCTGAAAGTCCAGATACACAATATCAACCGACTCACCTTTGTCCACCTGTTTATTCACTCCTTCAAAAAAACATAACAGATTAGTAAGACAAGATCTTCCTTGTCTAAAGCCATGTTGGCTGTCTCCCATTAGGTCGTGACTATCTACATGCTGAGTAATTTTATTCTTTATGATGGTTTCTACCATTTTTCCCGGTACTGATGTCAGGCTCACTGGTCTGTAGTTTCCCGGATCACCCCTCGAACCCTTTTTAAAAATTGGTGTTACATTGGCGATCCTCCAATCCTCAGGTATTAGAGATGATTTTAATGATAGTTCACAGATTACTGATAGCAGGTCTGCAATCTCAAATTTCACTTCTTTCAACACCCTTGGATGTATACCATCTGGCCCAGGTGATTTGCCACTCTTCAGTTTATCTAATAGTTGTAAGACATCTTCCCGATGTATCGATATTTCCTTCAATTCTTCCACACCTTTAAATACCACTTCAGTCATGGGTAACATCCCTACATCTTCCTCAGTAAAGACTGAAGCAAAGAATTCATTCAGTCTCTCCGCTATCGCCTTGTCGCCTCTTAGTGCTCCTTTAACCCCTTTATCATCTAATGGACCAACTGACTCTCTCACAGGTTTTTTGCTACAAATGTACTTGAAAAGGTCTTTATTTCGCGTTTTTGCTTCCGCAGCAAGCTTCTTCTCAAATTCTCTCTTTGCCTGCCTTATCAATGCCTTGCATTTGACTTGCCAGTGCTTGTGCTGTTTCCAGGTTTCATCGTTTGACTCTTTTTTCCATTTCCTGAAAGATGCTTTTTTGGTAACAACAGCCTCTCTGACCTCACCTTTAAACCATGCTGGCAGTTTTTTGGACTTCCTTCCACTTTTCTTAAAGCGTGGAATACAGCTGGTCTGGGCTTCCAAGATAGTATTTTTCAACAACACCCAAGCTTGATGTACGTCTTTAACCTTTGCAACTGCTCCTTTTAGTTTTTTCTTAACTGTTTTCCTCATTTTATCATAGTCTCCCTTTCGAAAGTTAAAGGGTAGTACTGTGGATTTCCTTACTATCCCTCCTCCACTAATTAAATCAAAGGTGATCATGCTATGATCACTATTGCCAAGTGGCCCCAACACCCTTATCTCTTGCACTACATCTGGTGTTCCACTAAGGACTAGGTCTAATATTGCTTCCCCTCTGGTTGGTTCATGAACCAGCTGCTCCAAGAAGCAGTCATTTATTTCATCTAGGAACTTTATCTCCCTAGCATGTCCTGTTGTGACACTGACCCAGTCGATGCCGGGGTAATTGAAATCACCCATTATTATTACTGCACTGTAACTTTTGCTAGCTTCCTTGATTTCTTTGAGCATTTCATCATCCATTTGTTCATTCTGGCCAGGCGGACGATAGTACACCCCCACTGCCATCGCCTTCCCCTTTTTACATGGAATTTCAATCCATAGAGATTCTACAGCAAATTTTGTTTCTTGCAAAACTTTAATCCTTTCTGACTCAATGCCCTCTCTAACATAGAGTGCAACCCCTCCACCAATTTGGTCAGCTCTATCATTACGATATAGTTTGTACCCAGGTATCACAGTGTCCCACTGGTTATCCTCCTTCCACCATGTCTCTGATATTCCAATCATATCTAACCTCTCGTTTAGTGCTATATATTCTAACTCTCCCATCTTGTTTTGTAGACTTCTAGCATTTGCATACAAGCATTTTAGAGACTGTATTTTATTCATATTAATTTGGCTATTGGTAGACATGGGTAATTTGGGATCTTTAAGTTCTGTCTGCTCCATACTCGAGGGCATTTGGGCTACTTTACTCTTTTTTGGAACCTCTCTGCTTTTTGTAGTATCCTTCAAGGATACATTCTTCCGAACCATGCGCTCTTGGGCGACTGTCGGCTTTCCCCTATTATCTAGTTTAAAAGCTGCTCTATCTCCTTTTTAAAGGTTAATGCCAGCAGCCTGGTTCCATCCCGGTTAAGGTGAAGCCCATCCCTTCGGAAGAGCCCCTCCTTTCCCCAGAATGTTCCCCAGTTCCTAACAAATCCGAACCCCTCATCTCTGCACCATTGTCTCATCCACGCATTGAGACTCCGGAGCTCTGCCTGCCTTTTGGGTCCTGCGCCTGGAACGGGAAGCATTTCGGAGAACGCTACCCTGGAAGTTCTGGATTTCAACTTCCTACCTAAAAGTCTAAATTTAGCTTCCAGAACCTCCCTACCACATTTTCCTATGTCATTGGTACCGACATGTACCAAGACAGCAGACTCCTCCCCAGCACTATCTAAGACCTTATGTAGGTGGCGTGTGAGGTCCGCTACCTTCGCACCAGGCAGGCATGTTACCAGGCGATCCTCACGTCCACCAGCCACCCAGCTATCTACATGCCTAATGATCGAATCACCAACTATAACTGCTGTCCTAACCCTTCCCTCATGGGCACTTGGCCCTGGAGAAACCTCCTCGGTGCGAGAGGGTTTACATCACCTGGAGGACAGGTCCTAGTTACAGGATCACTTCCTGCCACACCAGGGTGATGCTCTCCTGTCACGTGACCTCTCTCCTCCCTGGCAACAGGGATGCTGCCAGACTGGAGGTGGGACTTCAGGACTAAATCCCTGTAGGTCTCGTCTATGTACCGCTCTGTCTGTCTTATGTTTTCCAAGTCTGCTACTCTAGCCTCTAGAGAACGGACTCGTTCCCTGAGAGCAGAGAGCTCCTTGCACCTAGTGCACACGTAAGACCTCTCACCAGCTGGGAGAAAATCATACATGTGACACTCAATGCAAAAGACTGGAAAGCCCACATCCTGCTGCTGGACTGCTGTATGCATCTTAGTTTTAAGTTTGTGTTTAGATCTTTAAGTTCTTTATGTACTAAAGGGTGCTATGGATATTTATACCACTAAAACTGTACCTAAGAAGTTTAATATACCTTGTTCACCTGAAGCTTAATTAATCTCAGGTCCTTAGTGTATGACTGATTTGGGTAATGAGCTTCACCTGAGAGCACCTCCTGTCTTTTAAGTTGTGCAAGTACCTATAAAGCTGTGATTATCCCAGGGGAGGGTGGGTGTGGGGAGGGAGGGAGGGATATAACACTTATTAAAAAAGGGCTGCTACACAGTACCTTGTCCTGTGCCGCTGAGGTAAGCTATATTCTGATTTGATTTAAATTATAGCTCTTTGCTGCTACTAGGCTCTAACCTATTAAGAAATTTAAACTACAAGCTCTCTGCTGGATTCTAAATTTAACCAGAAAGCTTTCTTCTGTGTTTTAATTTGAAACTAAAAGTACTTTGCTGATGCTAGGCCCTGAGTGACTATGAAATTTAAACTACAGCTGTCTACTGGGTATGAAAGGTAACCAGAAAGTTCTCTTCTGTGCTTTAAATTGAATCTTAAACTGTTGCTACTAGGCCCTGACTGATTGAACAAAAAAATAGTGGGTTCACAGATTAATTAGCTTTAAAAGAAAAAAAATTCCTTTCAGAAAAATTCCCAGAAGTATATACTCACAATTTCAGATTTCTCTCCAGAAGTAACAGCCCCCCTTTCTAGTCTTTCAAGCAGACAAACACCTTCAGCAGACAAACACCTTCAGCAGACAAACACCACTTAACAGTTCTTTGCTGACTTTAGGTATGAACAACAGTGTTTTTAACTGCACAACAGGCACTTTAAAGCTTCCTTTTTACTTTGGTTATTATATGTTTCAGATAGTTGCACTAGACACATTCAAATCCAAGCCTTTGAATGTTTCATGCGCTTTTTAAAACAGCAGCAACTTCATTTTCAAACATTCTTAGCCTTCTTATCTGCAGACATTCAAATATAATAACTTCTGGGTTTTCTTCAGGCTTAAAATCTATAGCTTTTCATTCTACCTTCATAGAGAGAGAACAATCCATTTCACATTCTATGGAATCATTTTCAGTATCATAATTATCTACTTGCATGCTTTCAGAGTCAGGCTCTGCAGTCTCCTGACTGGCAACAGCTTGGGATAGCGTGGGCTTGATTTCTTCCAAAAACTTAAAAACCCTTTCCCAGCGAGACCTCCCTCTTGACTCAGGGGTGTTAGCAGGGCTTTGAAGATCCTTATCTTGCAGTAGACTGTTTAAAGCTTCTAAAGGGTTCACCTCCCTTCTATTCACAGGTCTTCTTACCGGCCTTCCCTGAGATAAATCTCTTCGCCACGACTCTTGCTGGACTGTCCCCGTACCTGGCTTATAGGCAGCAGCCTCCTTAGGAACAAACCTCCTGTTTCCAGTGCCAGCTGTAGTCTCTCTACAGCACTGGCTTTGTTCAGGACTGTGGTGCTGGCTATGAGGGGAATCCTTCCTTAGGCTGTCTCTGGAGCACCTCTCTCTCTCGGTCTCTCTGAAAGAATCCTTTCTTTCTACATCTCTTGGGATCTCCTCAGCTTCTGATTCCCTGCTGGTCTCTCTACTTCCTGTTCTCTGGGGCTTAAATGAGTGGGGCTGCCCTACAACTTTCCACTCCTCCCCCAGCTGTCTCTCGTTACCTCCCCTAGTTGCTATGGAGCTGGGGCGTGGCCTGAAGACAGCAGCTTTGGGTATGTTTTTTTCTCTTTAGCTGAAGTTTTAAAGTCACGGCTCCCTGCACTTCCCTTCTGCTTGGAGGTAAATATTTGTGTTTTCTCTATTTCCATGGGCTCTGGAGCAGTTTCATCACCACACTTACCAAAAAATGACTGTTTATGTGTACATTTGAGTCCTATTTTTCACTAAAGATAATGCCAGATGAATTTCTTGAATAGAATTCAGAGGCCTGTTTGACACACTGGTAGTAATTTTATAACAGATCACCTAGAAGGGATGGGCAAGAAGGTGCCTACGTCTAGCCTAATTTATAAATACGCATAAGCAGCTATGTGTCTTTATGACACATAGCTGCTTTAGGTGCACAGGTGGTGTTCTCTTCAATCCTCCCTGTTGAGGGCAATGGCCAAGGCAGAGAGGCTCGCATCCTGCAGATGAATGCATGGCTGCATGGATGGTGTCATCGAGAGCGTTTTGTTTTCCTAGACCATGGGATGCGGTTCCAAGGGTTGCAGAGCAGAAATGGCATCCATCTGTCCAGGAAAGGTCAACGCATCTTCGGTAGTAGACTGGCTAATCTACTGAAGAGGACGTTAAACTAGATTCGTTGGGTATGGGTGAAGAAAGCCCCCAGGTAAGTGAAAGCCCACAGGTAGGTGATACATTAAATACCTTTATGGAAATGGGTAACAGGGGTAACATATGGAAAGCAGTGTGTATCAATGCCCGTAGCATGGGAAATAAGATCCCTGATGTTGAAGCTTTGGTGGGAGTGGCTGACTTGGATTTAGAGGCAGTTACAGAAACATGGTTCACAGAAAACCATGATTGGGATGTAGCTATACCTGGCTATACTTTATTTAGAAAGGACAGGGTAGGAGGAAGGGGAGGAGGAGTGGCACTATATATAAAAACTACTATTAAAGCTTTGGAATTACAGAGCTTAAAAGGGAGAGAGGTGGCATTGTGGGTTAAACTAGAAAGAGGGAAAGAGAAATCTATTTGCATTGGTGTGATATACAGACCTCCCTCAGAAGAGGAAGAGGTGGACAGAGAGTTAATTGAAGACATACGCAGCATTGCTAGGAAAGGGGAAGTGCTACTGATAGGAGATTTCAATATGCCAGATGTTGATTGGCACATTCCTGCTGCAGTATCATCTAGAAGTAAGGAGATCCTGGATTCTCTACAGGGAGAACTATTCAGGCAATTGGTAACAGACCCCACATGTGAAGGGGCCATACTGGACTTGGTGCTTACCAATGGTGAAAGTGTTTCTGATGTTGTAGTGGGAGATCATTTTGCATCCAGTGATCACCAGATGGTGTGGTTCAGTATTAGGACTAAGGCTGTTAGAATCCATTCCAAGGTGAGGATCTTAGACTTTAGGAAGACTAACTTTGCGAAGATGGGCCAATACCTCAGAGAGTCGTTAGTGGGATGGGAACAGCTGGGGGATGTAGAAAAACAGTGGGCAAAACTGAAAGGGGATATTTTAAGGGCAACCAACCTTTTTGTTAAAATGATAAATAAAGGTAAAAGGAAAAGGAGACCGCTATGGTTTTCGAAGGAAGTAGCTGAAAAAGTGAAGAAAAAGAGGGAGGCCTTCATGAAATACAAGAGATCACAGAGAGAGGAAGACAGGCATCTGTACTTGGAAAAACTTAGAGAAGCTAGCAAAGTAGTCAAGAAGGCAAAGATTCAAAAGGAGGAGGTATTAGCCAATGCAATAAAATGGGGGGATAATACATTTTTCAGATATATTAGTGAGAAGAGGAAGGGCAAAAGTGGTATTGTCAGACTCAAGGGTGCAGGGGGGGAATATGTAGAAGCTGATAAGGATAAAGCGGAATTGCTTAACAAATATTTTTGATCTGTGTTCAAAGATGAAGAACCAGGAGCAGGACCTCAGAAAACACCCACAAATAGGAACAGAAGCAAGGGACATCTTGAACAATTTTCAGAAGACTGTGTTCGTGAGAAACTAGCTCAACTTAAAGTAGACAAAGCGATGGGACCGGATGGGATACACCCTAGAATACTGAGGGAACTTGGGGACGTTCTAGCAACTCCACTGACTGACCTTTTCAATGCCTCATTGGAGTCGGGAGTGGTGCCAAAGGACTGGAGAGAGGCTCATGTGGTGCCTTTACACAAAAGCGGAAGTAAGGATGTGGTTGAAAACTACAGGCCGGTTAGTTTAACTTTGGTGGTGAGTAAATTATTGGAAATGCTGCTGAAAGAGAAAATAGTGAGGTTTCTGGAGTCCAGCAGATTACAGGATCTGAGGCACCATGGATTCACCAGAGGCAGGTCTTGTCAGACAAATCTGATTGATTTCTTTGACTGGGTGACCAGGGAGTTGGACCAAGGGAGAGCTCTAGATGTGGTGTATTTAGATTTTAGTAAAGCCTTTGACACTGTTCCTCACAGGCAACTTATAAACAAACTGAGCACCCTAGGGATGGACCCTAAAGTTACTGCTTGGGTTAGAAATTGGTTGGGTGGGAGGTGACAAAGAGTACAAGTAAATGGAGCTCACTCTGAGGAGAAGGATGTTACCAGTGGTGTGCCCCAGGGATCTGTCCTTTGTCCGATTCTTTTTAACATCTTTGTTAGTGATATAGCGGAAGGGCTGTCGGGTAAGGTTTGCCTTTTTGCGGATGATACCAAAATCTGCAATAGAGTAGACACCCAGGAAGGTGTAGATAACATGAGGAGGGATCTAGCTAAGCTTGAAGAATGGTCTAGAATTTGGCAGCTGGGATTTAATGTTAAAAAATGTAAGGTCATGCATTTGGGCTGCAGCAATCCAAGGGAGCAATACAGTATAGGAGGTGAAGTACTTTTGTCCACTAAAGAGGAGTGGGACCTAAGCGTGGTTGTGTCTGATGATCTTAAAGTAGCTAAACAGGTAGAAAAGGTGACGGCAAAAGCTAGAAGGATGCTTGGGTGCATACGGAGAGGAATGGCTAGCAGAAAAAAGTAGGTGATAATGCCTCTGTATAAGTCTTTGGTGCAACCTCATTTGGAGTATAGTGTGCAATTCTGGAGACCGCACCTTCAAAAGGATGTGAACAGGATGGAGTCGGTGCAGAGGGTGGCGACTAAAATGATTAGTGGGCTTCATTATAAAGCATATGAGGACAGACTTAAGGATCTTAATATGTACACCTTAGAGGAAAGGCGGGATAGAGGTGTTATGATTGAGATGTTTAAATACCTCCGTGGCATAAATGTTCAGGGAGAGAGCCTCTTTCAATTGAAGGCAAGTTCTGCTACGAGGGGACATGGGATGAGGGTGAAGGGAGATAGATTCAGGAGTGATATGCGGAAATATTTCTTTACGGAAAGAGTAGTGGATCCACGGAATAGTCTCCCAGTGGAGGTGGTAGAGATCAGGACTGTAACTGAATTCAAAAAAGCATGGGACCAACACAGAGAATCTCTAAAGGTAAAAAGTGGATTGTTGTAGTTGTTGATATGGAAGGACAGACTAGATAGGCCATGTGGTCTTTTTCTGTCATCATGTTTCTATGTTTCTATGAAATACTAGTGATAAATAGGCAGAAATCCTGGCTGGACTGAGGCTTGGGAGGTAGTGTAAATGTGTATAAATACAATCTTTGTGCCTATAAAGATTTTATAAAGAACACAAGTACTTTGCGATTCTGCTTGTGCTTTGCCCAAATTCCATACCAGAACACACCTACATCCTTCCTGTCACCATGGGGTATGTTTACTAAGGTGCGTTAGGCTATTGCAGCTATCACCGGGTGATGACTACAAAAAGCCAGTGTTAACTGCAAAGGTCCCATGGTATCTGCAGGGGGCATTCCCAGAATTTCCCCTGCAGAGACCGCAGAGATTGCAGGTGGCTGATTCACAGATACAGTTAACACCCATTGAGGTGGCATTAGGTGCACCCGCAAATTTTGCAAATGTTGGTGATTACCACGCAGTCATAACATTCACGGTAATCATGCCTTGCTGGTGTGCCTACTCTCCACCCACTCTCTGCCCTAATTCCACCCAAGCCTTCACCTACCACACAAAAAGCAAACTTCATGGAAAAGCATCACAGTGTCTGCATTTTCCCACATTAGCTGCTACTGCCAGGCACTATTTCTGCATTAGTGTCCCTGTAACAACTAACGCACATTCGTAAACATACCCTCTTGTGTGATTTTATAAAATCTCTTTTATGTGCTTAAAACTGCAGGCATTCTGAAGTACACATAATGTGGGGGACCCTAGCCCAAGCCGCAGCCTATAGGCGCAGGGCTGCCCTTGTTAGTCTTTAAATAAAGATTATATTATCCTCGTCCTTCTGGGACTTGTAGTTGTGTTGCTTGTTCAAAAACAGAAGTATGGAAACCAAAGGGTTTTTTTTTTCAAAGGCAAACAGGAATTTATTTCTTCTTTTTTTTCCAGAAACACTAAGGCTTAACAGAAGACAACAGGATTCTTCTCCAAACAATATTCCTCAGGAAATTCCATGAAACCAAAGACTGAAACTGCTTTAGAAGGCTCTCTTAACACATGCAGCTGTCTCTCAATATATAACAAACAAATATGTCCCCTTTTTTTTCAAACAAAATAAATGTCTTCTCTGCATTAAACAGTGTTCTTAGCTTTCCTGGCTAGAGTAACTCTCCCTGTTTCCTTAATGCTTTGGGGTTTTCAAGTTACAGGGTTTTCTTTCTCCAGAAGCTTTTATTCAGCTCTCTGACACCATGAACAGTCCATTAATGAATCTTCACACATAGAAACAGGTTCAGAACAATCTACCTGCATTTCCTCTGGATCTCCTGCCGGTACGTCTGACTCTAAAGCTCCATGCAACGCTTCTGGCTCAATGCACTCCAAAAGCTCCTGAACTTTTCTCCACTGAGGCTTTCCACTACAAGCAAGGTTTTCATCTGGAAGGTGAAGCTTCTTTTTCTGAATTAAATGCCACAGTGCCTCTAACTGTTTCAGGTCACTGTTAGCTGTACTTTTGTTCACCCACCTTCTGGGAGCTTGAACCCTTAGAGCTGGTTCACGAACTGTAGAAACTGCACTCTGCTGCTGGCCAGTAATTCTCCCAGCCACGCCTCTGCTGGCTTCAGAACTACTTGTACTTTTCCTGAAAGCCTGACTTTCTCTTGGGGTGTTGCCTTCACCTCTGAAGTCCCCACGGAAGTCTCCACCGGTCTCCTCCCCAGTGAACTCTCTGGGTATTTCTTGGGTGCTTCTCTCCCCAGCAGTCTCTGTGGTCAACTCCAACTCCCCGGTCAATTCCCCGATCAAATCCCCAAACGAATTCCTGGTCGAACTCCCCGGTGAACTCCCTGGTGAACTCTCTTTCCTTCCTGTTCCTCTGGGTTTATAAAGCTGTTTTTTTTCTATCGTGCACTGCCCCCTGCTCAGGTGTTTTTCATTAGTTTCCAAGCCTGCTCTTAGGTTAGCAGAGCTTGGGTGTGGCCTGCCTTCAGCAACTGCGTGTTTTTTCTCTTTTCCTGCACTCTGCGGGCTATGGATTTGCTGCCTGTCTCTTTCCTTAAAGGTAAATTTTTGATTTTCCTCTATTTCCATGGGCTCAGCCATACTCTCCTCATCACAATAGACTCAAGCCATTAATCTGCGAACAAAGATTGGGTGCATGTACCAAAGAAAGTTTGTTTTCAGGATTTTGGTTTAGGCAACTGGCATCCAACCAGTAGCTAATCAGAGAGAAGCATTCATCGAAGGCCTGCTACAGCTTTTCAGTTGATCCCTCTTCTAGATTAGAGGCTTCAGACATACAGCGCTGACCTCAGAATTGGCACTGTACATTCAGGGTCACTCTCTGCCCAACGCCTGTCCTCACTCCACCTCTGTCACGCCCCATCCCTCCCACAAACAGTACAAATCACCTGTTTATTCAGGGAGCTCTGTCCCCAGCAGGCTGCCTGGCCGTTTAGCGGGTCTGGATGTCCAGATCTGATGTCCAGACCCACTAAACAGTGTTCAGAATGACCCCATTAGTCTTTGCCATATTTGACCATCAGGGCTCAGTATCTAGGGAATTCCTACCATGCGTGTCCTTATACAGGGGTTCTGCCTATCATACAAGACTCCGCATTATCTGAAATATTTACCATATTCCTCATCATAATTTGGAAAGTGAGAAAGCTCTTCTCACTTGTCACCTCTCTACACTGTACTATATATATATATATATATATGCCACCATTTAGCATGATACTTAAAACCAACTACCAGAGCCTTGACATTTCCTACAGTGTTGATAAAATAAGAGAGTTACTTGCAGTGCCATAGAGGTGTACATCAAACGCATAGACATCTCCGACAGAGAATGTGGAAGGGGAAAACACATAAGTCTTTCTGGTTCTTTACAAAAGCAGATTTTAATGGAATAATATATCAAACAAACAATGTGTTTCAACTGTCAAAGCTTTGCTGGAACTGATGTGGCCCCTTTAAATAGTTTTCCAGCATGCCCTTGTGAATGCACTGCAGACTGTAAAACCATAGGAGTATGCAGCTCATTGCTTAACTGATAATGATGATGATGACATAATCAACATGTGTGACTTCATGCTCAAACTTGAATATGTTCCAACTCATATTTGCTCATAGGTTTGCCCTGCTGGGGTAAATTTATGAAATATTTATCATATATAAAGCATGTTTTACTTGCAGAAAATGGTTGTTATAAAATTGCATGAGTGTATATGCACATACAGAGTACACATGCTGACAAGATTATGCGTATTTTAGTGAGTAGGTATTGTTGCAGAATTAGTTTGTGTGGAATAGGGACAGAGGTGCAAGGCAAAGGCATCCGAATATCCTCATTTCTTTAGGTCATTCTCAATATATTTAAAAATATTATCAATTTCCTGCAAAAGGATATTTTTTTCTACTCCTAAAGATAAACAATTTACTCCTGATTTGGTTGTAATTAATTGCTGGGGAGGGGGAATATTCAAAGTGATTTATCCAGTCAACAGGCCTGCTAGTCGGTTAAACTGTGGTCAGCAGAATGTTCAGCAGCATTAAACCATTTAGTGTCATTGAATATTGTTTGCTAACTGGTTGTATGGCCTGACACTCGCGGGCTAGCATCACGGCCTTCCGGGGTGGCACTGGCATTAACTGATCAGCAGTGATATTCAGCCGCTGGCCAGTTAACTTAAACTGGTTAACGTTAGGCAGAAAAAAGGCTGGCCTAACTTTAGCCAGTTTAGCTAGCCAGTCACAGACTAAATATTGCTGCTGACAGGTTAGCTAAAACACTAACCGCGCAACCTGGATATTCAATGCCAGTGGCCGTGTATGACCCCGGCATTGAATATCCGGGCATAATTTAAAGTGGGAATGTCCATCCGCTGGCTGCCTCCATTGAATATGCCCCCTCCTCATAGTGTTTCTTGTTTATTTGCATTTATTCATGTGAAACAAAGGATATTGTGATCAGTAACAATCTCTTGTGTATCTTAAATTGTTTATGGTCTCAGATTATTGCATCATCAAAACTCTGGAGTATGTTTACTAAAACGGGATAGCTTACCATGGATTCAGCCCTAAAACCCAGCACAAGAATTATATTTTATTTTATTTATTTATTTACATTCTCTTATATACCACGTTATTCTGCATCAGAGCGGTTTACATCGAACAAACTGAAATTACATTGAACAGGGCATTATAACTTGGAGATAACTATTTTGTGCCCAAGACCACAAGGAGCACCTGTGGGACTAGAAACCCCAGTCCTTCCGGCCCAAGGTTGCTGTCCTCTAGTGGGATTTGAACCCCCGACCTTCCGGCCTGAAGTACCTTGCTCCAACCACAAGAATGACACCGGACCCAGGCTAACAAATGCTCCACTCCATGCTAAGCCGTCTGCAGCGATTGCCAGGGTGCAGTTGCTGCCATCCATTGAAGTGACATGAAGTGAACCTGTGCAAACTGTGGGTACACAGTGAGCACACACTATTGATACCTGCGCTAAGAGCAATGTGCAGTCACCACCCACATTCTGCCCCTAACCTGCCAGTCTCCACCCCGACCCACACTAAGCAGTTAGCATGGGCTCTTTAGTGCAGCAGCATTTTTAGCTTGCTGTAATGGTTGGCATGGTGGGCTTGGTGCCGGCTAAACCTCATGCTAACCATCAGCACAGTTTAGTAAACATGCTCCTCTATGTTTCAGAAACCTTCCTTTTTTCCTGACCTCCATTTTCTACTTTCTCTGAGAATGATTTTGGTCTGTGAGGAAGTCTAAGCTTTCATCTAGCCTTGGAATAAGCATGGCTAGATTGTAAAGGGAAAATGGTCTGCTTTTACCTAGTGTATATAAGATGTCACATAGAATTATTCAATTTGGGGGTCATTCCGGAACAGGAATAAGCCCTTGGATGTGCGGCATAGACGTTTTTCTAGCAATAACGTATATGAACCTATTCTGATATATCTGTGGCCCTCCACGTACACAACTCTAGCACGGGGATCTCAGAATGTGGGCAGGAGAGAGTGAAATTGGGGCGTGATCAGCAGCCGAGATGTGCAATGCATATTCAGGAAAGGTCCATGTATGTTCTGAGTGTTTCCCATGGACATCCACGCTATACCAGCGGAAACATGGAATAAGGCCGGGACTTAGAAACTTTTCTGTTTTGCTCTGCAATGCGTCCCATAGAGATGAATGGCTGTGACAAAGATGTTGTGAACTGGTGTGTCTGCAGTCTGGAAGAGCACAAGATGCAGTTGTAAAGAACAGAATGCAGAGGTGGAAGAAGGTTGTATGGTTAAGACGCATTACTAAACATCCGTACAGAAATGTTCAGAGGTGCAATGGTGATTATTCCGGCTATGCTGACAATTGCTCTTTGAGCTAGACGAGGTGATCTAGAGCACCCTAACATTCCTTGTCATCCGAGAAGTAGGACTGTTGATGTAGGGAGTGTATGTGGATGAGTATAGGATGGGTGCATGTGTGGGTGAGAAACACAGATCATATTAGTAGACCTGGGACCCCATGCCATCATGTTATACCAGCTGTTTTCTAGAGGTTCAGGGCATCTGTACTGCAGGTGCATGTTTTGTGTGACTGCAAGTGAGACTGTATGTATGTGTGTGTGTGTTGTTAGAGGGATGCATTAGGGGACCTGGCATGTGCAAATGTAATTTTGGGGGGACATCAGTGCCTGGCCAGTACCTGGCCCATAGGGCTGACCGCAGTGTGACTAGCTGCCAGCATGATCGGCTAGCACAGAGCAGAGCAGGGTCTCTATGGCTAAATGTCAAAGCATATCCCAGTCAGAATGAGTACATGCAACAGGGCACACAGCACAATCAGCGGTCTCACAAATGTGCACATTTTTATAGACAGATGCTGGTGCTCTTAAGCATCTAGTGGTGCTGTTTGCGCTAGTGCATACACTCAATCTGAGGGTTCCTATTTAATGTCAGGAATATGCTCTGACATTTAGCTGTAGAGTATCATTTCTGATTTCTTCTGGTCCATACATAGCATTGTACAGACTGTTGTCAGAGATGACCAGTGCAAGCACTACTAAAATGTTCACCTACTGCCATGTATGTTGTGCTGCAAGGTATGTCAGGACACTCAAATCACTTTCTACTTGCTGTTGTAACATCTCTGAGTGCACAGAGATCAACTTGCAGTTGCTGGTCATGCAAAGGACTAGCTTACAGTATATAGTCTGTTTTGCATCAGCACATCTGTATCATCCATTTTCATAGGTAGCTGGCATGGGCAGCACACCATCAATGTGAGGGGTAGCTCCAGAGATACATGTTTTAACTGAGGAGGCATGGCCGCATGGAGGCGGACAGCAGCAAAGCCATACATTTTAATTGAAGAGGTGTGGCTGCATGGAGATGGACAGCAGCGAAGCCATACATCTTTTCGGAATTTGCTGAGGGCAGATATGTCCATGCCGCTTGCTACGTATACCCGTGTCTCGAGGTTTGGGCGTGCCACGCCAAACACTTCTCTGTCCCCAATTCCAGACCCACTGGCATGTCCAGACCAGCGCATGCAGACATAGTATATGACGACAGATAAAGACCAGTATGGTTCATCTAGTCTGCCCAGCAAAGCAGCAAGAGTAGGTACACCTGCCGCTCCATGCAGGTCACCCCTCCCCATGCCTTTGTTTAGGGGTGTACCCACCATTTGTGTAGATCACCCCTATTTGTTGAGATATAAGAGATAGTTACGTTTATTTTTATTTTATCCTGTTGCTATAAAGGGATCCCTGTGTTTGTTCCATGCCGGTCAAACGGACCCATTTTTAAATATGTCTGCGGGACGGATGTGCACATTATGGAATCATACTCCACAGCTCCACACTTGACAGACATTTTAAACACTTGAACAGCACAGGACCCGCCGCATCGTGCAGCTATCCCCAGAGAGTGCACCCGCACTAAAAGTAAGACTCACGGTCCAGCAGTCAACATTTTCGATAGTGCCAAGCTCCACCCGTAAGGCATCATCACCCGGCGACACTGATAGCCATTTAAAGATGCCAGTGCAGTCTTCCCATGCCTGGTGGGCCAAGCCAAATTGCCCTTTGACATGGCCCTTAGGGGTTGCCCATGAACAAAAAAAGGAGACAAAAGGAGACCTAAGAAAGTCAACATCCTCCCTCAGCGGACCGACCCACTCCAGTAATAGGATTAGCCCGTGTAAGGTCTGTAGCACAATCAACATGCGCATCAATGCCCACCAACTCCTAGTTTGCCTCCTGCTATATGTCTTAAAATGCCAAGCAGATGGCACCCAATCCAAAATGCATACGTCTCCAGGCCCGCTGCCACCACTAGTACTGCCACTGCCATCTGCCACTCTCTGGCACCAGCACTCCAAACACACTGCACAAACCACATACCATAACACAAATACCATTTATACATTCACCACAAAACTCACACACCAACCCCATCATTGCCTCTGTCATCAAATGCTCACTGGTAAATGTGAGATCAATAAGAAACAAATCAAACACCATCTATCACTACATTCAGGCCCAAATGTTAGACATCATATGCATCACCAGGTCATCTTAAACCAAATCACCCCGCCGGACTACTCAGCTCTCAACTGTCCCAGAACACACAAGAAGGGAGAGGGAGTCCTAATCCTGGCTAGAAATCAGTACAAATTTAAAACAATCTCCACAAACCACTCATCGGATACTAGCACAATCACCGTATCCAACAAATATCTCAGTATATGCCTAACTTACAGACCACCTAATGCCAAATCTGATGAGCTATTCGCAATACTGGAGACAATCTGTACATACAGTGCTCAACATAAACCACTAATTGCCTTAGGAGACTACAACTTAAGCTCTACACCAACAAAGAGACCAAAGCGTTCCTCAAAGCTGTGAATCCTTACAATACATCCAAATAGCTGATGCACCCAAGTATCAATATGGAACAACTCCGGATCTCATCTTCATACCAAAGCAACTGCTAGAATGAGACCAGACCACAGCCCCAACAATCATGCCAATACCATGGTAGGACCACCATATGCTAACATTCTCAATGCAAATTAACTGCCCCGCTAGCCATCAAGAAGAAGAAAATAGGGGCAGAAGATTTAGAGCCTTTCACAAAGAAACATTCTTAAAGGAAATAACCCCGGGTCTCCAGCAAAAACTCGATGACCTCAACAAATCCACTGACAACTGGAACCTCATAATATCCAAAGCAGCATCATCCCCAAGAAGGGAACTCGTGCATACAAACAGGAGAACCAACGCTCCCTGGTTCTCCAATGAAATTAGAGAAGCAAAGTGAGTGCTAAGGAAGCCTGAAAGGAAATGGCGGCTTGACAAGACACAGGATACCATGCACCAATATAGAACCAGACAGCTGGAATACAATGGCCTGATTAAAAGATACAAGCAACAATACCATGCCAATATTATCAAGAAGTCAGTGAACAGACCAAGAGAATTATACAGCATAGTACAGAAGCTCACCAGAGACGCTACACATACACAGCACATACACCCTCAAGAAACTGCAGACTACATAATGGACAAACCAATCTTGCACAGAACTCCTCTCCCACAATGAATAACTTGACAATGTGGGAGCTCCAACAAACCTGGGATGACTTCACTATGCCCTCAGTACAAGAAATAGAACACATATTGGACACTCTGAACACAACAACCTCACTGGCTGACCAATGTCTGGTGGAATGGATCAAATCCTCAAAGGATCAGCTCTGCCAGTACCTCCACAAGATCGTAAAGATGTCTCTTCAGCAAAGATACATGCCTCTCTCACTCAAACAAGCAATGATATGACCGATCTTTAAAGTGCCACGCTAAATGCAACTGACCCAAAATCATATCGCCCCAATCTCCAGCTTACCATTCATCACAAAAATCATTGAAAAGGCTGTACAAAAGCAACTGCAGGACCACATTGACTTGAACATACCACTTGACACCCACCAAAATGGTTTAAAGTCACATCATAATGTAGAAACGCTGCTAACCTCCTTCTTCGACTACATCATAAAGGGCATTGATAACATCAGGAATGGTTTCCTTCTAATCTTTATGGACATCTCAACTGCCTTTAATACAATGTCTCCAAAAGACTGGGCTTTGAAGCAACACCATAAAATGGTTCAGCTCATACCTAAACAACCAAATACAGCAAGTCAAATGCAGTGACAACACATCGTCACTTGTCTGTCCCTTGTTCGCTTGTCTATGTTGCCCGGCTGGGCTATGTCTGTCTATGATTTGGTAATAGTGTGATGTTACTATTCTGTCCTGCCTCCTTTCCTATTTATCATTGGCGTTCCTTTTCTTGGTTTGCAGTGTTAAATCCATCCTTTTTATTGTACACCGCTTAATGTTCTTACAATAGCGGTTTATCAAATATGAATAAAGATAAAGATAAAGATCAACACTGTTCTCCATTCCACAGGGCATCCCCCAGGGATCTGCACTCTCATCAATAATCTTTAACTTATACATACAGCCCATCTGCAATATCATCAAACATCACAAGATGTATTGCCATATATATGTAGATGATATCATGGTCTATACCTCAACCGACCTACACGCACCTGACCTAACACCTATAACCAAATACCTTGAAGATATGAACATCTGGCTTACCAACAACAAACTGAAGGTTAACTACGACAAGACAGAAGCACTTTTCATCTCCAGAAACACTACCTTCTACCCATCACAAACAATCAACATCCTGCAAAAGACAATAAGGGTGAAGGACGAAGTAAGATACCTGGGCATTACCCTGGACAAGAACCTTAACCTCCAGGCACATATCAACAAAACTGTTGCAAAGATTTATCACAGAGTAAAGCTCATTAGGAGACTTAAACCAGTCCTAAGCCAGGATCATTTCTGCTCAGTGTGCCAGGCCTTTATCACGCTGATACTGGATTATGGAAATTAACTTTACCAAGGTCTCCCCAAACAGACCATCCATCCACTCCAACTAGTGCAGAATACGGCAGCACAAACCATTACAGGCACTGCCAAAAATGGGCACATCACTCCTATACTCCAACAACTGCACTGACTGCCAATCCATACCTGAGCAAGGTTCAAGGCAACATTAAACATATTTAAAGTCATTCACCACTGTTCAGCAGATGTGTTACAGATCATTGTAATCAGAGACTCAAGCATAAGACCCAGATGAAATAACAAGGAAAACATGCTTGTACACCCGCAGGATATCAAAGAACCAATCATACCACTTTCAGAAGAGTGCCTTCGCTCACTGCATCCACCTTATGGAACTCCCTTCCCGCAGGAATGACAGCCATGAAAGACCTCAAGCATTTCCGCAAGGCACTCAAGATCCTCTTGTTCACAGAGTACTTCGGACACATAACATAACCTATGACACGCAATGGACACAATTGCTTACAAGCTAATCATAGACAATACGCACAATCATAAAAGAGCTAACTGTAAATAATTTGTATTTATGTATATAATTTTACCCTCCTACAACCCCTCCCCATTCATACACCTGTTTAAATGTACAATATTAAGTTGTATTGTGAGCCATTTTGATTGAAGGATAAGGTGGTATATAAAACCGGTTAAATAAATAAATAAATATTAGGGATGTCAACAGCTGTCTAAGGAACTCAGTAAGATAAGCAGTTTTTTTTTCCTTGAAACTTAAGACATACCTGTGAAGGTTTTTTTTTCCTTTTAGTTTCTGATCCCTTTAAAATTGTTACGAAATTGTGTACTATTTCGGTCAAAGGTGCACTTGAAAGAAATCAAGCAACTAAAAATGCAACTTTCCTTAGTAAGTATATAAGATATCAGTGTAAGGAAGTGCTGAAACAAAGGGATAAGAATATCTTTGAGAAGTCAGGTCTGCACTCAGAAAATTATATGGATGTAATGCAAGAGTACAAGTATAAGCTAAATCTTTAGAAAACATTTCTGTAAATCGAAACATGTAAGTAGATGTAGATTTATTTGGGGAGTAAGAGGGCTCTATTGACACTAATTACATGTTTTAACCTTTTTTTCTGGCAGGTGACCTTTTCCTACTCTAAGGGCTTTTAGAGCATTCAGAACTTGCCATAGCTCTACTCACTGCAATCAACAAATTGGAGCAGAGCACGTGGGAGTTTGGGATTGTAAATGATACCCCTGCAGCATTCTAAGCCCCTTGCCAGCCTAAGCAATTATTCATGGGTCACCAGCATGGTATCCCTTACAGAAACTGTAAATTATCAGTGACTATTTAAAATTCCTCATTTTGTTATACGTTTGACTCTGAAATGTATTCTGTACATAACAATGGGTTTCCTGATTGCAGCCCAGCACTAAGTAAATTATAACAGTGGAAATTATAACTTAATATGGGAGAACTGAGCATTGGCCTTGTGTGTGCCAGTATGCAAATAGACAATGTTTTTCAGATTCTTAGACTTATGATGAAATAATATTTCCACTTTAATTAAGGTTTCAGTAAGCACACATGAAGGGTACATTTACAACACCTCATCTATGAGTGAAGGCCACACAGGGCCTATTTTTTTTTTTAGCCTGTTTTATAAAGACACATGCAGGTACATTTTAGAAATTATGTCTAGGTGCAATCTGGGATGGCCAGACCAAACCGTCTGAAAAAGGGATAATTTCAGAAATGTATTTCGGTGGAAATAGCCCTATAGATGTCCCAAAGATGAGTTTTCAAGATGGGGACATCTATCCCATAGCGAATGCACATCCCTGCCTGCTATTTTGTAAGCACTGATGTGCATTCGTGTGCCGACCATAAAACAAGTGTCCTCATTTCCCTTCAGTTTTCTTTATAGTTGAGAAAAGTAACAGGGATATCAGAGCACCTTCTTCTCTATATGTTCTCCATCTTTTTTTGGCGGCAAAACAAGAGCTTTTCTGGGCTATTCAAGCCCTGGAGCAGGTATAGATATGGACATTACCTCTGCTTGGTAGAGAAATGCTTGCTGGTTCTGAAATCGGGCACTGATGTGTATCTTTATGGGATTTCTCTGGACACACCTCTGCCATGCTCCTGCCTATCATATGTTAAATTCCATCAAGGTAGTTTACAAAACAACATGCTAATAAAAAGATGGAAAACATATCATTCATATTCCAAGAAACACAACAAATACAATACAGACTTTAGATGACCCACATATTAAGGGAGGAAGAGACACAGCACAGCATTAATCTCCTTCTAACATTTGTACATGAGAGACATAAGGGGGAGGACCATATGCAACTAATCTACTGAGAAAGCCCGTTCAGACAGCCATGTTTTTAAATCAGATTTAAACCTAGACTGTGATAACTCAAAATGTAAATATTGGGGGGAGGGGTAAAATGTTCCAAAAAGATAGAGACAGATGCAAAAATAGAGACAGATAAGCAAATACTAATAAAACTAGCACTAATCCAACAGAAATAGTGACTAGATTAAAGCCACAGACATTTATGTCTGCTCAGGAGCAGGCTTAGATGCATATGCGTGTGGAGGCCAGTTCCAACAGGGTATGTCCAAGTTGTCCGGACGTCTAAAAAATGGACGGGCCCAAAATGTACCTGATTCTGCAACCACAGGAGCTAGACATCTCCCGCAGCCCGGCATGGCCCTGATTTCGCCGCGGGAGACATCCTCTACTCTGCCCGGCCAGTCCACCCTATGCTCCTGCTGGTGTGCCGGTGCTGTGACATCCCATCACCATAGCAGGATGCCCAGTAGGAGAGCTGAAAGTCCATCAGAGCAAACAAATGCTTTGCCCCGCTACCTGAAACTTGGCAGGGTCTGCCAGGGCCAGGATTGGGCAGAGGGGCCTCACCTGCCACTGCCCCATAGGTCTGGGAGGGCTGCCTGCCTGGATCGCTGCCTTTGAAGGGATATATTCTACCTCTGAGTTGGAATAAGTACCACGTCCATCTTCTAACAACTGGACATACAGAGCCCTGATCAGAATAGGCCCTGATCATCTTGGGTATGTGGCCCGCCCCCACTCCCCACCTCTGGCCCTCCCCCACCATCCAGCATTTCCTGCACAAGCTTTCTGTATGTGCGAGGAGCTGGCAGCTCGGAATACAGTGCCAGCGAATAGCAGGGGTTGAACGTCCAATCAGGACGTATAGCCCCGCTATTCATAGGTCAGAATAACACGCTTAATTTATCAGATACATGAGTAAATAATGACGCCACCTGCAATGCAATGTGTGCCTTCGAGTCAGTCCTGACTCCTGGCGACCCAGAAGCTCCTGAGTTTTCTTGGCAGTGTCATCAGAAGTAGCTTTCCAGGCCTTTCTTCCGAGGCAATGGAGGGTTAAGTGACTTGCCCAAGGCCACAAGGAGTGCTAGTGGGAATCGAACGCTGGTTGCTTGGTTACCAAGCCAGTGTTCTAATCACTAGGCTACTCCTCCACTCCGACGCCACCTGCACTCTGCCCAAATTCCATTCCTGAGCATGGCTAAAGTCATATTCAAGTATGCGCCTAATTGCACTGCACGAGCTTTTACACATAAGGTCATTTTATTAGAGGCATTTTATGTGTGTATATTGGCATATATACCTGAAAAAAATCCTTTATAAAAATGCTTTTATAATGCAACCAGCTTTTATAACTGTCTTACGGGGGTGGGGGGTACCATTTCCTAGGGCAATGTGTAGCTAACATAGTAATGAATGACGGTAGATAAAGACCAGCATGGTCCATCTCTAGTCTGCCCAGTAAAGTGCCAGAGATATATATGTCCCTCCAGTCAGGTTATCCCTCTCTATTTAGAGGTTATTTATGTTTGTTTTGATTCCATCCTTTTACTATGTAGTGATCCTGTGTGTCTGTCCCATGCCTTCTTGAATTTTTCCACTGTTTTTGCTCCCATCACTTCCTTCAGGTGGGCATGCCAAGCATCCTCTATCCTTTCTGTGAAAAATATTTCTTGATGCTGCTTTTAAGTTTACCTCCTTGCAGATTCATTTTATGTCCTCTAGTTCTACAACTTCCCCATTTTGAAAAAGGTTTGTTTGTTCATTAATACACTTTAGGTATTTAAACGTCTGTCTCATATCACCTCTGTCTCTTCTCTCCTCTAGGATATACATATTGAGGTCTTCCAAGTCTTTTCTCATATTTCTTCTGGCTCAGGCCCCAAATCATTTTGGTTGCCTTCCTCTGAATCATTTCAAGTCTTTTTATGTCCTTTGTAAGGTATGTTCTCCAAAACTGAACACAATGCTCCGTGAGGCCTCACCAATGACCTGTACAAGGGCACTAATATCTCCCTCTTCCTGTGCAAGCTCTCCCACCAAAACCTGAGCAGCTCAGCTGTGACTGTGTGTGGTTGAGCTGCTCAGTTCTGGCAGGAAGGTACACTGTTGCGGGTGCACCGGGACCCATGGCAGCGTACCCTCCTGCCAGAACTGGAGCAGCTCAACCACACACAGTCACAGCTGAGCTGTTTGGGTTTTGGCTGGAGGGCTTGCCTCTTTGCCCCAGGACACACGGTGACTTACTTGCACTGTCCAGAGAGGTGCAAGGGAGATCAGCGATACCCAAAGGGCTCAGGGAGAGCGGCGCTTGGTCAGCGACTACATGCGGTGGGACAAACTCTGCATCTGGGAAATTAGCATAGAGATGAGTAGGTTTACCATTCTTCTTTGAGTTCAGCACTGAATGATTTGGGTATTCCAATGGGTAAGGCTTTGAAAGTAAATAGCAGCAATTTGAATTTAAATCTCTGGGACATAGGTAACCAGTGCTTGAGATAAAAGAGTAGGGTGGCATGGTCTGATTTTTTTTTTTCATTGTGGAAGGGATTTGTGGATTGCAATAATGCAGCCAAGTGATGATTGTAGCTTGGGTCAGGGTACGAAGATACTTTAGATCAAGAAAAGATCCGACTGCACAAATCTGACATAAAACAAAAATCCAAGATTTGGAAACTGACCAGAGTTGAGTCTCAAAAGATAATTCTGGATCAATATAACAACCTAGGATTTTTAATGATGGGACTAATTGAATAGACTAACCAAGCAGTGGCGGGATCTGAGAGGGATGAATGAGTCTTCTTGTGACTCACATTGTCTGGGATTTAGATAGATTCAACTTTAGTTTATTATGACAAAGCCAATTGGCCACTATGTTCAAGCAAGAGTTTAGAATACTAAGGTCTGGATGGTAGGGTCTGTACTTGCCAATAACTGAATATTGTCCACAAAGCATGATCCATGAACCCCAAGCAATTGAACCAAGGTTGCAAGCAGATTGAGGAAATCATTAAATAAATGATGGGGTTACTATCAGTCTTTGAGGTACTCTACATTCCAGAGTATGAGACATAGAATACAAGGTACCTGATATAACCAAAACCAACCAAGAACTGTACCGTTGATGCTGACTGATGAGCTAGGAGTAATTGATGGTCAACAACATTGCATGCACTGACACTATCAGGTGGGACAATCATGGCGAGTTTGCCTTGGTCTAGGATACCCCAAATGTTATCTGGTAATGCTACAAGAACAGTCTAGGTGTTATCTCCATGACAAAACCCTGATTGTGTTGGATAAAGTGCCATAGTTTTGGAGATAAAATCACAAAATCGCACTACAATAGCAGTTTTCTCTCTGTGATATCCATAAAAAAAGAAGGCTCATTTTGGCTTTAGGAGTTAAAAACATGCATTAATTTATATTTATATTAATATTTCAATACAGATGATAGGCTTGGTGGGTTATTAATACAATTTTCCAGCAAGTATAAAGCCTGTGGTTAAAACTTCTCCAGACATGGGCTTATCCAGGGGATTTTCTATCTCTGAGAGATTCTCTGTTATCCTCCGTCATTGCTTGTTATGCAGGAAAAAGTTTAAGGTATACCATATCTTTCAGTGGTGAGGTCAGCCTTAATTGAGAACTAGGTCTACCATTAGCAGGGCTGGTTTAACTTTAGGCAGACTAGGTGGCCACCTATGATGGCAGCTTCTAGAGAATGCCAATATAAATTAGATTACTCTGAATATTCATATGAAAGTAGAATGTATCTCTGAACTTGCTTAAGTGATCTCATAACATATATGTAGTGACTATAAGGGTCTCAGACTCTGGGCACCCAAAATCTATCCAAAGAATATAGTGTGGATAATGCCCTTATTGCATCAATGACCCATACAAAAATAGTCACATAGATAATTAATTTTGCAATCGGTATTTAAACAGTGCTTAGCTTTCGACGTTGTCCCCAACGCTATTTGTCGCGCTTCTTCTGCATTTCACCTATTGCGGTTTCATCAGGGGGTAACTTTGAAAGCATTGGAATATAAACCATACTCAAGTTTATTACGCACATACTTTCCAAAGATTTCTTTAGAGTTCAAATAACTTCAACTAGCAATGAAAAACAACGCACGGATGGAACGTACCCTGGAGTTGGCAGTTGTTTTACTCCCATGTTAGGATGTCAGCTAAAGCCACTGTTAGGACCCATCATTAAGTTAGATGCCGCGCATGCGGGCTGGGTTTTTATACTCATTGTAAATCTAGACCTCCCCTAGTGGTATCAGGTGGTAAATCTCATTGAAGTGAATCAAACACACACTTCCCATTCAACTCTGACATTTAATCCCTTTGGGGCTACTGTATCTAATCTGTGAATCCATCGTTGTTCGCACCATAGAAAAGTTTGTTCTCTTGATTTTCCCTGTTGCCCCATCATAACGGACTCAATACAGAAACAGCATAACTCCTCGTAAACGTGCTGTAATTGCAGACAATGATCCACTATAGGCGCTTCACGTTTTTTATATTTAAGTCTGCTTTTATGCTCATTCATCCGTGCCTGAAGAGTCCTAATAGTTTTGCCTACATATAGTAGACCGCACTGACATAAAATGCAATAGACAACATAAGCAGATATGCATGTGGTTTGATTTCGTAAATGATATGTCTTGTCATGATGAATAAATTCAGTTAACTCCTTAGTAACGTGACAGATGTTGCATTGTCCACATTTTGTATGCCCGAAACATCTGGGAGTCTCTGCTGTGTGAATCGGCCGCAATACCGCTGGACTCAGTATTTCTTTCAGATTTCTGTGCCTTTGCCAAACACAGCGGACTGTTTTATTTTCCAGACCAGGGATACTATTTAACACATTTGCATGGCGCTTTATGTTTTTTTTCAAATGTGAAGCAAACGGAGAATATTTTGTAACAAGATTAATATAAGGGTTAGAATCTTCTGAAGAAGTTAGTTTCAATGGTGGATGTGTTAATAAATCTTGATTGCTGTACAGCGCCCTCTTATATGCTTTATCAATAACTCTCAATGGGCATCCTCGTTCATAAAATTTTGTTTTAAGACTTTGGACTGCTGTTTAAAATCTTGCAGATTAGTACAATTTCTCCGATATCGCATGAATTGTGATACGGGTAAGCTATCCCGTAGCTGTAAAGGATGGGCACTACTATAGTGTAGAAACATATTTCTATCTGTGCCTTTTCTAAAGACCGAGGTGTTCCATCCATTGTCACTTTTAACGACTACACTACGGGTTACGTATACCCCTGGATGAATGCGAAAAGAAAGGATAAGCTGAAGAAAAAACAAGTTAGTTTTGAAACCACTTCAGAAGACACTGATTCCACAGCTTCAGGAAAAGACAAAAAAAGGGGGATTTTTTAGACAATCCCGGAAAGCAGAAGAAGAAAAAAGAAGACAACCGGGGAAACCCTAGCGTGGGGAAAATCCCCGGCGAAAGACCTAGGATCTTTAGTATTTAACATTTCAGGACAGACATTGTCCCCGGAGCAGCGATCAATTTTAAATAAAGGCTTGTCCTTTATTCCGGATATTTATTTTGATTCATTCCAGTTAATAAGGAAACTCAATCTGAAAATATATTTTGGAGCCCAATTGGTGGTCTCTGTTAATACATCGAATTCTAATCGAATGCAGCTTCCGCTAAAGTCAGCATGGTCTCCGGGCCCTCTACATCCCTCGTTATTATTATAAAGAGATTTAATAATAAAAGACATGCAAGCTGTGGAGTGTACGAAAAGAAACTCTCAGAGCAGATTGAAAAAAACGGAAAGAACGGACTGCGGGTTTTAAAAAATAGATCGGAACTTGTTATCAGGCGAGTGGATAAAGGAGGAGGGATAGTAGTATTAAATCGGGACCAATATTTAGAAGAAGCCTATAGACAACTGCAGGATACACATACTTATGAGGTTTTACAGAACGATCCTACTAAAGACCTCCAGAAGAAAATTAACGAACTTACTTCTTGGGCTCTAGAAGCCAAATTAATTTCGAAGAAAGAATGGGTCTTTTTAAACCCAGTAGATCCAGCAGTTGCAAAATTTTATCTGGTCCCAAAAGTCCATAAGAATCTGGACAATCCCCCTGGTAGACCCATAGTTTCTACCAGGGGCTCATTGCTTGAGCCAATTTCAATGTTCATTGATTTATATTTAAGACCACTGATGACGTCTATCCCGTCCTTCATAAAAGATACTACCCATTTTCTTCGGATTTTAGAGAACCATACTCAGCTAGCATTATCATCAGACGTTATCCTCGCTACTCTAGATGTAACTTCGCTGTACACAGTTATCCCGCAAGTTGAGGCACATGTTAGTGTAATGGATGCCTTGAGAACTCGTAGTGATTTATCTGATAGCCAACTCAGGTTCCTATCGGAAATCACCACCTTTACAGTGTTTGAGAATTTTTTTAGTTTTGATGGCATCATTTATCATCAATTGTCAGGCGTAGCTATGGGGGCCACATGTGCCCCCTCTATAGCCAATTTGTATATGCAATGTTTTGAAAGGGACCATCTGGATGTATCACCATATAAGGACAACTTAAAATTATGGAGCCGATACATCGAAGATGCTTTTCTGTTATGGCAAGGATCGGTAGAAAGCCTATTAGGATTTTTTGACTGGATCGCTGATAGGGATATTCATATTAAGTTTACCTCTAACTACCATGCCGACAGGATCACTTTTTTAGATGTTGAAATAACAAAAAGTGACAATGGATGGAACATCTCGTCTTTAGAAAAGGCACAGATAGAAATATGTTTCTACACTATAGTAGTGCCCATCCTGTACAGCTACGGGATAGCTTACCCGTATCACAATTCATGCGATATCGGAGAAATTGTACTAATCTGCAAGATTTTAAACAGCAGTCCAAAGTGTTAAAACAAAACTTTTATGAACGGGGATACCCATTGAGAGTTATTGATAAAGCATATAAGAGGGCGCTGTACAGCAATCGAGATTTATTAACACATCCACCATTGAAACCAACTTCTTCAGAAGATTCTAACCCTTATATTAATCTTTTTACAAAATATTCTCCGTTTGCTTCACATTTGAAAAAAATTATAAAGCGCCATGCAAATGTGTTAAATAGTATCCCTGGTCTGGAAAATAAAACAGTCCGCTGTGTTTGGCAAAGGCATAGAAATCTGAAAGAAATACTGAGTCCAGCGGTATTGCGGACGATTCACACAGCAGAGACTCCCAGATGTTTCGGGCATACGAAATGTGGACAATGCAACATCTGTCACGTTACTAAGGAGTTAACTGAATTTATTCATCATGACAAGACATATCATTTACGAAATCAAACCATGTGCATATCTGCTTATGTTGTCTATTGCATTTATGTCAGTGTGGTCTACTATATGTAGGCAAAACTATTAGGACTCTTCAGGCACGGATTTGCAGACTTAAATGCAAAAAACGTGAAGCGCCTATAGTGGATCATTGTCTGCAATTACAGCACGTTTACGAGGAGTTACGCTGTTTCTGTATTGAGTCCGTTATGATGGGGCAACAGGGAAAATCAAGAGAACAAACTCTTCTATGGTGCGAACAACGATGGATTCACAGATTAGATACAATAGCCCCAAAGGGATTAAGGGGCTTGTTTACAAAGCCGCGGTAGTGGTTCACGGTCGTTATCGGAGCCGCGGCCCCATTGAAATCAATGGGGTCGCGGCTCCGATAACGATCGCGAACCGCTACCGCAGCTTTGTAAACAAGCCCCTAAATGTCAGAGTTGAATGGGAAGTGTGTGTTTGATTCACTTCAATGAGATTTACCACCTGATACCACTAGGGGAGGTCTAGATTTACAATGAGTATAAAAACCCAGCCCGCATGCGCGGCGTCTAACTTAATGATGGGTCCTAACAGTGGCTTCAGCTGACATCCTAATATGGGAGTAAAACAACTGCAACTCCAGAGTACGTTCCATCCGTGCGTTGTTTTTCATTGCTAGTTGAAGTTATTTGAACTCTAAAGAAATCTTTAGAAAGTATGTGCGTAATAAACTTGAGTATAGTTTATACTCCAGTGCTTTCAAAGTTACCCCCTGACGAAACCGCAATAGGTGAAACGCAGAAGAAGCACGGCAGATAGCGTTGGGGACAACATCGAAAGCTAAGCACTGTTTAAATACCGATTGCAAAATTAATTATCTATGTGACTATATTTGTATGGGTCATTGATGCAATAAGGGCATTATCCCCACTATATTCTTTGGATAGATTTTGGGTGCCCAGAGTCTGAGACCCTTATAGTCACTACATATATGTTATGAGATCACTTAAGCAAGTTCAGAGATACATTCTACTTTCATATGAATATTCAGAGTAATCTAATTTATATTGGCAAACACTGCTCTGACAAAATAGACCACCAATAGATTTGTATGGTAGCTTCTAGAGAATTGGAAAAAAATCACCAAAATAACCCCCGTGAAAATTCATATAGCAATAATAATTGTTTTTGCCGGATGTTGCAGGAAAGGAACATATATTAAGATATTATGCCCACCACACAGTCACATCCATTTTAATCAAATTTTATAAAACAAAAAACTCCGCTACTTAGCTGGATTCAGACACTAGCTGGATTGTAGAAAGTAAAGTTCAAACTCTGGCACGACGTGCACGTTTCGGGTCCAAAACCCTGTTTCAAGTGCTGCCATACTTCAAACCAACTGCCATCAGACTCTGAAATCAGCTGTTTCATTAAAAGGGTCAGGAAACGTCAATGAATGGCTGCACCTTGCTGTCAGTCACATCAGGCTACCAATGAAACTACAGGGACAACCCATTTCATAAGGGAAGCCCTGTGATCATCAGGTAACGTCAGTGAATACTAAGCCAACCAATTTCTCTGTTGAGACCATCAGGTCGTACCGTTTGTAGTTGGAAAATCCAACGTTGTTCACAACTTTGTAATCTATTAACACGATCACCACCTCGAGGGTCTATGGGAATGTAATCAATAACAGACCACTGTAGGTCCTGAAAGGTATGGCCAAAAGCAAGGCAATGTTCAACCATTGGAGCCGTCTCGATCTGTTGTCTCAAATGAGAGGCATGTTCACTTATCCGAATTTTAACCATCCGAGTCGTTCTGCCCACATACACCAAAGGGCAAGGACAATAAATCAGGTACACCTGATGGTCTCAACAGAGAAATTGATTGGCTTAGTATTCACTGACGTTACCTGATGATCACAGGGCTTCCCTTATGAAATGTGTTGTCCCTGTAGTTTCATTGGTAGCCTGATGTGACTGACAGCAAGGTGCAGCCATTCATTGACGTTTCCTGACCCTTTTTTTTTTTTTTTTAAACTTTTATTTTCATTTTGCAACAAACAAAAGAAACAACACACCAAAAGAGACAAAACAAGTATACAATAAGGAAAAGTAAACCCATTACCCCCCACCCCGATGCTTCTTCTCTACCCGATTATATCAGCATGTGAGCGCTTCCAATTAACAGTGATTATACATCAAACGATCAAAAGAGTATCTACAATACAGCATGATCATGAGACAGAGATATATATAAAGTTAGACAGTCAGATGAGAGCATTTAGCAAAATGTACATAGTCATTGAGCATCTTCCATTGAGACCAATGAGAAGGAGTCTGAATGGAGGAAGCGAACAGACGAGGTATTTGTTCATATTTACTGTAAAGACAGGCATGATTCCACCATTCATTGGGGCTCAGATGGGAGCTAATTTTCCAGTATTACTTAATTAGGGAAATAGCAATGCCAAGCATAAAGTTCGAAAGGAGATAAGCCATTTTTGGGAGAGAGGGGATCCCCGCAACTGGGCGAAGTCCCACTATCCTCCAAGAAAAGGGCTCCTGAGAGTGCGAGATAGACTAAATACGACCCCAGACCCGACGCCAGTAATACTGTAGTGCGGGATATTCATGCATAACATGAGGCAATGAACCAATGGCCGCAGGGCGTGTCCAGCAACCATTGCCCTGAGTAGTGTTCCATTTGTCTAATCTGTGAGGAATGTAAAAACACCGGTGGGCTAGAAAGAAGAGGGTCTGAGTGAGTGAGGCGGATCGGGAACCCGTGTCCCTCTACTCCAGATAAGGCTCCATTGCTCCGAGGTCAAAGTCACATGCAATTCTCTCTCCCATACTTTCTGCGCTATAGGGGTATCTCTAGTTATAGCATTACATAAGGTTTAGTAAAATTGGATGCTACACCCGGTGAACTACCGAGAGATCGAAAGTCTCCAATCAACCTTATGTAGAGAATGCCGATGGCGGGAGTACTCTAGTGCTCCGAAGGCGATGCTGAAGTTGCACTGACCAGAGTCGGGAGTCTAAAGATTGCATAAGAGTATTAAAGGCACCTAAAGTGTCTAAAAGCATTGGTGGATAGTGGGAGTCTGATGGGAGAGTCATACCAGGGAGAAAGGTAAGAGGAATCGGTTTGCAAAGGCCCACTTCTATATCTAGCCACACAGGTCTACTCGGTACTGGATCTTCCAACCAACGAGCACCTTGTTTGAGAAGAAAAGATTGAGGGAACACTTGAGTAAAATCGCCACCAAGTATTAATGGAGCATTGGCAGAGGCCAAGGCCAACTGCGCAATACTTGCATAGTAAGCAGGGTTGACCACATTCGGGGCATAATGCAAATACACGTGAATTCACTATCTCCAACCTCAAGGTGTACACGGGCCCATCTACCCTCCTTGTCAACGCTAATATCAGGTACAGTAGCGTGTAAAGACTTCTTAACCAGAATGACTATCCCGTACCATTTGGAAACGGTGGGAGAATAGGCAGCTACCATGTGAGGCTTAGCATTGAGTTTCAGTGTTTCAGCAGAGTTTAAATGCGTTTCCTGAAGAAACACTAAATCAACATGCTCATGGCTAAGATAGCTAAGGATTTTCTTTCCTTTGAGTGGACCATTAATGCCTTTGACGGTGAATGATAAGATTTTACATAAGGCCATTCAGAAAAGTTAAAAATTCTGAGCATGATAGCACACATAATTTCACTATGTCCCTCAAACTGACTGTATCTGGCTGTACACATGACATAGGAAAAATAAGCTAATATAATACAATGAAGCGCCCCACATTAACAAAGAAAACCGCAGTACGGTAGAGGAGAAGCAAAACCCCAAAATTACTGGCGACCATGTGTCTGCGGGGAGAAACCCCAGAGAAGGCCGAAATTGAAAAAACACATAACCTGTAGGACTGTGCGTGCTCCGAATCCGACCGAGGCACACATCATGAAGGGATAGGAGACCAAAAAACAAAAGTCATATAGAGAAAGAAAGAAAGTCCAGGCTATTTCTGTGCTTGGCTATGACCGCCGCATCGGGCCCTTCAAAATGGCGGATAAAGCCGGCAGATAAGAGTCCAAGATTTGGGATTAGCGCATCTGCTCTGCTTCTTTGGAGTCTAAAAATGTTGATAGTAGATCAGGATCTTCGAACGTCCTGGTTTGGTTATGGAGAGTCACTCGGAGCTTCGCTGGATACAACAGGCCAAAGCGAGCCTGTAGCTGTTGAAGTCGAGGGCGAAAAGCAAGGAGTTTCTTCCGACGGTCAACGGTAGGCTTTGCCAAATCAGGAAAGAAGGAGACCTTACGACCTTCAAATTCCAAATGATGATTCGCTCGGGCAGCATGTAAAATTTGTTCCACTTGTTGATATCGTAGCAAGCTAAAGATAATAGGCCGGGGGGTCGTGCGGTTGAGCGCCATGTGGGCAGGAACACGATGTGCTCGATCGATTTCCAGTTCTCTGTGAAAAGTGATCTTCAGCAAGGAGGGAAGAGTTTTGAGCAAGAATTCTCTTATATCTCCTGCTTCCACCCCCTCCGGCATTCCGAGGAGCCTCACATTGTTGCGACGGGCTCGATTATTGCTATCTTCTAACTCCTTTTGAAGATTCTGTATCTGGCGTTCAGCCTTGTCCAGTTTGCCCAAGCGCACCTCGTGCGAGTCGAGGACCCCCGCCATGTTGTCCTGCCGTAATGAAAGACTTTCAAGTCGGTCCTGGAGCACTCCAAAGTCTTCTCGCATGGCTCGAAGCGCTTCTCCATTGGACTGCACCAATTCCTTCACGCCGCGTATTTCCTCCAAAATCTCCAGGTGCATTTCGGGGTTTTCACAAAATGGAACCATCTTCTGTGGGGAGGACACCTCTGTTTTGGAGCGTTTTCCGTGAGAAGAAGAAGGAGACCCGAAGTCCAAGCGCGCTGGTTTATGGGCCGCCATCCCCCCCGAGGTGCCCCGGTCAGCTCGGAGCGAAATAGTAAATTTGTATAGGTATTAAGTCAGGATTCTAAGTAGGCCTCTCGGGAGCTTCAACGCAAAGCGTCCTACCCGCTGGACATCAGGCTCCGCCCCCCGTTTCCTGACCCTTTTAATGAAACAGCTGATTTCAGCATCTGATGGTGGTTGGTTTGAAGTATGGCAGCACTTGAAACAGGGTTTTGGACCCGAAACGTGCACGTCGTGCCGGAGTTTGAACTTTACTTTCTACAATCCAGCTAGTGTCTGAATCCAGCTAAGTAGCGGAGTTTTTTGTTTTATAAAATTTGATTAAAATGGATGTGACTGTGTGGTGGGCATAATATCTTAATATATGTTCCTTTCCTGCAACATCCGACAAAAACAATTATTATTGCTATATGAATTTTCACGGGGGTTATTTTGGTGAATTTTTCCAATTTTTGATATTAATCACTGAATTGAGGGTTGTTTTGATAGCTTCTAGAGAATGGCAAAGAGTAGCTGCAGTCACAGCAGAACAGTAGGTCCCGATGCTATGCTAACTCAAAAGACCATCAGCACATTCTTTGCCTGCAGGGAGAATGGACAGTTTTCAAATTGATGCTTATGGTTTTTCTTCTTATATCACTTCTAAACAAACAGAACGCTTTACTATGCGTTAAAAGTATGAGAGACTAGAAGGTTCATTATAGAAGAAGTAGTGTTGGGGTAATCATGATTGTTTAGTTTATCAAATTCTTGCGGGTGGGGTAAGGGCCTGAAAGTTAATTAAAGGGGATGCAGAATTGAAGGTTTGCCTAGGACAGGGTTCTGCAACCTTTAAGACATAAAGAGCCACTTGGACCCGTTTCCGAAGGGAAAAAAAAACTGGGAGCCGCAAAACCATTGCGACATTTAAAACAAATCTAACACTGCATATATTGTTTCTTACCTTAATGCTATATACAGGATCATGCAGTTAGTTGTCAATCTGAAGACAAAAAGGGGCATATTTACTAAAGTCTGCAGCAGTAGCATGCATGTGGGCTGAATTACCAGCATGGGGGATCCACACAAACTTCAGGGGGCATGTGCATCTATTCCCCTCCAATTAGCATGGTACAAGATGCAACCCCTGTACAAACCAGTATGTGGACACACCTAACGTCGCCCATTGAGGTGGCGTTAAGTTCACCCACACTAAGGGCGGCAAACATGGTTAGCTCAAGCTACTAATGTCCGGGCTAGCTGCGACTTGCCATCAATGCCTCTATTCCACTCCTGTCCTACCCAGCCCCCACCCCATCATGCAGTACCTAGTTTAATGTGGGATTTTTAGTGCAGAGCCCATGCTACTCTTTTTAGCGTATCGCTCAAACTGTATATTAACCCTGTGCTACCAGGTAGCATACTTTAATAAACATGCCCCTTAGTGTACTATAATTCTGAGGTGTGCCAATAAACAGAATGCATGCTAGCAAATGAATATTTGCTACCTTTTTACCTCGAGGCATATTTTCTGATATTGCTCCAAGATCTCATCCTTTGGAATCTCATACTCTGACCTTTTTATAGAATTTGCTTTCTACTGACAAAACGGCCCTGCTCCCCGTGGCACGAGCTCTCTCTTCTGGGAACCCCTGCGGTACTGCTGCTGCTGCTGCTCACTTCGGCTGGCGCGAAGGGGCATCTCTCTGGGACTTCGGGGGACTAACTCCCCCCAACAGCAGACCTCCCTCACTTCAGCTCCCCTTCTTCGATCCCCGGGAGAGCTCAAAGTCGGCCAGTCACGAGGCCCTCATGGCGGCGGCCATTTTGCCTGCTTACTTCATGGGCCTGACTCCTCCCCCCACCGCGCCATTGGCTGGCGCCGATCCTCAAATCAGGAGAGGAAGGGACTCCCTGGCCCTCCCCCCTACGGTGCCATTGGTCGGTGCCGATTCTGCATCAAGGGAGGAGGAGCCGCCAGCCGATGCTCCGATGCCGACACTATTGCCTGTCACCGGGCAGGCAGTGTGCTCCGGAGCCGCGGCAAAGGTGAAAAAGAGCCGCATGCGGCTCTGGAGCCGCGGGTTGCCGACCCCTGGCCTAGGATATCTACAACCCTTGAAGCAACCCTGACTTTAAGGGATCTACGGGGTTTTGTGACCACAACTGAAACTTGTGGGAAACCAGATGCTGGGTTCAATGAACATTGGTCTGACCCTTTATGGCTTAAATTATGTTCTTAGCCTCCTGATCTTTTCCTCCTTTGTTTTTTCCCTTTTAGTGTTTAGTATTCACTTCATATTCTGTTCAAATATTTATATACCACCTCATCCCCCCAAAGATATCAATCTATTATTTTATAAATTGTTTGAAGATGCAATAGTAGAAAGATTGTTTGCAATTGGTCAGCAAAAGATTAAGCTGTGGAAATGAGAGTGAAGAATTACCTAGCAACATAATCAGATTATATATATTTAGCTTGTAATCTTAGTTAAGTAGTTTTCTTGCTAAAATCTCTCCCCAGGAATACTGTAATCTTTCTGTCTCCCAAGTGAAAAGTATTTTGAATAAATCTTTCATTGTTTTTCAGCTTAATCCCTCGTAAAGACTAGTTCCAACCTACTACTGAAGACTTCTATCATTCTACTACAAAATAAGTTTCTGACCATTACAAAACACAATCTGCTCTCAATAGTTTCTAAAATACATTAATGAAAGTCCCCAGGAACAGCAAAAGTACAAAATAAACTAGGCGGTCGAGCAGGGCAGCAGTTTCTGGGGTGACAGTGAAGCGTACAGTAGTTACAGTCAAAAGCAAAATAATGGGTTCTAACAGCCACACAAACTCACTTATTCTTACATACATTTACCCCCAGCAAGAATAGGACATTTAGAAATGTCCATTTTTCCTTGCAAGTGTCTTTTAGAAATTTCCCTCATTATTGGGGTTATTCCATACACAGAATAGGTCATATGAACATGCAATGGAGACATGTATCTCAGGACCATAGGGGGAGATACATGGGAACCCAGCCACACTGCAAAGATGGGGATCTCCGAGCGCACCCTGGAGGGGCGGAATGGGGGCATGGTTTGCCGTAGAGATGTATATAGCATATTCAGGAAAGGCCCGCGTACGTTTTAGGTGTCAGAGACGTGGAATAAGACTAGTACTTAGAAATTATTCTGCTATGTTGGTATAGAGATTGTGACAAGTATGCTGCAAACTGGCGTGTCTGCAGTCTGCAAAACACCACAAGATGCATTTATAATGAACAGAAATCGGGGGTGAGGGAATATTGTAAGTGAAAGGGGCATTAATAACTACTCTTAAAGACATTTTAAGAAGAGCAATGGTGATTATTCTTGTTTGAGTGAGAAAAGGGGATCATATTTGTAGGTCTTGGACCCCACGCTATCATGGTATACCAGCTTTTAGTTATAGGTACTATGCATCTTTTTCTCTGAATTATATTTTTTGTGATTGCAAGTGAGAGTGTGTGCCTGTGTGTGTGGTTTGAGGGTCGCATGGGAGGATCTGGTGTGCTAATCTGCAAGTCAGGGAGGGCATGAATGCCTGGCCAGTACCTGGACCATATGAATAACTGCAGTGTCACCAGGTGCCAGTGCAGCCATAAATCAGCTGGACCAGGCACTGGGAGACATGACTGATGTTGTGTCAACAGTCCCCAGATTGTGCCATGTGGCCTACATTCTTACCCAGTCCATGATCTATGCAAGCTGCGAGAGTGGTGATATATCCGGAGACTGGCTACTTGTCATGAGGGTACAGGGATCCCCTCTCCCATGCTCACACAGGCCTGACCAGAGGAGCATTGCCACACAACAGGCTGTGGGAAGGCAGGCAGAGCTTCCCCACAGATAGCAGACATATAAAGACTGAAAGAAGCCGGACAGCGAGTGGACAATGTTCGGGACGGTGTAACCACATGAAGGGAGTTGCTGTGAGAAATGCCAGTACCCAGATCCCAGATATGTGGGAGAAAGATGCTACAGCCAGGGCATGACATATGTTCTGCCTGCATTGTACAAACTAATGTTTATTGTAAACCGCACTGATTTTTAAGAGCGTGGTATAAAAAAAAGAATTAAATAAATAAATATGTTGCTCAACAATATTATTTATTTATTTGTTTTATTTAGCAATGCTTATATTCCGTGTTTTTTTTTTTCACCAGGTCAAGGCAATGTACATTCAGGTACAGTATATAATTCCCTTGCCCGCCGAGGGGCTCACAATCTACTTTTTGTTTTGTTTTGTTTTCTTGGGGTTTTTTGCATCCTTTGGGGAATTGCTATGTTAGTGTTGTTTTTTGTGCACTTGATAAGAGTCCGTCCTGAGCATTTTAAAGAGTGTAGAGCTGACCAACAAAGGACTCACTGAAGCCTTTTTATGATGCCAAGTATCATCTCATGCAAGATATGTTATGACATACATGTTCATATTTACATTCTCGTATCCAATATTAGAGTGCACTGGGATTGCCTAGCACTTTTCTAGGCATGTAAAGGACTAGTATATGGTCTAGTTTGCATCAGCATTCATTTATCATCAGTATTCATGTCAAGTTTACATGAGCAAACTACTCAGCTTAGGAGATGCATGTTTTAACGGAGGAGGCATGGCTGGCAGAGGCGTCCACGGGTATCTTGCGGAGACGGACCTGAGTGAAAACGTGCAACTTTGTGGAATATGGAGCTGCCGTGGATTCCCTCAGACACAGGTCCAGCACAACGGCATTTAAATGTGCCCCGGAATACTAACGTAGCAGTGTTTCTCCGTTTCACCTGTCACTCGTGCCTGCACCCATGTGTGTTTCCTGCACCCTAGCCACCAGTTCTTCTACATGTGCATGGCACAAATGATATATTTAGCAGGCACAAAGGAGGTGAAGTATCTGGCATTACTGGGACAAACAAGGTATGTCTTTGTGGCCAATATGTTGTGCATTTGTTTAACTCCTGTTCCTCTAGTTATGCATTGCTGGTCTCTGAGTAGGTTCAAGGTGTGGGCAGCCATGGCAGAGCGTGAGTTTCTTCCATGTTAAGATGACCTTGTCAAAGTTGTAAGATTGTGGGTGGGGAGTGTGTGGATAGGGTGGTCTCAGTGTGGATTAGGGTGTTGCAAAATGTTCTGCCAGACTAGGTTCTAGATACAGCTGCAGGAGTGGACATCTGTGGCTCCCTCATGACTCCTGACAGACAGGCCCTTGCTGATGTCTGGTAAGGCAATGGCATGCCTTGGATATCTGGCAGCATTAAACTCACCTAGTCAAAAATGTAGGATGTCTTCATGTGCAGGGTTCCCCTCTAATGCCAATGTTTCAATTTCTGCACCATTGGTCTTGCATTTGCATGGTTTCTGCTCATTATTGGCAGATGAAGTATGCCCCATGGCAGGAGGTTCCCATTTCAGCAGCATATTTTGTTGCCCTTCCATTGCTTTCCTTTGAGAATGTGTCTTCTTCTGCTGCCTGATGAGGTTCTCAGAGGTGTAGCCATCAGTCAACTGCTCTGTGAAACAGGTCCCATGCCATACTTAGAAACATAGAAATATGATGACAGAAAAAGACCACATGGCCTATCTAGTCTGCCCTTCCAAATCAACAACTAAAACAGTCCCCTTTTTACCTTTAGAGATCCTCTGTGTTTGTCCCATGCTTTTTTGAATTCAGTTACTGTCCTCATCTCTACCACCTCCACTGGGAGACTATTCCACAGATCCACCACTCTTTCCGTAAAGAAATATTTCGGCATATCACTACTGAATCTATCTCCCTTCACCCTCATCCCATGTCCCCTCATAGTAGAACTTGCTTTCAATTGAAAGAGGCTCTCTCCCTGAACATTTATGCCATGGAGGTATTTAAATATCTCATTCATATCCCCTCTATCCCGCCTTTCCTCTAAGGTGTACATATTAAGATCCTTCAGTCTGTCCTCATATGCTTTATAATGAAGATCACTAATCATTTTAGTAGCCACCCTCTGCACCGACTCCATCCTGTTCACATCCTTTTGAAGGTGCGGTCTCCAGAATTGCACACTATACTCCAAATGAGGTCGCACCAAAGACTTATACAGAGGCATTATCACCTCCTTTTTTCTGCTAGCCATTCCTCTCTGTATGCACCCAAGCATCCTTCTAGATTTTGCTGTCACCTTTTCTACCTGTTTAGCTACTTTAAGATCATCAGACACAACCACGCCTAGGTCCCGCTCTTCTTTAGTGGACAAAAGTACTTCACCCCTATACTATATTGCTCCCTTGGATTGCTGCAGCCCAAATGCATGACCTTACATTTTTTAACATTAAATCCCAGCTGCCAGATTCTAGACCATTCTTCAAGCTCAGCTAGATCCCTCCTCATGTTATCTACACCTTCCTGGATGTCAACTCTATTGCAGATTTTGGTATCATTCTCAAAGAGGCAAACCTTACCCAACAGCCCTTCCGCTATATCACTAACAAAGATGTTAAAAAGAATAAGACCAAGGACAGATCACTGGGGCACACCACTGGTAACATCCTTCTCCTCAGAGTGAGCTCCATTTACTTGTACTCTTTGTCGCCTCCCACCCAACCAATTTCTAACCCAAGCAGTAACCTTTAGGGTCCATCCCTAGGGTGCTCAGTTTGTTTATAAGTCGCCTGTGAGGAACAGTGTCAAAGGCTTTACTGAAATCTAAAAACACCACATCTAGGGCTCTCTCTCGCTCCAACTCCCTGTTCACCCAGTCAAAGAAATCAATCAGATTTGTCTGGCAAGACCTGCCTCTGGTGAATCCATGCTGCCTCGGATCCTGTAATCCTCTGGACTCCAGAAACCTCACAATTTTCTCTTTCAGCAACGTTTCCAATAATTTACTCACCACCGAAGTTAAACTAACCGGCCTGTAGTTTTCAACCACATCCTTACTTCCGCTTTTGTGTAAAGGCACCACATGAGCCTCTTTCCAGTCCTTTGGCACCACTCCCGACTCCAACGAGGCATTGAAAAGGTCTTTCAGTGGAGCTACTAGAACGTCCCCAAGTTCCCTCAGTATTCTAGGGTGTATCCCATCCGGTCCCATCGCTTTGTCTACTTTAAGTTGAGTTAGTTGCTCACGAACAGTCTTCTGAAAATTGTTCAAGATGTCCCTCGCTTCTGTTCCTGTTTGTGGGTGTTTTCTGAGGTCCTGCTCCTGGTTCTTCATCTGTGAACACAGAACAGAAATATTTGTTAAGCAATTCCGCTTTATCCTTAGTGCACTTAGTGCACTTAGTGCAGTGACCCCACTTCAGCTGGTCCTGCATACACTTGTCACCGCATGCCATCTTTTCTTGGTTTCACTGTGCTATAGACAGGTGTTTGTTCATCGTCACACATCGGTTCAAAAGGCCCTTGTAGTTCTCCAGCATCATCTTCTGTTTATCCACCTGTCTATTCAAGATCATAGTTATTGCTGTTTTATACCGCTGATATGGAGTGGAGGAGTAGCATAGTGACCTTGGTTTGATTCCCACTAGAACTCTTTGTGGCCTTCACCAAGTCACTTAACCCTCCATTGCCTTGAAGAAAGGCCTGCCAATTTACTTCTGGTTACACTGCCAAGAAACAGCAGATCAGAACTAACTCAAAGGGTTTTTTCCCATCATGAGGTCAGACTGTGTTTCTGTGCTGGATAGACTCCTGCTTTAGTGAGCTAGAGGAATTCTCTACATTCCCTGATGCAGTAGAGGTTGGGCTGCCTTGCTGTTTTTGTAAGGGTAAAGGAGTAGATGAGGAATGTTGCGGTGAGGATCGTGCAAGCGGTGGCATACTTCTGCTGGGACTGCCTCTATCACCACTCCCCCCCTCCCCCACCCCCGCACTCAAAACAGTCACCGATTTAAAGACCCTGAGAAGTGCTGTTTTCTTGGGTGCTCTTCTACAGCTGTACTTTTCCCTTCCTGTTTCTCTGGCCATTCTGCCTCTTCTCTGGTGTCTGCAATTTGTTGCTCAAAGATCCAGTGCAGTATAAACTCTGGTTAGATGAGTCACTATTCAATAGACCATTGCTCACACCTACTCAAGGAAGCCTCTTCTAGAGTGTAGGCATAGCCTAGTGGTTAGGGCATAAGCCCTCTGGGGCCAGGGAGATGTCTACAATACCTGATCCTAACGTGCCCATCATAAGGAAGTAGATGAACCTGTCCTCTAACAGCTCCTGCCATTGTCGGTCTGGCCTGGGCAACTCTCACATCATTTCTGCTGCTTTCCCAGCTGCAGTGTGGCCTCACTCACCAGTCAGCTATAGGCAGAAACCGCTACTGGATCACCATAGGTGGCTCCCACCACTCTGATCTGGAGGTGGGGAAGCCCCACAAAAGCTGAGTGACCCTCCTGCTTCGCTGCCCCACACTTCCTGGCTCAGGGAAAGAGGGGGTCATTAGCCTCAGAGTGCAGGGTCTGTGGGAGGCAGCGGCCTAGGTCATCCAGAGGAGGGGGAGGCATTGTGAAATGAATGGGACCAAAGCTGACTGATTCCAACACACCTGAAAAAAATATTTCTGGCTCCTGCAGCATTTTTGCTGAGATCAGCGGCTACGGGCACAAATTCTGGCTGTGATTGTGGCCTTTTTCTCCACCAGCCACAGCTGTAGCTTTAATGCCCCTTATCACCAGCAGCCCCTGCCATGCTTACTAGGCTTACCAAGTAGTGCCAGCCCTACCTCAGACAGGGACAGATATGCTCACAGCGCATGATCAGCACAGATCAGCTATGTCGCAGGAGTGGGAGTGGTGCATTGTGGCATTTGGAAAGCTGTGCTGTGAATTTAAGCTCATGGGTTTAGGAACGATCTGTGACAATGGACACAGATGGAGTCAATATGCACATTTCAGCTGTCTGCTTACTCAACAGGCCACTAAATGTTTTACCTTCCTGTTCAAAAGGCAAGCACATTTCCAGCTATGTCACCAGTGCTTCACAATAGTATGCCCAATGTAACCCCAAACAAGCAGGTGGGAATGTATAGGCACCCCCCCCCCTCCCCCCAGATGGAGCAACACTCCTAAACCGTAATCATTTGCATATACTGTATATGTTCCCAGATGCTTGGTACGCAATTTATCGGAGGCTGTCATCATGCCTGCACATAGGGCCGGCGCAACCCACTGTGCAAAACGGACACTCACACAGGGCGGCAGGCATGGGAGGGAGACACAGTTGGCAAAGTGAGCTCGATAGCAGGCAAGCAGTGGGTGACAGACAGTATAAATGAACAGTAGGCAGGCAGTGGCAGTGAGAGGTAGGCAGATGCATTAATAATGTTGGCGACCGGGGGACCCATGCACACCCACATGCTGCATGTCTGGTGTGACTCCCACCCCCTCTGATGCAACATCCTGTTACTGGGGAAGGTGCATTGGAGGGGATGCATGGAGTGTGCTTGTGCGTGAACGTCCACCAAATGCCTGCGCATGCCTGATGATCTGTTCCTGTGTGATGGCGGTAATGGGAGACCACAGCAGAGAGTAAGAAGTGGCTTGTAAAATCACCCATTCCCCATCCTGAAAGATACACATGTCTACAAAATAAATGGGAAAATAGGGACATGTAGAGTAATGGGTCAGACAAATGCAGGTATTTGCCTAATTTTAGAAACCTGCATGTGTCAATACGGATGTCTGCAATTCTAAGGACCAAGATGTGTCTGCAGCCCTGTTTCAGAAGTGCCCGTTTATCTCTCATCACATACATTTCCTGGCCTGCTATCTTGAAAATATGGATATGCAGCCATGCGAGAGCTAGGTCATTTCTGATATCAACAACAGGGAACTTGTTATGTCCAAGACAGCAGAAGACCTCAAAGTCACAACCAGCTCCCCAGTCACAACGCGAGACTGGATTTAGGAGAGCATTCCAGTGTCCATTGTATAGAGGTTTCCTGCAAAAGGAAGGTTAAGGTTTTACATAAACCTTGGCCCAGTATAACTTCAGACACTTGGGTTCTCAGCATAGTTTGGAACAAATATAGACTTCACTTTATTTTTTTTTATTTATAGAGTTTTTAGTCAGTACAACAACCAAAATATGATACAGGCAAATCCCATAATACAATTACCAGGAAAAGAAAACCTATTACAATATAGTAAAAGAATATTGATATCTACGATAAAGTCCACATCATGAAACCAAAACTGTGAATTCCATAAAGAAATACAGAAACAGAAAAAAGGATATATTATTATCCACAATGGAGGTCTACATTTATATATTATCAACCCTACCTATACCCCATTTTTCAGTCAAACATTTTTCCAGATGAAGCACTTCAACAAAAATGTAAGAAGCACCATCAAAACCAATGATGCATTTGCAGGGAAAATGTAAAAAGAAAGTGGCACCCAATTCCAAAACCAGAGACTTAAGATTTAAGAACTGCCTCCGGCGTAATTGAGTGCTACGTGAAACATCCGGAAAAACATTTACCGACTGGCCACAAAACATGGCTGACTTAACTTTGAAAAAAGCCTTAAGAAAATGTTGCTTAATCTCAACAGAAGGAAAAGTAACCAGTAAAGTGGCACGTATATTAACAGTATCTTGAGAGTCCTCTAAAAAGGCAGTTAGTCATTGGAGAAGTAATTTCATCCAGTCCCCCCTCGGCATCATTAAATTCCTTTACAGTAGAGGGGATATAATAAATTTGCAAAATATCTATAATATCAGAGATGGCTAAAACATCTTTAAGATATTTATCCAACAATATTCTATGTGACAATAATGGAGACTGAGGAAAATTCAAAAAACGCAAGTTGCAAGAGCGAATAGAGTTCTCCAAGGCCTCAAACTTAGTATGAAGCACCAAGTAATCTTTCATCCCAGCAACGTTAGTTGCATGTAATGAGAGAACCTGAGACTCTAATTTAGAAACAGCCATATCCACTGATGTGACTTTCTCATCAAGTTGCTTCAAAGAAACAGCTGCTTCTTGAAAGTACACAATGAATTCAAAGAGGAAGACATTTTACTATCAGTACATCTTAAAACACCCCAAACATCTTTCAAAGTAATTTCCAAGTCTGAGGGGGGAGGGGCAGGAAGCTCAAAAGAGCCGCTCACCCCTAATTGGACTGGAGTAGGTAAAATAATTGATTTACATTCCCTTACAGAATCAGAGGGCTCCTTTGACATATCTGGTAAATCTCCAGGTACAGGGCACAGGGGGGGAGATCTCCCACCGGAGCTCAACGATACACCTTCTGGAGAAGACTGAGCAATCGGTAAGGGGGCAAAATGCTTATCCGGCTTAGAAGCACCGGTTTCAGCCTCTGGAGCTTTGCCCCCCCCCCCCCGTCTTAGCCTTCCGCTTCCCCATTACAAGCTTCCCCATTACAACAAAATCAACAAAACAAACACAAGGACAAAAAAAAGACCTAAGTCTGAATCCAGAAACTAAAACACTAAACAATAAACTATATATTTAAAGAAGCGCAAAGGCTAGAGACTCCAACAATGGAACAAAAATGGCACCGCAGAGGCACCGAAGGGGCACCAAAGGGGCAGTACTAGCCCCTTTGGACACACCCCTTCAGACCACGCCCCGCGCACACGCTCCGCATCAGAGAAGAAGCTGAAATTGATACCCTGAAGGGAAGTTCCCACAGGTCTAGGCTGTCCCGGCTGTGCCTTCCTGATGGAAGGCAGGAGTATCAGCAGTTCCAGCATCTCCGCCTCTCTCAGGCCGATGAACGGGCTCCACACACCTCTATACTCGCCAACAGCTGATCCAAATAAGGTACACTCCAGGCACAAACACTTACTATGGTTACACGATGCAAGGTTCCACATTAGGATCCACCACCCAGGAAAAAGATTTAGGCGTCATTGTGGATAACATGTTAAAACCCTCGTCCCAGTGTGCAGCAGTGGCCAAGAGAGCAAATAGAATGCTAGGTATCATAAGGAAAGGAATGGAAAATAAAACAAAAGATATTATAATGCCTCTATATCGTTCCATGGTGAGACCGCACCTTGAATATTGTGTGCAATTCTGGTCACCGTATCTTAAAAAGGATATAGCGATATTAGAAAAGATTCAGAGAAGAGCCACCAAAATGGTAAAGGGGATGGAAGGATACTCCTATGAAGAAAGGCTAAAAAGGTTATGGCTCTTTAACTTAGTTTAACTTCGGTGGTGAGTAAATTATTGGAAACGCTGCTGAAAGAGAAAATAGTGAGGTTTCTGGAGTCCGGCGGATTACAGGATCCGAGGCAGCATGGATTCACCAGAGGCAGGTCTTGTCAGACAAATCTGATTGATTTCTTTGACTGGGTGACCAGGGAGTTGGACCGAGGGAGAGCTCTAGATGTTGTGCATTTAGATTTCAGTAAAGCCTTTGACACTGTTCCTCACAGGCGACTTATAAACAAACTGAGCACCCTAGGGATGGACCCTAAAGTTACTGCTTGGGTTAGAAATTGGTTGGGTGGGAGGCGACAAAGAGTACAAGTAAATGGAGCTCACTCTGAGGAGAAGGATGTTACCAGTGGTGTGCCCCAGGGATCTGTCCTTGGTCAGATTCTTTTTAACATCTTTGTTAGTGATATAGCGGAAGGGCTGTCGGGTAAGGTTTGCCTTTTTGCGGATGATACCAAAATCTGCAATAGAGTAGACACCCAGGAAGGTGTAGATAACATGAGGAGGGATCTAGCTAAGCTTGAAGAATGGTCTAGAATTTGGCAGCTGGGATTTAATGTTAAAAAATGTAAGGTCATGCATTTGGGCTGCAGCAATCCAAGGGAGCAATACAGTATAGGAGGTGAAGTACTTTTGTCCACTAAAGAAGAGCGGGACCTAGGCGTGGTTGTGTCTGATGATCTTAAAGTAGCTAAACAGGTAGAAAAGGTGACGGCAAAAGCTAGAAGGATGCTTGGGTGCATACGGAGAGGAATGGCTAGCAGAAAAAAGGAGGTGATAATGCCTCTGTATAAGTCTTTGGTGCGACCTCATTTGGAGTATGGTGTGCAATTCTGGAGACCGCACCTTCAAAAGGATGTGAACAGGATGGAGTCGGTGCAGAGGGTTGCTACTAAAATGATTAATGGGCTTCATTATAAAGCATATGAGGACAGACTTAAGGATCTTAATATGTACACCTTAGAGGAAAGGCGGGATAGAGGTGATATGATTGAGATGTTTAAATACCTCCGTGGCATAAATGTTCAGGGAGAGAGCCTCTTTCAATTGAAAGCAAGTTCTGCTAAGAGGGGACATGGGATGAGGGTGAAGGGAGATAGATTCAGGAGTGATATGCGGAAATATTTCTTTACGGAAAGAGTAGTGGATCCGTGGAATAGTCTCCCAGTGGAGGTGGTAGAGATGAGGACAGTAACTGAATTCAAAAAAGCATGGGACCAACACAGAGGATCTCTAAAGGTAAAAAGTGGACTGTTGTAGTTGTTGTTATGGAAGGACAGACTAGATGGGCCTTGTGGTCTTTTTCTGTCATCATGTTTCTATGTTTCTATGTTTCTAACCTGGAAAAGAGATGGCTGAGGTGAGATATGATAGAAGTCTATAAATTAATGAACGGAGTGGAATGGGTAAACGTAGATCGATTGTTTACGTTATCAGAATATAGAAAGACTAGGGGACATGCAATGAAGCTACAAGGTAAACTATTTAAGACTAATAAAAGAAAATATTTTTTCACTCAACGTGTAATCAAACTCTGGAATTTGTTACCGGAGGATGTAGTAAAGGCTGTTAGTGTAGTTGGGTTTAAAAAAGGTTTGGACAAGTTCCTGGAGGAAAGGTCCATAAACCATTATTAAGAAGGGACCCAGGATATCAATGCTTGACCCAGTACAAGCATTGTGGAACCTGTGTCTTTTGGGGAAACTGCTAGATACGTATGACCTAGATTGGCCACTGTTGGAAACAGGATACTGGTCTTGATGGACCTTGGTCTGAACCAGTATGGCATATCTTATGTTCTTATGTAAGTCCCCACAGGTCTAGGCTGTCCCGGCTATGTCTGCCCAATGGAATGGGGGAGCATCAGCAGTTCCAGCACCTCTGCCGCAGCGGCAGTCTCTCAGGCTGATGATCGGGCTCCACACACCTCCGTACTCGCCAACTGCTGATCCCAATATAGACTTCACTTTTGAAAACCCCACCAGATTGCTCAACAAGAGCTTCATCATTCAAATCTAATTGTCAGGATGTATTATTAGGGAGGCTATCATATCTTTAGAGATCAAAGAGGTCAAATCTATTCCTTCAAAGAAATGGACACATCCCATCCTAGAAAAAAAATGTGTGCCTTTGAGTCAATGCTGACTCCTGGTTGCCCAGCAGCTCCTGAGTTTTCTTGGCAGGCCTTTCGTCTAAGAGTTAAGTAACTTGCTCAAGGTCACAAGAAGTGCTAGTGGGAATCGAACCTTGGCCTCTTGGTTACCATCCTAGACCTAAGGACAATTCTCAGTCAATTTACCTGGGCAAATGACTCTGAAAATTGCCCACATAGGGGCCAATTCCATAACATGCACATCCGGCCCGCAGACATGTCCAACTCGAAAACAGGCCTGATTTCACCATAATTACAGAGCAATGGGTATAGATGCGCCCGTAGTTTCAGAATCGGGGATATAGGCGTTTACAGTATGGCACGATCAGAGCACTATAGAGAAACACAGGCCCCGTTGTTATAACGAGACATAGGCATACACAGCAAACAGTTTGAATGTCACCAATTTTTTAAAAGGGTTCCAGGGGTGATCCGGGAAACTACAGACTGGTGAGCCTGATGTCAGTACTGGGAAAAATGGTAGAAACCATCATAAAGAACAAAATTGCTGAACATGTAGATAGTCATTGCTTAATGGGAAACAGCCAACATGGCTTTAGACAAGGAAGATCTTGTTTTACTAATCTGTTATGTTTTTTTGAAGGTGTGAATAAACATGTAGACAAAGGTGAGTCAGTTGATATAGTGTATTTGAACTTTCAGAAAGCCTTTGACAAAGTCCTTCATCAAAGACTTTTGGCAAAACTAGTCATGAGATAGGAGGCAGTGTACTATTGTGGATCAGAAATGGTTAAAAGATAGAAAGCAGAGGGCAGAGCTAAATGGACAATTTTCCCAATGGAGAAAGGAAAAAAGTGGTGTACCCCAGGGATCTGTGCTGGGTCTGCTGCTTTTTCACATATTCATAAATGACCTGGAAAAGGGTGAGGTTATCAAATTTGCAGATGACACAAAACTATTTAAAGTTGTTCAAGAGGATTGTGGAAAATTGCAAGAGAATCTTGATAAATTGGAAGACTGGGCATCAAAACAGCAGATGAAATTTAATGTGGACAAGTGCAAAGTTATGCATCTAGGGAAGAACAACCCAATCTATGGTTACACGATGCAAGGTTCCACATTAGGAACCACCACCCAGGAAAAAGAATTAGGTGTCATTGTGGATAACATGTTAAAACCCTCGGCTCAGTGTGCAGCAGCAGCCAAGAGAGTAAATAGAATGCTAGGTATCATACGGAAAGGAATGGAAAATAAAACAAAGGATATTATAATGCCTCTATATCGTTCCATGGTGAGACCGCACTTGAATATTGTGTGCAATTCTGGTCGCCGTATCTTATAAAGGATATAGCGTTATTGGAAAAGGTTCAGAGAAGAGCCACCAAAATGGTAAAGGGGATGGAAGGATACCCCAATGAAGAAAGGCTAAAAAGGTTAGGACTCTTTAACCTGGAAAAGAGACGGCTGAGGGGAGATATGATAGAAGTCTATAAATTAATGAACGGAGCGGAACGGGTAAACTCAACGTGTAATAAAACTCTGGAATTTGTTACAGGAGGATGTAGTAAAGGCTGTTAGTGTAGTTGGGTTTAAAAAAGGTTTGGACAAGCTCCTGGAGGAAAGGTCCATAAACCATTATTAAGAAGGGACTCAGGATATCAATGCTTGACCCAATACAAGCATTGTGGAACCTGTGTCTTTTGGGGAAACTGCTAGGTACGTATGACCTAGATTGGCCACTGTTGGAAATAGGATACTGGGCTTGATGGACCTTGGTATGATCCAGTATGGCATATCTTATGTTCTTATGTCCTGATGCTTATTATATACTGAAAATATAGATGTTTCCAATCCTGCCAGTCTCCGCCATATACCCTTGGAAGTCTTGGGCGGCCACACCTCCTCTGTTAAAATGTTCATCTCCTAAGCTGCTCCTCTCACTGACAGTGTTGTGCTGATGCAAACTACACATAAATACTGATGATACATAAATGTTGATGCAAACTAGACTAGATATATTAGATTCAGAACAGTGCTAGGTGATCTCAGTGTATTCAAAGATATAATAACAGCAAGTAGGAAGTGATATGTTTGTTATGACATACCTTGCATCAAAAAATACACGACAATAGAAGAAATCCTTAGTTATTCTTTCCTTGGTCTTCTCTGAAAACAGTCACTTGGCCAAAATGTGCACATTTTTAGAGACCGATGATGGTGCTTTTGGGCATGTTTTAGTGCTGTTTGCACTGTTAAATGCTCTTATTCTGAGGGTCTCTTATTATTAAAAGGGTTATGTTTTAACATTTAACTATGGCGAACCTTTTGTGATTTTTTTTCTGCCCTATCACACTGGCACCTGGTGATGCTGCGGTCATCCGTACGGTCCAGGAACTGGCCAGGCATTCATGTCCCCCCTGAAATGCAGATGAGCACACCAGAACCTCCTGTGCAACCCTCAAACCAAATACACACACATTCTCACTTTCAGTCACAAAAAACATACTTCTGCCAAAAAGTGCCCTGAACCTATAAATACTGTAATAGCAGGTACAACATAATAGCATGTAGTCCTAGGACTAAAACTAGGATCTCGATTTCTCACCCAAACAAGAATCCTTTCCAAACTCACTCATATACTATTCCTACATGAACAGTCTCATTTTTCAGGGCACAGAAATTGTTAGGGTCCCTTAGATTAGCTCCTTTAGCACAAACAACAAATGTCAGCATGGACAGAATAATCACTATTGCTCTTCTTAATATTTCTTTCAGGGTATTTATTGATTCCTCTTTAGCTGACAAGATTCCCACATCTCTGATTTCTGTTCTTGTAGTATTTTTCCATACTGCAGTCCACCAGTTTAGAACAGACTAGTCACCACTTTTATACAAACACAGCAGTATATTTTCTAAGTAATAGCCTTATTCCATGTCTCTAGCAGGTATAATGGGCACGTCTGCGGGGACCTCCCAAAACGTACATGGGCCTTTCCTGAATACGCTTTATATGTCTCCACGGCAAACCATACCCCCGTTCCGCTCCTCCTGGACACGTTCTGAGAACCCCACGTTAGCGAGATAAACGTCTGCAGGTGCTACGTAGCAGAATACACATTTTCATAGATGTTTTCAGCAGATAAACATCCCTGGCACACACACAAACTGTTATTCAGTTTCTGGAATGATCTCCATAGAGGGTACAATTATAAAGGTTTTCCCATGCTGATATGCAAGTATGCATGTGTAAAATTCTGCTTATAAAATTACCCAGGGTGTAAAAGTATGCACCATGACAAGAATATGCCTATTTTTTACGTGACCTGGGTGTTGGCATGTTCAGAAGAAGCAGTTGGGTGGAGCGCAACCATACTGAATACCTCAGTCAGTATATCAGGCTTCATCTCTGACTCTATTTAAACCCAGGCTCAGGGCCGGCCCGTCCACTGAGCAAGAATGTTTTTTGCACAGGGCCCCGCGTTTCAGGGGGCCCCGCGCAAAAAACATTCTTCATCATCCCAAGTTAAAAAAACAAACAAACAAACAGCTGCTTCTGCCACGGCAGCATCAAGAGTTCTGCCGCGGGGGCCCCCCCCCTCCCGCCCGGCAGTGCCTCCCTGCATCGTAGGCTAGCGTTCAATCCCCGAACGCGGGCTTCTTTCAGAGCCGCGAGAGTTTCCTTTCTCACGGCTCTGTTAATCCCGCCGGGGCTGATGGGGGGTGGGGTTCTAGCGCGGCTGGTGTTAGCCCAGTAGTTTAAAGCGGAGTCTCCCTGGAGGGGCAGTTTAAAGTTTACAGTTTAAAGTTAAGGATTGAAGTTTAAAGTTAAGGTTTTTTTCCTTTACACGTTTGGTTAAAAAAAAAAAAGGGAGTTATTATATACTGTCAGCCTTATGGCAACATGGCCACAGTGTGTTGTCTGCGGCACCCGGAGAGGCTTGGGTGCCGATTCAGGGGTCTGCCGCGGCTGTGCGACACTATCTTCCTCTGTGGAGCAACAGATGGATGTCAAAGAGTCCCCAGAGGCACAGGGGGCTGCGACAGGGACAGTAGCTGAGTCAGTGCAGCTTCCCGTGCAAGGGTCCATGTTGGAGGAGACGGCAGGGTCTTCAGGGGTTCTGTCGGTCCCAAGGTCGACGGATCTCAGGGATTTTTGCCCTGATTTCATATTAATGATGCACCAGGTCTTTTGCATGCAGCATCAGGGCAAGATGCCGGGAGCGTTGCCGCTTTCTGTCCTTTCTCAGCAGATGGAGGTAGCTGAGGTGGGGGGCGGGGGTCCGTCGGCACCTAAGAGGGCGAGGACCCGAGCTCTATTGTCCGCAGATGGTGATTGGACGGACGTCGAGGATCCCGACTGGGAGAATGGGGAGGGGTTAGAGGATCTTGAAGAGGGGGAGATCCCAGAACCCGAGGATCAGTGGAGGAGTGGCCTAGTGGTTGAGGCAAGGTACTTCAGGCCGGAACATCGGGGGTTCAAATCCCACTAGAGGACAGCAACCTTGGGTCGGAAGGACTGGGGTTTCTAGTCCCACAGGTGCTCCTTGTGGTCTTGGGCAAGCCACTTAACCCTCCATAGCCCATGTACCCTGGAAAATAGTTATCTCCAAGTTATAATGCCCTGTTCAATGTAATTTCAGTTTGTTCAATGTAAACCACACTGATGCAGAATAGCGCGGTATATAAGAGAATGTAAATAAATCAGGCTAAGATCATAAGGGTCTTCCGTAGGGAGGAGCTGACAGCGCTAATTACGAAATCTATGCAGATGTTGAATCTCGCTACACAGACCACTAATGAAGAAGAGGGTGAGGATCCGGTTATTCAAGCGGTGAGGCAAACACAGGTAGTGTTTCTTATTCACCGGGTAGTCGATAGAATGATCCAGGAGGAATGGGATCAGCCGGAGGCGGGGCTCAGGGGGGATACGGACAATGAATAGGCTCTATCCCCTGACCGACAAGGATAAGGAGAGGTTCTGCTCACCTCGGGTAGATGCGGAAGTGTCGGCAGTTACTAAAAAGACCACTATCCCAGTGGAAGGCAGTGCAGCCTTGAAGGATGCACAGGACCGTAAGGTTGAGAACTTGCTGAAACAGACATTTGAGGCGGACGCGCTGTCGTTGCAGGTCTCCTGTGGGGCTTGGGTGGCATGGGCGTGTTTGCGCTGGGTTCAGCGGTTATGACTTTCGTTGCACCTGGAACAAGAGGAGCTCAGGGCTAGGCCGTCTAGAGTCCAGGACGGCGTATTTAGCGGACATCCATTACGACTTGATCAGAGCTCTCGCGAATAGCACGGCGTCCGTGGTGGCCGCCCGTAGGTCTGTGTGGTTGCGAAGTTGGGCAGCGGATGGGTCATCCAAGTCCAGCCTCAGTAAGTTGCCCTTTAAAGGAAGGTTGCTGTTTGGGGAAGATCTGTATAAATTGGTAAAGGATCTCAGGGAGTCCAAGAGTGGTAGGCTTCCAGAAGATAAGCTGAAACAGGGGAAGTCTGGGTAGGGCTTTCGGGGCCAGTTTCGGGATTTCCGGAGATTTCATACATCACATTTCAGAGGATCCCAGAGGGGACGCTTTACATCGCGGGCCCAGGGCTTTCGAGGGTTTCGGGGAGCAAATAGAGGTTTCTCTGCAAGCCCAGCTTTAGCGACTTGTAAGCCACAATGAAATGATGCGGGTCCCGGCGGGAGGACCTCTGATAGGCGGGAGGCTGTGGGAGTTCTCAGGCATCTGGTTCGCAGATTCAGGGCCACTCCGGCGCCATCGGCATGGACTTATCTTCGAGTGCTGGGAACAATGGCGGCGACTCTGGAGGCGGTGCCTTGGGCCAAAGTTCATATGCGGCCTCTGCAGAGAGTACTGCTCCGCCGGTGGTCGCATCAGTTGGATTCTTTGAGCAAACGGCTCCCGTGTCCATTCAAGGTCAGGCAGTCTCTTCAGTGGTGGTTGCTTCCGACGTAATTGGCGGCCGGAATGCCACTGGAGCAGCCGGAGTGGCTTCCTTTGTTGATGGATGCCAGCCTCGGGGGCTGGGGAGCACACTGCGGAAGCAGGTTTGCGCAGAGGCTTTGGTCCCCTCTGGAGAGCTCCTGGTCAATCAATCGCCTGGAGCTCCGAGCAGTCTGCTGGGCACTTCAGGCGTTCGAGACTTCGGTAGTAGGTCGGTCAGTCCGGGTCCTATCCGACAACTCGTCAGCAGTCACGTACATCAATCGCCAGGGCGGCATGGGAAGTGCAGCCATGGAGGAAGAGGCGGACTTGTTGTTCGCTTGGGTAGAGAGTCGGTTGACAGCGATTTTGGTGGTGCACATCGCAGGAAAGGACAATGTGATGGCCGACTTCCTCAGCAGGGTCCGAGTAGATGCAGGGGAGTGGGAACTGCATCTGGACGTCTTTGTACAGTTAGTTTGCCATTGGGGGAGGCCAATAATGGATCTAATGGTGACCTCCCAGTTCGCGAAGGCCAATTGTTTCTTCAGCAGAAGGTGGGAAAGAATGTCGGAAGGCATAGACGCATTGTTGCATCAGTGGCCATCCACAGGTCTTCTGTATGTCTTTCCTCCGTGGGCTCTGATAGGCCGGGTGCTTCAGTGAATCGGAGCTCATCCGGGAAGGGTGCTCCTGGTAGCGCCTGACTGGCCGAGGCATCCGTGGTATGCGGACCTCGTGCGTCTCCTAGACGACGAACCCTGGCGGTTGCCGGTGAGGGTGGATCTGTTGAGGCAAGGGCCTCTCTTCATGCCTGAAGTGGATCAGTTTTCGCTTACGGTATGGCCATTGATAGGGCCAGGTTAAATGAAAAAGGCTATTCGGCGTCGGTCATCGCAACGTTGCTTAATGCAAGGAAGTGGTCCATGTCTCTGGCGTATGCTCGTATCTGGCATATATTTGAGGATTGGTGTTCGAGGCGGCAGATCCGGGCGGCTACTGTCTCCATTCCCTTGTTATTAGGTTTTCTGCAGGACGGCTTTGATAAAGGTCTTGCAGCCAGTTCCCTGCACATGCAACTGGCAGCTCTCTCCCGTTATTGTGGCAAGGTTCAGGGCGTTGCGCTCGGCGCTCATGCTGACGTGCTGCATTTTCTCAAAGCGATTTCTAGATTACAGCCGTCGCATAGAGTAATGATTCTGCCTTGGGATCTCAATTTAGTGTTAGCAGCATTAACCAAATCACCCTTTGAGCCATTGCATCGGGCTTCGGTGAAGGACTTGATGTTGAAAATGGTATTTCTGGTGGTGATCTGTTCAGCTAGACGCATCTCGGAGTTGCAGGCGTTATCTTGTAGGGAACCATTTTTTTCCTTTTCTTGGGAAAAGGTGATTCTGCGTCCAGTTCCGTCCTTTTTGCCGAAGGTGGTTTCGCCCTTTCACCTGAATCAGACAGTCTCCTTGCCAGTTCTGGGTGTGCTTGAGGGAGGCGTCCTGGACCGCAGTTTACGCCGATTGGATGTAAAGAGGGTGTTGTGGCAATATTTGAAGGTTTCGGAACTATTTCTCAAGTCGGACCGGTTGTTTGTGTTGTTTGGAGGTGTTCGCAAGGGAGAGGCGGCAGCGAAGGCTTCCATTGCCAGATGGATTCGGGAAGCTATTGCTTCCGCCTATCTTCTTTAACGTCAGTCGGTACCGGCAGGGTTGCGAGCGTATTCCACCAGAGCGCAAGCGTCTTCCTGGGCAGAGCACAGTTTAGTTACACCGGGAGAAATTTGTAGGGCAGCTACTTGGTCATCTTTGCATACTTTCAGCAGGCACTACCGGCTTGATGTGGCATTGGCGAATGATGCCTGTTTTGGATCGGCGGTATTACGTGCCGGCTGGAAGGGCCCATCCCAATGATTACTGCTCTGTTACATCCCAGAGGTAGAGGACTGAACTGGAGGGACGATAAGGAAATGATAATTACACTTACCTGGTAACTGTAGTTCCTTGAGTGTTGACAGTTCAGTCCTGAATCCCACCCGGGGTTCTTTCATGGATGGTAAATGATCAGTAGCGCGAAGGGATGGTTTACAGGTAGGTCTGTTTTTTGAAATTGTTTATTTTCACTCTTACTTATGCATACGTGTGTCTGTAGCAAGGAAGAGTGTAAGAAAGGTTGCCTGAATATTTAAAATGATGGTTCGTGTTAGGTTGTGATTGTTATTGTAGCTACTTATTTGTTGCTCCTTTGAGTCTGCTTTGTTAATAGTTCACACTTGGGCTGATGGGAGTGACCAGCAGGCTATATCCAGTGATGTCATGATTCTGACATGCCAGTCTCCAAGCTGTAGGAGGAGGTTGACAACCCAGAGGTAGAGGACTGAACTGTCGTCACACAAGGAACTACAATTACCAGGTTTGTGTAATTATCATTTGCTGTACGTATCGACTTGGATAGTTTGTCAGCTCTTTTAAGCAGGGACTGTCTTGTATAAGTACATGCAAAGTGCTGCATGTGCCTTGTAGCACTATATCAATGGTAATAGTAGTGACAGAGTCGCAACACATGCTTAATTATCTGCAGCTTCATTTTAATAGGCATAAATGTCTATGGTTTCATATTGGTCATACTTTCTGTAGGATTTATGCTAATATTTAATGAACAACCATAGGCCACCTATATGAATGTACAAAATAGACTTGGAATAAGCAGCTTTTTGGCCTACCCACATAGGCATCCTGTTAGAGAGTAAGTTTAGAAGACATTTTCATGGCTAAAGCATTACTTTACAACACAACAAGAGCAGATATCACATGAGATGAAGAAACCAGTCCAAGACGTGATATTGTGGAAAGACAGAGCTGTATTACTATAAAACCGATGACAACCCGACACAGGCCGTGTTTCGATACCGGGCTACTCTTAGTCAACGCAAGGAATGGAAGAATAGAAAAGGGATCTGAACATCATCACAAAAGTCGCTGCTTACAACATCATAAAAATAAACATTAAGAAAACAACGCGTTTGAAAACATGTTCTTTCTTAAAAAATAGCTACCATCTAAAATGCGGGTTACTTTTGGTCAACACAAGGAATTAATGAGTGGAAAAGGAATCTAAACTTCATCATGAAAATCGTTGCTTACAACATCGTAGAAGTAGACGTTAAGAAAAACAGTGTTTGGAAACATATGACCAAATGAACCAGACTTTTGTAGATGATGATATATCATCAAAAATATAAGAAGGCAGATAGTAGATGTTGAGAAAACAACGTGTTTGAAAACCTATGACCAAATGAACTAAACCTCTGAAGATAATATAAGAAGGCAGGATCAGTGTACCTTAACAGCAGCAGGATTCGCTTGCAAATATGATCATACAATTGCTGAATATAGAGACACAAATCTCCTTCTAGAACTAATTTGTATATTAAAAATATGAGTTAAAAGATGTATTACATTAATATTGAAAATTATTATATTACCAAAACAAAAAAAGGGGGTGAAAAACAAAGTAAAAAAGCAAAATAAAAAATATATGGGTCAATAAAAAATGTTTCATATTTTTATTTTTATTGACCCAAATATTTTTATTTTGCGTTTTTACTTTGTTTTTCACCCCCTTTTTTGTTTTGGTAATATAATAATTGTCGATATTATTTTAATATAACTTTTAACTCATATTTTTAATATACAAATTAGTGCTAGAAGGAGATCTACAAGTCCATTATATGCTTATAATCATCTTTAAATTTCAGATTTACAGAAGCAATAATTAATGTCAATAGAAGATATTTTTCTCCCTCGAGCCAGTCTATAATCTCCTCTTTACCGTATCTGCACTTTTACTTTAAGCCACCAGTTTGTTGGTTTTTAATACACATTTCAGTGCTGCAAAATAGACCCATAGGCTTTTTACGTTTATCCACGGGAGTATTAAGTATATTCTGTCACTGGATGATGTCCTGCTCCAGCGGTTTCGACTGGACTCTGCCCCCTCTCTCCTCCCCTTTTATCAGAGCGCATGAGTGGGCATCGTCCGAATTTGTTTCTCTACATTCAGCAATTGTATGATCGTATTTGCAACTGAATCCTGCTACTGTTAAGGTACACTGATCCTGCCTTCTTATATTTTTGATGATGCATGTATAATATCTTCAAAAGCTTAGTTCATTTGGTCACAGGTTTTCAAACACATTCTTTTCTCAACATCTACTATCTGCCTTCTTATATTTTTGATGATGTATCATCATCTACAAAAGTCTGGTTCATTTGGTCATGTGTTTCCAAACACGGTTTTTCTTAACGTCTACTTCTACGATGTTGTAAGCAGCGATTTTCATGATGACGTTTAGATTCCTTTTCCACTCATTAATTCCTTGTGTTGATCAAACGTAACCCGTATTTTAGATGGTAGCTATTTTTTAAGAAAGAATAGCATGTTTTCAAACGTGTTGTTTTCTTAATGTTTATTTTTGTGATGTTGTAAGCAGCGACTTTTGTGATGACGTTCAGATCCCTTTTCTATTCTTCCATTCCTTGTGTTGACTAAGGGGTATGTTTACTAAACCGAGCTAACGGTTAACCCGGGCTATCTGCCACTAGGTCCCATTTATTCAATGGGACCTAGTTGCAGATAGCCCGGGTTAACCGTTAGCCCGGTTTAGTAAACATACCCCTAAGAGTAGCCCACATTTTTAGACGTTAGTCATTTTTTTTTTTTAATTAAGTTTTTTAAAACATTACAGGAAACAAACAATGAAATCAGCACTAAAAAAAAAAAAAATATCAAAGGAAAAGAAAATTACAAAACATTGCGTAGAAACTCATCAAGGAGATGCCATAACAAATCAAATCTCAAGACCTGAGTAATTCCTGGAATAGAAAATAAAACTCTGTTTCACATATCAATGAACCCAAAAAAAGGAAAAAAAAATTACATTAGATCTTACCATCCAGAAATATAGTCAACTGTTCTACATCTGAAAATACATATCTTTTCCCTTGGTATAAAACATGACATTTACAGGGAAACTTTAAATAGAAGGAAGCCCCTAAGGCAAGAACACGTGGCCGAATGTCCAAAAAGGACTTACGCCGCCGCTGGGTTTCTCTTGAGACATCTGGAAATATTTGTATAGTTTGACCACAAAACTTTTCATTCTTTTTTTGAAAATAAGCACGAAGAACTCTATCTTTGTCTATCTCTGAAACAAATGTTACCAAAAGAGTAGCTCTAGAATTTATAATATCACTTTCTGACTCAATAAATTCTGAAATATCTAAGGGAGAAGAGGCTGGAGGTTGCAACTGAGTGCCCATCCCCCCCCCTCAACTTCCCCACTAACCACATTACCAATAGGAACATAAAACAATTTAGAAATACTTATTGCTTGAACATCACTAAAGCCCAATATTTCTAGAAAATATTTTTGCAAAAGAATCATAGGAGTCAAATAATGAGTCTTCGGGAAATTAAGTAACCGAAGATTACGAGATCTTAACATATTCTCTAAATATTCATCCTGCTTATGCAATACCAAAGAATCTACAGAAATCTGCTCTAATAAAGCCTTATGAGAAAGGGCATTAGAATCCTGGAAATCAACCCGCTTCTCTAGAGTTGATATTCTATCAACGTTAGTCATTTTTTAAGAAAAAATAACATTGGTCCATTAATAATTGTACATTATAATTTTTGAATGTTTTAAATAGATAGTTTTATGCCCTGCAGTCCTATCTTAACATTAGAATATATCAATTTTTTGAGAATAGACAGTATTGGTCCCCAATGACTGTATACTATAATCTATGCAAGTTTTAAAATAGATGGTATTATTTTTATCTATTATATAGTTAATCACCGATTTGGAATGCGTTTTAAGCATTTTGTACATAATTAAATAAATTATGCCAGATTAAGAAATAGGTTTTTTCTATGGTTTAAATATTTTATGTTTGCCCTCCCCTCCCCCCCCCCCCGACTCGCTCCTGCTATATTCCCCATAGGGAATACAACATTATCTTCTGTCTCCATATGTCAATTATAACACAAAAATATAGATTATACCTATATATATATACATATATATATAATTTCATATAACATGCTGTTTTACTGCTTTTAATTTTTATTTGTCTCTTTTAGTGAGCACAGAATTTTACTAATTAGAACAGAATGTCACAAGACCTTCTGACTTAACATTCTAAAACAGAGGTATTTATATATATATATTTTGTGTGTCACATCCTTTTATCTTTTTAATGGTTTGAATATATATTTATTCATTTATTTATTATTTTTTATGTCTTTTAGATATATGAGAAAGTTTGTTATAATTTGTTCTGTTTGTTTTACTTTGTTATACTTGTTCCGTTACCTCTATTTGGGAAATGCATTATGAGGGGGTGCGGGGCAGATGGGTAGTCTGGGTATAGTTATTCATATGCTTACTTTGAGATTTTACCAAATACGCGTGCCAATTTTTTCTGCAAAACTACTCCCAGACTAGGTAGGCCATATGACCTATATATGCCTTCAATTCTATCGTCAGTATAAAAAGTGCATGGGCAGCACATTTTTTAAGGGCCCGATTTTAATTTGGGCCGTACTATGTGCCCGCCGTCCATCTAACCCGGATATTCAATGCCGGGGTCATAAGCGATCAGGCCTGTAAGTTCAGGCGGAGACTGCTATTAAGCTTGGCTTGCACATACAGACACTGCCCAAATAACTCAGTCAGGGCTTTTAAGTGGAGCCGCGGTGCCAAACCACATGTGCAGAGGGGCTGGACGTTCGGGATGGAATGAGCCCTTTAGTAAAAAGGACCATAGCTAACTGAACATATAAGCTTTATTCATATGTTTTAGTAGCACAAGTCAGACAAAAATATTTTTTGGTATAAAAGATCCTATGGCTGATTTAAGGGCTCAGCTTTTTTATACTGAATGATAGCTGTGATTGTTGACCCCTGTTTCCGCTTCCTTCTGTTTATACTTATTTGTGACTATGTCACCTACAGCAAGAATGCCAAGGCAGGAAACAAGGGCTGTTGAATGGCCATTTAACAGAATACGTAAGCCCCAGAAAAGCATGCTTTAAAGAAAACAAACTTTTACGAAAACAGTCCTTTGGTTGGGGTTCTGGGATTTGGTAATCTAGAAACAGTGCTGAGAAACATTGTATTTTAGAGCGATTCATGCTCTGAACATGATTAGATCCTAATTTAAACTCTGTTAACAGAGAGAGAAATAAGCCCACTGATTAAAGAACTCAGACAAAAGGGATGACTGCCTCTAGGTTTGAGTCTTTAATGTTTTCCTTTTCTGTTGTTGTGGTGTGCCATTGAATCAATGACTGCTGGTAACCCAACCCTTGGGTTTTCTTGGCAAGACGCAACTACAAGTAGATCCCCACACAGTAACAGTCTCATTCCATCCTGGACGTACACCCCCTCTGTAGATCTGGTTTAACCGGACGAACAGAGGGGGGTCACGATTCTGATCCCGTGGGGAACATCTAGCCCTGCGGAATCAGAATTGTGATCAGGCCTGTACATGCAGGCTGGGACTACAATTCAGCTCGGCCTGAATGTACAGGCACTGCCTGACCAACTTAGTCAAGGCTTTTAAATGGAGCTGCGATGCCATGGCGTCTGGATGCCATAGCACCGTGGCTCCATTTAAAAGCTGTGATGCAAGGTGCCAGAAAAAACTGTTTATTCTCCACAGCCCGACCCCCGATTTGGCCTCCCAGAGCCAGGGTCGGGCTGCGGGGAATGCTCTCTGCCCCCTGCCATCCTTTTCCGGCCCTGGGCCCGCCAATCCCCGACATCCTGGGAAGTTATTCCACCTCAGAGGTGGAATAACTTCTCCGTTCAAGTCACTGGCCCCAGATGTACAGGGCTGACATTAGAATCGGCCCTGTACGTCTGAGGATGGCGACCACCCACTGCCCTCCCTAACACCACCCCCAATTGTCCCCTTTCCCACCCCCGTCTAGCTTTCTTGTATGTAGGGGGCACATGGGTTCCAAATTAGTTTTATCAGGACCGAATTTATAAGGGACACACAGAAAATTGCATGCTATTATGTAAGTCCCTATTTTAACGGACCTATGTATGTGAATGGGCACTTGCTTTAGGTAGTTGCTATTCTCTAAGTGCAGATGTAAGTCTTATCATGTGCACTTTCAGGTTGGATGTGCAGAGGGGCAGAGCCAAAATTTACATGTGTGAGTTCTAAACTAGTATAACCTATGTATGCTTCTAAGCAATCTAGTTTTGGGCATGTATACCAGCAGTAGAGCAAGAATAACAGCCATGACCAGATTGAGATATGTCCTTATGCCCTTTTTTAATAGAGCACATGTTTACTTCACTTAATAAAATAGGTCCTAAATGCACTGCAGTTTCTAAACTTAGCCTCCTTGGGCCTGATATTTGAAAGACATTTACACAGTTTACAGCCTAGTAAACTGTGTTAGTGCTGTTGAACATTCCTGACTGTGTCCCCTATGTACCACGATGCTATCCAGGTAGCATTGAGGCGTGTTGGGGGCATTTTGGGGTGTACAGAGGAAGGGAGTTCCGATAACCAAGGAGCAGCGATATTGGATCACTACCCAGTTAGCCCTCCACAGGTAGTTCTAGTGGCCATGGCTACTAACTGGGTAGCGGTCCAATATTGCCGCTAAGTGGGTAGTGGTCCAATATCGCCGCTACCTGGTTAGTCTCTGTGTCTGACTCCACACAGCATCTAACCTGAATATTCAATGCCATTGCTGCGGCATTGAATATCCGGGTTTAGAGGTCAGCGGGCAGGGCTAGCCTACCCAACAGAATATCTGGCCCCTTGTGTCTACTTTGTATATTACTGTGATTCAAGAAACATGGGATTGTTTAATGTATACCCTTTGATTCCATAACAAAAGACAGGTTTTAGTTAATGAAAGCTATCCTGGTAAAAATGTATAATTCTCTACTATGCGCTAAATGTTACTGAAATGCGCTACTAACATATACCATGCACCAATGTGCATTAATCTGCATTCATTTCCATAGGACTCATTTTTTGCAGTGGACCTATTTATTTAATGCTAGGGATGAGGCACCTCAAAGTTTTTTGGTTTTTTTTTTTCGAGTTTTAAACCAATTTTTCCTAATTTTCATGTTTGTTTCAACTATTTGTTCTTTGCAGGTACCTTGTATGCTTGCTAGAGTTTTTTAAAAGTGAAAATTGATTGTATATGGGTATATACAGTACAAGTGATTTACATGCAATTTAAATGTTTAGGAGCTGGAAGGAACCAAATGCATGCTTACAAATGCACACCCTTACTAAATGCATGCTAGCAGTGATAGTATGCTTTATCACAGTATCACATTAGTAAATGTTATCATATGCTTAAGTGGTCATTCTGAATGGTGAATAGCAGGGTTGGACGTTCGGGCTGGATATCCAACACATGCTTAGCTCCAGGGTGCGATTCTGGACCTAGCGCTCCCTGCACGTACAGAACGGTTGTGCAGCAAGTGGTGGGTGGGAGGGGGTGTGCTGGGGCGATGCAGGAAGTGCCATCTGCCGAGATGTACAGAGGCAATTCAGGTCATGCTTCTGTATGTCCCCTGCATCGACTTGGACGCCTGGTTTATTCCACTTCAAAGGTGGACTAGGTACCGGGCTCCGCGCCGACTGTGGGCTGCATCCCCCCGTACACCATTGCGTCACCGTGGGAGTGAATCCACCATCCAATCCTGGCCTTGGGGGCCCCCACCAAGGATCAGATGGTGGAGTGATTGGGTTGATCGGCGTCTGGGCACTATGAGCCTCCATCTGGATGTGCAGGTGCCATGGCAACGGAATGCCGCTGCACTGGCACACCAGCCGGACCATCAGGCGGGCTGGCCAAGCAAATCATAGGATGTCTTCCTCCTTGGAAATGGGTGCACGCCGGGCCACCTAAGTGCCGAATTCCACAACCGTAGAAACATATAGCTTCCACGGTTGCAGAATCGGGTGCAAGTCAGGGCTATCCAGGTAATCTTTAATTTTTTACATTTGATATACCGCTCAGGCCGAAGCATCAGAGCGGTTTACAGTACTACAGTTGTGTTACAGAAAATAAGACAAGAACGCCATTTATAAGATAGGACAGAATAGGAGAAACAGTGATAGTCAAAGAAATAGGAAAGATAGCAGAGAAGGGAACAGCAGATTACCTCCACAAACTACCGGCATGACAATTAAGCTCACAGCTTTGTATTATTATTTATTTATTTACAATCTCTTATATACCGCACTATTCAGCATCAGCGCGGTTTACATGGAACAAAATGCTCAGTACAGTTAACATGTATGAGTTTACAGATAACAGGGCACAAAAACTTGGATAACCGGGGAAAACTATGTACAATACTTACTATATGGGGTCATAATCAAAGAGGTTGCATGATATACTGTACATTTGTCTGGGAAGATTTACATCAATCATCCTTTGTGAATTGGCCTCCACGTGTTCACAAACTTTTTCTGTTTTTTATCTTCTTCGGATTTTACAAAGAGAGGTCAGTTTTTCTGGGAGTGCATTTATTGTTTTTGTTGATATAATTTATGGTTTGTTTGGTTATGCTGTTTTAAAGTGACTCTATTAAATGCTTTTGTTTATATTCCAATTATTATTTATTGTTGTTATTTTATTATATTTCTTATGATGTATTATGTTGTGCATTTTGAATTGATTGCATTGATTATACAAATATTTTGTTTTGTAAATATACACATAGAGGCAGATTCCATATAGGCCGGCCAGCTCTGGCAGAAACGTGCAAGTTAGGCACGGACCGTTTTCTAGGTTAATTCCAGATCCGCATGTTTAGATGCACACATGGTTCCGGAATGAGGCTGGAGACATTTTTGCATTTGCCTTGTGAACAAACATCCACTAGATGGGTGGGCATGTACGTGCAAACAACAAAAATGACTCTGGCATGGGCGTCCAAAACATGCTCACGCCCTCCTGGTCATGCCCGTGTACCTCTGAAGCTCTGCGCCCCATCATCGTGTAACTCTAAAAATATTTCCACCCCCTCAGGGAGTGAGGTACCACATGCAACAGGAAGTAGGATGGAGTAGTCCCTCCCCCCCCCCACCTCTGCGAAACCCAAATCACACATTTTACAGAATGACTACCAGGCAGCCAAACTTCTCCAATGAAGAGACCCACCTACTCTGCAAACTAGTCCTGCAGGATGAGGAGGTGCCACAGGGCACCAAAGGCCAGCGCAGGCTGCAGCACACAGGGGCTTGGACCGAATACGCAGCATCCTGGCACAGTAAGCACATAAATAGCAATACACACATGGGAAGAGGTAGCAGCAAGCAGGCAGCATTGTAGGATTCTAGAAAAAAATCTCACACACTAAAGAGAATGCAAAGTAGAGCTAGGAATGGAGTGTGTACTGTGGCAGGGATGCTGAAGAAGTACAGCTGGAAGATGGCAGCACACATGAAGAGACTGAAACAGGCAAGCACACAATGAGGAAGAGAGGGCAGAAATTGGAAGGATGTGTTATCTGCAGCAGGTATCAAGGTACGGTCAAAAGTGCACATGAATGTATGTGGAGCAGCAACAGACGGGCAGATACCAAGGACAGCAGCACCAGTGAACAACCCAAATGTGGGTTACAGGATACAAGGTTCCACATTAGGAAGCACCAACCCAGACAAAGATACAGGTGTTATTGTGGATAATATGTTGAAACCTTCTGCCCAGTGTGCAGCGGTGGCCAAGAGAGCAAGTAGAATGCTAGGCATCATTCGGAAAGGAATGGGAATAAAAGCATGGATGTGCTTATTTATATATTAAGCAGAATGTTAAAATCACATCATCATTTAGGCACAACAGTTCCCATTGTAGCTTAAACTTAGTAATGTACATTAAACAGGGACCTTGATAACTTGGTTCATAGAGTAACTTTCTTCTGATGCAATGGAAGGTTAAGTGACTTGCCCAAGGCCACAAGGAATGCCAGTGGAAAATGAACCCTGTTCCCTTGGCCATCAAGTCAGCGCTCTAACCATTAGGCTACCCCTCCACCTTGTTATGTCTGTGTAGTTTATGCATTTCTGGTCACCATATCTTAAAAAGGAGGGAGGAGTAGCCTAGTGGTTGGGGCAAGGTACTTCAGGCCGGAAGGTCGGGGGTTCAAATCCCACTAGAGGAAAGCAACCTTGGGCAGGAAGGACTGGGGTTTCTAGTCCCACAGATGCTCCTTGTGGTCTTGGGCAAGCCACTTAACCCTCCATAGCCCATGTTCCCTGTAAGTATTAGTGTATGTGTCTCATATCCCCATGTGTTAAATGTATCCCCCAATTGTGTTGTGACCGCTTTGATTGAAGGATAAGGCGGTATACAAAACTGTCTAAATAAAAAATAAATAAAATAAAATAGTAGAATTAGAAAAGGTACAGAGAAGAGCCAACAAAATGGAAAAGGGGAAGGAAGGATACCCCTATGAGGAAATGCTCAAAAAGCTAAGAGCTCCACAACTTGGACAACAATTGGATGCGGGGAGATATATCTATAAATTAATGAATACAGTAGAACAGGTAAACGTACAACAATGTTTCTTCTTTTTAAATTCCCTTCAAGTCAATGCTGACTCAGCAGCCCCTGTGTTTTCTTGGCAAGTGTGGTGTAGAAGGTCCCTCTGATCCCTTAGAGAGAGGTAAAATGGAAGAGTTAGCTTCAGTAGCTGACAGAAAACAAAAGCACATGGCTCATGGTTTCCAGGGAAACCACAAGCAAAGTGAGTCACAAGAAAGGAAAACACACCCCTGCTGCAGTTTAGCTCCACAGTCACGAGTTGAGGCAGAACACCTGCTGGGAGGAGGGGTCAGGTTAAACCCTAGAAGGCAGAGATATAAAGAATGCTCATTAGAGAGAAAGTTAGAGCAGCCAAGAGAACAGCCACGAGAACAGCTGAGAGACCAGCTACAGGAACGGAGAGAAAGACCAAAGCCAGAACAGGAGTTAAGCTCAGGAGCAGAGAAACTGCTTGGGACTGAGGACCCAGAGGAGCTGATGGTAATAGAAGATTCTCTGAGGTTTAATTCAGAGAGGGAAACCAGCAAGAGAAACAATTGGAGAACCAGTGCCAAGAAGCCAGGTAGAAACAGCCCAGGTTTGGTGCCGTGTCTAAAAGGCAGCCAAAGGGAAAGATTACCAAGAAGGCTGACTTGGGAGCACTCACAAACTCCAAGGTTTTGGATCTCTAGCTGACCCTGAAGTGCAGAGAGAATCTCCTGTAAGAAAGCCAAAAGGTAGGCTGAGAGATTGATTTAAAGACCAAACTGTTTTTAAGAAGTGGTCTTGTGTTAGCCCAGAAGGGTGGGGCTCTCCTCATAGTAAATGCTGTGGTAATTCTCAACCGTATCTAGCAGAAGGCTGCAGAGAAAAGTCTAGAGCTGAGGAACTGGGTGTGTGCTTGGAAACACCGTGTAGCCAGTTTCAAACATTCCCAGCTGATAACCATTATGTAGCAATGGAGATAGAACCAGCTGTAGAATACATGCCAATGGAAGAAATGGACTGTACATTATCTGTTTCTAATAATATAATACCTGTGTGCTAATACTAAGCTGTGCAGAGAGCTGCAGGAGGCAGCTGGAAGAAAAGCACAAAAGGTTTGAGCAGAGAAATGCTTGTTTAAGTTGGATTACTGTGAAACGTATGTGATGCTGATATAAGAAGCTATTTTTGTTCAATTCTTATATTATTTCCTGCCAGAAGATGTATGGCAATTTGTTCTTCATTTCCTGTATGTAAAGCCGCCCGGAGGGGAATTAAAATCCTGTTTATTTGCCTGAAACCATTCGTGCTCAACTACTCTCTTTTATTTGGATAGTAAATACTACAACTCCCAGGAGGCAGTGCTTTCCCCAAGCTCTGTTCTACCATCTAAAGAAGGGATCAGGCCGCTTAACTCTGCATGCCCAGGCTGTGGGGTACTAGCGTGTTACACAAGGTATGACTAGAAGTAGATCATCCAGCCTTTTCTTCTGAGGCAATGGAGGGTAAAGTCGCTTTCCCAAGGAGCACCTGTGGGAATCAAACCCTGATTTGCTGGGTACTAGGCTACTGCTCCACTCCGGTTGTTTATACCAACCAAAAGTAGAAAGACTAGGGGACATGCAATGAAGCTACAGTTTAACCCAGTGAAGACCAATGTGAGAAAAAATATTTGCAGTCAATGTGTAATCCAATGCTTGAATCCATAAGCGAATGATGTAGTAAATGCTGTTAGAGTAGCTGGGTTGAAAAAAGGTTTCGACAAGTCCTTAGAGGAAAGATCCATAAAACTATTAAAGAGGGCCTGGGAAATCCACTGCCCATCCCTTGACAAGCATGGTAACCTGCCAAGTACTTGTGACCTGGATTGGCCACTGCTTGAAACAGGATACTGGGCTTGATGCACCTTGGTCTGACCCAGTATGGCATTTCACATGTTCTTATGAAGTGGCATGTCTTTCTCCTTTCCACAGACACTTCCATATAATGCGGGACCCGAAGGCATACCAGGTCCGGTTCTGCACAGACACACCTGGCTCAGACTGCTTCAGCAGATACGTTGGCAGCTGCAGCAGGATCTAGGTGAGTGTCAATGCTGAGACTAAGGCCAGTTAAGAGGCAGCTATTCACCCTCCACAAAGGCCTATTACCATGACTACTACCACCAATGCTTTTTATAGTGCTACAAGGCATATGCAGTGCTGCAAACAGATATGTCGGACAGTCCGTGCTCAGCTGAGCTGACAATCTAATCAAGACCAACAGCATTGCAAAACTGGGGGCTCGAGTGTGGTAATAGACACATAAGTAGTGCACAAAACAGAGAGGAGAATCAGCATACAAGAGCAGTTGTGAAGAAGTGGGTCTGTAGACTGGGTCTGTAGGTGAGACTGTAGGCCAGAGAAGGAGCCTGATGCACTGACAGAGGTAGGGTGTCCCAGGCATATTCAGCAGTGAGGTGGAATGCATGAATGAAGTCTGGAGGTGGCAATGGCAGCAAGGGCATTGAGAAAAAGGTCTGCCCAAGCATGGAGCCCCCAAGGAGCAGTGTACATTGAGATGAGAGAGTAAAGGCAGAATGAATGCACTTGTTGTTCAGTAGGAGAATTATGAACAGGATATAGAAAATGGTAGGAAGCCACAGACTTGACATGAGAAGAGAGGTCACAGGAGCAGGGCTGGCCCCAGAACTGGTCCAAGGTGGAGGCTCCCTTGGCAAACCACAACTTGACCAACCCCTCTGGTGCTCACAATATACCAGTTAACTTGAATGCCCTGCCAGTGCCACCCCCCAGAAGCATCCCCCCCTAGGCAATCATCAACATTAGGTCAGCCGGCCTCTGCACAGGTGTGTCACTGCACTACTAGAGACATGCAGGGGAGAAGCATGCTCATGGGGGCAATTTAGGGGAGGGAGAAAGAGACAGATGCTGGGAGGAAAGTCAGAGGTACAAAGCAGACATGAAAGGGTTCAGGGAACACACAGTGCTGTTAGCATAGCCCTCGATGCAAGAGCAAGACACATGGGGATGTGAGGAGAAGGTAGCTCATATGAGGGCAGTGATGATCCCTTCATATCTAGTCCTTGTCAGACAGATGCCAACACTGCATTATGACTAGGTAGAGGCAGCAAGTAGTGATCACCAGGTCTGCCTATGGTATCTGAGATATGCCCCCATTTGAATGAATGTCACAATGGTCATATGTATGAATGGATATGTGACCAAAATACAGAGACATGGTCAAAATGTGCAACACTAAACATGGCATTTAACTCACACCTGCCCTTCCCTACCCTGTCCTGAGCTATTCTGTACCAAAACCCTGACCTCTGCAGTACAAGACACACATCAAACACATGAGCCATCAAGTCACCATGCAATCCAGCCCTGCCACACAGTTCATTATCATGCAGATGATCTGCAAGTCTGGCCCCAGTGAGGGTTACATGTTGTATGATCTAAAGGAGTACTGTACTGCTCATAGCATGTCTAGTCATGGGAAGCCAGTGATCCATGCTAACATGCCATGTGCCTGAGCTGCCACATCTGGCTCATGATGTACCGGTCCCCTGTCAAAGAGCTCCATAGCCTCCCAGCCCACATGAGGAGATCAGTGTTAGGTGGAGGAGTCATGTATCAAAGCTTATAACATTTGATATACCATCCTTCACTAGTTGCTCTAAGGTGGTGTACAATTAAAAGCAAAAGTGGGAGAAGGAAAACAGAAAAATGAATGTCATAACTTGGTAGGAAAGAAGTTGAAGTCTGACCAAGGAAGGGGAGGGTCATGGAAGAGAAGAGTTAGGAGGGCAAAGGACATGAGGGTGGTAACTCTAACACTAACTGCAAGAGGTGGGGTTTGAGCAGGGATTTCAACTTCTTGTAGGGGAATTAATTGTGCATTAACAAATAATGCGGAATGAAATCATTTGCTGAGCTGCTGCAATGCCATCTCACACCATGCACCTCTAACCATTTAAAACAATCTGTTGGTGGAGTAGCTGCCAGTCAACGTGTACATATCAATGTTATCAGGTAAAAAGGTGCAACAGATGTGTTATTAACTGGTCAAGAAAGCCATAAAGGAACAGTTAAGGATACAGCATCCTTCATGTAAGATGGAAAGTTGCCATTCAAAGTACAGGAGTAGCCTAGAGGTTTAACCAATGGCCTAAAACCCAGGAGCTCTGGGGTTGAGACCCACTTAGAGCACTATGGAAAATCAGAAAGTCCTTTTAAAATCTGGTCTGTAAACCATGTAAATGCCTTTCGAACAGCGGGCCTATAATGTCCAGTTATGCATTTTTGCAAGATTGTTTATGGAAGGGTGATGTTCAGATGGGTCATCATTACTGAGTTTAATTAATAAAATCATGGGAAGGGTTCATGAGCCTGATGGTTTGCCTTAGGTACCCAATTTTGCCCCTACCCTGAATCCAGCCCTGTACATACGTAGCAATGCATGTTAACTCTGTGAGAGTTTATAAAATTACCTTCTACAGTACATATAGATGTAAGACATTGTCCCTGATCATCATAGCTTACAATCTAATCAAGACGAAAAGCACTGCAAAACTGGGGACTAGAGTATGATAAGATAAACATAAGTAGTGGAGAAGAGTGAGGAGCATCAGAATCCAAAAGCAGCTTGAAGGGGTGAGCTTTTAGCCTGGACAGTGTAGAACTATATTCATGAAAGTCAAGATCCTGCTTCCTTGAAATGAAACAAAGAATTATGGAATCCAAGGTATTCTAATACTGAGCACCACGGACCCAAACGTTAACCACAGATATTCAATCAGGGGCCATATCCGGCCCCCAGCATTCAATATCCAGGTTTGCCACATAGCCGTGCATGGCCAGAAGCTAATCAGATGAAGAGGTGTCGGAGGCTGATATCTACAAACCAACAAAGGCATCTACCCACCAGCAATAAAATGTATGCAGGTTAACAATTTGTAGATTTTATTATACAAAGACAAGAAAAATAATGTATGTATTTTTCGTTGACGTTCCCACATCTAGGTAATTACATCAAATGCCCATATATATAAATGGCTACTTTGATGAGTAATAATTTACTGTGTTTCCATAGTTATTTCAAGCTCTGTAATTATAGAGTCACTAATGTTGAAAGACATAATGAAATGCTGAACTGATCTATACAATCATTTGGAAGGTTAGATATGAAACATTATGAAGGCATTTCATTTTGTGATTAAATTCTTAAGGGAGCACATTGCATTAGTACTTCCTAAAGGTTTTATCCCATTGTGTACCAGTTTCCTTTCTTCTGCCATAAATTTCCGCTTACAGAAAGTATTTCTAATGTACTTATTGCAACACCATAAATGCTGTGAAATTATATATTTATTAGTAGTAGTTGGCTCACATCTTTCCAGGAGAAGATCAAGGCATAAATTAGAGCTGCTATTTTAAACTAATAGTTGATATTAGTATATTTTCATTTGAACAATATAATTAAAAGGAAAAAATAATACATGGGTGCAATGCAATCAATTCTACATTTCAAAAAGAATATTTATAGTATTTCATTAAATGGTCACACTGGGTCAATAGGCAGATGAGTCAATAAATATCTCACATCAACAAATTTAAATCCAATGTATAAGAGCACAGCATAACTCAGATATTTATTTGTGAGACTAATTCTATATTGATGTTATGAGACCTTTTTACTAAGATGTATTAGCTGCTGTCACCAAACACTAATTGCCACATTAATGTGTGTCAATTTCCACATCAGAGGGTAGTTGCTATCATATGTTTGCCAAATACTCATGTTAAATGGCAAAATTATCCATTTTTGCTTAGTTTACCTTAACACACAGGTATTGCAACACACGTTAATTAACAATGAGATACAAAGCATGCAAAGCGCCTCATTATTATACAAATGAAGCAACACAGCTTACATGAAACTTTGCAAGCTGTGCTATTTGTGGCAAAATAACACCAGTTTTAAAACCAGCATTATTTTTCATCCCCAGGAGCCTAAAAGCACTAACATGTGGCTTGATGCTTCTGGGGCCATCTTAAAGGGGTTAGAAGTAACGTAAGTGTTGCAAAAATCCCCTCCCAGCAAAGACAACCTCACCCCTCTGAAGACCCCCTAAGACCTCCATCAAAGGCTCCCCCAACTCTTTGAAGACACTCTATGACCTACTGGTGCAATCCCTGGTGTATAGGTGTGGGGGGCAGGAGTAATCCCCAGTTGCTCCTTGCTGTAGACTATTGGCATCAAAATGGTGTCTCTGACCTCCAGTTGTATTTGACAGCTTGACCTCTAGGTGTCAAGCTGTCAAATAAGGGTATATTCCAACCAAACAGCCAAATCTGCTCTACCAACTTTGACCGAAGTGCAAAGGCAGAGTTTAACACACAATATGACACATGGAAGGAGGTATCTTTAATTTTTCAGATTTCAAAACTGGACAAAACTGAGAAAAATATTATACCCCCATTATATACTTGTAAACACTATGGGTGCCCATTCCACTAAGAGTTCCCCACATGTACTGCAGAGATATGCAGGGAGCGCTGGATTGGAATGGGGGGAGGGGGAGCGGGCCAGAGGAGGAGTGAGGTCGGGGAGTAGGCGGGACCCTGATGCTGGATGTACAGGGCCGAAGCCGATGTCAGCCCTGTATGTCCGGGGTCGGCGATCAAGATGGGGAACCTATTCCACCTCGGAGGTGGAATAGGTCCTCCCCTGAACGTGGAGAACATTGATGCCAGGACCCCAGGACAAAGTGAGGAGGGGAGGAGATTCCTCACAGCCTGATTCCAGTCCCGAAAGGCCCGATGATCGGGGGTCGAGCAGCGGACAAAGACATAATTTGGAGCAGTGTGGGCGATCGGGACTCCTGCATGGAGCCACGGAGCTATGGCAACAGGACACCACGGCACCGCTGCTCTATGCAGGAGTCGGGGCTCGGCTAGCTGGGCAGAATCCTGGATATTTGGCGGGCCTGAATCGGGGCACATCTGGGACGTCCAGGCCTTATGCCCAGATTCTGCTCCTGAAGGAGCAGAATCAGATGCATATCCGGGCCGTCCAGATTCCGGACATCCAGACAACCCGGACGTGCCTTAACCTGAATTGGCCTCCATGGTGGTCATTTGAGAAATCCTATTTGTGCTTTGGACGTCCAAAAATGGGAATAGAGTTGTCCAAAGCATAGAGACGGTTCCAAGAGCCATTTTATAAGCTGGCTTTGGGAATACTACTACTACCCTCTCTCTCCTATCTCTCCTCCTCTCCCACCTTTCCTTCATGTTATCTACTCCCCATCCTATCATCTTCACTTTCTCTGTTCGCCTTTCTTGTCAGAAGAATTTGCATTCCTTTCCTGGTTTCTATATAAATTTTTATTGTAAACCATATAGCATGTTTGCAGATTTGCAGTTCATCAAATAAAGGTAGGCAAACAAACATTATGAGGCCAATTCTGAGTGGGACACATCTAGGCCATCCAAACATCCAAAAATCAAATGTGCCCCAATTATACCCGATTCTGCAACCGCGAGAGATGTACATTCCCGCGGTTGCAGAATCATGGATTTAGACAGCCCAACATGCCCCGAATTCTGATAAACGAGACATCCTTGGACTTGCTGGGCCAGCCTTCTCTACACTCAAGCTGCTGTGGAGTCCCGTTGCCATGGCACCAGCACATCCAGCAGAAGCTCCCAATGCCCGAATGGGGAAAAGTACAATTTCCCCACCGTCCAACTCTCAGCAGGGATAGCCAGAGTCAAGATCAAGTGTCAGGACACCTACTGTGGTAGTGTGCTGACATATGGGGAGCTGCAGGGCCTGATCTTCCCAACGCCCAGCACTTATACGGGTTGTACGTCCAACCCGGACAAACAACCCTGCTATTCGCCCTTCTGAATCTACCCCTGTTTATATAGCACTACAAGGTGCTTGCAGTGCTGTACAGAGACATGTAAGAGACAATCCCTGTTCATTAGAGCTTACAATTTAGTCAAGACAGAAAACACAACAACTGGGGACTAAGGTATATCTAGGGAAAAGGTAAGGAAACACATTGTTGGAGAGCAGTGGTGGGGGCAAATACAGTGACAGAATTAAAAATGGCATGGGACAGACATAGTGGATCCCTTTATAGCAACAGGATAAAATCAAAATAAACATAACTACCTCTTATATCTCAACAAATAGGGGTGGTCTACACGGCGTGGTGGGTACACCCCTAAACAAAGGCATGGGGAGGGGTGACCTGCATGGAGCGGCGGGTGCACCTACTCTTGCCATCTTTCTGGGCAGACTAGATGGACCATACTGGTCTTTATCTGCCGTCATATACTATATTACTATGTTATGTTACTATGTATATAAAACAGGATCCAAAAGCAGCCTGAAGAGGTGAGTTTTTAGGCTGGATTTTAAAAAGGGCCAGAGATGGAGTCTGATATACTAACTCAAATAGTTTGTTGCATGCATAAGAGTTAAGGCATACAATATTTTCAGTATCGAAAGAAATGCATTAACAGAGGATCCAATATTCAAAGGCACTTATCCATTTGCAGCACTTACTAACCAGGACAGAGCAGAGGCAGCACCGATCAGTAACCAGACCATGACAATATTGAGCCACTGCTCCGTTAGCGATATGTGGCAAAAGCCTAGCCCAATGTTTGCCACATATTGCTAACTGGGCAGTGGCTTAATATTATGGCTGCCCAGTTACCGATCGGCAAAAGCAGTTATCCTAGATATTCAATGTTGGGGATGGATATGATCCCAGCATTGAATATCCAGGTTTAATGTTCAATGCCGGCACAACTACATTTGTTATCCATGGTCTTTGCACTATTTTTCCAAGTCTTTTTTCCTATAGAAAATAACGCACTTGGCTGAAAATGCAAACATCATACAATCTATCTGCAATCCCCTTTTTCTTGTGATCTCCTCCTCTAATTGCAGCCAAATGCAAGCGTGTTGTGAAACACCACACACACTACTAGCTGCATTGAGGGAGTAAATTTTCAGACAGCTAATTTACACATGTAAATCGCTATTGACTCATATTGATGACTTTGAAAATTGTCCTCATAAGTCTCACTAACATAATGCTGCTGCTTTTTACTTTTAGAAGTTTAGCAGCAGCTCTTGCTAGCAGATGGGAAGACAAACTGTTTGCAAAAAGGGATCAACACTAAAAAACAAGGACAGAGGATTTTCAGAAACGGAATTAACATGTTTTCTTTGCCTAAAGAAGATGCCATTCCAACATGTCATTTTAAAAAACATGCTCCAGATTACTTTCAGATTTAAAGCGACCTCAACCATGCTACTTTACATACCAGGAATTGCCAGTGTATTTCATTTTGCTTTGTACCTTACATATTGTGCTGCTAACTAAATTCAAGCAACAATGACGTCTGGCAGAGAAACAGTACAGACTACGCTTTCAAGAGCACTATAACAATTATTAAGTGCAAGCACATGAGGGAAAATAATGGAAGCTTTTTGATGGAGAGGCGCTTTTATTTATTAATACAGAAAAAATTGCGTTTTGCAAACAGAAGTATTTAGCTTATTCAATAACCATCTGTTCCTCAGGGGAACATCTTACCAACAAAATATCACCGTATGAGGGTTTGTTTTTCCTATGCTTGTAGCTAGTTGAGAAGCATATAGGAGTCAAGTTCAGCACCAGAGTCTATCCAGTGTCTGGAGCTGACTATCCAGGTTCACCGGCAATCATCTTGCTATTCAGTTAGCAGTGATAACCAGCCGCTAAGCAGATAGCAAGATCCGCATGAAATTAGGACAGCCATTGATCCATTATAACGTTATGCGGTTTGCCAACCTGGTTAGTGGCTGAATATTGCCGCTAACTGGATAGGCACCAGGATTGCCCCAGCTCCTTCTACGGACTGCTCCAAAACTAGCTGCACAATTCTGGGGCAGTTTGCGGGGATATTTAGAGGCACTAACTGTAGCCACGGGCCCAAGTGCGCAGTTAAAATGCACCAAATCATGCGTTTACTGCATACTGCACTTTAGTAAAAGGGCCCCAAAGAGTGTTATTTTAGAAGCCTTATTCGCGATTTATACATGTACAATCAGGTATATGCCCATGCAAATCACATGCACGTAGTAAATGGTCATTTTTGAAAGGGTCCAGTTTATACGTGGAGGTCCTTAGTACACTGAAGTTCCGAGGAGGCATGTTAAGGATGTGGTCTGAGCGTGGCCTGGGCTGGATAAAAATCTACACATGCATTCCCGATTTCATATAGGGAATGCAGGTGAAAGCCCCAAATCTTCTGTGTCTGGATTTACAAATACTCCCTGGCAGAAAGGGATGAAGTGGGTTATCCTCCTTAAATGCCTCTAGTTTATTCCCCCCTCCAAACTGAAAGGAGTTAAAGATAGCGTAAACTAGCTGTGTAGTTAACTAGCAGCATTTACACGGCTCACATGCACATGTAAGTGCCGACATTTACACATACAAGTTGTAAAATGGCGGCACTTAACATGTATAAATTGACTGATTTTCCTCCATTGATTTTTCCCACATGTAAACTTGGATCCTCTTGCTGCATGTGGATAGAAAGCTATGCACTTTCTTGCACTTCCTTCTATATTTTTTGGAAACAGCTCCATGTTTAGCAGAGCCATTCCTAAAAAATCATCAGAACTGAGTATGTCCCAGCCTTGATGTGTCGATCCTGATTTCACGTATTATCTAAAATGTACCTTGAAATGTATTCCCTCCTAGACCCATGTAGGAATTCTTGGAGGTGGGGGGTAGTCTGGAGTTGGCAATAGACGACGTTTGAAGTGTTGAACAGTGATCTCATGATCTTTTATTAGATTCAGTGCTTTCTTTATTACCAAAGAGTTTTCAGCAGTGCACTGCACATCAGCAAGTCTAAGTAATGCTGAATGAAATCATTTAGTCCATTTTATTGTATTCATTTGGCCTTCTTACCCTAGCTTTCATGTTTAAAACCCACTGGCACTCCTAAGGAAACCGGTTAGAAGATGTAGTATGCCAAAGTGTAAGGACGCTGAATACTGGAATCTGAAAATAAAATGGAATGACGTTTGGAGTAAAAATTGGGAACATTACGTTTTCAAAACAGATAATTAAATCCCTGATGCTGAACTAAAAAATAGAATTGGTTTGAAATATAGCGCTGTCTCAATGGTATTACAATGGTATTATGGAATTAAATTTAACTGAGCAGCGCCAGTGGATTTTAAACATGAAATGTGGGGTAAGAAGTCCAAAGAAATACAATGAAATGGACTAAATAATTTTATTCAGCTTTATGCTGCTTGAAGAGAATAGGTTTTGTCCAAGAAAATATATTACAATGCAATTTAGAATTTATATCAGCAAGTCTGTCCTATACATCATGCAGCCTTGATTGTCTGCGGGATCCAATAGCCAAGATCGAGGCTTTCAATGTTATCTCAGGAGTATAAAGAAATTCAAATATACCCAGTGCATATCTGTCTAGAAGCAGCAACATGTTTTTGAAAATATATGAAAAACAGTTTTTGTAGTAAGAGGCATGTTTACTAAACTGCAGTAGCCCTCAGATTTAGTGTGGGGGTGGTGCCCGACCCGCACTAAGAAACAGAGGCATGCCCAGCATGTCCCTATGTAGTGAGCATGGGTTCCATGCCATCCTGTGATTACCGCAGGTGCACGTAACATTACCCACTGAAGTGGCATTAAGTACATCTGTGCTAAGTGCATTAAAGATGTCTGAGCAAACCACAGATGGTCTGCTCCAACCCACTCTTGGGGTTACCGCAGGATTCATAGCACAAGCTCATATTTGGTGTGTGGTCAACCCCGCACTAACCATTACTGTGGTTTAGTAAGCATGCCCCTAAGGTTTACTTTGTAAAATATCTGTACGATCAGAATTTTTACCCAATGGGTTTTAGGTCCATATCTTCATCTGAGTTATTTTGCTATATGAAACTATGACTACTTCATGAAGGATGGGCCCATTACTTACAGAGATCTCTTATTTTAATTCAACAAAATTAAGCGATTATTCTTTGTGCATGCTTCTGCATAATTAGAAGAAGTGAGAGATTTGCAGGAGTTGTAAGCATCCTACAATGGGAACATCTCTAATTATTGGTATGTCAAGATGATCTGATTTATTCTGAAACTTGAAAGATAAATGAATGCTAGCCACTAAACTGCTTTTAGCCTGCAATTGCTAGCAAGCTTATAAACCTCAGTTCATCCAACATATGGTATTACAAGTTGGTGATTTACTTGAAAGCAGAAAAAAGCACTTAATAAGTTATAACATTATCTTTCATTTTTTTCTGATATCCTCTCTAAAGTATATGGTAGACACAAGTAACATGCGTTCTGGGGAAGCCACAAGTAATTTCAATGTGACCTTCCACAGGGAGCCTACAACCATTCAGGATATTTCAGTGGGCAACAGTGTAAACAATACAATAAATTAGTAAAAGACAATAAAGACTGATGGCTTAAAAGTCATTAATGCATGTAGTACCACTCCTCTGATCTCTCCCTGCCCCTAGGCTTAAAAGTCATTAATGCATATAGTACCACTCCTCTGATCTCTCCCTGCCCCTAGGAATACCGTATTTTACAGCAACAAAAGACAGAGCATCTACTGTTTACAGTTTATAACAGTATAGGTGCTTCTACCCACACAGAGCTTGAGAAATATTCTGAACCCATTTGACATGCGAAGATGTTTTTAAAAACATGAAAAAAGTTGAAAATTGCTATCTTTAGTATCACATGATTGGAGGAGTAGCCTAGTGGTTACAGCAGTGGCCTAATGACCAAGAGCCCAGGATTCAATACCCACTGGCATTCTTTGTGGCCTTGGGCAAGTCACTTTACCCTCCTTTCCTCTGAAGAAAGGCATGGCAATCTACTTCTGGTCACACTTTTCCAAGAAAACCCAAGGGCAGCTGGGTCTCCAGGAGTCAGTATTGACGTAATGGCACACATTACATTTTTTCACATGGAAAACCCTTTTTTGATTTATGTTTAGTAAGGTTTTTAAGAAGAAAATATTGGTGAATATAAGAAATTAAAAACTGCCATACTGGCTCAGACCAAAGGTCCATCAAGCCCCACCCATGTCCTGTTCCCAACAGTGGCCCAATCCAGGTTACCGGTGCCTGGCATATTCCAAAAGTAGCTAGTTCCCTTATTACTTGTCCCCATCATTAAGCAGTGTTTTTCTCTTGGTCTACCTTAAACAGCTAATGAACGTTTCCTCCAGGAATTTGTCCAAACCATTTTAAACCTAGCTACACTGTCTGCTTTTACCATGTCCTCCAACAGAAAGTTACAAAGCTTAATTATATGTTGAGAGAAAAAATATTATCTCCTGTTCTGTAACTTCAAAATGTATCACCTAGTCTTTGTACGTTTTTGATAGAATCAACAATCTATTTGAATTTTTTTGTTCCATTCCACTCAGGATTTTATAGACTTTATCATGCACTCCTATGTCTTGAATCTTCCTTCCCAATATTTAAAACAACTCTCAAAACATATCTTTTTCAACAAGCCTTCAATATAGTTTCTGATACAATTTAGTACATGAGGACTCTGGTATTCCAACGGGTTACACATCTGGAACTCCTAAAAACTCTGTATTCCCAACCCCCTCTCTTTCCTCCTCCCCCCTCCCCCATGGATATCTGACCTTTATGCTTTCTTTTGTTTTTAATTGGCGTTCTTCTCTGTTTCTAATGCTTTTATTGTAAATGCCCTAATACAATGCTGAAGAGTGGTATATCAAGTATTTTATTAAGCCATAAAGCATAGTTACTTACCTGTAACAGGTGATCTCTGGGAACAGCAGGAATTTAGTCCTCACATATGGGTGACATCGGGTACCGAGGGAGCCCACGCAGTAAGCTCCCCAGCTACCAATAGGAAAGCGTTTGGGAGCATGTGCTGGTGCCTTCCCACTCTTCTAACTGACTCTCCTCAGTTGAGTGTATAGCTGAAGAAAGTCGAGTAAAGGGGAGAGAGAGAGGGCAAGAAAGCTATAACTCCTTGGGGAAGTAGGCAGGTTGTGAGTACTAAATTCCTGTCTTTCCCAGAGATCACCTGTTACAGGTGAGTAACTACACTATCTTCAGGAACAAGCAGGAATGTTGTCCTCACATATGGGATTCCCTAGCTGAGAGATCTCAGGAATGTCGGTGAATTGTTGGCCTCGACCTCCTGTAGCCAATACCTGAAAGAGTGGACAGGGGGGTAGGAGTTGTGCTAAATCCCAAAGAGATGTTGAAGGACTACTTGGCCAAAGGCTGCATCCTGGCAGGAGTCCTTGTCCAAGCAGTAGTGGGCCGCAAAGGTGTGGATGGAGGACCACGTAGCAGCTCAGCATATTTCAGAGATGGGGACTGCTCGGAGGTTTGCAACCGAGGTAGACATTGCCCGAACGTTGTGAGCAGTGACATGTCCTGCTAGGGAGAGTCCTGCTTTACCATAAGCAGAAAGATATGCAGTTTTCTATCCAGCATGAAAGGGATTGCTTGGTTACTGGTAGGCCCAGATGAGCTGGATCAATGGATACAAAAAGTTGAGAGGACTTCCTGATGTTTTCCGTCCTCTATAGATAGAAAGTCAAAGCCCTTTTGCAGTCCAGGGTATGCAGGGAGGCTTCCGCCCTGGAGGCCTGCGGTCTGGGGAAGAAGACAGGGAGGTTGACTGTCTGATCAATATGAAAAGTGGAGACCACCTTCGGGAGGAAGCGTGGGTGTGTCCACGGGACCACCTTGTTGTGATGAAAGCAGGTATAAGGGGCGTGAGCCACTAGGGTCTGTAGCTCATTTACACGTCTGGCCCAGGTTAGGGCTATGAGGAAGAGCACTTTCCAAGAGACATAGTGGAGTTGTGCTGTAGCCAGCGGTTCAAAGGGTGGTTTGAGTAGTTGAGCCAGAACCACATTGAGATCCCACACCACCAGTGGTGGGCGGATAGGCGACTTAGTTAGGAGGAGGCCCCTCATGAACTGTGCTACTAGGGGGGTGGTGGAGATTCAGTGGGTTATGAAAAGCTGAGATGGCGCTGAGGTGCACTCTTATCAAATTGGATTTGAGGCCCTGAGAAGAGAGATGACATAGGTAGTGTAGTGTCGGAACAAACTACTCAAATGGATTGTGGGTGTTGTTGGAACATCATGAGGCATATCTGCGCCACTTAAGGGAGTAGGCCTCTCTAGTGGATGGCTTCCCGGAGGAGAGGAGGATATTTATTTATTTAGCTGCATTTATATCCCACTTTTCACTGGGTCAAAGTGGTTTAGTAGAAAAGGGGGGGGGGTACAATAATCAGCTCAACAGAGAGGAGGGGGGCAACATCAGGGGGGGGCCAACATTGATGATCTAAACAGAAAGTAACAGTAAAAGACTTTTGACATGGGTCTCTCAGATGGCAGGGGGGTTAGATCAGATTCACTCTGGATGGGAGATTGACAGAGGCTGGCAGTCAGTGAGAGATGTCCATCTCAGATCCAAGATATTCACAAAACAGGAGGGTTTTAACTGTTTCCTGAATGTGGAGAGGTCTCTGTTGTTTCAGATCTGGTTCGGAAGGGAGCTCCAGAGGGAGGATGTGTACAGTTCAAATGCCCTGTTACAGGTTTGTTGATTAAATTTAGTTCTTGCGTGTGGGATAGTGAGAGTGTTGCTGGTGATCTGGCGGGTTGGTCTGGTGAGGGTAGGCCGTGGGAGTAGAGTCTGGAGTTGGGAAGTCTGTATTTGATGGAGGGCTTTGTGGACAAGTAGAAGAGATTTGTATTTACTCCTTGCTTCGAGGGGCAGAATGTGAAGTTCTCTCAAGACTGGGATGATGTGATCATGTTTCTTAACCTTCTGGATGATTCTTGTGGTGGTGTTTAGGGCAGTCCATAGGGGGTTGGTGTGGGTGATAGATTTTTGACTTCCATTGATAGGGGAAGGTGGCATAAAGCTAAGCTCTCAGGAGTCATGCTGTTAGTCAAAGGGACCATAGATTGAGATGGAGGAGTGTTCTGTCGTTCTGAGATAGAAGATCCGGGTGGGATCCTAGATGGATCGGTGGGGTCCGAGAGAGCTGTAGGAGGAGGGGAAACCATGGTTGGCAGGCCCAGTAAGGGGCTAGGAGGATCATGTAAACTTTGTCCTCCTTGAGTTTCAAAAGGGTTTTCAGTATTAGGGGTGGGGGGGGGGAAATGCATAAAGCAGACCCCGACCCCAGTGAATAATGAAGGCATCAGCCCTGATGCTGAGTCTTGAGGGGATCTTCGAGGAGAAGTGGGGAAGTTTGGCATTCAGTGGAGTAGCAAAGAAGTCGATCCATGGAGTTCCCCAGGTGTCGAACAGGTTGTTAGTCACCGCACAGTCGAGGGACCATTCGTATGGTTGGAGCAAGCAGCTGAGTGTGTCCACCTGTAGAGTGTCCTGACCTGGAATGTAGACTGCCCTCAACTGCATGTGTTGCTGAATGGCAAAATTCCATAGTTGGCAAGCTTGCTGGCATAGGCGAAGGGAGCCCATTCCTCTTAGTTTGTTTATGTAAAACATTTCTACTTGGTTGTCCGTACGTATGAGAATAGAACTGCTGGAGAGATGGTCCTGGAAGACCAGGAGAGCTCTTGACATTGCTCGAAGTTCCAGGAGATCTATTTGTTGTCTGGACTCCTGAGCAGTCCAAAGGCCCTGCGTGGAGAGAACCTCTATGTGAGCTCCCCATCTGTGCTTTAAAGTATCCGTGGTTAGGGTATGCTGTAGATTGGGGGGGTTGGAATGGTGATCCTTTGAGAAGATTTTCTGGAACGGACCACCATTGGAGAGAGTGTGCCATGGGAGGCATGATTTAGATGGAAGCACGCAGATCCCCTGTGGTCTGGGACCACTGAGTCATAGAGTCCATTGAGTTTGCAGCACGTGCAGTCTGGCATGTGGGACTACATGAACGGTGGAGGCCAGGTGTCCCAGCAGCTGTAAGAAGGAGCATGCTGAAGCACGATGGTGCTGATGCATGCTGTTCATTAGGAGAAGGAGTCTTTGTATTCGGTCTTGTGGGAGAAAGGCCTTGCAGTGGGTGGTGTCTAGGACGGCTCCGATAAACCCCAGCCTTTGAGTGGGGATGAGGTGTGATTTTGGAAAGTTTATCACGAACCCTAGGGACTGCAGAAGTCCTCTGGTTTTGGACTGGGCTGAGCAGATTTCTCGGGGGGGGGGGGGGGCAGGGATCTGCTTTTATGAGGCCAGTCATTTAAGTAAGTGAAAACAAACACTTTGCTGATGCACAGATGAGCAGCTACCATGGCCATGCATTTTGTGAAAACTCTTGGTGCAGAGGCTAGGCCGAAGAGGAGAACTCTGTATTGATAATGCACCTCTTGGCATATGAATCTGAGATATTGCCTGTGAGAGGGGTGGATGAGTATGTGAGTGTAGGCCTCTTTGAGGTCCAGGGAACAAAGCCAGTCGTTTTGTCAGAGATGAGGAAGAAAGGTTCCCAGTGAGATCATCTTGAATTTTTCTTTTACTAGGAACCTGTTGAGGTCTCATAGATCCAGAATGGGCCTGAGGCCTCCTTGACTTCTTTGGAATGAAGAAGGAGGGGGAGTAGAACCCTTTGCGGTGTTCTTGAGGAGGTACCTGTTCGATGGCTCCCTGGGTTAGGAGACAGGTTACCTCCTGTTGTAGAAGGCTATTGAGGGAGGACTTTGAAGGAGCTTGGTTTCTAAAGTGGTAAGGAGGAGCTCCTGAAAGTTGAGATGGTATCAATTCTGGATGATGGTGAGGGTCCATTTCTCCGAAGTGATTTTTCTCCATTGTGTGATGAAGTTTGAGAGTCATCCAGGGATGGACAGTGCATCTAAATGGGATGGACTGGCTATGCTCCCATAGTGGGAGTCAAAAAGACGATGTGGCAGCTGCTGGTGGATGTGGCTGTGGTTATTGTTTTGACAGCCTGGGCTTTTTGGCCTGTTTGGCTCCTGCTGTTTTTGCTGTGAAGGGTTGATAGGCTGGGAATACTGATAAAACCTCCTCTTTTTGGGATAGAAGGTTTTTTTTTTTATTGGGCCTTCTTTTTGGAGGGGTCAGATGTTTTTGTCGACAGCCTTTTGAAGGTGGTGTCATCAATTTCCAGCTCACCGGCCTTCTCACGCCAGTTCTTTCCAAACAGGTTCTTACCTGTACAGGGGATGTTAGCTAGCTTGTCTTGTACCCACTGTTCTAAGTCAGAGGATTGACACCTCACAGGGCGCATAGGAGACTTAAACGGGGATATTCAATGGCACTAACCTTGTATGTGCAATTGAATATCTCCATCTAAGGCATTTACATGGTTTACTAGGCTGTAAACCGTGTAAATGCCCTTCAAATATCGGGCTCTATAGCCCTTTCTCAAAGGGGAAGCATGCCATCACCTTTATCATTTTGATCAGCTTTCTCTGTACCTTTTCTAATGCCATTAGATCTTTTTTGAGATACTGAGACCAGAACTGCACCAATACTCAAGGTGCAGTCATACCATGGAGGATACAGAGACATTATGATATTCTTTGCTTTATTTTTTATTCCTTTCTTAATGATTCCTAGCATTCTCTTTGCTTTTCTGGCTGCTACTGAACACTAAACAGAAAATACTAATATATTTTCCACAATGGTGATGAATCCTAATGGGGAAGCTAACATTGTGTATCTATGTTTAGGTTATTTTCCCTTACGTGCATCACTCTACATTTGTACATGTTAAATTTCATCTGCTATTTCATTGCCCAATCTCACAGTCTCTTGAGGTCCTCTGCTATTTCTCACAATTCACATGGAATTTAACAACTGTGAATAACTGGTGTCATCTGTAAATTTAAGCATCTCCCTTGTCTCCAATTGATTTATAAATATGCTAAAAAGCATTAGTCCCAGTATACCTCCGTGGAGTATTCTACTATTCATCTTCCTCCTTGAGAAAACTAATCCTTGAACCCTACTTTATGTTTTCTATCCTTCAACCAGTTTCTAATCCACAGTAGGTCATGGCCTCCTGTGGGATTTTATGAAAGTCTAAATTCACTATGGCCTGATTCAGAGATGCGAATAGTGGGGCTGCACCTCACAGTAAAACGTGATACAGGTTCTAAAATAACCCCCTTAGAGCCTGATTCAGGAAGGTGCACATCCAGGCCATCTGGACGTCCAGGAACAGGACGTGCCCAGATCGTACCCGATTCTGCACCGTGGGAACTAGACATTCCCACGACTGCAGAACTGGGCACAGAGACGGCTCAGCGATGCCCTGATTCTGAGATGCAGGACATCCTGTTCCCTGTAAAATAGTTATCTCCAAGTTATAATGCCCTGTTCAATGTAATTTCAGTTTGTTCAATGTAAACCGCCTTGATATCATGAAAGGCGGTATATAAGAAATGTTAAATAAATAAATAAATAAATCCTCCTGGCCCCCAGTCCAGCCCTCCCTATGCTCCTGCTGGTGTGTTGGTGCCATGACATCCCATTTCCATGGCACCAGGATGTCCAGCAGGAGCCCCGAATGCTCTCCGCAGAAACATATCTCCTGTCCCCACCACCTATGCTCCTGCACAGCCCCGCTATTAATTTGGAGTGTATGCTGCCTCACCCTCTCCCCTCATGCACTGAGTCACCATGCAAGGACAGCTGGATGTGGGCAGAGGGGCAGGGAGTGGGTGGAGCATGGACAGTGGGGGAACAATGTGCAGCTTATTCCACTTCCGAGGTGGATTAAGTAGTGGTGAAGGCAGCGATTGGGTCTGGAAGATTCTCAAGCCAGAGATCAGCTGTAGGGAGATCCCTTTCACCCGATTCTGACCCTGACAGGCTCCACCAGGGGCTAGGTGATGGGAACAGGAGGTATGTTTCTGTTGCAGGCATTCAGGGCTCTTGCTGGGCATCCTAGTGCCATGGCAATAGGATGCCATAGCACCAGCACACCAGAAGGAGCACAGGGAGGGCTGGACAGGGTGCCAGGAGGATGTACTGCATCTCAGAATCGGGGCAATGCTGGAGCATCTCAGTGACCAATTCTGCAGCCACGGGAATGTCTACTCCCATGGTGCAGAACTGAGTACAATCTGGGCACCTCCTGTTCCTGGACATCCGGACGGCATGGACGTGCCCTTTCCTGAATCGGGCTCTAAGGAGGTTATTTTAGAAACAGTTGGCGATTCGATCATTAGGCATAAAGATAGTTGGGTGGCTGGTAGACGTGAGGATCGCCTGGTTACATGCCTGCTGGTGTGAAGGTAGCAGACCTCACGCACCACCTAGAGAAGATTTTAGATAGTGCTGGGAAGGAGTGTGCTGTCTTGGTACATGTTGGCACCAATGACATAGGAAAGTGCAGAAGGGAGGTTCTGGAGGCCAAATTTAGACTTTTAGGTAGGAAGTTGAAATCCAGAACTTTCAGGGTAGCCTTCTCTGAAATGCTTCCCATTCCACGCACAGGACCCAAAAGGCAGGTGGAGCTCTGGAGTCTGAATGCATAGATGAGACGATGGTGCAAAGAAGAGGGTTTTGGAATTGTTAGAAACTGGGCAACATTAATGGGGAAGAGAGGGGCTTTTCTGAAAGGATGGACTCCACCTTAACAGGGATGAAACTAGGCTGCTGGCATTCACCTTTAAAAAGGAGATAGAGCAGCTTTTAAACTAGATAATAGGGGAAAACTGACAGTTGCCCAGAAGTGCATAGTTCAGAAGGATGTATCCTTGAAGGATACTAGCAAAAGAGGGAAGCTAATGCATCCCGACAGAGAGGTTCTAATAAAAATACAAGTAATCCAGATGCCCTTAAGTACAGAGCTGAAAGATTTCAAATTAGTCCTATCAACTGATAACCAGATTAATATGAATACAATGCAACCTATAAATGCCTTACAAACTATATCACAATGATAGGGTGGATCTAATTTGTGGGGAGGATGCACTCTATGTCAGAGACAGCATTGAGTCACATATGATTAAAGTTTTGCAGGAAACAAAATACACTGTAGAATCTTTATGGATAGAAATTCCATGTAAAAAGGGGAGGACGATGGGTGTGGGGATGTACTACTGTCTGCCTGGCCAGAAGGAAGAGATGGATGAAATGCTAAAAGAAATCAGAGAAGCTAACCAAAGTTACAACACAGTAATAATGAGTGATTTCAATTACCCCAGGATTGACTGGATCAATGTCACAGCAGGACATGCTAGAGAGATACAGTTTCTAGATGAAATAAATGACTGCTTCTTGGAGCAGTTGGTTCATGAACTGACAAGAAGGGACGCTATTTTGGACTTAGCCCTTAGTGGATCTGATGCAATAGATAAGGGTGTTGGGGCCACTTGGCAATAGTGATCATAACAGGATCACACTTCACTTAATAAATGTAAGAAGGACGGCAAGGAAATCCAAAGTACTATCTTTTAACTTTCAAAAGGGAGACTATGATAAAATGAGAAAAATAGTTAAGAGAAAACTAAAAGAAGCAGCTGCAAACATTAAATATTTATATCAAGCATGGGCATTGTTTAAAAATACTATATTGGAAGCCCAGACCAGATGTATACCATGCTTTAAGAAAAGTGGAACGAAGGCCAAAAAACTGCCAACATGGTTTAAAGATTAGGTCAGAGAGGCTGTTGTTGCCAAAAAAGTATCTTTCAGGAAGTAGAAAAAGAGACAAATGACTAACATGGGAAACAAGATAAGCATTGGCAAGTTAAATGCAAGGCATTGATAAGGCAGGCAAAGAGAGAATTTCAAAAGAAGCTTGCCGTAAAAGCAAAAACACTTAATAAAAACGTTTTCAAGTACATTTGTAGCAAAAACCCTGTGAGAGAGTCAGTTGAACCACTGGATGATAGAGAGGTAAAAGGGGCAGTAAGAGGGGACAAAGCTATAGCAGAGAAACTGAATGAATTCTTTGCTTCAGTCTTTACTGAGGAAGATGTAGGGATGTTACCTATGACTGAAGTGGTATTTAAAGGTGATGTATTGGAAGAACTGAAAGAAATATTGATAAACCGGTTAGATGTATTACAACTATTTATGATAAACTGAAGAGTAGCAAATCACATGAACCAAATAGTATACATCCAAGGGTGTTGAAAGAACTGAAATATATTATTGCATACCTACTATTAGTAATCTGTGAAGTATCATTAAAATCATCTGTAGCACTGGAAAATTGGAGAATAGCCAATCTAATGGCAATCTTTAAAAAGGGTTCCACGGGCGATCCACTAAACTACAGACTGGTGAGCCTGACATCAGTACTGGGCAAAATTGTAGAAACCATTATAAAGAATAAAATTATAAAACATCTAGATAGTTATGGTTTAATGAGAAAGCCAACATGGATTTTGTCAAGGAAAGCTTTGTCTTACTAATATGTTATATTTTTTGAAGGTGTGAATAAACAGGTAGACCAAGGTGAGATGGTTGATATAGTGTATCTGAATTTCAGAAAGCCTTGGACAAGGTCCTTCATGAGAGGCTCTTGGAAAAATGAAAAAGTCATTGGATTGGAGGCAGTGTAATAGTGTGGATCACAAATTGGTTAAAAGATAGAAAGAAAAGAGAAGATTTAAATGGCCAATTTTCTCAATGAAGAAAAGTAAATAGTAGATTACCCCAGGGATCTGTGCTGGCATGCTGCTTTTTAACATATTCATAAATGACCTGGAAATGGGAATAACGAGTGAAGTGATAAAATTTGCAGATGTCATAACATTATTCAAAGTTGTTAAAATCCCCAGAGGATTGAGAAAAATTACAAGAGGACCTTGATAAACTGGAAGACTGGGCATCCAAATGGCAGATGAAATTTAATGTGGACAAGTGCAAAGTTATGCACCTAGGAAAGAAGAACCCCATACTACGGTTACACAATGCAAGGTACCACCTTAGAAACTACCACCCAGGAAAACGTTTTAGGTGTCATTGTGGATAATACGTTGAAACCATCTGCCAATAAAGCAAATAAACTGCTAGGAATTATAAGGAAAGGAATGGAGAATAAAACCAAGGATATTATAATACCTCTGTATTGTTCCATTGTGAGACCATACCTTGAATATTATGTGCAATTCTGGTCATCATATCTTAAAAAGGATATAGCAGAATTAGAAAAGGTACAGAGAAGAGCGACAAAAATTGTAAAGAGGATGGAAGGATATCCCTATGAGGAGAGGCGTAAAAGGATGGTACTCTTCAACTTGGAAAAGAGACGGCTGAGGGGGGATATGATAGAGGTCTATAAATTAATGAAGGGAGTGGAACAGGTAAACATAGATTGGTTGTTTATGCCATCAAAAAGTAGAAAGACTAGACGATACCCAATGAAGCTACACTGTAACCCATTTAAGTCTAATAAGAGAAAATATTTTTTTACTCAACGCATAATCAAATTCTGGAATTCGTTACCAGAAGAAGTAATAGAAGCTGTTAGTGTAGCTGGGTTTAAAAAAAGGTTTGGACAAGTTCCTGGAGGAAATGTCCATAAAACATTATTAAAGAGGACCCAGAAAATCCACTGCTTACCCTAGGACAAGTACAGTGGAACCTGTGTACATCTTTGGGAACCTGCCAGGTACTTGTGACCTGGATTGGTCACAGTTGGAAACAGAATACTGGGCTTGATGGACCTAGGTCTGACTCAGTATGGCATTTCTTATGTTCTTCTTATGTTCAGAATCAGGAACAGCCAGGGCTGGAGGATCAGGATTTGGAGTCTGTAGTATGAGAGCTCATGAAACCAAGATTGGAGGCATGGATGTTGGTCTTGGGAGCAGGAAGCACTGCAACAGGCAGCTTTAGCCTGTATTGGAATACTAGGAGCTGGAGCCTTGCAAGCAGGAAATAATGAAGCAAAGGTATATATAATCTGGACTGGAACACCATGAGCTAGCGTCTTCAAATCAGGAGTCTTTGAAAAATGGCTTAAAGCCACAGACTTGGAGCAGGTGATGGCACTTCAAATCTAAGGGTCACGGCAGTTACAAAATCTTTATTCCACCATGCTGGATCTTAGTCTTCTAGCATGGATTCCTTAACAACAAACCACTCGGTCTCTAACAAAAAATTTATTGACAAGTGCTACATCTCCCCTTGTGGAATTAACCTGTCACAGCTATGTCCTCTCCCTCATCCAGGGGATACTCAATGTCTTTTTCCTGAACCCACTGCAATGTGATCAGCCAAGGCTTGCCCCTCATGTCCCGCTCCATGCTCATGAGGATTAATATTGTCCTGGTAGACTGTCACCCTGTGCACTCAGTCCTGCCCTGGCTCCCCTCCCTCCAAGTGGGCCTAGCACCCGCTTATGTCACTTGGATCCCCACTTGCCCCACTGCCCCACTTGCCCGCTTATGTCACTTGGATCCCCACTTGCCCCACTTGCCCCACTTGCCCCACTGCTCTGGGTCCATACACCCCCCTCTTTGCATCTGAGTGCCCACCCCTAGCACTTTGACTCAGAGGGGCCCAGATGCAAACACCAGCAATGTAGGCATTCCCAAGAGCAGGGTTTGGGTAGAGAATCTGTTGAGTTGCGAAGTATTCATGTAGTTTATAAAAGATGCATACACATGCACACATCAACTCCTGGGCAGATGTAAATGTACCTGGGCAGATGTAAATCTACATGACTGCATTTTATATGCAATTTCTGCTGGTTATGAAAGACTTTTTCAAAAAGACACATAGACACCTTTGTCTGTTTATAAAATAGCCTGAAAACAGGAGTGCACTTCCTACCTAGACCACCTGTTATGAAAACTACCTTCTTGGTGCCCAGTTCTATCTGACTGATCAAAGAAATGCAATAAAAGTAAGGAGTGGGTTTACTAAGCTGCACTAATGTTTTTCAGGTATCGCACATTGAGAGTAGAAATCAATGTTTGGGATGTGCAACCGTCGTGTGCTATCTCTTGGGGGCATACACAGCATGCTCCAGCAGATGCTGTATTGATTCAAACCCTAATGTGGGGCAGCGGTATTTGCACTTAACGCCATCCATTGAGGAGCTGTTACATGCACTCATGCTAACCGCAACATTGACAAGGAATGCACATTTGCAACCACTGCGCTAACCTCAGTCTGCAGTCATGCACAGTCTCTGCCCTTCATCATTCCCTCTCCATCGCATACTAAGCAGATAGTGCGGAATTAATGATGTGTCGTCCGCTGTGTGTAGGCGCTCTTAGTGCATGCTCAAGCATGCATCAATAGTGCAGTTCAACTTTAGATCCTGCCAGATCCAAAGGGTTACAGCATACAGAAAGCTTTAAGATTAATAGAGATAAATCTCTTGCTTCATCAGAATACTAGCTCTCTATTTTGAAGGTATTCATAGTTTAAAAATGCATACTTTATCGGCTGACTTAAGCTCAGAATTTAACATAGGCTGTCAAAGACATAAGAAGTCTTCAAATGAGACTATAAAACTGTAGTACATTAAGCAAACCCTGTCTCATCTGAAACCATTCTATTGCTATGGTTGCAAAGTATCAGTGTAAGAATGATGACATCGCACAAGCCTTTTTATTACAATTGATATCATATGGAATTCAGTCATAATTGTTGTCGGAAATGCTTTCTATGTGCTCGTCCATGGCATACTTAGAGGCAATGTGGCTATAGTATACTATAAATATCAAGGAATTAGAAGAACTGTCAGTAAAGGAATCATTCACCTCTGTCCTGCAGCAATAAAGTATGCTAAAATGATGGGCACGTATCTCTTAGCATTATCCCTCTCTATCTCGTGCTTGCTCTGCCTCTCACATATGCATTATCTTTTAAGACTCTCCCTTCCTTTCTGATTAAGGGCATTGCTATTTCATAGAGAAATTCTAAAAGGAGAGAGATTCTAAATGTGCAGCTAAAACTGTTCTTTGACAAGTGTATTAGCTTTAATAATAGCAAATCCGTCACTCTGAAGTCCTCTTGCTTTTCAATTTAAGTGCTATTGTAATCCACTGTAACCTGAGATGCAGAGAATGACATGGGAAATATTACAAAAGATGCAAGGTGACAAGTGAAATTTTTACAGTAAAATTTGAATTTCCCCGAGTATAGATTAAACATTTTACATTGCAGAAAGATATTATTTCATTTTACTATCCATGATAGAAAATAGTATCCTTAAATTCATTCTGAATCTGGTCATATTTTTTTTTGTCAGGAATACTACAGTGACCAGTGAGCTAGGAATGGAGGGGTCAATATTCAAAGGCACCTATCCAATAGTGTCGTTGAATATTCTCTCTGACTGCCTCGGCACTATCAGGATAGTGCTGGCTGGTCTGGGGGGTTTAGTGAGAGTGGTGCTGTGATATAGCAGTGATTTCCAATACCGCTACAAGAATAGCTAGCCAGATAGCTTAGGAGAGCACCTTACTGCACTTTAGTAAAAGGGCCCTTAATCCTGGAAAATTAACATAAAATATTATTAGTTAAATGGCATAGCGTCATGCTTCAATAAAATTATCACACTATCGTAATTTAGTAAAACAAATATTATGTTTCATTCCACTCTCCAAAGGAATAGTAAGCTTATTAATCACTGTATACTCTCTGTGAGTGATTTTATAAACCTTTCCCATATGAAAAAAACCTGTTTTAAGCCTTGAAAAGGGCTTTTATAAAATAATCCCAGGGGTTTACACGAGCATCATGACAAGAAGGCTTGTACTGTTATGCAAACCAATGTAGGCATGTTGTGGGGTGGTGTCTGGATAGAGTTGAGATCTATGTGCTAATTTTGTGTGTACTTTGTGTGCTAACATTTACACCTCTTCCTGAGCTGTCATATATGTCCGTGGCTTCAATCTAGCCATGATTTCTGCCAGTTTATTCCTAGTATTTTATAAAGTCACATAGGCACCTATGCTTCTTTATAAAATAGGCACAAAATAGTCACCCACTTGGCCTTCCTACCTAGGTACCTTGTTACAATATTACCTTCTGTGTGTATGTACATATTTCCCTAATAATATTTTGTTTGATGTCCTATCCCAATCAAATTTCCATGACATGCTGGGGGACTTTTGGATTCATATATATGTGCACATATAAGGACACATGTGCACGCATATCCTAGAAAATAGGTCTTTTAATTCTGAGTGGAATTTCTTGTTTCACCTGTGGTACATCAAGCGATATAATAAACATAAACATAAACCTATATACCCAGTAAATCGGAACCTAACAAATTATAGCAAAAGACAACTGCTTTGATGTAATCTAAACAAATAATCAGATCATATATACTGAAAGAACTAAAATAATATAAATACTCTGTATTATATTTACAATTTTCAAGCAGAAATTTGAAAGACACTGAATTCTTCAGAGACAGTTACATACCTGCCTTGAAGGGACTACTACAGCTGGAACTAGATCTGCACTTATAAGTATTTATCTTCTGTAATGTACTCTAAATCTTGGGGAAAAGGGGAATTCTTTGGGTTAAAGCTGATAAATCTGTGTATTTTAGTATTTAGTGTTTTTGCTGAGTCAGTCAGGTCTTAGAACTACCAGAGTTTTTCATTTAAATAAAATCAGAGTATAGCTTACATAGAAAGTAAAACAGAGTAAACAGTCATTGAAATAAATCTGTTTCTAGAGCTTTTTTATTTAAATCAAATCAGAGTATATCTTAGCATACAAGTAGAATAAATAGTCTCTGAGTAGAAAGAAAGAAACTAGTTTCTAGAGACCTTTACAAAGAGGTCTTCCAGTTGGGAGGCAAAAGATCTGTGAAGTTGTCTTAAATAAGTGTTTAAGCAAAGTGACAGATCAAAGAGGCAATTTGAAAGGCCCCTCTATCAAACCTAGGGCTGTGTGAACCACCCAGGAAACTGGTAAGTCTTTACTTTAGAAGCACAAGTATAAATAGGTCAGCCACAGCTCTATGAATCTCACTCTTGAAGGACTACCTAAAGGGTCGACTACAGCTGGAAATAAATCTGAACTTGTAAGTATTTATCTTCTGGAATATACTCTAAATCATGGGGGAAAGGGAATTCTTTGGGTTAAAGCTGATAAATCTGTGTATTTTAGAATTCAGTGTTTTTGCTAAGTCAGTCAGGTCTTAGTACAACCAGAGAGATTTTCATTTAAATCAAAACAAAATCAGGGATAATCTTAGCTTTATAGGCTCTTAAACCTATTAAAGAAAAGGAGGTGTCCATATTCGCTTTCAGGTGCAGCTGGCTATCCTCATCAGGAATACATTAATTAAAGACCTGAGATTAATTAATCTTGAGGTGAACAAAATCCATTAAATGTATTGGGGGTCATTCTGTGCCAGAAATAGTGGGGATGTATGTCCTATCTGGACATAAACCTGCCATTCGTCCCTCTGCCGATCCCGGTGCAAAGGCTCCCTGTACAAACAGGAGTGTTGTATGGGGTGCTTGTGACAGGTCATAAGGTGGCAGTCTGGAGGCAAATTGAAGGTGGGGAATGGGCGGGCCATTAACCCGGACACACAGTGCCGATTCTGAGATTGTCAGGGCTCGGTCTGTTATATTAGGGACTTATTCCACCTCAGAGGTGCAATAAGTCCCCCTGGATATGGGATGACAGTGCCACCTGGTGGTGACAGACAGGGGAGGGGTGCAGGAGCATCCCCATTGCCCGCCCCAGGCCATGGGAGGCCGAATCGTGGGTTGGGCTGCGGGGAAAGGAGGTTTTTGGCAGCAATTGGCAATCACAGCTTCTGGATGGAGCTGTGGTGCCATGGCAATGGGATGCCATGGCACTGCAGCTCCATTCAGGAGCTTGACTGAGTTAGCAGGGCTTGTGGCTGGACATCCAGGGTGCCAGAATTGGGCCACCCTCTGGACGTCCAACCACTCTGCTGTGATTCTGCTCCTGCAGGGACATCTAGCCCCCGTGGGAACAGAATTGGGTGCATCTCCTGGCCGTCTGGATGTTTGAAAGTCCAGATGGCCCGCGGATGCACAAAGCGGAATTGGCCTCATTAGGTATACTTGTATTTGTATAAGTATCCCCAGGAAACCTAAGTAAGTAAACAACTTAAATCCATTAACAAAACTTTAAAACTAAGATACAGACATCAGTCTAGCAGCGAGATGGGGGCTTTCCAATCTTTTGCATTGAGTGTCACATGTATGATTTTCTCCCAGTTGGTGAGGGGGTCTTACATGTGCACTAGTTACAAGGAACCTTTTGCTCTCAGGGAATGAATCTGATCTCTGGAAGCTAAAGCAGTAGACTTGGAGGACATAAGAAAGACAGAGAGGTACGTAGACAAGACCTACAGGGACGTAGTACTGAAGAACAACCTCTAGTCTGGCAGTCTCCCTGCTGCCATGGAGAAGAGAGGTAACATAACAGGAAAGCATCACCCTGGTGTGGCAGGAAATGATCCTGTAGCTAGGACCTGTCTTCCAGGTGATGTAAAACCCTTTTGCACCAAGGAGATTTCTCCAGGGCCATGTTCTAATGAGGGAAGAGTTAGGACAGCCTTTATAGTTGGTGATTCAATCATTAGGCATGTAGATAGCTGGGTTGCTAGTGGACGCGAGGATCACCTGGTAACATGCCTGCCTGGTGCAAAGGTAGCAGACCTTATGTGCCAACTAGACAAGATTTTAGATAGTGCTGGGGAGGAGTCTGCTGTCTTGGTACATAGGAAAGTGTGGTAGGGAGGTTCTGGAGGCCAGATTTAGGCTTTTAAGTAGGAAGCTGAAATCCAGAACTTCCAGGATAATATTCTCTGAAATGCTTCCTGTTTCATGCGCAAGACCCAAAAGGTAAGTAGAACTCCAAAGTCTCAATGCGTGGATGAGACATTGATACAAGGAAGAGGATTTTGGATTTTTTAGGAACTGGGTGACATTCTGCGAATAGGAGGGGCTTTTCCAAAGCGATGGGCTGCACCTTAATTGGGATTGGACCAGGCTGCTGACATCAACCTTTAAAAAGGAGATAGAGCAGCTTTTAAACTAGATATTAAGGGAAAGATGAGAGTTACCCAAGAGTGCATGGTTCAGAATGTTGTATCCTTGAAGGATACTAGCAAAAGACTAAAGTTAGGGCATATCAAAAGAGATGTCCAATAAAGACAAAATGAACCGAAATGCCCTTAAGAGCTGACAGAGCTTAAAGATTCCAAATTACCCCTGTCTACCGATAACCAGATTAATATGAATAAAATATGACCTCTAAAATGCTTGTATGCAAATGTTAGACGTCTAAAAAATAAAATGGGAGAGTTATAATATATAGCACTAAATGAAACTTTAGATATGATTGGTATAAAAGAGACCTGGTGGAAGGAGGACAGCCAGTGAGACCCTGTAATACCTGGGTACAAATTATATTGCAATGATAGAGTAGATCAAATTGGTGGAGGGTTTGCACTCTATGTTAGAGAGGATTTTAAGTCACACAGGGTTAAAGTTTAGCAGGAAACAAAATAGAAGATTGGCTGCCCAAGGAACTGGGCCTCAAGAAACTGTTAGGCCAGTGCATGTGGAGCAGGCCCATTACCTAGGAGCCCGCGTGGAGGCAGGGCAGTGGCCGTGGGTAGTAATTGCACAGATCCTAAATTTCCATCATAAAACTCAACTCCTACACGCATATAGAAAGAAAGGAGAACCTCTGCTGGAGAATCGCTGCATCCTGCTGTTTCAAGATTACTCAGCAATAGTGACAACTAAACATAAAGAGTATGCCCCGCTTTGTGCTGCCCTCTTCCAGAGGAAAATACGTTTCACCCTGGCCTACCTGGCGGTATTAAGAGTCCAGCACAAGGGGCAAGGACATTCATTCAATAATGTTAGAACTGCAAGGAAGTTTGTTGCAGAATTGGAAGCAAAAGATTTGTCGTCTGTTTGAATTTGAAAAGGCCTTAACGTGTTTTAGGTCTTGATTTGCCCAAACCTCTGCGAATCGTGATATAGTGTGAGGAGATATTATTTGTTGAGCAGGATACAAGAGCAACCTACAAACAGCAAATCAAACAAAACAAAAAAAAAAAGCAAGATGGTCTCGATTGGGAAAGCAGAACGCACAGGATGAGACACCTCAATTGGACATCAATCAAAGGGATACCTAGACACAAATTGCTGACCCCCTTCCCCATATGAGGCCACAGAAAATCAAAAGGATGCTGGTGTAGCCCTGCTGGCTCAGCCTTAGAGAAATGAGGCATGAGTATGAATAGGAAGACTGTGGGGAGGATGGCTTTCATGGTTTCCATAGTCTACATGTTTTTTCTATATTGTGTGTGGGATAGGATAGGGAGAGAAAATGGGAGAAGGAGAGGGATGGCAGAGAGAGAGTGGTATGAGAGAAGGAGAAGACCGAAGGGTGGGTGGGTAAAGGAATCAGTCAAGAGAAAGACGGGGGGGGGGGGGGAGATGGGGTGAGAAGCAAGGGTAGGAAGAGGAGGAGGAAGGCAGGGGGGGAATTCTCTAGTTACAGTAAGTACTATCCCATCAGTAAATTAAGATCTGCATGGATAGAATGGAAAGGCAGGGGTGAGAGATGCTCCCACACATACCCAAAGGTTGAAGCTGGGCAACCCAGGGCAGGATGTCTATTGTGATGGGGCCCATGGTTAGAGCCCTTTTAGCCCTGTATAGGCGGTTGCCTAGGGTCTATAAGACAAGTAAACTGCTCAAGCTTTATAAATAAAAGAGTCTTTCAGAGCAAATTGAATGAAAATAAAGTGGGATTTTATTCCCCGTCCCGCTCGGACTGTCAAGAAGAACAGAAACTTCAAAACGTAAGCGAAGTAACAAAAATAGTGGCAAACATATATTCTTTGTTAGATGCACAAAGTTCTCTTTTGCCTTTACTCACATATCAAGGCTGCATTTGTAACACATGCTGCAATCCATGGGAATGGGCTCTGGAAGACTGCTACCATCTTCCCATATCATGCTTTCTCCAGCAGTTCCCAAACTCCCTGTGTCAGACTCCTCTTGTGAACAATGTTCAGACACAGCGTCTTGTGACAACTCGCTATGGTAATCAATGGAGGCTCTTCTCCCTTCGGGTCTATACCTCCCTCTGTAGTAGCTTCTGCCTGGGCTTTCCTCCCAGAACAACAGCTCTGAACCACCTTGCTTCGTGCGGTTATAGTCAGGACCACGCCCTTGGCAGTTATAAGTTTTAAACCTCTCCCTGTAAGCAAAAGGAGGTTTCTTTCTCTCTGCAGGGATTGCCTTAGTACTTGGCTCCCTATATCTTTTGGTTCTAGCGTCCCAGGCTGGTTGTGCAGAAGTATAATTGGTCCTAGCTTTACAACTATTTCTTATGCTGCAGATGTGCTTGGAGTTCCCATCCCCCGACACTTTCTTCTTACACTGACCTGTAGGTCATGTATTGTTATTCTCTGAAATGTATTGGTTTAATATTTGCAGTGTTGCCTTTTGATAGGTAGGGTCTGGTGCTTTGTGAGTCCTGGTAGTGCTGTTATGATACGACGGGTTTGCTATGGGTTCTAAATGACCAACAGACTTAGAGAAACATTCACACATACATATTTTTGTTGGAACTCACACTTTGAAGGTCAATCCTTCTCGTGGCGTGCTGTTCCCTTTTATTCTTTATATAGGGACGCAACCCTAACATGCGTTCAAAGGGGATATCTATCCCTCAACATCAACCAGTTAACATTCTTTCATTCAGGAAAAACCCTCTTAGAAGCCACTTATCTGAACGGAGACTTTCCACAGTTCATAGGCAACTCGGCGTCTTCCCCAGCTCATAGATAGACTCTATTCAAGTAGCAACCATACGAGAGTCTGAAAATGACAGAAAATGAGGGGAGACTCTCGTATGGTTGCTACTTGAATAAGTCTCAGAAGTCATAACGGATGACCTTCCCTGTTGGTTACATTGATTTGGAGGTGTTGGGTTTTACCCGGTATCGGCTGATAAAGGGACTTCTCCATTTACCATCAGGAGTGGACGTTGAGTCTATCTATGAGCTGGGGAAGACGCCGAGTTGCTATGAACTGTGGAAAGTCTCCGTTCAGATAAGTGGCTTCTAAGAGGGTTTTTCCTGAATGAAAGAATGTTAACTGATTGATGTTGAGGGGTAGATATCCCCTTTGAGCGCATGCTAGGGTTGCGTCCCTATATAAAGAATAAAAGGGAACAGCACGCCACGAGAAGGATTGTCCTTCAAGGTGTGAGTTCCAATAAAAATATGTATGTGTGAATGTTTCTCTAAGTCTGTTGGTCATTTAGAACCCATAGCAAACCCGCCGTATCATAACAGCACTACCAGGACTCACAAAGCACCAGACCCTACCTATCAAAAGGCAACACTGCAAATATTAAACCAATACATTTCAGAGAATAACAATACATGACCTACTGGGGAAAGAGAACAAGTGGCAATGTCAAATAGGAATTACATAAACAGAATACCTCAGCTCAGTTACACATGCAGAATATAGACCATCACCAAACAAGAAATCACAATTTAGAAACAGGAAGATAATAATTAAAATGGGAACCCCAAAAGCCAACTTAGAATGTACAGCAACACTGTAGAAATACAACTATAAATTAATTTCCTCTTGTACTAAACAAAGCATAGACGTTAATGATGCACATTTCCCAGAGCTGACATATTCCAGTTAATATCTTCAAAATAGAGATATTTTTCTACCTTTTGTGCATTTTTTTTTCAGTTGCAATTGCTCCAGCCACTTTCTTCTGGTTTCTTTGTGTCTTCTGTTAACTCTCCATCATCTGCTGTCCATCTGTCCTTTCTTCTAGTTTTTTTTCCCATTCTCTCTCTACATCTGCTTTAACATACTAATCTTTCTCCTTTTGCTCTTTCCTCATTCCTATTTCATCCACTCAAATTTTACCCCTCCATCCTCAATCCCCACATACTCTCCTAATACCCGGCCAATTGTAGATTTTTCTTCCCTCCCACACAAAATATTTTTCCCCGTTCCATTTCACTCTCCCAGCCCCATCCCATTCTAATCCTCCCCAAAATCAGCTCCCTTCTAGTTCCAGCCCCACCCAGCATCCGCTCCCTTCTAGTCCCCGCATCAGCCCATTTCCAGTCCTAGCCCCCCATCAGCCCATTTCCAGTCCTAGCTCCCCTATCCATTTCCAGTCCTATCTGAGTCCCTCCATCAGCTCATATCCAATCCCAGCCCCCCATCAGCCCATTTCTAGTCCTTTTCTAGCCCCATCATCAGCCCATGTCAAATCCTAGCTCCCCTCCACTCAGCCCATTTCAATCCAAGCCACCTATGAGCCTACTTCCAGTTCTAGCCCCTCCATGAGTCCATTTCAATGCAAGCCCCCCCACCACAGCCCATTTCCAATCTTAGCTCCCACCAACAGCCCATTTTCAATCCTATCCTAGCCCCTCCATTAGCCCATTTCCTGTCCTAGCCCCCCCCCACTCAGCCCATTTCCAGTCCTAGCTCCCTCCTCTCACAGCCCATTTCCATTCCAAGCCCCCTCCCCATCAGCTATTTGCAGATCAAGTCCCCCTTCCACTCAGCCCATTTCCATTCCAAGGCCCCCTCCCCATCAGCTATTTGCAGTTCAAACCTCCCCTTCCACTCAGCCCATTTCCAGTCCTAGCAACCCCCCCAACCCATTACCAGCCCTAACCCCCATCAGCCCATAGCACATTACCAGTCCTAAGCCCATCAGCCCACCTCAAGTCCTAACCCCATCAGCCCATTTCCAGTGCTAGACCCCCCCCATCTCCCATTACCAGTCCTAACCCCCCCCCATCAGCCCACAGCACATTCCCAGTCCTAACCCCATCCGCACACCTGAAGTCCTAACCCCCCATCAGCCCATTTCCAGTCCTAACCCCCCCCATCAGTCCACAGCACATTACCAGTCCTAACCCCCCCATCAGCCCATAGCACATTACCAGTCCTAACCCCATCAGCCCACCTCAAGTCCTAACCCCCCATCAGCCCATTTCCAGTCCTAGCCCCCCCCCATAGCCCATTACCAGTCCTAACCCCTCCATCAGCCCACAGCACATTACCAGTCCTAACCCCATCAGCCCACCTCAAGTCCTAACCCCCCATCGGCCCAGTGCCAGTCCTAACCCCACCCCATCAGCCCACAGCACATCACAGTCCTAACCACATCAGCCCACCTCAAGTCCTACTCCCCCCATCAGCCCACATCAAGTGCTACTCCCCCCCATCAGCCCACATCAAGTCCTACTCCCCCCCCATCAGCCCACATCAAGTCCTACTCCCCCCCAGCCCACATCAAGTCCTACTCCCCCTCCCCCCGGGAAAATTAAAACTTTAAAAAAAGGCTGGCTGCTGCCGCTGCCGCGGCGGTAGCAGCAATATCGCATGACCCGCGGGGCCCCCACCCTCCTCCTGCCCGGCAGATCCCTTCCTGCTTGCCTGCCTGCTTCAGTCAGTTCTTCTCCGCTTCGGCTTAGAACCGCGAAGGGAGAGCTTCTCCCTCGTGACTCTGTTAAGCCCGCTGGGGCTTATGGGAAATTTCCCATCTGCCCCGGCGAGCTTAACAGAGTCGTGAGGGAGAAGCTCTCCCTTCGCGGCTCTGAAAGCCGAAGCGGAGAAGAACTGACTGAAGCAGGCAGGCAAGCAGGAAGGGATCTGCCGGGCAGGAGGAGGGGGGCCCCGTGGGACATGCGATATTGCTGCTACCACCGCGGCAGCGGCAGCAGACAGCTTTTTTTTTTTTTTAAATTCTACTTTTAAAGCGGAATGTTCTTTGCGCGGGGCCCCCTGAAACTCGGGGCCCTGTGCAAAAAACATTCTCGCTCAATGGACGGGCCGGCCCTGCTTATACACTGCAGAACCAGAAGATCGCGATGTAGAACAGCATTTTTTGGACACGGTTCCACTTCCCATTCACACAGAGATTGAGTTGGTTGAGTTAAATAAGCCCATCTCGGGAGGAGAGATCCAGAAAGTAATCAAAGCTGTGGTCTTGCACAAGACCCCAGGACCAGATGAGTATGGGGCAGAATATTACAAGATCTTGGCTGCTCAGCTGTTGCCGGCATTAGTGGCACTATATATGGAAGTACTAGTGGAAGGAAAATTCCCTATGGACATGCGGTGGGCAACAATTACGAAGCTGGGCAAGGACCCAGAAAAACCCACCTCATAGAGGCCGATTTCATTAATTAATTATGACATGAAGGTTTTGGCAGAAGTGCTGGCCAGTCGTCTCCAGTTTGTGCTGCCCAGACTGGTAGGGCCCTACCAGGCAGAATTTGTGAAAGGCAGAGGCCTTCCTGAATATTAGTAAGGTGTTGTTGGGCATGGAATACTATTAATATCATTGAAGGCCTCTACTGCTGGTAAGCTTTGACACCAAGAAGGCTTTTGACAGGGTTTTGTGGGCATATTTGTATGAAGTGATGCACCGCTTTGGCTTCGGAGGCATGTTCTTGAGAGGGGTTCAGGCGTTTTATGTGAGTCCTTTGGCCTCCATAATGGTTGGGGGAATGCAATCTTCCTTGTTCACCTGGAAAGGGGATTGAGGCAGGAGTGCCATTTGTCGCCCCTATTATTTGTGCTCTCACTTGAACCACTATTGCTTTCTTTGATTAGGAATAACAAGGTGCAGGGGAATCATGTGGGAGGCTGGGGAGATCAAGATTCATGCTTTTGCAGACAACTTGCTATTATACCTCCAGTCTCCATCCCCAGTCATTACTGGAAGCATTGCAACACATTGAGCAATTTGGATGTTTTTTGGGCCACAAAATTAATCAAACTAAATCCATGGCCCTAGATGTGGGGGGACTGGCGAGGAATGGATGGCTGGAGAAATTTCCTTTAGCATGAACAGACTCGCAAATAAGATATTTGAGTATTCAGCTGCCTGCGGATATGTCCCATCTCTATGACTATAACATTAAACCCTTATTGGGATGCACGATAGATAGGTTAAAGAAGTGGCAGGACCCCCCCATCTCTTTGAAGGGCCTTATAGTATTATATAAGATGATGGAACTTCCATGTCGGCTATACGTGCTAAGGCACTTATCGGTCTGGGTCACCAGAAGAGATTGGATGACACTACATGGTCAGCAGGATGGCATTATCAGTACTAATGAAATCCTGGGAGGCGAGAGGAGCCAGTTTACCATCACTGCACTTCTACAACCTGATGTGTCTTGTATGCTCGCTCCGAGACGTCTTGTCTGGTATCTCGGTAAATATACCGGAGGACATGGTTGATTGGCTCTCGCTTCCATACACAAGGTCTACTTACTGCATGCCGAGAGGCACTCATACTATTTAGGGACCCTCGGACAGGCTTGGAGGTTGTTGTATCGCTACAGGGGACGCTGGTGGCACAAGACTGACTACTTGCCAATAGAAGACAATAGAGAATTAGCTCCAGGTTATCCACAGGGGATATCTAAGGATTGAAGACAGAGGGGGATCAAGTGCATTTGGGATCTAAAGATGCTAGCAAGAGCCGAACTAGAGTGCTTCCTCCAACTACAAAAAAGGTACCAATTTCCCACCCGGGAATTCTATTACTACTTACAAATCAGACACTACATTCACTCCGTCTCAAAAGAAGATCCTTCACTTTTACAGTTGGACAACTGGTTGAGTTAATCAAAGCCCTGGAGGGGTGTCTAACCATGAAGAAACTATGGGCGGAACTCTATCCTACTCTGTTTGGAAATGTTAGCTCAGCGCTGGCACAAGAATGGGTTTAGTGGACTTTACAACTGAATTACTAAGAGGAGCTTTTGCACGCTATACTGCTATTTCTGAATGTGCTCATCTACAGGAACTCCAGTACAAGTTCTTATGGAGGGCGTACATTCATGATGCTTGGGCAATGAGTGCTGGACTGGTAACCATGATGCTTGCCGCCTGTGTCAAAATGAACGTGACACTTTCATACATTGTTTTTGGGTGTGCACAGATATTCAGACCTTTTGGGGAGGGGTATGCACACAGTTGAGTCAGTGGGTGCTTCGTCCCTTGTTTCCCCAGGCATGTTGATGCCTATTTGGCAGGTTTGGAGTGGACTAGTATCTTCTGAGCAGGCAAAGGAGACTTTGCGAGAAAGGCTTCATATTAGCAAAAAAAGTCATTCTATAGCAATGGATGTCTGGAAGAGCACTGGAGGTGCTCTCCTGGAAAGTTGCAATGACTGATTTAATGGATATGGAACAGAGAACAGCCCAACTGCTAGGGACTAAGAGACTAGATGAATTGCACAATCTCTGGGACCCGGTTATCAGTACACACCCCCTGCAAACAAAAAGTATCATCTTAAAAACGTGAAGCTTAGTTGGGAAAGAAGGATTAACTAGAGAATGGGGGGGGGAGAGTCTAATAAGAGAGGGGTGGAAGGGGAGGGGATAGGGGGATGGAGGGCAGAAAGGAGGGTAGGATGAGAAGGAGTGTGTATCCATTTTCAATTAGGTTATGTGTATATAGGAAGTACCCTAAAAAATACAAGTTAATGACATTACTGTACTGAATATTGTAAAACATATTGTGTGAAAATTGCATAGTTAGAAAATTTTGGTTCCCACCCAAGCACAGAGATGAACTTACCGGGAAAATTGTTTTTTGTAGTGTTATTATGTTTCGCCTCAGTACTGTAATGTAGCACATTGTAACAATAAAAATAAGTTCCACTAAAAAGGATATAGAGGAATTAGAAAAGATACAGAGAAGAGCCACAAAAATGGTAAAGGAGTTGGAAGGATACCCCTATGAGGAGAGACTTAAAAGGTTAGGGATCCTCAACCTGGAAAAGGGGCTGTAGGGAGATAGGATAGAGGTCTATAAATTAATGATTGGAATGGGTAAACTTAGGGGTATGTTTACTAAGCAGTCTTAACGTGCGCCCGGCGATAGTGTGCAGGATGCCATAAAAGGAGTGGGCGTTTCGGTCTTAACGTAGCAAAATGGGATTATCGCGTGATAACGCGCGCTGCGCACATTATCAGGCGAAACACCGCTAAGCACGTTAACGCGCGATAATCTTAAGTAAGCGTGCAGACATACAAAACATAGAAGCAGAGGTGTAGCACAATGGTGAATACACTGACTGATGGTACAGGGGTCATGAGTTTGATCCCCCAGTGTGCCTAATGCATAAGGTTGGCTGAGGCATCACCCTTTATGTTTAAGTAGTGATTTTTGAGGCATTTTACTTTTATTTTAATTAGTGCTGAAAGCAAACACACCCTCACGGTGGTGTAACCTAAGGTACCGCATAAGGCACCCCATAGCACACATTATAAAGTACACTGTCCGCCAAGGCACCCTATAATGTCCCTTATAGGACACCTTATAAGTCACCTTATAAGGCGCTTGATAGGGCGCCTTATGGGGCACCTTAAGGTTACAGTACTCTGAGGGTGTTTTTGCTGGCAGCACTAATGTACATTAAAAATAGACAATGCCTCAGACAGCCCTATCAAATAACCCCACCATGGGTTTGAACCCATGACCTCTGGCTTCACAGGTAGTGAAGTAACCAGTGGGCTACAACTCTATAGCTGCTAACAAACCCCTGGCTGGCTGCAGAAGGACTGCACGTCACCACACAAACTGTCTGCTGTGGTGACTAAGATAGGGTTAACCCACCCATACTCATGATGCACTGCACATGCAAATCAGCAGTCGACAGATGGGCACAAGATGGGGTATGCACCCCCACAGCACCTCGGCCTGGTAGGGGGAACTGACCGTGTGTGGTACTGGCACAGAGTAGCCACAGACTGTCACATTGTGCGGGTACTGTGCTCACCCTGAGGGTGAGGTGGGGCGCCCAGCACCAGGTCCACAGCACCTTTCATGGCTGAAATACGCCATGCTGCAGGTCCCCATCAGTGCTACTGTGTATGATAGGTAGTTCCTGCAGACACACCTAGATTACATCTGAGTCCTTCTGTAATTCTCAGTCATGTCTAGCCCTTATGGGCTATGATGCACTCAGAATAGTGCATATCCTGTGTTGGTGCCATGGTTACATGATGTAAGTGAAGGGGGGGCGGCGTGGGGGGGGGGCGGCGGGGGGGGGCGGCGTGGGGGGCGGGGCGGTGGGGTGGGGTGGGGGGGGCAGCGGGGGGGGCGGCGTGGGGGGGGGGGGGCGGGGGGGGGCGGGGTGGGGGGGGGGGGGGCAGGGGGGGGGGCGGGGGGGGGGCGGGGGGGGTGTGGGGGGCGGGGGGGCGGGGCGGGGGGGGGGGGGGGGGGGTGCGGGGGGGGGGGGCGGGGGGGTGGGGGGGCGGCTGGGGGGGGCGGGGGGGTGGGGGGGCGGCGTGGGGGGGTGGGGGGGGCGGCGTGGGGGGGCGGTGGGGGGGGTGGGGGGGGCGGCGGGGGGGGGGCGGGGGGGTGGGGTGGGGGGGGGGGGGGGGGGGGGCGGGGGGGGCGGGGGCGGGGGGGGCACGTGGGGGGGTGGGGGGGCGCGGAGGCGGGGGTGGTGTGGGGGCGGGTGCGGGGGGGGGGGTGCTGTTTGGACCCATAGGCGGATTATGTACCACCACACAACCCACCCTCTGGGGCTCAGGGTGGGAAACAGGATCGCCCACCAATAGATCCACATTCTACCTCCCTGCAATGGAAGCAGTAGAGGGGACCATCAACCCCAGTCCTGCTGGGGAACAGACACCCTACAGGGCAGGCAATGCAGAGCTGTACACAGCCATAAAGCAATAGCAGACAGACAGGGGGGGTGCGGGGGGGTGGGGGGGTGCGGGGGTGCAGGGGTGCGGGGGGGTGCGGGGGTGGGGGGTGCAGGGGGGGTGTGGGGGGGTGCGGGGGTGGGGGGGTGGGGGGTGCGGGGGGTGTGGGGGGTGCAGGGGTGGGGGTGTGGGGGGTGCAGGGGGTGCGGGTGCGGGGGCGGGGGTTGCGGGGGCGGGGGGTACAGGGGGGGTGCAGGGGGGGGTGCGGGAGGGTGCGGGGGGTGCGGGGGGGTGCTGTTTGGACCCATAGGTGGATTATGTACCACCACACAACCCACCCTCTGGGGCTCAGGGTGGGAAACAGGATCGCCCACCAATAGATCCACATTCTACCTCCTCCCTGCAATGGTAGCAGTAGAGGGGACCATCAATCCCAGTCCTGCTGGGGAACAGACACCCTACAGGGCAGGCAATGCAGAGCTGTACACAGCCATAAAGCAATAGCAGACAGACAGGGGGAGGTGCGGGGGGGGTGCTGTTTGGAGCCATAGGCGGATTATGTACCACCACACAATCCACCCTCTGGGGCTCAGGGTGGGAAACAGGATCGCCCACCAATAGATCCACATTCTACCTCCCTGCAATGGTAGCAGTAGAGGGGACCATCAACCCCAGTCCTGCTGGGGAACAGACATCCTACAGGGCAGGCAATGCAGAGCTGTACACAGCCATAAAGCAATAGCAGACAGACAGTAGGCCTGGAAATGCTCAGCTGCCCCCCACCACTATCTGACCTTCTCCAGCAGCAAGCCTCCAGCAAGACACATACTAGCTGCAGATAGTCTGTTAGCTAGTCCATAGTGCATGGTCCTGGAGGAGATGCGTGTACCCAGAACTGGGATGTCAGCATACACACCAAGCAGATAAGTCAGTGATTGGGCCCCAAAAGGGACCCATAAATATCACATGCAAGAAATACTATATAACACTATGGGGGAACCTAGCCATGCCGTGGTCACTGCTCAGTCAGGGTGAGAGTGACCTCCCAGCAGGACATGCTGTGGCAATGCTGTCCGTGCAGGTGGTGGCTGGGCACTACAATGTCCGAGCCATTGCCCTATGCCCTGTGCAGATGCAGCCAGGCCAGGCCACCCTATCCAGGCTATTCCCACAGTACCTTGCTCCTCATTATGCACATTGGCAGGCCAATACTGGCAACAGTGCTAGCAGTGTGGGCTGTGGAGGGTGTTGGCAGCCACCACACACTGGATAGACAGACACACACTCCGCACACCTATGCCAGCATTGTGCAACTATAGAGGTTTTTGGCAGCCCTGGCCACCACACCAGTCCTGGGCACAGTGCAGGCATGGCTATGGTACGCAATACTGTTGGGGTCACTCTGTCAGACACCAGACCTGAGGCACACTCCACAAACATCAGAAAGGTTGCTATGATGCAGCTCAATCAGCCAATTGTGCTTAACGTAGGAATTGCTAAATTGTGCTTAACGTAGGAATTGCTATCTGCCAGTTATCATAGCAACCTTTTGATAGCTGTGTGCAGTTTTCCCATGTTTAGGGTGGCATTGTTAAGGTATGCAAGTGCTAGTATGGGGAGATGCACGCAGGGCCCAACATCCTGCCTCTCCAGGAGGCTTGGGATAATGCAGCCTGTGGGTGCGGGTGTGGGTGTGTCTGCCCCTGTTGGCCACTGCTCAGGGTTTCACTGGCATTAGTTTTCAGCCTCGGATTTCACAGCGTTAGTGTGCAGAGAGCCTCTCCCCTCCCACTCTCCGCCCATTGACCCCTTCTCTCCGCCCCTGGGGAGCCTTCCTCCGCCCTCCAGGAGCCTTTCCCCGCCTTCAGCGCTCGTTTGCGCTGCTGCGTGCGTTATCGCGCGATAAGGTACCTGTGCGCCTGATAAAGCGCCATTATCACACGATAAGGTACCTTATCGCGCGATAATGTCACAGAGTGCACATTAAGACGGTTTAGTAAATATACCCCTTAGATCGATTGCTTATTTCATAAAAAAGTAGAAAGACTAGGGGACATGCAATGAAACTACAATGTAGCCCATTTAAGACTAATAAAATAAAATATTCTGTCACTCAACGCGTAATCAAATTCTGGATTTTGTTACTGAAGGATTTATTTATTTATTTTATTTAGCTGTATTTATATCCCGCTTTTCACTGGGTCAAAGCGGTCAATTGGGGGATACATTTAACACGAGGGGATATGAGACACATACGCTAATACTTACAGGGAACATGGGCAATGGAGGGTTAAGTGGCTTGCCCAAGACCACAAGGAGTGCCTATAGGACTAGAAATCCCAGTCCCTCCGGCATGAGATTGCTGTCCCTGGGTGGGACTTGAACCCCCGGCCCTCTGGCCTGAAGTACCTTGTCCTAACCACTAGACCACTCCTCCCCTTCTAATCTTCTAATAAAAACTGTTAGTGTAGCTGGGTTTAGAAAAGGTTTGGACAAGTTCCTGGAGGAAAAGTCCATAAACCATTATTAAAGAAGATCCAGAAATCCACTGCTTTCCCCAATACAAGCATTGTGGAACCCGTGTGTCTTTTTGGGAAACTGCTAGGTACTTGTGACCTGGATTGGCCACTGTTGGAAAGAGGATACTAGGCTTGATGGACCTTCGTCTGACCCAGTATGGCATTTCTTATGTTCTTATTCTATGTTTACTGCATAAAAATGAAAATGAAGACCAGAGGGACAAGAAGCAAAGATGACCTCCCATTCCCTCCCGAGAGGAGAAACATTCAGTAAAAAGGGCCTGGAATATATTCAATAAAGAATTTTTTTGTAGGCACAAATAGGGACCCTTTATTAAAGTGCACTGTGGTTTTGCACCTAACAAGCCAATAGCATGCAAAATCCAGGTGCGTTTAATGCTAAGCCACCACATTAAATGCCAGGGGCATGGACAGCATTTTCCCAGCTGTTAACATATGGTGCGATATGGTAATGGGGGGAGCTATTACCGCGGGTACACATAACCACCTATTGAAGTAGAGATAAGAACTGCAGTTAGCACAGTGTTTAGTGCCTCACTTCTCCCACTCCCTGTCACTAACCTGCCCAGTTACCACTTCACCATGCAAGTAACATTTAGCGCTAAAATCGGCCCACATGTGATGGCCCTGTGGTAATACATAGTTACTGCATGCTGAAACCCACTCTAACTGCATAGCACACACTACTAAGAGGGGTTATTACAGTTTTTGTTAAAATTGCCCTTTTTATGCTCCTAAATTTAAAAGTTTAGACACTTAACCTTAGTAAATTTTCAAAGATCCCAATTTAGGAGCATAACTCTCAAAGTCAAGAGCATAAATCTTTTAAATATTGCCCTCTCTGTTTTCTCCTCTGGGAAATGACAGTTGAGATGAGGAAGTGGGTTGATTAGAGAGCAGCGTTCTTCTTCTTTTCCATTGATTCCAGTTTCACCCTTTTCTCTCCTCATCTCTGTAGGCCACTACATTTGGAGGGGAGGGGCTGGATGGAGCATGAAGTAGCAGGCACTGATTAATGGAGTTGAGTACTATCTAATAGAGCCCATATGCCATTATTAGGGACTCTACTGAACAGCACCAGAACCTGGTAATTGTCCACAGAATTAGCCATTCTGTACCCTGTAATTTTAATTGCTGTCATTAGCACTATAATTTATTTTCATTCTCTTATATACCGTGCTATTTGGCATCAGTGCGGTTTACATTGAACAAACTGAAATTACATTGAACACGGCATTATAACTTGGAGATAACTATTTTACAGGGAACATGGGCTATGGAGGGTTAAGTGGCTTGCCCAAGACCACAAGGAGCACCTGTGGGACTAGAAACCCCAGTCCTTCCAGCCCAAGGTTGCTGTCCTCTAGTGGGATTTGAACCCCCGACCTTCCGGCCTGAAGTACCTTGCCCTGACCACTAGAACACTCCTCCACTCCTATAATGTTTTATTTCCTTCTTTTAACCAGTCTATATGGCAATATTTGTATAAATGTTGTCATGCTAGTAAGATTCTCTCGAATATGAAAAATTCCCATCAGTATGGGAGGGAGGGGAGAGAAAGGGAAAAGCACCAGTGATATCCTTTCCCTTTTGCAGTATCCTCCCCTCCACACACAAAGCCAATGTTTTTCCCATGTCATGTGTGTGGCAGACAAGGCATAAGTGGGTAACTCTTACGCCTCCAGAGGAGGATGGGAAGAAGATGATTCTTTCTGAGATTCAGCTCTGCAGGTGGTGGTGCTATGGGATTTGCTACCACATGGGTGAAGGGCACTGTGGTAGTTTCCCCTAGATTCCCCATTCTGCGTCTGATTATCACAACCTACATTTTCAAGAAAAAAAAAACACTGGTTTCTTCAGACTATAAGAAAAGTTAGAAGTGGCTCCCAAAATGTTCATGAAAGCTGCTGACATAAGGGGATGATGCAAAGGAAACCGAGAGGCCTATATTTAAAAGATTTATGCTCCTAACTTTGAGAGTTATGTTTGATGGCATGGCAGCATTACCAAGGTCAAGGATTTCAATCTTGTGAACATTCAGTAACACTGACGTTGGAGAACAATGTGTGATGCCACATATCAAATCAAAGGGGAAGAAAAGAAGTAAAAATGGATGCCAAACAGATAAAAAGGAAGTTATCCACTCAAAAACAATTTCTTGAATTCCTAGAGACCAACACGTCCTAAAGAGAATAGAACAGTCAACTACGTCAAAAGCTGAAGAAATATGTCGTGGGATCAACAGAACACCCACTTTTGATCCACAGGACCTAATATCCTTGAATTAGTGTGCTCTGACAAACCACCAAACAAATTGTTTGTCCTACTAGGTGACTTTAACCTTGCATCAACACCTCCTGTTCATGCCCACTCATTCCTCAATGCCATGAATGCCCTTGACTTCAAGCAAATAGTGGACAAACTCACCCATAGCAAAGGAAATGATCTTATATTCATACCTAATGCCATGCTCCACAACTCTAGCCAACCTGCAATACAAATACAACCAGTCCCATGGTCAGGCCACTATGTAATCAACTTCTTTATTCCCCAGCACTCAGCCAGAAACAGGCACATTGCCCTATGTGCTTGCTGTTTCCGGCAAGTCAACTAAGAAGCATTCTGAATGACTTATTACCACATTTCAACACAGACTTAACTGACATTGATGACATCCTGAACAACTGGAATAAAGTCATAAGCAAAGCAGCAGCAGCCACCAAAAGACCCCATAGGAATCACCAGCAAAATGTAGCCTGGTACACTCATGAGCTGAGAGCAATTAGAAGACAACTTAGAAGGATAGAACGAAAAAGGAGACATACAAAGTTATCTCAATACTAACAACTATTTATGACCAAACTTTGAGAACATCGTAGCAGCATCAATCTAAAGAAGGATTATCAAACAAAACTCATTATGAAATCAATAAACTGCCCAAGGGAACTTTTTGAAATTGTCAAATCACTAGTAAGTGCACCCAACTCAGAAGAAAATCCTACTATCAATCCACAAACACTAGGCAATTATTTCATGAGTAGTTACAATTCCAACCATGGTTACTTCACTTTGACTTTTGCAACAGCATGCTACAAGGTCTTTCAAAACAAGTCATAAAGCAGCTACATACAGATGGCCCTACACACCACTGCATGAATCATCCAGAAAGCACTAGAACAAATCACCCCAATCTTATACAACTACACTGGCTTCCAATAGCAAGCAGAATTAAATTCAAAGTACTAACAACCACTTTCAGGATATTACACAATCTATCCACAACACACCTGGAATTGCTTATGCACACAATTCCAAACAACAGAACAAGAAGGGGCAAGACTCAAAATGCCCTAATAGCACCCAAGGAATTCAAAAAAAGTAAACAATTTACATGCAGAAGAGCATTCTCACTCTACTCACCAACACTTTGGAACTCTCTTTCTGACACATTAAGAAGCATCAGACCTATCCCAGGTTCAAAAATCTCCTGAAAACCCATCTTTTCCAACTGGCATTTGACTTACCTTCCTCTCCTTCCAGTCCCTCTCGCTCCCCATTACCCTTGCAGTTTGTTCATCTCTTCCTTCCCTCTCTTTTACCTTTTCTCCCCTTTTCTGCTGCTTTCCTATCAGATACTGGAGTTCCTTTCCTTTCTTGGTCTTTGGCCATTGCTCTTTTTGTATATTTATATTTGTAAACCGCCCAACGGTATAGCAAGTGATTCAATAAGCATAAACATAAACCTTCTAACATTTTGGAAGCAGATAAAAACATACCTATCCAAAGCTTTGGGACTCCCTAGTTTTATGTTCATATCTGATGTTAAATGGTAATGCTCCAATGTACTCTGTTAATCTTAATTAAGGTTAATTCAATATATCTTTCACAGCCTGTTATTAATTTTTGAACTTGTTACTGTAACGTTTATTTATATGATGTATTATATTACCCTTGTTTCATGTAATGACTACTCAACTTATATTAACCATGCTCCATGTAACTTGTTACTGTTCTTTGTAAACTGCTTTGATTCATTCATTAAACGATATAAAAAAAACACAGAAGACAGCAGGTACTTTTATTTACTTATATCTACAGGATGAAGGATATAATCTTGCATGGACACTAAAACAGTTTTGGTGCTATGTGCAGGACAAAACTCTGGAACAAAAAACGATCATGCACTTCCAAAAATGAGTATATTTGTAAAGTCACCACATAATCTATTTGATTAGCCAGAAAAGGAGTACTCATAATCTGCCAATGATGCAGGGTCAAAACCTAAATGTTTTTTAAAAAGAATAACTATTGAAAACTAAAAGAAACAAAGTAATCTATCAAAGAACCATTCACAATAGCCCCTGAGCCTTAAGGGCTCCATCAGGAAGGGAGGGAAGGATAAAGAGCAGAAGGTTAAGTTAACACCATTCAAAGTATTCTTAAATGCTGAAAAATATAATAATCTACATTTTGAAATAGCAGGCCCACTGGGATCTTTCAAGAATTCATAGCTCTCAGTGGATCCTAGCAGGGGTAGAGTATGCTTTCTCCTTGTGCCAAAACATTTCTTAACATAGCTATCTTCCCAGTATAATAATGGGCAAAGATAATGCAATCTGGTGTAAATAGATCCAAATTCAAGGCCAATATGCCTTTCCCAATAACATTGTGTAACAAATTTTTACTTTTTTCTTGTTCCTGGGTAATAAGTGTTATTGTCCGATATCTTATGTCTCAAAACCATAGGAAATGGCAATTATGGCCCATAAAAATTGCTTTTGGGAACAGGAGAGTGATATTTTTGAAAATTACCTGTTTTGCAGGACATTATAGATACATTTCATGCAAAGTAAACTTGGAGTATCTTTTGTAAAATTCTAGAACTTTCTACAGCTTAACTTTGCAAAACATTTGGAACTCTGCATAACTTTTGGGAACTTTTAATAAAAGCCTTTTGGTGACCATTATAACGTCACTTCCGCCTCTCGTCTATATAAAAAACGGATTTGCATGGAGCGAGCATAGTTATTAAGCAGTTTCCTTAACAACTGGAAACCTAGGAGTGAGCAGCAACACATATTTTAAGCTCACCAGTTTATTTTCATTCTTAAGTTGATTGACATGGCATCAAGAAGCTGTAAGCATCCAGCAGACACATTTTGCTATGTCTGGTGATTTTATCAAGATGAGCAAAAAAGTACTCTGTGGAAGCATCTGCCCAGATGTGTTGAAGCTTACAAGGCATATTTCAGCATGCTTGTTGGGGATTAGGACAGACTCTGGGTGCCTCAATTCACTTGTGAGCACTGCAAGAAAACTCTGGAAGGGGAGATGGACAATTGATGCTGGCTGAGACTGTGGCATTTATGTTATAAAATCTTTATTGTTACTGAAATTTTATATAATGTATGAAATATTTAGCAAGAACATCATTAAATTATTTTTTATAATTATATATATATATATATATATATATATATATATATATATAATTACTTTTATTTTCTCATTTTTTTCTTTGAAGGGATGGTACAGAGGGGAAAAGAGAGTCATGAAGATCGTTATCACAAAGATTTGGCAGGAACCCACTGACCACTTGAGCTACTTCTGCATGGTGGATACTTCCAAACGTTGGACTGGCAAGAATGCTCCTTCTGTCATGTATCCAAGCATTCTTTCATCCATTGCCCTGGTACCACACTGTCCAGAGCTCCCTGTGCCCACTCTTCTGCAGAGAAAACAGCTGTCTTCAGAAGAAATCAACAATTCACAAAATGAAGAAGACATTTCAGATCTAGATTACAATATCAGAGATGGAGCTGAGGAGAGAAACCCTTACTACCTGAACCAAAATGACATCAATGACTTGGTTATCAAATTTGCAGATGACACAAACTATTTAAAGTTGTTAAAACCCAAGAGGATTGTGGAAAATTGTAAGAGAATCTTGATAAATTGGAAGACTGGGCATCAAAATGGCAGATGAAATTTAATGTGGACAAGTGCATAGTTATGCACCTAGGGAAGAACAACTCAAACTATGGTTACACGATGCAAGGTTCCACATTAGGAGCCACCACCCAGGAAAAAGATTTAGGCGTTATTGTGGATAACATGTTAAAACCCTCGGCCCAGTGTGCAGAAGCGGCCAAGAGAGCAAATAGAATGCTAGGTAGCTAGGTATCATAAGGCAAGGAATGGAAAATAAAACAAAAGATATTATAATGCCTCTATATCGTTCCATGGTGAGACCGCACCTTGAATATTGTGTGCAATTCTGGTTGCCGTATCTTAAAAAGGATATAGCGTTATTAGAAAAGGTTCAGAGAAGAGCCACCAAAATGGTAAAGGGGAGGGAAGGATACTCCTATGAAGAAAGGCTAAAAAGGTTAGGGCTCTTTAACCTGGAAAAAAGACGGCTGAGGGGAGATATGATAGAAGTCTATAAATTAATGAATGGAGTGGAATGGGTAAACATAGATCGATTGTTTACATTATCAGAATATAGAAAGACTAGGGGACATGCAATGAAGCTACAGGGTAAACTATTTAAGACTAATAAAAGAAAATATTTTTTTCACTCAATGTGTAATCAAACTCTGGAATTTGTTACCGGAGGATATAGTAAAGGCTGTTAGTGTAGCTGGGTTTAAAAAAGCTTTGGACAAGTTCCTGGAGGAAAGGTCCATAAACCATTATTAAGAAGGGACCCAGGATATCAATGCTTGACCAGTACAAGCATTGTGGAACCTGTGTCTTTTGGGGGAAACTGCTAGGTACGTATGACCTAGATTGTCCACTGTTGGAAACAGGATACTGGGCTTGAAGGACCTTGGTCTGACCCAGTATGGCATATCTTATGTTCTTATGGTCAGAGATCTTGATCACGCCAACTCCAATGCCGAGCTTTTGACATCCGGGTTCAAGCAGTGAAACTTGTTGGATGAAAGTGTGCAAGTTACAGGTCAGAGGAAGTGTCACCACACTTTTTCTAGCTTCTTCACTAGTCAAGTTGGGTTCTGCTTTTGCCACAATGTGACCGGTCTGTTTGACACTATCGGACTTGCATGTAACCCGAAGGAGTGATGCCTGTTCATTGACAGCTCTTCCAGGAGCCTCAAAGCCATGCTATTACATAATGGGAACAAGTCTGTTCCCTTAGCTCACTCAGTGAGCCTCAAATAAGATTACAGCAGCGTCAAGATTTACTAGAAGCCTTGAAGTATGTTGAGTACGGCTGGAGAGGTTCTCAGAAACTTTAAAATGGTGGCATTGCTGATGGGTTTCCAAAGAGGTTTATCAAGTTCCTCTGTTATCTTTGTCTTTAGGACAACAGGGACGCTGCAATGCACTGCCACAGGAAGGACTGGCCACAGCAAACTGAATTTTCTGTTGGGAAAAAGAATGTGAAGTGGAAAGCCACTCGTGGAACCACAGAACGTGCTGATGCCACTACTCCACATCAAATTGGGCCTTATGACACAATTTGCCACAGCTCTAGAGAAAGATTCAGCAGCCTTCAATTATCTTAAAGACTTCTTCCCTAAACTGTCTGAGGCAAAGGTCAAAGCTGGTATCTTTGTTGGACTACAAATAAAAAAGATTCTTGAGTGCATGGAATTTACCAAGCTGCTTACTAGGAAGGAGAAAGCAGCTTGGAATAGCTTTGTTGCTGTGGTTCATGACTTTTTGGGAAGTCACAAGACCGAAACTATGTAGAGCTGGTTGAGACTGGTTAAGAATTATGGCAAAAAGGGCTGCAGGATGTCTCGTAAAGTCCATATGTTTGATGATCATCTTGATAAATTCAAGGAGAACATGGAAGCGTACTCAGAGGAGCAAGGCAATTGTTTCCACAAGATATACTGGAATTTGAATACCGCTATCAAGGACAGTATAATGAGAACAAGATGGGAGACTACATCTGGGGGCTTATTCATGAAATTGATTTACAATATAATCGTTAATGTTGAAAATCTACTCACTTCTAAAGGTTTTACGGTCTTTCTTGAATATCTTAAATATAACTAAATATTATATGACTTGGATTAAATCCACCAGTGACTTGGATTAAATCCACCAAAGAAGAGTTCAACACATACATCCAAAAGTCAGTAAGCACCTCTCTTACCCAGGGCTACATGCCCAAAGCACTTAAACAATCTACTATTCACCCTATTCGTAAAACCACATCTACCAATAGAACTGACCCCTCAACCTACTGCCCAATATCTAACCTTCCATTCCTGGCAAAAATAACCAAAAAAATTGTTCAGAAACAGCTCCAAGATCATATCGACGAATATGCTCCACTAGATCCCCACCAGCATAGATTCCATCCAAATCATAGTGTCGAGACACACCTCACACATCTATTCGATAATATAATCAAAGGAATAGACAAGATAAAGAAGGGCTTCCTACTAATGTTTATTGATATATCATCCGCCTTTGACACAGTTTCCCATCACATCCTATTGAAGTGCCTAATGGAGATTGTCTTCCGAGACACCACCATCAAATGGTTTCAATCATATCTCGAAGACAGACAGCAAAAAGTAACATCCAGTAACCTCACCTCAGCACCCCTCCATACAACTCAAGGAATACCCCAAGGCTCCTCACTATCTGCTCTTCTGTTCAACATCTATATTGAGGCTATACGCAAAATATTTAACAAATACAAGATACAATATTCCATGTATGACGATGATATCATGGCATATACCCCTATACAACTGGACGCCCCTGACTATACCACTATATCAACCTGTATTCAAGAAATAATGACCTGGCTTACTAACAACTACCTAAACATCAACATAAAGAAATCTGAATCATTACAAGGGATCCCACTTTCACTCCTCGTACTTCCATCAACATCTCTAATACACCAATTACAATAAGAGATGAAGTTCGATATCTTGGAATGATTCTAGACAAACAACTTACCCTCTAACCACACATCAACAAGATGTCCAAAACAGCCTTCTTCAAACTAACAATGCTACGGAGACTAAAAGCGCTCCTCAATAAAGAACTTTTCCACACAGTATGCCAGGCCATCATTACACCCATGCTGGATTACTGCAATCTCCTCTACCAAGGTCTACCTAAACACTCCACTCGTCCCCTTCAAATAGTCCAAAACACTGCTGCCCATATCATTGCAGGCGCTTCAATACAGGAGCACATAACTCCCATACTACATGACCTGCACTGGCTGCCAATCTTTTCACTGGTAAAATATAAATCAGCACTCACCATCTTCAAAATTAAAAACAACATGTCAGCTGGAATACTACAAGAGCTCACTGGAACCAAAGAAAGCAAAAGACTAGACAGAAACAGCACCAAAAACATTATACCAACCCCCAGTCTATTCACAAAAAACAATAAATCCACATCCACACAAGGCTTCTCTCTTGCTGCCCCTGCTATTTGGAATGCCCTCCCAGAAAATCTAAGATCAACAACTGATATAAAAGATTTCTGGAAGTTTCTCAAAACCATTCTATTCATTGAACAATTCAACGAAGACCCACAATCACACTAACCTCCCAACAAGCCGATTTACACAAGCAAAACCATCTACACCAATCTACCTCACCACTATACCTACTAAGATGTATGTAAGTGGAATCGATGCTTTAAGAGACTTTTAAGTGTATCAAAGTTACAATGTTACAGCTTATAATTGCAAGTTCACTGTTATTGTCTAAAATAGAAACTTTTTTGTAAAAGTTAACGTTTAAATGTTTAAATTTACAAGTTCTCTGTTATTGTTTAAATTTGCAAGTTCTTCGTATAAGTTAAAACCGCCTTGATTAAATGAAAAGGCGGTATAAAAAAACTGTTAAATAAATAAATTAAAAATAAATAAATATGCTGTGTTCTTTTATTTTATGTGAACAAAAAGGCACAAGAAAGCCCGTTTTAACAATGGGAATACGTAAATTTCACAAATACCAATCTGCTGTTCACAAAAGCCAAGTTTAGTGAGAATAATAACCATGTTCCATACTTTTAAGTTATAAGCAGGAAATAACAGTCACGACCCAGGAACAGAAATTGTGTTACACAGTGTAATCTATTAACTCCTTGGACGTATTTGGGGTCATTCTGAGGCACGAATAGCGGGGATGGAGGTCCTGTTGGGAAGTCCATCCCCACTATTCATGCCCTCTCCTGATCCCGTCTAACTTCCCCGCATGTTGTATGGGGAAGTTAGACAGGGGCGGGGAAGGGGTGGATCAGGGGCAGGGTTAGGGTGGGCAATGGATGGTCAACGGCCCCGGATGTACAGAGCCAATTCCAATGTCGGCCCTGTATGTCCAGGGCCGGTGGCTTGAATGGGGAATAAGTTCCACTAGTCGGCAGGAGACAGCAGGCCTGGGGCTCAGAAAGGGCAGGATGGGATAGAGAACATTCCCCACGGCCCGACCCTGGCCTTGGGAGGCCAGATCAGGGGTTAAACTGTGGGGAAAGCACTTTTTGAGCCCGCAGCCGGGCATCACGACTTTTGAATGGAGCCGCGGTGCCATGGCAATCAGATGCCATGGCACCGCGGCTCCATTGAAAAGCCCCGACTGAGCTAGCTGGGCAAGGCCTGTACGTGCAGGCCAACCTGAATCGGGGTCCCAACCTGCATGTACAGGCCTGAACATGATTCTCATACCGTGCCCTGCAGGATCAGAATCCTGGCTAACTCTGTGCATCCGGTTCCGACCGAGTGCAGAGGGCCGGGACGTCCAGGTCTAAATCAGCCCCATTTTTAACAGGGCAATTTAGTAACAGTAACATGGAGCCTGATTCTGAAAAGGGCTCATCCAGGCCGCCCGGATGGCCCGGAGCAGGATGGGCCCGTTAGGAACCGATTCTGTATTGTGTGAACAAAACGTTCCAGTGGCATTCAGAATTGGGCCCGAGGACGGCCCAGCATGTCCCTGTATACCTGCAAGGACGTCCTCCCCACAGGCTCCTCTGGCTGCCGTGCCAACCCCCCTCTTCCCCGCCGCTTGACCCACGGCTGGTCCGCCGGGGCCTGGATCAGGCAGTGGAACCACTGCTCTGACCTCAGCCCCAGGGGGGGATCTCCAGCCCCGATCGCACCATTTGTGCTTCTTATTCTGCCTTCAAGGTGGAATAAGCAGCACATCCCCTATGACCCCGCAGGACATACAGGGCCAAGACCAGAATCAGCCCTATTAGTCCTGCATCCTCAGCCTGCCTCCTCCCGCCCCTGTCGGCTCTCCCTGTCTTGCTGCTCTAGTCATGTGGGGAGAGCTGGAGGGGGAATAAAGGCAGGAGAGCCTGTGGGCCTGCACGTCCCGCTGGAATGTGCAGCCCTGCAGGACCCATCTCAGAATCGGGCCCAGAGTATATGATGGTAGATAAAGACCAGTATGCTAATTCCTGCAGGAACTGCTTCACAGTGCAGGGGGAAGGAAAGGGGTGGAGAATGCACAGGTCATATGGGTTTAGATGGTTGTAGATGGTAAGTACCTCAAGAGGAGGGAGTAAGTGTATCAGCATGCACATGTGGAAAAAAAAAAGACTGATCCCCTCTGAGCAACATTATCCCCCTCCTACACCCCTATCAGCACCAGCAACACCCCTCCTACCCTCCAACTCCCTGATCAGAACCAGCATCATCCTTATTTGGCAGCTTAAACCCTAGACATGCCGTGAGACTACCATTATGGGTCAGAGCCACCATTGTGAACCTGGGCTGGCAACGAGACAGAAGCATTCGAGGATCACGCTTAACCTTCTAATTAGCCACCAGGGAATCCCCTGGTAGGTACTGGGAGTATAGGAGTGGGTGCCTCTTCAGAAGAAGGGGGGAGAGGAAAGGTTACTGATTGTGGTAGTGGGAGGGTCGGGATGGTCAGGGGCAATGCTCAGGGTTTGAATATTTCTACCACAAGGGGTCACGGTAACTGCATTATCATGTAGCATGGATGTGCTTACTGGGATATCTGTTAATGCATTTACCCATGTGGTAAGTCTCTGCTCTGTGTGTTAACAACAAGGGAGATGCAGAACTTACCCCCAACTGTTAGCACACAATTTTTGAACCTAACATGTGCAAAAACTATAGTAAAAGAGCTCCTAAATCTTTCTAGCCTGCTAACTTTTCTTTTCATCTCCCGACCCAGGGAAATTTGGCAAGGGGTCAATGAGTAAACTGCTCAAGATTTGTAATGTCATCCAATACCTCTGTAAGCCTCTCATACCACAAATTCATCAGAGACTGGACTGCAGCATCTATTCTATCAAAAATTTGATCACACGTCAAATCGCTACTTCAATCAATATTCATCCTCTTTTGGGAAGTCTCTCAGAATCAAGACATACCTCACAAACCTTCATGAGTAAGCTTAAGCAAATTTTAAAAATAAAGGGAAGGGATCTGGCCAGAGAGCATGTATGGCCAAATAATTTCAAATTAGGGATATGCACAGAGCAAACGTTTTTGGTCCGTTTGAGCTTTCTTTGCACTTTTTAGAGCTTTTGTCAATTCATTACATAAATTTGTTTTAAGAACAAATTTGATGTGGATTAGAACTTTTTAACACATTAATTAACTTACCATGCATTCATTTGTAAGTAAATGCATGGCGAATCCTTTGAGCATACACTACAATTTTTAAAGTGGATGAACAAACCGAATACACACTAATAATGAACGTGCATCTCGATTGCAAATCACAATTATGGAGCACAGAACTAGCCTCAAAGAATAAATATAGCAGAGTGCTTTTCAATCTTTTTTATTTCAGGCATGCTGTCAAGTTTGCTTGATCCTTATGGTACACCAAACCAAATTTTGCAATCACATTGCATTTTTATTACCTGCTATTGCTAGCTGCTGGTCACTTGACTGTGAAATGCCAGAAAAAGTACTTTGAACTAAATTGTAGACTATAAAAAAGCCTAATACATAATTAGACAAGTTTAGAGATTTATGATAAGATGATGAGGATCATAGCAAAATCTGCAGAAATGCATACGGATAATTCAGTTCTTTGGAGTGTCCATGACTCCCAGCATCTCCCTCTCTTTCTCTTCTCTTAGCCTCTATCAGCACCCCATTCTTCTCTCACCTCTAGCCAGTATTTTTCTTTTCTCCCTATTCTATCCATGCTCAGAAGCAGCATTACCTTTCTTTCATTTCTGCAAAACCTCCATCTCTGTCTCTTCCACTGACAACTACATTCCCCTTCCTGCTCTCTCCAACCTCCCACACGCAACCAGCCCTTCCCTTGTTTCTCCCCCTCCCAGAAACACAGTCTGCACTTCATTCTCTCAGATCCCCCCCCCCCCATACATCCAGCATTTCTCTCTCCGCTCCCCTCCTCCTCCCCTCAAACCAGCACTTCTTTCTCTGTCTTTACATAAATTGTCCTCATAAAGATTACAGTTCACTTAAGGGTGAGGTTGCTATTGAACTCATCCCATTTATCAGTCAAAAAGAAGTCCTGGTCTCTTAAAATATGTTTTTGTTTTTCAAACTGGTGCCATCAAAAAATATTTCCGCCAGAGGGAGAAGTTTTGTTTGCTGCTTTGGTTAATTAACTTTTTGAGGTTTTAATAATGCAGGGTAGAAAAACTAATTTCATATTCTTTCAGTCTCAGAGTATGCTTATGCATTCATAATGCTAAAAGTACTAATATCTCTTGTGCTGTTCATCTTTTCTGCTCATACATTTGCTAAAAAACCCCAATTTGTTTGCACATTTGAATAGAGCATGTTGACGGAATTGAAGTATTTCAAGAGCTGATTATACAAAGGCAACAACAGAAGGCTAACAAAGCAATAACAACATTAAGGAAGTTTACATTTGATGCACAGCCAAAACATCTTTGGTACTTTTTCAGTGTTCTCAATTTTTGCATGTTTTTTCACTTCATCTCACACCTTCATTTCAATTTAAAAAAAAAAACGAAACATGTTCATACCTTTTCTAAAAGTATAAATTAATTATATGCACATCGATTCACAGTTTTTATGTGCACTCTTTTTAGGCACCAAAACGAGCGAAATGCATGCAAATAAATTTATATCTCTAAAAATAAAATCTCCACTCACTGTCCATTTTAATGAATCTGCTTTCTCATTTTTTAATCCTCCTAAAAAAAACTTGGAGATTTAAAAATATATATATTGAAAAAAATTACAAATATATTAATCATAGCAAAACTGGTGTGGGCATTCTCACACCACAACGTCTGTATCAAAATACTATTCTAACATACTTATTTATTTATTGCTTATTCGTTGCATTATTTGGTATACTGCCTTAGGCAAAACTACATCAAAGCAGTTTAAAAACTATAATAAAATACTATGAGCCCAATTCTGTCGGTAGGACATTCAGCCCCGCTATTAGCAGGGAACTTCTGCTGTCTCAAGTACTCCCCACATGCACAGAGCTGTGGTGCGGGGAGCTCTGGATGGGGGCAGGAGGGGGCAGAATTGAGATGGAGGGTGGGTGGAGCAGGGGAGGGCCGAAGCACCCAGACATACAGGGCCCTGCATGTCCAGTGGCCTCCATTAGGATGCCCAGCTTATTCCACCTCAGAGGTGGAATAAGCGCAGGGCACTCCTGTGATTGGGCCTGGCAGCACCCCTCAGGACATAGAGCTGTGGAAGGTGAGGCCCCTCCACGCAATCCTGGCACTAGCAGACCCCACCGAGGGTTGGGCAGCAGAGAACAGATATCTGTGTTCATGTCAGGCCTTCGGTGCTCCTGCTGGGCATCCTGGTGCCATGGCGACAGGATGCAGCAGCACCAGCACACCAGCAGAAGCATAGGGCAGGCTGGCCATGTTGCAGCCAGGATGTCTCCCATGGCAGATTCAGGAGCACGCCAGGCCATCTCAGTGGCTGATCCTGCAATTGTGGGAACATCTAGCTCCCGAGGTGCAGAATTGGTTATGATCTGAGTTCGTCCAGTTTTTGGACGTCTGGATGGCCCAGACATGCCCCTGTTAGAATCAGGCTTACATATACAGAAAAAGATCTTTAACAGAAAAAGGAAAAAGATAAGCTTCAAACCAGTCATGAGACAGGGCACATCAATGGATGTGGAGGAGTAGCATAAAAATAATTTCCATGAAACTTCCAAATGTAAACAATAGTTGGACAGGGAAGGCCAGTGACTGCAATTGAGAGTAACCCACAGAAAATGATAATTACACTTACCTGGTAATTGTAGTTCCTTGAGTGACGACAGTTCAGTCCTCTACCTCTGGGATGTCAATCTCCTCCTGCAGCTTGGAGACTGGTATGTCAGAATGATGACATCACTGGATATAGCCTGCTGTACTCTCACTTCCATCCCAGTGTGAACTATTAACAAAGCAGACTCAAAGGAGCAACAAATAAGTAGCAAACAAGAACTAGATACTATATAACACACAGAACCTCCGCAGTAAGGCATTCTTACCGCCTGCCCCGTCAGAAAGAGAGAAAGGGCAAATACTGCCAAATGAAAGGCACGTAGGCCCACCTGTAACCGATTTCTCCTTCTTCACTTCTTCTTCGCTAGCCACGCCGGATCCCTCCTGAATACTTGGGCGGGAAGGAGGACTGAACTGTCGTCACTCAAGGAACTACAATTACCAGGTAAGTGTAATTATCATTTCCTTATCATTCCTCCAGTTCAGTCATCTACCTCTGGGATGTACCAGAGCAGTAATCATTGGGAGGGACCCTTCCGGCCAGCTGACAGCACCGCCGCCCCGAATCGGGCATCTTCGGCCGATGCCACATCCAGCCGATAATGTTTACTGAACGTATGCAGCGACGCCCAAGTCGCCGCCCTACAAATGTCTCCCAGCGGAACCAAACTGTGTTCCGCCCAAGAACACGCCTGCACCCTGGTGGAATGTGCCCGCAACCCCACCGGTACCACTCGACCTTGCAGTAAGTAAGCAGACGCAATAGCCTCTCGAATCCAACGTGCAATGGAAGCCTTAGCTGCCGCCTCTCCTTTACGCGCACCACCGAACAACACAAACAACCAATCCGACTTACGGAAAGGCTCTGTCACTCGCAGATATCGGCGCAAGACCCTCTTGACATCTAGACAGCAAAGGCCGCGATCTGAAGCACCGCCCTCCAAATCCCCCAGCACGGGCAAAGAGACCACCTGATTCACATGAAAGGGAGAAACCACCTTAGGCAAAAAGGATGGCACCGTACGTAACACCACCTTTTCTTTTGAAAAAGACAAGAACGGCTCTCGACACGACAACGCTTGCAATTCTGAAATGCGCCTTGCCGAGCAAATTGCCACGAGAAACACTGCCTTCAAAGTCAAATCCTTCACAGAGGCCTGACACAACAGCTCGAATGGAGGTCTGGACAGGGCTACCAACATGAGGTTAAGATCCCACGGCGGAACCCAAGCTCTCTGAGCAGGCCTCAACCTAGAAACCGCCTTCAGAAAATGACCCACATCTGGATGGGTCCCTAGCGACACTCCGTGTACCTTGCCGCGATAACAGGAAAGCGCCGCCAATTGCACTCACAAGGAACTAGCTGCAAAACCTTTAAGAAAGCCGTCCTGCAGAAACTCCAAAATCAAAGGGACATCAGCTACGGCCGCCCGAGCTCGATGTTGCGAACACCAATCCTCGAAAATCGACCAGATACGCACATACGCCAACGACGTAGACTGTTTTCGCGCCTTAAGCAAGGTCGACATGACCGCTGACGAGTATCCTTTCTTCCTCAGTTTAGCCCTCTCAAGGGCCATACCGTAAGCGAGAATTGATCCACCTGAGGCATGAGAAGAGGCCCCTGAAGCAACAGATCCGCCTGCTCCGGGAGCCGCCAAGGCTGACCATCCAGCAGATGCACCAGGTCTGCATACCAGGGCCGTCGCGGCCAATCAGGCGCTATCAAAAGTACCTTCCCCGGGTGAGCTCCGATCTTCTGAACCACCCGGCCTATCAAGGCCCACGGAGGAAAGACATAGAGGAGCCCGTCGACTGGCCATCGATGTATCAACGCGTTTATACCTTCCGACATCCTTTCTCGTCTTCTGCTGAAAAATCTGCTGACCTTTGCTGATCGGAAAGTCGCCATCAGATCCATTATCGGAGTCCCCCAACGCTCAACTATTTGCTGGAACACGTCGGGATGTAACTCCCTTTCCCCGGCATCTACTTGCACTCGGCTGAGAAAATCCGCTGTGACATTGTCCTTTCTCGCAATGTGCGCTGCCGAGATCGCACTCAAGCGACCTTCCACCCAAGCGAATAACGCGTCCGCCTCTTCCTCCATGGCGGCACTCCCTGTGCCGCCTTTACGGTTTATGTATGCAACTGTCGCCGAATTGTCGGAGAGGACCCACACGGGACGACCCCGCACCACCTCCTCGAAAGCCTGGAGAGCTCGGAAAACCACAGAGAGCTCCAGCCGATTTATCGACCATGCGGATTCCTGAGGCGACCAAAGTCCCTGAGCAAAGCGGGCTTCGCAGTGGGCTCCCCAGCCCATCAGACTTGCATTCGTCAATAACGGAATCCATTCCGGCTGCTCCAGGGGCATCCCGGCTGCCAGAGACGTCTGGAGCAGCCACCAATGAAGAGACTGTCTGACTTGGAACGGACAAGGAAGACGCTTGCTCAGAGAATCGGACTGATGTGACCACTGGCGTAGCAGTGCTCTTTGCAGGGGTCGCATATGCACCTTGGCCCAAGGTACTGCTTCCAACGCTGCTGCCATCGTACCCAGCACCCGAAGATAATCCCAAGCCGACGGAGCTGGCACTGATCGGAACTGCCGCACCAATGACCTCAAGGCCTGCGCCCGTTTGAGCGGCAGGAAAATTTGTCCAGTCCTTGTGTCGAACTGAACCCCGAGGTACTCGAGATCCTGGGTGGGCGTCAAATGACTCTTCGTCTGGTTCACCACCCAACCAAGACTCTGCAAAAACTTTACCACCTTGTCCGTCACTCGCAAACTCTCATCCTCTGACTTGGCACGAATCAACCAATCGTCCAGATAAGGATGAACCAGAATCCCTTCTTTGTGCAAGGCCGCCGCCACCACCACCATGATTTTGGTAAAGGTGCGTGGCGCCGTCGCCAGACCGAAGGGCAACGCCTGGAATTGGTAATGTCCCCAAGGAAGAGCGAATCTCAGAAATTTTTGATGAGTTTCCCGGATGGGAATGTGCAAATAGGCCGCGGAAAGATCCAGAGACGTTAAGAACTCCCCGCGACGGACCACCACTATCACTGAGCGCAACGTTTCCATTCGGAAATGCGACACGCGGAGACAATGATTGACGGCCTTTTAGTCTAATATGGGCCTTAACGTCCCGCCCTTCTTTGGGACCACGAAATAGATCGAGTATCGACCCAAGCCGCATTCCTCCTCGGGAACCTGCACCACAGCCCCCAAGCGAAGCAGGTTCTCCAAGGTTAGTCAAACTGCTGCCACCTTCTGGGGCCCTCTGCAAGGAGACATGACAAGGGAATTCCTCACCAGGCGAGCCAATTCCAGAACATAGCCGTGTTGAATTATCTCCAACACCCACTGATCCGAGGTGATGTGGGTCCAAGCGGAAAGAAACTCCCGAAGTCGTCCGCCTATGGGAGGCCCTTCCGCCGGGACCCGCCTCACCTCATTGCGGCTTACGAGACGCTGACGCCAGGTTGGAGGAGAACCCTCTAGATGGCCCTCGAAACCCCCGAAACCCCTGGGCTCTAGCCGGAAACTGGCCCCTCTAGAAACCCCCGAATCGCGCTGAACAAAACCGGCGGAAATCCCGAAACTGACCTCGGGAAACCAGACTGGCTTTCCCAGGTTTCGGCTTATCTTCCGGGAACCTACCCGCCTTAGATTCACCCAGGTCCTTCACCAACTTATCCAAATCTTCACCAAAAAGCAAACCCCCCTTAAAGGGAAGCTTACCAAGATGGGATTTAGAGGAGACGTCGGCTGCCCAATTCCATAACCACACCGACCGACGCGTGGCCACCACCGATGCCGTACTATTGGCCAACGCTCTGATCAGGTCGTAATGTACATTCGCTAAATAAGCTGCCCCGGACTCCAACTGATCCAGCTCTTTGATCTCCTTGCTATCCAGGTGCGAAGACAGACGTAACCGCTGGACCCAACGGAGACAGGCCCTGGCTACCCAAGCTCCACAGATGGAAGCCTGAAGCGAAATAGAATCCGATTCAAAAGTCTGTTTCAGCAAACCGTCAACCTTACGATCCTGTGCATCCTTTAGAGCCGCACTACCCTCCACTGGAATGGTAGTTTTCTTGGTAACCGCCGACACCACCGCATCCACCCGTGGCGGCCGGAACCTCTCCTTATCCTTATCGGCAAGGGGATACAGCCTATGGAGTGTACGCACTCCTCGGAGACCTGCTTCAGGCTTATCCCACTCTTCCTGAATCATCTGGTCGACCACTCGGTGTACCGGAAAAACCACCTGAGACCGACGGACCGCCTGAATGACAGGGTCTTCTAGGTCATCCTCTACCGGTACCTGCGCCGGAAGGTTCAACATCTTCAACGTCTCGGAGATCAAGGCTGGAAGCTCTTCTCTATGGAAGACCCGAACTATCTTAGCCTGAGCCTCTGGCTCAAGGATCTCACCTTCTTCCAGATCTTGCGCACCGAGGTCCGGATCCCAATCCGCCTCCTGTTCCTCCAGCCACTCAGCCTCCGCTGAGGCTGAGTCCTGCCTCCGGACTCGCTTAGGTGGCACCGGAGCATCTGCTGAGGTAGCAACTGTGTCTAACTGATGAGAAGGAGATGCCAGAGCTCCGGCATCCACCCCTCTGCCCAAGCGTCGCAGACAAAAGGCTTGATGCATGAGCAAGATAAACTCAGGGCTGAACTCACCGAGAGTGGACTCCGGAGCCTCCAGTGAAACTCCGGAAGGCCCCGCCATCTCCTCACACACGGGACCGAGAGCCTGAGGCCGCGGAGAAACCGCCCTCTCCCCTGCGGGCAGCCCCTGCAGCTCTGGGGACTCTTCAGGCTCCATCTGCATTTCCACTGGGGATGAAAGGGTAGCACAAGTCCGGCACACTCCGGTCTCCGCCACCATGCCCCTTCTATGACCGCAAACAACACACTGCGCCCTGGCAGGCATGTGCTATGCAAAGAAGCCCTTTGGTTATTATTTATTGCTTTTTTTTTTTTTTTACTTTTCAGGGCCCCCTAACAATGCTAGAATTGATCCTTGTACCCCTGTCTGAGAGGCAAACAACTCGCTACAGCCCCCCCCTCCCAGAGGAGCGGCTGACAGAAACCCCGAAAACGAAAGTGAACAAAAAGGAAAAACAATGCAAATAAAGTAAAACCCGAAACGAGTTTTAAACAAATAAAGAAAGGAAAAGGAACCCTTGCAGGGAAACAAAGCACGGCGTGCCTGCTCGCGTCTGTACACGCGGCTCTAAGATGGCCGCCGCGCGGCTCCCCGAGACCTTCAAAAAAGCGCGAAACCCATCGGAGCCTTACCTGGGGAATTTATGGAAGGGAAGCCGGTAAATGGAACAGCTTATCCCCGGTACCCCTCCTACCAGTGCACAGTGCAGTTCCGGAGCCTGATCAACAGCTGCGAGAATGACCGCCGGTGCTGCGATCCCGCTGAAACACCATGCTGCAGTCTCTCTGACTGAGACGCTGACACGGCAAGCTGCAAGCTCGACGGCAATGAGAAGGGCTTTCCCCCGATCCGTCCTGGGAGAGAGAACTTCTGGGCCCAACAACCACCGGTCTGGCTCCTCTAAAAATGGACTTCCCCCTGAGACCCCAGCCACAGATCAGGGGCAGGGAGTAAGAAGGCCCGACTGCACAGATATCTAGCACCTTTTTTTTTTTTTTTTTTTTTTTTTTAAAGAGCAGGACCCCCCATAGATCAAATTCAAGCCAAAGAAAGGAAACACCTATCCTAATGACCACCTAACTCCTTATTAGTTCCTCCAGCGAGCCTCTACCCAAGGCTCGCCATGTCCTCCTGCTGCATGGAAACTGGTCACACTGGGATGGAAGTGAGAGTACAGCAGGCTATATCCAGTGATGTCATCATTCTGACATACCAGTCTCCAAGCTGCAGGAGGAGATTGACAACCCAGAGGTAGAGGACTGAACTGGAGGAACGATAAGGAAATGTTTGCTCAAAAAGCCAAGTCTTAAGACCCAATTGAATTTTGATGAGTTGTCTTCTAAGCATATGTAGTCTAGCAGAGAGCTCCAGAGAGATGGGGCAAAATAGTAGGGATATGCATTCATTTAAAACAACATAGAAAATACTAACAAAATCTCCTATATCATTGCATATCATTTTTAATCCAAACATATCATTAAAAAGGCCAAAATTCAGCTCCCTTCCCCAAGTTTTCTCACAGGCTGGCCTTAAACTGGTAACATTTAGGTTGAAAAGCTGTCTTTGAGTTGGAAGGGAGGCATCTTGCAGATGAACCATCAAAACGTCATGGGGGATGGTTCTATCCAGTCTGCTCTTAACTCCTGTATTAATGGTGATCTTTTTGGTTTCCTGATTGGCCTAAAGTTCGTCTGGTCTGGAGCTTGTGATAAGGAAGCTTATCATAGCTCAGGAAGGAGCTATAGAAAAGGTGAAGTGACTCTGAACAAGCAACCTGTCAGTTCTGGTAGAAATAAGAAAACAGAATTTTCCCATAAAAGACTACCAGTCCCAGAATGCACCAGGTTTCCAACAGCCTTTCGAGGAGCTGAAGTGGGGAAACGTGTGTTCAATCAGGAGGGCTATGAGGTAATCCCTAAGCACTCATCTCAAAGGGCAGGGCCTGATTCAGCACAGCTGCGCTGTATTAGGGAGGAGCACTCATCCAAGCAGAATAAGAGTAGAGTTTATTCTACAGATGACCATCTTCATGATCACCTTGGATATCCAGAGAAGGATCATCAGTTTCATCTGAAGGATCATCAGAAGCAGAAGCCAAACCGGACGGACAGAGAGGGAAAGAGACCCTCTGGAAGAAAGAGGAGAAAAGCCTTTGAGAGGTCTAGAAGAGTCCAAAGCAGTACGTATACTGGGAGGCATTTCAAGGGCCAGCATACACCATTGGACTGGGGAAAGCCAGAGGAATGGTGCTGCAGAGCTAGGAATCACCAGACGCTACCTGTGAGGGAGACGGCTGCACGTGGAAGGGACCCTAAGACCCATGCCAGAAGGTATGTGAAGAGAGATCCAGTGTCCAGGGATCTGGATTGGAAGGCTGGACATAAGAACTGGACTACATACTGGCCAGGCTATATAGAGAGGAACTCTAGCAGCAATGGAAGCTCAGGTATGAACACTGATCTATGCCCTAGCTATAACCTTGAAAGACAGCAGGGAAACAAGTATTCTCCTGAAAGTGCTCCATTGAGAGATTCATCTGTGCCAATCCATGATATTGAACCCATGCTTGTTGAACAAGGGGGAATAATAGCAGATGAAGATCCTATTTATATGGACTGTTCTCTGTCTAAACTCCGTTGGTAACTTTCTGTTATAAAGTACAGCAACCATCACAAAGAAATACAAATTTGTTCTTTAATCTACTCAGAAAAGCTCCTGAAGCAGGATTTGACCCACACAGTGGAAGGCAAGCCAGCTAAGGGGTTTCAGCTGGTGACTGCTAGCAATTAAGCCTTACCTAATTGCTTGTGAGCTAGGAGAGAATCACTTCTGAATCTATGTGGGAAGTAATCAGAAGTTAACTTGAAAAGAACAGTTTGTTTCTTGCTTTGTGGCTTTTCATTTGTTGTTTTCCTGATTTTGACTTTGTTTTTCCAAGTTGATACTGAAAGCAAGTAACCTGATTTATGTGCTACCAAGCATATCTGTGTTGGGAGAAATAACCCCATAAATAAATATCTTATTGGCTTTACCCAAGAGCACAACTAAATTATTGTCAGCAGCTGTGTCTGGTGTGAATGAACTACATTGCCCACAATACCTTGCAAATCATATAGATATATGCACTTGCCAAGACTGTGAAGATTCTCACCCAGGCAACCGTCTGACAAGCTCTATGGAAAATACTAACTTGAATCTTTGTCTTGTGAATCCACTGATTCCTGCTATAGAGATTTACTTATACGATTTTTTCTTTTGCTATGTTCTTGTGCAAGAAAATCTGTGAAACCATGTCTGAATATACTATTAGAGACATTTACCACTAATTGGACAACCAGGATCTGGATTAGGCTTGGTAAATGTCTCAAATAGCATATTTAGACATGGTTTCACAGAATTTCTGGCACAAGAACATGGAGAAAGAAAAATCTTTGGATTAAATCTCTACAGCAAGAGTAACTAGATTCATGAGGCAAAAAATCCAGTTAGGTGCCATTTCTATTCTGGCTGCCCAGCCCCTCAGAATCGGGGCATATAGAGGTAGCACCTGATTCTGATCCCACAGGGGCTAAACGTTCCTGTGGGATCAGAATCAGATCTATCGGCATGGTTGTGCAGACTGGGCCCCGATTCTGATGAGTCACATGTCCAGCAGATCCCTGGCTAACTCAGTCAGGCTCCTGAATGGAGCTGCAGTGCCATGGTGTCCTGTCACCATAGCACCGTGGCTCCATTCAGAAGCCCCGATCACTGACCACAAGACCCAATATCCTTTCCCTATAGTCCGACCCCCAATCTAGCCTTTCATGGCCAGGGTCAGGTTGCAGGGATCCCCCTGCGCACCCTCACCTCATCACCATCTCCCAGCTCTGGCATCCCTCGACACTCAGGGGGACTTATTCTACCTCTGAGGTGGAATAAAACCCCCATCTACGTGGCTGACCCCGGACATAAAGGGCCAACCTCAGAATCAGCACTGTATGTCCAAGGTCACAGCCTGCCCATGCCCTACCCTCACTCTGCCTCCTGACTGCTCAATCTAAAGCTCCCCGTACAACAGTGCTGGCAGGGGGATGAATAGCGTGAGCAGCATGGGGATGAATAGCAGGGATGTATGTCCAAAAATTAGAGAAATTGCCCCAAAACAAAATACACCATATTAAAAAAATCTTTCTTTTTGGATAAGAGTCTCAGAATGAATGGAGAAGGGTAACTACAGGCCACAGCACGTTAAAAGCCTGAGAAATCCCAACTCCTTCCTTACATCAAGGCTCTGCAAATCCTATTTTCCAAAAGACTTTTTAAATACAGTCAAACCTCGGTTTTCATTTGCCCCGGTTTTCATACGCTTCGGTTTTCAACGTCTTTTCTGACTGAGATTTTGTCCCGGTTTTCATGCATTGCTTCGGTTTTCAACGTCTTTTGACTGAGATTTTGTCCCGGTAGCAGGGAAGAAAAGCTGTCAACGTAAGCAGGAGATGTTGCATGAATGTGGGAGGCAGTTCTTTCTCTTGCAGGGTACGTCTGAAGCTATATCATTAAGATTTTCTGCCATTCTGAAGCATTGAGCAGATAATGTAAAGGTATTTTAATGGACTGAATTCAATGTGATTCCGAAGAGAGCTGGGCACAGCAGCTTGTCAGGGGTGGCTAAGGCCAGATGTTAACATACTGTACTGTACAGTACTGTACTTAGCTTGCTTTCAGTGATGTTAAATGTTCATTTATCCATTTCATTAGTCATTTATATTTATTTCTCATTGCTTTCTGTATGTAAAAATATAGTTATTCTCTATAAAATGTATTTTTTGTGAATATTTTTGGGTGTCTGGAACGGATTAATTGGATTTACATTATTTCTTATGGGAAATATTGCTTCAGTTTTCATACGTTTCGGTTTTAGTCAGACTTTTTCGAACGGATTAATCATGAAAACCGAGGTTTGACTGTATAGTGGTTTAACTTGAAAAACAGATTTCACATTTTCTGAGAGCTCTGCTAACTCTTCTTTGAAACAAAGTAACAAAAATGCAATAATTCTTAATCAACTTCGTTGCTTGTAGTAACTTGTTGTTTAAAACCAGGGTAAGTCCGACTACAGATGTGAATACACAACTTATCCCAGTGGGAGATTTCCGACTTTATAAACCTTCAAGATAAGTTGTTTATTCACATCTGTAGTCGGACTTACCCCAGTTTCAAACAACAAGTTACTATGGGTAGTGGGAGATTTCCGACTTTGTAAACCTTCAAGATAAGTTGTGTATTCACATCTGTAGTGGTGGGGGGGGGGGGGCTAGTAAGGGGAGGGATCAGAGTGGAGTGGGTGTGGGCCAGCCCGGCAGGATGTACAGTGGGCAATTCAGGTCATGGCCTTGTACATCCTGCCAGGCTCGTGGGGAGGCGCTACTTATTCCACCTCAAAGGTGGAATAATCAGCAAAAGCCCAGTGATTGGTCCTGGGGATCCACCCCAGGGCTGAAGCCGGGTGTGGAGGGTCCCTGCCACCTGATCCAGGCCACAGCAGGCCAGCCTTGTGTCGGGCAGTGGAGAAAAGGGGGACTGAGGATGTGGGAGTTGGAGACGCCTGTGGGGAAGATGTCCCCACAGGCAGCAGGGGCATGCCGGGCTGTTCTTGGCGCCGACTCTGATTACCATGAGAATGTTTTGTTCCCACGGTTCAGAATTGGTTCCAAATAGGCCCGTCTTGCTTGGGGCCATCCATACAGACTGGACATGCCCCTACCGGAATCGGAGTTGGGTTTTTTATTTGCCTGAAACCTCTAGTAACCTTTCAGATATGTTTTTCATTTGGGCAGCAACCAAAGTTTTCCCTTTAATCAACAAAATTTCTCTGAAATGAAAATTTATAAAAACAAAATACAATAAAATGATAATTTTATTTTGTTTCATTTTAATAAATTTACAAACCTACACACAACACAGGAAACTGAACAAAATGACATTTTTTTTTTGCCTACACACCCCTATAAGACAGGCAAAAGAGGACTTGAGTAGGCTGAAAACATAGTATCTTTCATGATGGAATGACTGATAAGTTAGCCTGTGAAAATCTCAGAGTGTGTGATGGGGTGTGTGGAATCAAAAGAGAATCCACATATAATGGAAAGCTGGAATATATCATCCAATAGATTAGGAGGGTGATTCTGTAAATAATCCTATAACAAACTGGTAGTCAGTGTCAATGTTCCCTCTAATTTTCTGTAGGCTGTGTGCGCATAAAATATCAACTGTGCAGCTTTTGAAGGAAGGTTAAATTTTTGTGCGCCACACTCGGAGTTATATACTTTAAAATTTGACTACACATCAGAATACAGTATGTACACCACATTGATTTTAATCAAATTAAAGGAAAATAGACAATTACTAAATGAAGCAGAAAATTTCTAGTAATTACAAATACAGCTTTTAAATTTTAAGACGTCTGTGTTGTTTTCTATCAGAATCAGAACCGTAATTTTTATGCGCTCTGTTGTAAAGTATGTGCGCTCGCTTGGCGAGGTGTGTGCGCGCGCATGCACGCACAACTTAGAGGGAACTGTGGTCAGTGTTACTCTAAAGAGTGGAGCAACATGATCTTAGGATTCAATACCGTAGATCATCTCCATTGTAGTGTTTTGCATCAGTTGAATTCTCTTTAAATGTGTCCACAAAACCCCTGCTACAAGAGAATTGCAATAATCTAATCTATCACAAGTAAATGTATGTGTTTTTAAGCTTTTAGGTCTAAACAGGACCTGAGTGTATGGATTTTACTGAGGGGAAAAAAGTATTTTTAACTACAATTGAAATGTGCAAAGCAAATGAACGTTCACAGTCCAAAAGGACTCCTAAAGACCAACTATTATGTCTGGTGCACATTCACCCATCAAGGAAGGCCGAGTTGTTCTGTGTGAATCACATAGCCGAAGACTTTGATGTACTGAATTTAAGCCAATGTAAGGATATCCAGTTGGAAATATACAGAATATTCAGCTGGAAAGCAGAGTCCCACATTTTACTAGCAATAACAATCTAAAAATTGTCCACATATGAATAAGCACTCATAAACAAGGTTAGAGCTAAAACAGAACTATGCAATACCTCACAAGACAATCTGTAACCTAAGGTATGATTGGAGAAGTAAGACTAAAACCAGTATAAGACAGTGTTGGCCAGACTGATTTTCTCCAGTCTAGCCAGCAACAGGGAATGTTCTAACTCTGGCAAGATGACAAAGTATCAATATAAATCTAACTAGCCAAATAGTAATCATGGTACTTTAAAAGAATCATTACTATAAGATGTGTAAATTTGCTTTTCTCATTAGGATCCTATTATGAAATCTGCAATAAAAAAAAAAAGCATAGCAACTTTAATCCTCTGGCTTGCTTTTTTTCTTAGCTCTCTTCCCTACCAGCATTACAATCCCTTATGTTAATACATACTTATCTGTCTCTGTTAACTTACAACTAGTGTTAGGTTCCATTAAATATTTTATTATATATAGTTAGTATTTGCAAGTCAAGCTGTGCCTTAAGAAAAATCTACATCTCTAAAAACAGGCTTTCATCAATCTACTTTTTATTGACTTTGGCACGGTGAACTCTGAGGAGCTGAGAAGTGATAAAGAAGTAATTGTAGCTCAATCATAAAAACTGCCAGAATAATTTCACAGACTGTTTGCTGTGAACAACAAAAAAAAGAGAATGAAAGTCAATATAAAAATTATCTAAAGCAGACAGCATAATTAGTAAATGGCAAGAGATTACTTTAGCATAGACTGACAGAGGCAATAGGGAAGATCTGTCTTACCTGAAATTTGCTAAAAGTCATAGATATGGTGCTTCTGGAAAAGGCAACAAAGAAAATAAGATGATGTCATCGATATCAGCCAAATTTTCACCATTTTCCAAGATTGCAGTGCCTGAAAAAATTGATAGAAGATGCTTTCCCAGAACCAGGTAAGCATTATTGGTTGAGGATCGGAAGTTTGAGAGCTTTCTAGTTGACAGCATCTTTGTACGGGGGACCTAGGCCAGGAGTGCCTTGATCCAGGGGACCTAGGCCAGGGGTATCCTGATCTAAGGTGTTCAGGAAAGTGGAGACCTGGTCTATGAGGATCCCTTGGCAGAGAATGCCTATTTCAGGGGGTCCCAGGACCAGACATCCTCCATGATGAACAACAATGCAATGCAATGTGTGCTGTTGAATCAGTCCTGACTCCTGGCAACTCAGGCCCTGGGTTTTCATGGTGAGGTGTGACTGGAAGTAGATTGCCAGGCCTTTCTTCTGTGTAGTGAGTATTCCAAGGTGGTCACCCATCCAAGCACTACATAAGAAGATAAGATATGGCATACTGTATCAGACCAAGATCAATCAAGGCCATTATCCTGTTTTCAACAGTGGACAATCCAGGTCACAAGTACCTGAAGGTTCCCAAATAGACCCACAGCTTGTCCCATAGCAAGCAGTGGATTTCCCATGTTCTTTTTAATAGTTTATGGACCTTTCCTCCAGGAACCTGTCCAAACCATTTTTTAAACCTGGCTACACTAACAGCTTTTACTACATCCTCCGGTAACGAATTCCAGAGTTTGATTATGCCTTGAGTGAAAAAATATATTAAATGGGTTACATTGTAGCTTCATTGCGTGTTTATGCATTCCACTCCATTCATAAATTTATAGACCTCTATCATATCTCCCCTCAGCCATCTCTTTTCCAGATTGAAGAACCCTAACCTTTTAAAACTTTACTCATAGGGGTATTCTTCCATCCACTTTACCATTTTGGTGGCTTTTCTAAATCCACTGTGTCCTTTTTAAGATACGGTGACCAGAATTGCATGCAATATTCAAGGTGCAGTCACACCATGGAACGTTACAGAGGCATTATAATATCCTCTGTTGTATTCTCCATTCCTTTCCTTATGATTCCTACCATTCTATTTGCTTTCTTAACTTCCATTTCACACTGGACAGAGAATTTAAATGTGTTATCAATGATGATGCCTAAATCTTTCCTGAGTGGTGTTCCTAATGTGGAACCTTGCATCGTTTAACAATAGTTTAGGTTCTTTCCAAGGTGCATAACTTTGCACTTGTCCATATTAAATTTCATATGCCATTTGAACATCCAGTCCTCCAATTTAGCAAGGTCCTCTTGCAGGTTTTCACAATTCTCTTCGGTTTTAACAACTTTGAATAATTTTGTGTAAACTTCAAATTTCATCACCTCTCAGTATTCCTATTTCCAAGTCATTTATGAATATGTTAAAAAGCAGCGGATCCAGCACAGATTCCTGGGGTACTCTACTATTCACTTTTCTCCATTGAGAAAATTGGCCATTTAGCCCTACCTTCTGCTTTCTATCTTTTAACCAGTTCCTGATATGCAATAGTACGCTGTCTCTTATATCATGACTTTTTAGTTTTGCCAAGAGTCTCTCATGAGGGACCTTGTCAAAAGCGTTCTGAAATCCAGATACGCTATATCAACCGGTTTACCTTTGTCTACCTGTTTATTCACATCTTCAAAAAATGTAACAGATTATTTAGATTAGATCTTTCTTCATTAAATCCATGTTGACTATTTCCTATTAAACCATGACTATCTATATGTTCAGTAATTTTTTTCTTTATTAAGGTTTCTACCATTTTGCCCAGTACTGACATCAGGCTCACCGGTCTGTAGTTACCCAGATCGTTCCTTGAATCCTTTTTAAAAATTGGTGTTTTGCTAATCATCAGGTACTACTGATGATTTTAATGATAGTTCACAGATTACTAATAATAGGTCTGCAATCCCATATTTTAGTTCTTTCAACATTCTCGGATGTATACCATCTGGTTCAGGTGATTTGCTACTCTTAAATTTATCAAATAGTTGTAATACATCCTCCTGGATTATCAATATTTCTTTCAATTCTTCTGATGCATTACTTTTAAATAACATTTCAGGCATGGGTAACCTCCCTGTATCTTCATCATTTAAAGACCAAAGCAAAGAATTAATTCAGTCTCTCTACTATGGCCTTGTCCCCTCTTAGTGCCCCTTTTACCCTTCTATTATCTAATGGTCCAACTGACTTTCTCACAGGTTTTTTGCCATGATTGTACTTGAAAATGTTTTTATTATGTGCTTTTGCTGCCATGGCAAGCTTTTTTTCAAATTTTCTCTTTGCCTGCATAATCAATGCCTTGCATCTAACTTGCCAGTGCTTATGTTTTCAGTTTTCATAATTTGGCTCCTTTTTCCATTTCCTGAAAGATGCTTTTTTTGGCTACAACAGTTTCTTTGACCAAACCTTTAAACCATGCTGGCAATATTTTGGCCTTCCTTCCACTTTTGTTAAAGTATGGAATACATCTGGTCTGGGCTTCCAAAATAGTATTTTTAAACAAAGCCTATGCTTGATGTAAATTTTTAACCTTTGCAGCTGCCCCTTTCGGTGTTTTCTTAACTATTTTTCTGATTTTATCATAGTCTTCCTTTTGAAAGTTATAATGTAATACTGTGGATTTCCTTGTTGTCCTTCCTCCATTTATTATATGAAATGGGATCACTATTGCCAAGTGGCACCAACACTTATCTTTTGCATCAGATCCTGTGTGCCACTAAGGACGAGGTCCAAAATAGCTTCCCCTTTTGTCAGTTCATGAACTACCTGCTCCAAGTAGCAGTCATTTATTTCATCTAGAAATTTTGTCTCCCTAGCATGTTCTGTCATGACACTGACCCAGTTGATACCGAGGTAATTGAAATCATCCAATTGTAACTTTTGTTAGCTTCCTTGATTTCTTTTAGCATTTCATCAACTATTTGTTTGTTCTGACCAGGCGGTCGGTAGTACACCCACACTGCCATTGCCTTCCTCTTTTGACATGGAATTTCTATCCATAGAGATTCTACAGTATATTTTGTTTCCTGCAAAACTTTAATCCTGTGTGACTCAATGCCCTCTCTAACATACTGTAGAGCGCAACCCCTCTACAAATTTGATCTACTCTATCATTGTGATTTTATTTATTTATTTATTTAACAAACATTTATATACCGCTACTTCCAGCGATCAGCAGCGGGTTTGATTACATATTGAAAACTGTCAAATCAGGACAGTATAATTTGGGGTATATACACGTTGATTCGGAGGGTAAGCACATCACACAGTAATGGATTCTATTTGTAGAGAGAAGCAATAATTTACATATATACATTTTTACATAAATGAGCAAAGCGTACATAAATGCATTCCTGTCTCCCAGGGTGGTTAGGCTTAGACCCCTTGGGTTTAAATTACGTTGAACTGACTCTGAAACAGGTGAGTCTTGAGTTTTTTTCTAAAGTCAGTTAGGTCTTTGCTAGCTCGTAGCTCTGGCGGCAGTTGGTTCCAGAGTGTCGGTGCTGTGTATGAGAAAGCTCTGTTACTAGTGCTGGTTTTAACAGATCTTATATCTGCTGGAACGAGGAGGGTGTTTGAGTTGATGGTTCTTCTGCTTCTGTTGGGTGGTTGTGAGCAGATTAGGGTGGAGAGGAAGGACGGTGCTACATTATGCATGAGTTTGAAAGTGGTTGTTAGTGTTTTATATTTTATACGAGCAGCAATGGGGAGCCAGTGTAGCTCAATCAATACAGGTGTGATGTATCAGTAAAACTTTTTCTCATGATATAGTTTGTACCCTGGTACAAGACCGTACCTACCCTATGCGAACAGGGCAGGCGCACAGGGCGCAAAGGCTTGGGGGGGGGGAACATTTCGGATGCCTGCTGTTGCCCTTCCGCTGCCACTTTTTCTTCTCTCAGCGACGGTGGCAAGGTAACAGCAGACAGTCAAAATGCGCCCCCTAAGCCTTTTCATGGCACTTTAAGCAGATCTGTTTCCTCCCTCCTTCCTCTGATGCGACATCAGAGCAGGGAGGGACAGATTTGCTTAAAATGCCAGCGATTTGCACATTGGGCATGTGCCCTCTCCTCCACCTCCATCCAGCCACTTTCTGTTTTTTCCCTGCTACCGATGCCACTGTGGAGAAAACAAAGGGTGGCAGCAGCAAGGTAAGAGCACAAAGTAGCAGGCTGGATGAAGGTGCCGGGGGAGGGGGAGGCGCGCACACGATGTGCAGGTCGCACAGGGTGTGATTCTGGCTCGGTACGGCCTTGCCCTGGTATCACAGTGTCCCATTAGTTGTCCTCCTTCCACCAAGTCTCAGATACCAATCATATCTAACCTCTCATTTAGTGCTATATATTCTAACTCTCGCATCTTATTTCTTAGACTTCTAGCATTTGCATATAGGCATTTTAAAGGTTCTATTTTATTCATATTAATCTGGTTATCAGTAGATAGGGGTAATTTGGAATCTTTCAGCTCTGTCCGCTGTGTACGTAAGGGCATCTCTTTTACTTTTATCATTATTGGAACATCTCTGTTGGGATGCTCTGATGTCCCTCTTTCCAAATATCCTTCAAGAATACATTGTTCTGAACCATGCGCTCTTGTGTGACTGTCGGCTTTCCCCTATTATATTTTAAAGGTTAATGCCTGTAGCCAGGTTCCATCCCAGTTAAGGTGGAGCCCATCCCTTCGGAAAAGCCCCTCCCTTCCCCAGAATGTTGCCCTGTTCCTAACAAATCCACTAGCCAGGCTTCATCCTGCTTAGCTTCAGAGATCAGGCCAGCACCTGAAGACTATCATAATGAACATGGAGGTATTTAATCCTAGTTTTCTTCATCGTTAACTTTCTTTTTAATGCATTACTTCTGGTTTATTGCTATATATATATATTTTTAAATTTTTACTTTATTTATTTATTTTACTTTATTTTTTGCTAAATAATGTTTGTTAAATGTCATAATTGTGCATTATTTGCCCTTAATGTGCACCTTTTTTAGCACAGAACATGTTAGATACTAATGAAATACAAAGCATTCAAATGTATTCAAAGCAGCTCATTGTAATGCATAATGGACAACATAACATGTTTAGCCTTGCATTATTTATGGAAATATAATGCCACCTTTAGGGTGTTGTTCTCCTTCCTCGCCAAGAGCATCAGGACTCTAAAGGGCAACCTGATACTCCTGGGCTGGTGAATGATCCATTAGCCCCCACCCCCACCTCAAACCCCCTACCTACCAGTACATACTGGGGTCAATCCTGCCTTACAGCCCCCTCACAATAGTTTCATAGGGCCCAATTTGGGGCATACTATCTTTGTGTTGTTGTGGCCTGGAATGTCTGATGTTCCCAAATGAGTCACTAGCATGCAGTACTGAAGTAAAACAGCTTACTGATTCATACGGTAAATTTTACTGCTTACTTTATTTTATTTATTTATTTATTTAACTGCATTTATATCCCGCTTTTCACCGGGTCAAAGCGGTGTAACATGTAACATAGGGAGGGGTAATTTCTTTTAGGGTGGGGCCATCACCAGGGTCACCAATTAATGATTGTGGGTAGACATGGACATGATTTACTTCTGCTAAATCTAAGTATTAGGTCATGGTGGCGTTTCCGTTGAGAGATGTTCACGGAATAGGATTGTCTTCAGCTGTTTCTTAAATGATTTGATGTCGTTGTTGTTCTTGATGTGGTTTGGTAGAGAGTTCCAGAGGGATGGAGCATAAAGTTCGAATGCTCTGTTGCAGGTCCGTTGTGTGGATTTGGTTCTTTTGTGGGGGACAACGATAGAGTTATTGGAGGAATGTCTGGTTGATCTGTTGTGGGATGGTCGAGGTAGTAAGGAGTGTAGTGAGGTGTTCTGTGCTTGGTGGATAGTTTTGTGGATGAGTAAGATGGCTTTGTACTTGATTCTTGCTTGCAGTGGAAGGAGGTGAAGGTCTCTTAGGATTGGGGTGATGTGCTCCCGTTTTTTTGCATTTTGAATAATCCTTGCTGTAGTATTTAAGGCAGTACGGAGGGAGTTGGTGTGCAAGGCAGGAAGTCCATGATAGATTATGTTGCAGAAATCCAGATGAGGGAGTGTCACAGCTTGCATCACTGTCCTAAAGTCGTGAGGTTCTAGGAGGGGCCGGAGTCGTTGGATAGTTTTGGCTTTGTGGAATATCATCCCAGCGGTTTTGTTGATTTGTTGTTTGAAGGTGAGAGCTTGATCAATGATGACGCCTAGATATCTTATTTGAGGCTGGATTTGTATTTGTGTGGTTCCCATGTTGAGGTGGGTAGGTGGTTTGAAGTCAGGTTCTTTTGTTACTATTAGGGCTTCGGTTTTCTTTATGTTGATGGATAGATTGTTCTCCTGTAGCCAGTTGGCCACGTCGTTGAAGCAGGCTGATAGCTGTTCGTTTTTTGGGTTGGTGGTTGTAATTGGTGCGTAGAGCATTATGTCGTCCGCGTAGATGTGGAAGTTGATGTTGTGGGTGCGTATGATTGAGCATAGTGGACGGAGATATATGTTAAACAACATGGCTGATAGGGTGGATCCTTGGGGTACTCCTTGAAGTTGTTGGTAGGGGGGCGAAGTTGTGGAGAGGGTGCGAATCCGTTGCTGTCTGTTAGTTAAGTAGGATCTGAACCATTGGAGTACAGTGTCTTTGATTCCGATTGTTTGTAGTCTGTGTATGAGGATTTCGTGTGAGATTGTGTCGAAGGCCGCTGATATGTCTAGGAAGCCACTAATCTGTGGGAACTCATTACAACAGATTAGTAATTCCTATGGTAAATGAAGAAAGCAATTCCCATTCAACTATAGAGAGCTGCATTATTTAGCTCCCCAATCCCCCAATTTCCCTCCACCTCCCCAATCCCCCAATGCAGATCCCCCCAACCCCTGATCTCTCCCAGACAGATCCCCCCAGGGGTGGGGTTGGAATATTTTTGTTTTGGCATAATATATTACAATCGTAAGACAGTTACAGTTCAGGTAAAGCAAAACTAGCAAAAGTATTTGCCTGCAAGAACTGCACAAATATTGAAGCATACAGGCACAGATCCTGGAATGGTTAAATGGTTAATCCAATTTTCTTGCCTTCATGTGGCTAATAAAATTGATATTAGTTGTAATTTTGTTATAGTAATTGTGTACTGAGGTTGTAAATTATTCCAGTTGAAAATCTGAATACAGTATTGATATCAGCAATGGCAATGATTTTAAAGGGCTTAGTCATGATTTAGGATGTCTGAAGACATGCATGTGGATGTCAAAATCATAAAGATGTCTCTGAAGCCATTCCATAAATGACATTTACAGATGTCTTTGGTGCAGGGATGTCCAAGTAGGCAGGGGGTGTGGTGGAGGCGTGCCTGGGGAGGTGCAATGGATTTACGTCCACGTTTCTGAAATTGTGCCTGAACTTGCTGCTTTGTTTTTCAGACATTCTGGCTTTGATGTCCCAGATTGCACTTGGATGTCCCATTGTAAAATATACCTTAATATTTCTAAGCAAAACTTTATTTTTGTAAAATCCCAATAAGTTCATTTTCACACATCACAGAAAAGTGCAGAATAGGTACAGTATTTGAAATACAACACAATGTTTGTCAAAACCATGTTCTTTCTCAGGTCTACCATTAAGTTTAAATGAATTTCACATTCTGTAGAGCAGGCAACGGGTCATCATGGCGCCTAAAAAACACCCCGTACTCAGAATTTCATCCTCTCAATGTTTCTTTTCTTTTTTTTTTTATTACACATTGGCCTCTGTCACCATTGCCATCACACATAAAATGCAGTTTTCCTGCAGTCTGCACTGTGCAGCTTGGATCTCTAATGAATTGTTCTAAAATACCATACAGCAAACCACTGCCATAGCATCGTCTACTTAATACACATATCACTTGACTAACAAAGTGCCCCCACACACAAACAAACCAGATGCCAGGATGAAAACCACATTTCCTTATCTTTCAGTGCCCATCTTCTCTCATGTTCACTCCAACGCCAACAGCCATATTGACATGCTGAAATTTGTGAGTCCAGTTGTTATACATAATGTAATTACTCCCTGAAGCAGCCAGCATGAAACGCTGTCGGCACTGGAGTGAATTTGAATGAAGATGAGCATTGAAAGACAAGGAAATGTTGTTTCCATTCTGGCATTTGGTATATTTGCATGTGGACACTTTGTTAGTCAAGTGATGTGTGCATAAAGTGGACAATCTTATGGCAATGGTTTGGTGTATGATATTTTAGAACAATTCATTAGAATACTATACATTCAACGTATTATATGAATTTTAAACATAAATCAATGATATAATAAGAAAAATAAGAAATTCAGGAAGATGTTGGGTCCTTTGATGATGGAAGGTTTTTTATGAACCATGATGGAGCTTGAGAGCCTGGCCAGCAAGGGTTGAGCCACCACTGAGGTCTCTGTCCTTCCTGACATAAATAATTGAGACCAGTGTAAGTGAGACTTTGATTCCCCTGAGGTTGTATTAGGTGTATTTGTGTATAAGTTTTGTGATCAGAGATTGATTTTTTGTTAGGTTGATATTCTCTGATAGTGGGTTTAGCAGTTGAGGTTAATTCCCTATGTTACTGGAAGAATCTTTTTTTTTTCCTGATTTATACTGCTGACAACTTAGTAGATTGATGCTTTAATTTAAAAAGAAAAACCTTCAATTTGCTTTCCACAGCTCTGCTTTGTTATTTAGCCTGCTATAAAGCTATTGGTATGCAAAGGTTTAATTTACTCTCTCTGGAGTGATGTAAGATGAGCCAGTGTTATTGCTCAGACATCACTTAGCTCCAGCTTGCTTACAGCCAGGGAGATGGTATTTGAAGCCAGTTTTAAGCTCCTGCCAGGACAACACACATGCTTTAGGATGGGTGATGTTGTACTCCGCTAGATCTGCCATATGTCTCTAGAACATGTCTCGCTATTGATTGTTCAAAATATTAGTAAATGAAGGAAAAGTCACTTCAAGGTCTTTAGCACTGCTCAAATACAGTGACAAAAAGCATTTGCCTCAGGCTATGTGTATTTTTTTGAATAAAACTGCTTGTTATCCTTTAAGCTTACACATAAGCATGTGTTTTGCTTTTTGTATGAAACAAAAAATTGATGAAAATTGTGATTTTTGGTCATTCCAGGCCTAACGAAGCGACTCTGCGTGCTTGGAAAATGTTTCCAATTACCATTCTTAATCTTTATTTTTATTGTGGGGAGAAAGTCAAGGAGGAACAGTCAGCATGAGGCACTTTAGCCAATCATGCTGCAAATCTTTGACATACAGCCAGAGAAATGTATATCAGATTTATACAAATCCCATGAGTAATGACAGCAGGGCTGCAAGACACAGCCCAGCCTAGCCCAAACTACAGAGGACAATTTAATGTCTGACTTAAAGAGAGTCATGAAGTGGTGCTTAAGACTGCAAAGGAGAAAAAATACCCAGCAGCTTCAAGTCCATTTTTTAGGAGCAATGAAGGACTTTGAGCTAGTTATGAAGCAATGATGGGGCTTGCTACTTAAAAGCACACAAAAAAAAGATTGGAAAACAGAGTGTTCTTGCCTCCTGTAATCCTGCTCTGTCTGTCTGCTTTTACAACTAGGAGGCTGAAAGGAAGAGGAAGCCCACTAAAACTCTGGGGTGGAGGAAGGAAGAAAGTCAGAGAGTCTAGGAGAATTATGCCCTTATAGTTTTCTAATTGGCAATTGCTTACTGTCCAACATTTCCATAGCAGTCCATGGCAGTGGAAAAGAACAGGTTACTGTATCTAATCTATCTATTCCATTGCACTAGCAGAAGATACAGTGGAATGATTTTTTTTTTTTGGAACAGACTTGTTCAGCTGTGAAGATCAGAATTGAGAAGCCAATGTCACCACATTTACCATTATGCTGTTATTTTAGAATCAGCTCTGCTAAAGGTGGAGCCATTTCTAAAATACAAATCAGCAGGACACATGCCAATGTATATCTATGTGCAGTGGGAGGAACCATTTCAAAAATGTACACATGAGGAAAATCAATGGATGAAACCTAGCAACTTGCACATGTAAGTGGCATTTTACAACACACACAAGTGCCAGCACGCAAATATTCAGCCAAACCATTTTGCAAACCTAGAATACAGATGCTCTCAACTAACTACAGGAGACGTGAGGGTATCTTGACTTCATTTCAGTTTTGAGGTGGAAATTAGCATTTTTTAATACCTATTTGTAACAGGGAGCAGGTGTAAATCTATGCATAGACAATTTAGAGCTTGTGGGTGCATTCCCTATATAAAATGGGGAATACACATGTGAATTTTTGTCCTGCCCAGGCCATGTCCCCAACATGCCTTCATGCATTTTTGATGTGGTACACTCATCCGGTTATAAATTGGACCCTTCTAAAATGGCCATTTGTATGTGGATGTAATTTGTACATATGTATCTGAATAAGGCTTCTAAAATACCCCCCATTGTCTGTAGCAGCAGCTGTGGGGGTGGGAGGGAAGGACATCTTACTGTATCAAGCTATTCCATGCCATGTTCGTAGAAGACAGCTGAGGCAGCACACTTGTGGTGGCATACTCCAGGGTGGCACAGGCCTGCTTAATGGGACAGGGTGCTAAAAGAGGCAGTCCCTGCCCCACCAAGAGCTGGAAATCCAGTCAGATAGGAACATTAGCTGGACAAACACATCTCCATTCTCTCCGGGCCACTGAAGAATATGAGTGGGCTTGCAGGGTAACTGGGCACTGCAGGCTTATGGCAGGCCAGGCAGGTGACACCAGAGGGCCAATATATGAGGCAGCATAGTTGGAATAACTACTCTAAAATCATGCAGACCACAAGGGTAGCTCAGAGTGCTAAAAGGCAGGCAGTCCCTTCTCCAAAGAGTTGGGAACCTAGTCCAAGCATATGATAATGCTTGGGAAGGGTGTTTGGAAAATTAAATGGTCACAGAAGAAAATAATTTAGGGAAGGTGAGAGCAGCACTAGAAAAAGTGCTCAGAGACAGGTTGCTCCCAGGGTATGTTTATGGGCTCCTCTAGTCTGCAAATAAAGCTAAAGAGATCTGTCCTTGCAAGGATAGTAGAAAGAGCTGCAGCTTCTAGTACAAATGAGAAAAAGCAGGTGTCCGGTGTAATCTCTCCAGAGGGGCAAAGTGAGTGGGGGAATCCAAGATAAACAGTAGTCAAAGGCAACAGAACACAGCAGCAGGTATAACATATTCCCTGCTGAAAAAAATGTGGAGATGGCCTTGGCAAATAAAAAGTTTGAGAGATCCACATGGATGGAATTGAAGGCCGCTTCAACCATTTATGACGGCCTGGGCAAACTTCTAAGGATGGGCCCCCTCCCACCCACCCCCAGGCTGCATCTCTCTTCCCTGCCCCTTCCCCCCACTGGCAGAATCTATCCTTCCTTAACTCCTAGGGCAAGCTCCCTCCCTTCTCCAGTCATTGACGTAAAACATCTTTCCTCGCTTGCTGTCCTTCCTCTGGCCCGGCCGCCATGCCACATGCAGCATGGGTCTTTCAGTCCCTGCATACACCTAAATTCAGTCACTCCCACCTCTTCTGACACAGACTTTCTGTTTCAGAGGAGGCGGGACTTACAAACTTTGAGCAGTCGCAGGACTGGAAGGCCCTGCACTCCCTGTCACTGTGCTTCCCGCCTTTCTCACTGCTGCGTCATCGAAAAGACAAGTGATTGCCTCACTTCAGTCTGCCTAATTATAGAGCCACAACTGCTCCTGGGGAGTACAGCAGCTGCACCTTTTGCCCATTGATAAAAGTGGCCTCGGTGGGATTTGCATCTGAACCATCAGATATTGAAAGTTTACTGACTGGAGAGATTATTGAAGAGGTTGTTGTTAGCATACTAAATGGTGAGAAGGTCAAAAGTTATAGTAGCAGTGCCAGGTGGAGCCAAGGGTACCACACAGATAGCAGGGACAATAGAGAATACTGTTCATTCTCCAACTAGCCAATCTTATGTAAGTTAGACTGGCAACATTTTTATTTATTTATTTAAACAGTTTTCTATACCGCCTTATCCTTCAATCAAAGCGGTGAGCAATGGAGGGTTAAGTGGCTTGCCCAAGGCCACAAGGAGTGCCTATAGGACTAGAAACCCCAGTCCCTCTGGCCTGAGATTGCTGTCCCCAGGTGGGACTTGAACCCCTGGCCCTCTGGCCTGAGGTACCGTGTCCTAACCACTAGGCCACTACTCCCTTCATGGATTTACGAAGATCACAGTGCTCTTACCCTACTGTAGAAATTATTGGACATGGTGCTATATGAACTTGATGATATCAAAATGGCTTTCTTGATTATTTGATACTGTCTATCAGCAGATATTATTATAAAGATTAGCTGAGATAGACATAGGTAGTAGAGTATTGAAATGGTTTACCTCCTATATAAGTGGTAGATGACAAGAATGGTTGAACTCTGGTCTACCGTAAAGATCCTCAATGTCTGCCTCCTTAATTATCCTTGATATAATTCCACTTTGTACTAAATTGTGCAAACTGAATTTTCTTTTTTGTCTTTATAGAAACATAGAAATATGATGACAGAAAAAGACCACATGGCCTATCTAGTCTGTCCTTCCATAACAACTACAACAGTCCCCTTTTTACCTTTAGAGATCCTCTGTATTTGTCCCATGCTTTTTTGAATTCAGTTACTGTCCTCATCTCTACCACCTCCACTGGGAGACTATTCCACGGATCCACTACTCTTTCCGTAAAGAAATATTCCGCATATCACTCCTGAATCTATCTCCCTTCACCCTCATCCCATGTCCCCTCGTAGCAGAACTTGCTTTCAATTGAAAGAGGCTCTCTCCCTGAACATTTATGCCACGGAGGTATTTAAACGTCTCAATCATATCACCTCTATCCCGCCTTTCCTCTAAGGTGTACATATTAAGATCCTTCAGTCTGTCCTCATATGCTTTATAATGAAGACCACTAATCATTTTAGTAGCCACCCTCTGCACCGACTCCATCCTGTTCACATCCTTTTGAAGGTGCGGTCTCCAGAATTGCACACTATACTCCAAATGAGGTTGCACCAAAGACTTATACAGAGGCATTATCACCTCCTTTTTTCTGCTAGCCATTCCTCTCCGTATGCACCCAAGCATCCTTCTAGCTTTTGCTGTCGCCTTTTCTACCTGTTTAGCTACTTTAAGATCATCAGACACAACCATGCCTAGGTCCCGCTCTTCTTTAGTGGACAAAAGTACTTCACCCCCTATACTATATTGCTCCCTTGGATTGCTGCGGCCCAAATGCATGACCTTACATTTTTTAACATTAAATCCCAGCTGCCAAATTCTAGACCATTCTTCAAGCTTAGCTAGATCCCTCCTCATGTTATCTACCCCTTCCTGGGTGTCTACTCTATTGCAGATTTTGGTATCATCCGCAAAGAGGCAAACCTTACCTGAAAGCCCTTCCGCTATATCATTAACAAAGATGTTAAAAAGAATCGGACCAAGGACAGATCCCTGGGGCACACCACTGATAACATCCTTCTCCTCAGAGTGAGCTCCATTTACTTGTACTCTTTGTCACCTCCCACCCAACCAATTTCTAACCCAAGCAGTAACTTTAGGGTCCATCCCTAGGGGGCTCAGTTTGTTTATAAATTGCCTATGAGGAACAGTGTCAAAGGCTTTACTGAAATCTAAATACACCACATCTAGGGCTCTCCCTTGGTCCAACTCCCTGGTCACCCAGTGAAAGAAATCAATCAGATTTGTCTGACAAGACCTGCCTCTGGTGAATCCATGCTGCCTTGGATCCTGCAATCCGCTGGACTCCAGAAACCTCACTATTTTCTCTTTCAGCAGCGTTTCCAATAATTTACTCACCACCGAAGTTAAACTAACCGGCCTGTAGTTTTCAACCCCATCCTTACTTCCGCTTTTGTGTAAAGGCACCACATGAGCCTCTCTCCAGTCCTTTGGCACCACTCCCGACTCCAACGAAGCATTGAAAAGGTCAGTCAGTGGAGCTGCTAGAACGTCCCCATGTTCCCTCAGTATTTTTGGGTGTATCCCATCCGGTCCCATTGCTTTGTCTACTTTAAGTTGAGATAGTTTCTCACGAACAGTCTTTTGAAAATTGTTCAAGATGTCCTTTGCTTCTGTTCCTATTTGTGGGTGTTTTCTGAGGTCCTGCTCCTGGTTCTTCATCTGTGAACACAGAACAAAAATATTTGTTAAGCAATTCCGCTTTATCCTTATCAGCTTCTACATATTCCTCCCCTGCACCCTTGAGTCTGAAAATACCACTCTTGCCCTTCCTCTTCTCACTAATATATCTGAAAAATGTCTTATCCCCCCATTTTATTGCATTGGCTATTTCCTCTTCCTTTTGAATCTTTGCCTTCTTGACTACTTTGCTAGCTTCTCTAAGTTTTTCCAAATACAGATGCCTTTCTTCCTCTCTCTGTGATCTCTTGTATTTCATGAAGGCCTCCCTCTTTTTCTTCACTTTTTCAGCTACTTCTTTCGAAAACCATAGCGGTCTCCTTTTCCTTTTACCTTTATTTACCATTTTAACAAAAAGGTTGGTTGCCCTTAAAATATCCCTTTCAGTTTTTTCCACTGTTTTTCTACATCCCTCAGCTGTTCCCATCCAACTAATGACTCCCTGAGGTATTGGCCCATCTTCGCAAAGTTAGTCTTCCTAAAGTCTAAGATCCTCGCCTTTGAATGGATTCTAACAGCCCTAGTCCTAATACTGAACCACACCATCTGGTGATCACTGGATGCAAAATGATCTCCCACTACAACATCAGAAACACTTTCACCATTGGTAAGCACCAAGTCCAGTATGGCCCCTTCACATGTGGGGTCTGTTACCAATTGCCTGAGTAGTTCTCCCTGTAGAGAATCCAGTATCTCCTTACTTCAAGATGATACTGCAGCAGGAATGTGCCAATCAACATCTGACATATTGAAATCTCCTATCAGTAGCACTTCCCCTTTCCTAGCAATGCTGCACATGTCTTCAATTAACTCTCTGTCCACCTCTTCCTCTTGTGAGGGAGGTTTGTATATCACACCAATGTAAAAAGATTTCTCTTTCCCTCTTTCTAGTTTAACCCACAGTGCCTCCCCTCTCCCTTTTAAGCTCTGTAATTCCAGAGCTTTAGTAGTAGTTTTTACATATAGTGCCACTCCTCCTCCCCTACTTCCTACCCTGTCCCTTCTGAATAAAGTATAGTCAGGTATAGTTACATCCCAATCATGGTTTTCTGTGAACCATGTTTCTGTAACTGCCACTAAATCCAAGTCAGCCACTCCCACCAAAGCTTCAACATCAGGGATCTTATTTCCCATGCTACGGGCATTTATACACACTGCTTTCCATATGTTACCCCTGTTACCCATTTCCATAAAATTATTTAATGTATCACCTACCTGGGGGCTTTCACTTACCTGGGGGCTTTCTTCACCCATCCCCAACGAATCTAGTTTAAAGCCCTCTTCAGTAGATTAGCCAGTCTACTACTGAAGACGTGTTGACCTTTCTTGGACAGATGGATGCCATCTCTGCTCTACAACCCTTTGAACAGCATCCCATGGTCTAGGAAACCAAAACGTTCTCGATGACACCATCCACGCAGCCATGCATTCATCTCCAGGATGCGAGCCTCTCTGCCTTGGCCTTTACCCTCAACAGGGAGGATTGAAGAGAACACCACCTGTGCACCTAACTGCTTCACCCTCTGTCCCAGAGCCATGAAGTCACTTTTGATATGTTCCGAGGTATACCTGGCAGTATCATTTGTTCCAACATGGATTAGCAACATTGTGTAATAGTCAGTGGGCTTGATGAGTCTCGGCAAACTCTCTGTAACATCTTTGATTTTGGCACTAGGCAGACAGCATACCTCTCTGGACATCAAGTCTGGTCGGCAGATGGACACCTCAGTACCCCTCAGAAGAGAGTCTCCAACCACCACTACCCTTGGTTTACTTGTGGTCACTGATTCTGCAACTTTGGGGTACTTGAGCTCTGGTTCTTCCCTTTCCAGGGATGCTTTCACCTCCTCCACTTCCAGGGCTGCATAATGGTTCTTCAATTCAGGGGCTGGAGAAGTTGAATTGGTGATTTTGCAGGCCCTGGTGACTTGTGTCCAACCATCAACATTCTGTTGGCACCCCTCTTCTCCTCTGCTGGAGAGCTTGGTTGCTGCAAGAAGCATCTCATCAATGTACTTCTCACTGTCTTGAATGCTCCTCAGCCTCGCCACCTCCTCTCTGAGTTCCTCCACTTGTTTCCTCAGAGCTTCAGCATGCAGGCACCCTGTACATGGAACTGGTCCTTCAACTGGCATTAGGACCTCTGTCTGGACTGAGGCAGAAGCTGTAATGGGGGCAACAGCTTTAGCGATACGATTTTTCCCAGCCATTGTTCTGTTGGTGGAGCTTAGGTATCTGTTAAAGCAAAAGAGAGAGATCTACCAAGTACCAGCTGGTTTCCCAGCTGTCCTTTCAGAGAAAAAGAAGTTAAATCTCTTTAATTATATTCAAAATGTGCTGGTCCAATTCTCTGTGTTTTGTCAAATGGGGAGGTGCCCTATAAAGCAAGACTACTCGCTAGGGGTGGGTGGGAGTCGGGGTGGGGAGGGAGGGAACTAACACCTGATTAGGTGTTAGCAGTTCCCAAAGCTGAGGAGGTTACTGGAGTTCAACCACCTACTGTGCTCAAGGAAAGTCCAAATAAAGCACCAAAAAGAAAGTAACCTTGATTTAAAAATGTACAAAAAACCCTTTTAAGAGCTCCCAGTTAGAGAGCTAACAATTTAATATAATAAAACAAACCTTAAATCCTTACTGTTGGTTGATCTGGAGAGCTCCTGTAGGAAAGCCTGAACAGGGCAGGGCACTGGAGCCTTTTATGCAGGCCCTCAGCTGCTCTCAGGTAATCAGGCCCACTAACTCCTGATTAGGTGTTAGCAGTTCCCAAAGCTGAAGAAGTTACTGGAGTTCAATCACCTACTGTGCTCAAAGAAAGTCCCTCTAAAGCACCAAAAAGAAAGTAACCTTGCTTTAAAAATGTACAAAAACCCCTTTTAAGAGCTCCCAGTCAGAGAGCTAACAATTTAATATAATAAAACAAACCCTTAAATCCTTACTGTTGGTTGATCTGGAGAGCTCCTGTAGGAAAGCTGATGCTGATGATCTTCTATTATTTTGTCCATATAAAAGCACAGCCTCTCCCACTCAGAAATTTTTGAATACTGACACCTACTTGCACTCCCCCACAAATTTTAAAACACAAGGTACCATGTACATTATGCTTGAATATCAGCTTCTTTAGTAGCTAAAAACACACATACAACCGCACTATCCAATGATACCGCAGAGTGTTCACACATGCTTTTCTTGGACTTATAGCTGTGTGCAATTTTTATTATTACCTGTATATACACAGAGGTCAGTATTCAGCAGCAGCAACAACTGTATTAATTTAAATGCCAGCACTGGGGTTTAATACATACTGAACATTCAGCACTGTGATATGTATCATCAGTGACACTGAATAAAAGTATTATATGGTCATCACACTGTCTGTAGACATTTAGTTTAGGCCTGCTATTTCTGCCACTATACAAATAAAGTTTTGTCTACCCTTGCTCTATCCTCCCTCCACCCCTTAGCAATACAGATTATACTGGGCCACAGACAGATTTTTGGCCTAATACTTTCCATATAATTTTAGAAAATATACGTATAAACTAGTTATATGTTTACCAGAGACCAAAATATATAACTGGCTTTGAGTCTCAGCCTGATAATTTCCAATCATGCCTTTGAAATTAGTCCATAATGCCAGCTTGGTACTATGCGTATGGTGAAAGTATATGCACAATTTCACCAGACTAAAAGTCCACTTCACTGGACAGAGCTGATTTAAGGGGTTAGCACTTCTTTTATGAGCAAAGTGCACAGGCGTTTGAATGTTTGCTCCAATATACAATGGATTGTACATAAATCAAATTGACTACATCTATGGAAGACAACGATGGAAACGCTCGTTAACATCAACAAAGATAAAACCTGGAGCTGACTGTGGTACAGATCACCAACTACTAGTATGCAAACTCAAGCTAAAGTTGAAAAAGAGCAAAACCCTCATGAATGTAGCAAAATATGACCTTGAGAGTATATCACTGGAATTTAAAACTGCCTGAAAAATCGATTTGCTGCTTTAGATACAAATGACAGAGTTCCAGAAAAGTTATGGGATGACATCAAGAAGGTTGTGTTGGAAGAAAACGAGAAGTCTCTACATAAGGTGAAAAAGCAAAAACAGCCAAACTGGATGATTGAAGAAACTCTGAAAATTATCCAGAAACGCAGAGAAGCTAAAGTCAGAGGAAAAAGAGAGGCAATAGCAGAACTCAAAAGAGATTTCCAACATGCAGCAAGACAAGACAAGGAGAAGTACTACAATAACACATGCAAGGAAATAGAATCAGAAGCTATTAGAGGAAGAACAAGATCGACTTTTTTAAAACTATGAGAGTTAAAGAAAAAATTCCAGCCTCAAATTGGAATGCTGCAAGATGCTCAAGGATCCATGTTGAATGATGCTGAGAAGAACAAGAGTAGTGGAAAGAATATACAGGTACAGTCATTATACCATAAAAATCAAGTGGACCAATAGCCATTTCAACCTGTACCTTATGATCAGGAACCATTGGTGATGAAAGAAGAAGTTGAAGCAGTATTGAAAGCCTTATCAAAGAATAAAGCACCGAGCATTGAAGGCATTCCCAGTGAAGTATTACAGCAATTGGATGAAGCTGTTACCATACTTACAAGGCTCTGCCAGGAAATTTGGAAGACAAATTCATGGCCAACTGACTGGAAAAGATCTGTGGTTATACCAATACTGAAGAAAGGTGACCCGACCAAATGTGGAAATCATCACACAATTGTTCTGATCCCATATGCCAACAAGATTCTACTCATGATCATTCAGCAGCAACTACAACCATACCTGGAATGAGAACTGCCTGAAGTGCAAACAGAGTCCAGGTGAGGAACGAGAGACATTATTGAGGATGTGAGATGGATCCTTGAAAAGACAAAAGAATACCGAAAGGATATCCATATGTATTTTATTGACTACAGCAAGGCTTTTGACTGTGTAAACCATGAGAAACTCTGGGCCACATTAAGAAGCATGGGCATACCAGAACATCTGATCGTTCTCTTGCACAAACTTTACATTGATCAAGAAGCAACATTTCGAACAGAAATAGGAACAACAGAATGGTTTAAAATCAGCAAAGGTGTACGACAAGGCTGCATACTTTCCCCCTACCTCTTTAATTTATATGCAGAAAAAAAATCATCAGAGAAGCAGGACTGTATGAAGACAACCGTGGTGTGAAGATTGGTGGAAGACTCATCAACAACCTTCACTCTGCTGATGATACCACATTACTGGCTGAAAGTGAAGATGATTTCAAACCTTTGCTTCTCAAGATCAACGAATATAGTCTTAAAATGGGTCTGCACCTTAACATTAAGAAGGTAAAGATCCTGACAACTGGCAAAATCAATATGTTTATCATTGATAGAGAAGAAATTGAAATAGTTGACAGCTTTAACTTACTTGGATCAACAATCAATAAAGAAAGGATTAGCAGTCAAGAAATCCAACGACATATTGCTCTTGGTAGAATGGCTATGAAGGACCTAGACATCATCCTCAAGAGTAGAGATGTCTCTGTCCATATAAAGATTCGACGTCCAGGCCATGATATTTTCAATAACGTCATATGGATGTGAAAATTGGACAGTGAAAAAGATACAGGAAGAAAATTGATGCCTTTGAATTATGGTGCTGGCGACAAATACTGTGTATACCATGGACTGCTCAAAGAACCAACCAGTCAGTACTAGAGGAGATCAAACCTAAGCTTTCCTTAGAAGCTCAGATGACAAGACTTTGACTTTCATATTTTGGACATTTCATGCGAAGAGAGAGATCACTGGAGAAAGACATAATGCTTGGCAAGGTAGAAGATCATCGTAAAAGAGGAATGCTGGCAATGAGATGGATTGATACAATAACAGAACTCTATCAACAATGAGCCGCTTGGCTGAAGACCGAACAAAGTTTAGGTCAACTATCCAGAGTGTCACCAGGAGTTGATATTGACTTGATGGCACTTAACAACAACAACAATAGGATTCATGCATCTTCAAAAGCTTTAGAAAAGATGGAGGTAGAAGAATAGCCTGGAATGGTGGAGTAGCCTACTGGTTAGAGCAGAAACCTGCAACTACAGATACTGGAGTCTGACTCTCACTGACAAGCCTTGGGCAAGTCACTTAACCCTCCATTACCTCAGGGAAATTTATATTACAAGCCCTCTGGGGACAGGGAAATACCTGAATATACCTTGGCTTGAACATCGACTGGAATGGCGTGAGCTAAATACTAATGAGTAAAACAGGAAGTCCAACAATTCTGCTTTTTAATTCAACTGGGAGCTGGTCTCGTGGCTCAGTGGCAGGTTCATTTTCCCACTTAGATTTTCTACTGCTCTATTGATCAAAGATGGGAATGCTGGGAATGAATTCTTCATATCCTTTGTTCACAGAAATATTCTTTTTGCTTGATTTTTAATTTTTTATGTTTGATTTGTTATAATTACTACTAGATATGAAATGCTGAAAAAGAATGCACAAACAACATTAACTAAATCTAGTGCTTAGGCTCTGGCCATTCTCCCTCCATCAAACAAGAAAAGGCCCTCTTCCATTCCCTACCTTTTCCCACCAACTTACCCACTCCATGGTATCTCCATGGGGCTGCCCCACAATACAGTAGGAGGAAAAGGCTTTTGCCAATCTGAAGCTGGCCCCATTTTTAATTTCTACCATACAATAAAATGCCACTGGAATCAGATGGGGGATGAGGAGAGGGCCCAGAAAGAGAGGTTTGCTGTTTGGTAATAAAGCCAGGCTTAAATTTATTTTTATTTTGTCTTAACAATTATTTTTTTTCACTTCATTTTAAAACCGAAATTAAAGAAACAGGAAATTGAATTGGAATTTCCTCGTTTGCTTCTAGTGACTGTGCATCCCTAGATAACACAGTACAGGTTTGTGCCACATAACACCTGTTCGGGATACGTCCAACCGCATATATGTCCGTGGTACCGTAAGGTTATAATAGAGGTCAGAAATTCCAGTCGGAGAACGGGATGTAGTGGATGTAATGAAACTCTATGGTGCTTGCACAACGTCAAAATCACATAAGCACGTTTAATGTATATTATCAAGTTTAAGTTTCAATGTAAAGCTGTTAAATAAAAATAAAAAATAAATAAATAAATAAATAACATGCTATTTCACAGAACGTATTGTGGATGTTAAGCAACGCATACTTGTATACAAGAAGTGATTATGTCCTTTAAACACAAAAAGCCCATAACCTAATGGCCCAACCCCCAACCATTCCTCTAATTCCTCCCTCACCCTCACCCCCTTCATTGCTCTTTACATCTAAGAATTTAGATTATATCAAGAATGACAAGGAGACTCTTGTTTAGAGAATGACATGGCTCTCATCATGGTCAACTGGGTTCATCCAGGCATGTTCATAAAACTCTTATTAGACACAAAGAAATTTAACTGTTGCCACCCCAAGATGGGAGCCACCATCCTTTCTTCTGGGGATCATGGAATGGTGCAATCACTTCCAGGGCCAGTGCAAGGAGATGAGGCACCCTAGGCAAATCCCATTACTTGTGTTCCCCCTCTGCCTCTGGCATTCCCCTCCCCTTCTAGCACCCATTGTTGCGGCTGCTGCCTGTCTCAGAATTGCAGCAGTGGTATTGACCACAAACAACTGCGTGGCATGGTGCATACCTTGAAACTTCGGCTCTATAGTAGGTCTGTTTGCTTCTGCCCCCTCCAACATCCACTGATGACAGCAAACAGCTCTGCAGCACCAAAGTTTCAAAGTAAGCACTGCAGGGCTGTTTGTGGCCATTGCCATCACTATACATCCCGAAAGCATCTTAATTTTTCTCCTTTTATAAAGATAGTATAGGTACTCACTGTATGGGTCTTTATAAAATAGGTGTAGATGTGTTCGTCTACTCAGAGTATGTACCCACATAAATTAGAAAATATGCACATATGTTGCAACTTTGACCCCATTCCATGGAAATTACATCCCTGGGAATGTTTACATATAGTCTGCATAAAAGCAATCTTTCAGCATGGATCCTTTTTTCTAAGACATTTGCACATATAAAATAAGTTTTACGTGTAGAAAGTTTATTTGTAAAATACTCCCATAAAGGATATTGAGGACCATCACAGTTGTATGAGCAAGTAATGGACAGATCTCCCCTCGACTATTCCTTTTGCACAAGAGAGGACTGATTTGCCCTACCACAGTCATCATAAGTGAATTTAACAGACTTTTTGATATATTATAAAAAAGAACATAGCTAAACCTTGTTCTAACTGTAAGATTTCTCTGGATGAATCGTTTGAATAAACAATTCTCAAAGCTGCGACATGAGAGGATACATTGCTCATATTTTTCATGTTCTACCCAACATCCTCTACCCCAGTCCTGTACTTTGTTAGAATCTAATAAAGCCTTGCCAAGGGCTTGCTGGGTAAGATTTCATGCAAGACAGTCAGCTAGCCTGCACTGAACCTTTTAAACTCACTTGGACATGCTGGCCCAGTCCCACCTATCATATGCTTACTGGCCACATTAGCAGGCCCAGCACCAAGGATTCTGCTCCAGGGCTAGAGTTATGCCTCCATTTTGAGCTGGGGAATGCCTAGCCTTGGGAAGTAAGCATGTTGTGCCCATGGTTGCATTAATGACATGATGGCTTAGGGTCTATATGAAAAATCCATCAGAAAAGTTTGAACACTGCTGTGCACATTTTAAAGAAAAATGCTTCTAGGTTTGAGCCAGAATGGGTCTGGCAGTAGTGTGGACAGAGTAGGAATTTATGCCTTATGTTAATTAGGGGAGGTTGTTAACGGACCTTAAAGCAAGCTTTGCTGAAGTAATGCTAAGAATGTTTGTCTCTTAAACAACTAGGATACAGAGCCCCTAAGAAAATCTCACTGAGGCATCTGGCAAACAGCTGGGAGAATAGAATTATTTTTTTCTGGGGAATTGGTTGTTTCATTGGATTATAAATGAAATTAAAAATATTGCTTCCATCCCGTCATGACGTAAAGCAGAACTGAATGACATTGTGATTGTATCTTGAAAGCGAAATTATAAGGGCTGCATTCTTCATTAGCATCTCAAATGCTTCTCTGGGGGAAATGGGGAGGACAAGTTCACCAAATGGGTTCGTTTTGCACATACCATGAAAGTAATGAACCTCACTCCTATTTAAGAATTTCATGCTGTTCTTTTCATGGACTGAAACACTTAATGGTGAAGATTTCAAACAGCTATGGAATTAGCTAACAGCCAAAGCTGTAGTTCAGGATCTTTAAAGTTTCAAATAAACGCTAAAGGAATGATACTATAGTAAAAGCTAGGGAGATAAGGGGAAGCACCTCATTCTTTGGGCAGATATGTCAAATGAATTCAGACGCACAATTCACCACACCATATCCTGGGTCATTCTGAACCCTTCCACCATGCATTACTCATCAGCAGAAGCCATTTAACAAAAATGAACAAGTATGCAGTCTGAGAGTATAGGAAAAAGATTGTAACAAAATGCAGGAACATAAGAACAAAAGTGACATGTTGGCTTAGAGCAATGTCTATAGAGTCCAGCATCTTGCCTTTGACTGTGGTCAGTTTGGATCAATTGAAGGTATCCAGCGGAACCAAATAGGGAGATCCATTCCCCAAATGTAAGAGGTGCCAATACCCAAGTCTACCTGGCTAACAATTGCTAATGAAGCTATCTTCCACAATCTTATCCTATTTTTGACCAAACCATGCTATTTGTTTTATTAAGATCCTCTGGCAATAAATAACATGCTAATTCAAGCAATGCTTTCTTAAGTTAGTTTTAAATCTGCTACCAGCTAGTTTCATAGAATGTTCCCTAGCCCTAACTCCATTAGAAGGGGTTAACAACCATTTCTTATTAGCTTGTTTCATACTGCTGATGCTTTTATAAATCTCCAGTTTCAAGTATAAGTTTCAAGTTCCACACTTATTTGATTTACCACATATCTGTTCAGTATTTAGGCAGTTTATAAAGTGTACAATCAAGTATAAAACAGTGAAACAACAAATGAGACAGAGAGATAAACATAAGGGAAGGGAAGAAGACGGATAATCGGCTCTTTGATCTGCATGTTCCTAAGGTCACACAGGTTCAGTGTGCTGCTCATGCAGAAGCTGACCAGGGAACAAGGAATTCTGGGAATCACAGGAAAGAGAGTAGAATTATATGGTTGCTCTCAGGTGAACCCCAATCTCAGCATGTTGATCCCATGGAAGCCTATCTAATTGAGAGGTCAAGAGGTAAAAGCCAGTCTATTAACTTTTCTAGCTAGCCTTAAATTTTTTTCTAAAAGGATTTTAGACATTGATCAAGGGGCAGCAGCAGAATGGGACAATGTTGACGATGGAGGATCACATTTCTGTGACAATGGCAACAACACTAAACTTAAACTGCGCGGAAGAAAGACCTGGCAATTGACTTCCGTATCTTGCCACAACTACCCAATGGATAGTCACAACAAAACAAATTTCACTATAGTGCTGAAAGATGAGACTCCCAGGTTGGAAGGCACTCAACTGGCTACTGGGGAGGAGCTGAAGACTTCTCAGAGTAAAGCCAGCATTTATGATGTGGTTGGATCAAAGCCCTCAGGATGTCTGACTATCAGAAGCTGCAAAGATGCTTGACATATTGGAAAATGGAACGTACGAAGCATGAACCAAGGGAAGTTGAAGGTAGTCAAGAATGAAATGGAACGTGTACAACTTGATCTCAAGGCTGGCCCGTCCATTGAGCAAGAATGTTTTTTGCACAGGGCCCCGCGTTTCAGGGGGCCCTGCGCAAAGAACATTCTGCTTTAAAAAGAAATTAAATAAATTTTAAAAAAGCTGGCTGCTGCTGCTGCCACCATGGCAGCAGTAGAATCGACTGTCCCGTGGCGCCCCCCCCACCCCCTGCCGGCTGAGCCCTCTCTGCCTGGTTGAGCCTCTCCGCGACGGATTTCAGATCCGCGAAGGGAGAGTGTCTCCTCGCGGCTCTGTTAAGCCTGCAGGGGCTGATGGGAAATTTCCTATCAGCCCCTGCAGGCTTAACAGAGTCACAAGAGAGACTGTGAGACACTCTCCCTTCGCGGATCTGAAAGCCGTCGCGGTGAGGCTCAGCCAGGCAGGGAGGGCTAAGCCGGGCAGGGGGGGCCCGCGGGACAGTCGATTCTGCCGCTCCCGCGGCAGCAGCCAGCTTTTATTTTTTTAATTTTCCCTGGGCCGATGGGGGGAGGGGGGTTAGGACTGATAATGGGCTGTGGGCTGATGGGGGGTTAGGACTGGAAATGGGCTATGGGGGGAGCTAGGACTGGAAATGGACTGATGGGGGGTTTGGACTGGAGGTGGGCTGATGGGGTTAGGACTGGTAATGGGCTGTGTGCTCATGGGGGGTTAGGACTGGTAATGGGCTATGGGGCGGCTAAGTCTGGTGATGGGGTGATGGGGGGGTTAGGACAGGTAATGGGCTATGGGGGGGCTTACACTAAAAATGGGGTGATGGGGGGTTAGGACTGGAAGTGGGTTGATGGGGGGCTAGGACTGGTAATGGGTTTGGGAGTTGCTAGGACTGGAAATGGGCTGAGTGGAAGGGGAGGCTTGACCTGCAAATAGCTGATGGGGAGGAGGGCTTGGAATGGAAATGGGCTGTGAGGGGAGGGAGCTAGGACAGGAAATGGGCTGATGGAGCAGCTAGGATAGGACTGGAAATGGGCTGTTGGGGGAGCTAAGATTGGAAATGGGCTGTGGTGGGGGCTTGGATTGAAATGGACTCATGTAGGGGCTAGAACTGGAAGTAGGCTCATGGTGGGCTTGGATTGGAATTGGGCTGAGTGGAGGGGAGCTAGGATTTGACATGGGCTGATGGTGGGGCTAGGGAAGGACTAGAAGTGGGCTGATGGGGAGCTGGGATTGGAAATGAGCTGATGGAGGGACTCAGATAGGACTGGAAATGCATGGGGAGCTAGAATTGGAAATGGGCTGATGGGGGTCTAGGACTGGAAATGGGCTGATGCAGGGACTAGAAGGGAGCGGATGCTGGGTGACGCTGGAACTAGAAGGGAGCTGATGTTGGGGGAGGATTAGAATGGGATGGGGCTGGGAGAATGAAATGGAGAGGGGAAAAATATTTTGTGTGGGAGCGATGAAAAATCTACAATTGGCTTGGTATTGGGAGAGTAAGTGGGGATTGAGGATACAGGGTTAAAATTTGAGTGGATGAAAGAGGAATGAGGAAAGAGCAAAAAGAGAAAGATTAGTATGTTAAAGCAGATGTAGAGAGAGAGAATGGAAAAAAAATAGATGAGAGAAGAAAGGACAAATGGACAGCAGACGATGGAGAGTTAGCAGAAGACACGAAGAAACCAGAAGAAAGTAGCTGGAGCAATTGCAACTAAAAAAAAAAAGCACAAAAGGTAGAAAAATATCTCTTTATTTTGAATTTATTAACTGGAATATGTCAGCTCTGGGAAATGTGCATCATTAACGTCTGCGCTTTGTTTAGTAAAAGAGGAAATTTATAGTTTTATTTCTACAGTGTTGTTGTACATTCCAAGTTTGGCTTTTGGGGTTCCCTGTTTAATTATTGCCTTCCTATTTCTAAATTGTGATTCCTTGTTTGGTGATGGTCTATGTTCTGCATGTTTAACTGAGCTGAGGTATTCTGTTTATGTAATTCCTATTTGACATTGCCACTTGTTCTCTTTCCTCAGTAGATCATGTATTGTTGTTCTCTAAAATGTATTTGTTTAATATTTGCAGTGTTGCCTTTTGATAGGTAGGGTCTGGTGCTTTGTGAGTCCTGGTAGTGCTGTTACGATACGGCGGATTTGCTATGGGTTCTAAATGGGCAGTGTTTGTAGTAGTTCCTAATGTGCCTGGCGGTTGGCACTGGATTATAGTAATGTAGAAATCTTTTAGTCTTTCTTTATCCATACATTCATTAAGAGACATGTTTACTAAAAGTTAGTGTATTGTTACATTATGCAAATATTTATGCAAATAAGGCCACTTATGCAAATGAGGCCCCGCACCGAGTCTCCGCACATGGCCCCGCACCCCCCTTGGGCCGCCCTTGCTTGATCTGTTGGGTGTCAGAGAACTGAAATGGACTGGCATCGGGCACTTTGCATCAGATGACCACATACAGTAGTTTACAATGCTGGAAATGAAAGTCAAAGAAGAAATGGTGTTGCATTTATAATTAAGAAGGAACTTGCAAGAACGTTAATGAAATACAATGCAGTCAATGAACGCTTAATTTCTATTCATCTATGAGGAATGTCTATCAATACAACTATAATTCTAGTCCCACAGGTTCTCCTTGTGGTCTTGGGCAAGCCACTTAAACCTCCATTGCCCATGTTCCCTGTAAAATAGTTATCTCCAAGTTATAATGCCCTGTTCAATGTAATTTCAGTTTGTTCAATGTAAACTGCCTTGATATCATGAAAGGCGGTATATATGTAAGAAATGTTAAATAAAAAAATAAAATAAAAATTAATTCAAGTATATGCCCCAACAACAGCTGCAGAAAAGGATGAAATTGATGAGTTCTATGAACAAATACAAGCTGGAATTGACAGAACATGCAAACATGGGTGAAAGGAACAAAAGCTGATGATAAAAAAGAAGGCAAAGTGGTTGGAAAACATGGACTTGGCAACATAAATGAAGCTGGAGAAAGACATTGAATTTTGCAAGACCAATTACACAGGTACACTAAAAAATTTTTTTTTTAAACTGCCTCTAATGTTTCGATTGATTTTTATGTTTTTTGGTGCGCTGAATCCAAATCTGGTAACCAATTTGCTCCATCACGTACAGATTTTTTGCTACATTGGGTTAGCAGTTTGAGGTGAACATTTCAGATTGAGTGCGATCGAGATAAAAGTTTCTTGGATGAATTCTTTATACTAATTGTTTAGTAGTTATTCAAATAAGAATAAAGAAAATTGTAACAAGGCAGCACATGAGAATAGAGTAATGTCAACAAAACACACTGTGATGGTAGCAAAATTGTCTGCACTTAAAACAGCCACATACATGTGCACAAGCATTGAGCATATAAGAGCGAGGTTAGACACAAAGCAAAGCAAAGAAATGTGCAAAAAATGTTGTACAGGTATGTATGTAAGAATAGAAAACGCAAACTGCATCATTGCAATACATGAAGACAAACACCCGATGGTCTGAAAATAAAATTCTAATAAATGAGATCCGACACTGTGGTAATAACTAGCAAATTTTTATTTCAAAGTTTAGTAAAAACACGATATTTGTCAACACAGTTTAGATTTGTTTAGAATTTAAAGTCATTCTTGGGTCAATCAATCTCCTGGTGGGCCCGTTTCTTCTTCCCCCAAATGCTTCTCTTGGTGCGCTGCTTGGCGTATTTTTCATCTGGGGTTTCCCGCAGCAGCAACCAGCAGAAATCAGCCATCATAGTGGTGTTCCATCTTCCTTGGTACCTTCTCTCTGCGTCCTTGATGTCCTGGTGAAACCTTTCACCTTGTTCTTCACTGTACGCCCCCAAGTTTTCGGGAAAGTAGTTCACATGGGAGTGCAAGAAATGGACTTTCAGGCTCATGTTACAGCCTTGTTCTTTGAAGGCATTGAGCATCCTGGCAACAATATCCTTATAGTTCTCATCCCGCCTGTTCCCCAAGAATTTGAGAACAACATCCTTGAAGGAATCCCAGGCTTCTTTTTCCTTCTCAGACATCGTTTCAGCGAATGCTCCATCTGAAATGAGTTTCCTTATATCAGGGCCAACAAACACTCCTTCCTTTAGCTTTGCTTCAGAAAGTCGGGGGAACTTTGAGCAAAGGTACCGAAAGCACTCACCATCTTTTGGAAGGGACTTGATGAATTGCTTAATGAGACCCAACTTAATGTGGAGAGGTGGTAATAGAATTTTATCACGAGGTACCAAGCTCTCATGAAGAACATTTTTCTCACCGGGTCTCAAATACTCCCAATTGGCCAGTCTTTTTTCCCCCAGTGTAGGTCGCGGGCCCGGCTATCCCACAAGCAAAGGAAGCAGGGATATTTGGTGAAACCGGATTGCTGCCCTAATAGCATGGATAGAATTTTAAAGTCTCCACATATCATCCACTTATGCTCATCATAACGAATCTTCTGAAGAATCAGGGCCAAATTCTCGTATTTTTCTTGGAGAATAACAGAGTGAGCAATAGGAACTGAAGCGAATGTGTTGCCATTATGAAGAAGAACACCTTTTATGCTGTCTTTTGACGAATCAATGAACAGCCGCCATTCAGCAGGATCATACTTGAGTTTAAACTTTTCCATCACTCCGTATATATCGTTGCAAAATACCAAATCTTCCTCTTTGCTGAAATACTTCAAAAATTGTGTCTCGCGGTTGCAGTACCAATAAAAAGTTGTTCCTGGTGACAATAGATTTTTCTGTTTAAGCCGAGAACCTAGCAGCATCTTTTGGGAGTCCTAAATCCCGGACTAAATCATTCAATTCAGCTTGAGAGAAAAGTTCAGGTTTCGGATCTGGTTCAGTTTCAAACTCGGAAGTACTGGACTCATCGGGAAAAGCAATCTGATGAGTCTCATCATGATCAGAACCGTCCACACAAATATGATCCAAAGATTTTGGTGGTTTAGGCACAGGTACTTCCTTGCTATGAGGCATAGGCCTAATTGCTGAGGGAGGTTGGGGTAACTTATTACGTTCTTATTTTTTAAGTTGTATCCCTTCACAATGCAAGAGCAAAAATAGCAGTCACTGCTGTGGTCTCTTTGTTCACGCCACATCATAGGTATTCCGAAACGAAATGCTTGTTTTTTACCTTTCATCCATAAGCGTAGATCTTCCTCACATGTCTTGCACACTTTGTGAGGAGCCCACGGTTTGTCTTGATCGCCTAACTTCAAACCGAAATAGGCGAAATATACTTTTTTAATAAATGCAGAAATGTTCCTCTGCCGCTTTTTCACGGTATATTCCCCACCAATAAAACAAAAACTGTCCGGAGAGTTGACGCAACCTCTGGCTCTGTGAGCCATCACAAATACACAGCACTGCAAACTACAACTGTAGTGAACCACTTCGGAATAAAGCTGGATTACGACTGAGCAAACAAAAGGTAATAATGAACTTGCAAGAAACTGAAATTTGACAGGAACGTTCATGTCGCAACCACCGTGTTTGAGCGAGTGAACGAGGCGAGGCGAACAGGAAAGAACATGCGCCAGCACGAGTACTGGATTTAGCCCCCCGCCTCGCAATTGTCCTGTTAATGTATAAAATGAATACAAAACACTCTAAAATATCATGAGGGAGTATTTCTAGTTAGTTAACCATTACAACCTCTATTTTGGGCCAAGAAAATAAACTGCAGTCGGCTAAAAAGAAATTATGTGAACATTCCTTATATGGGTAAGAAATCTAATTTTGCAAGAAAACGTGACGTGATGGAACATTTTGGCTATTTTTCCTGGATTCAGCACCCAAAAATCTATAGGAATCAGTTGCAAAACTGGAGGCAGTTTTTTGGTAGTGTACCTGTGTTATTTATTCATCTCAAACACCTTCTTCCAGCAACACAAGTGGCGACTGTACACATGGACTTCACCCAATGGACTGTACAAAAATTAAATTGACTACATCTGTGGAAGTCAATGATGGAAAAGCTCTATAATATCAACAAAGACAAAACCTGGAGCTGACTGTGGTACAGATCACCAACTACCGGTATGCAAACTCAAGCTAAAGTTGAAAAAGAGCAAGCCACTCATGAATGAACCAAAAATGACCTTGAGAATAATCCACTACAATTTAAAGATTGTCTGAATAATTGATTTGCTGCTAGAGCTCCAGAAAAGTTATAGGATGACATCAAGAAGGTTGTGTTGGAAGAAAGCGAGAAGTCTCTACAAAAGGTAAAAAAGCAAAAATGGCCAAAATGGATGAGGAAACACTGAAAATTACCCAGAAACACAGAGAAGCTAAAGCCAGAACAGAAAGAGAGTCAATTGCAGAACTCAATAGATATTTCCAATGTGCAGTAGGACAAGACAAGGAGAAGTACTACAATAACACATGCAAGAAAATATAAGCAGAACCTATTAGAGGAAGAACAAGATTGGCTTTCCTAAAGATACGAGAGTTAAAAAAAAGATTTCAGCCTCAAAATGGAATGTTACAAGATGCTCAAGAATCTATGTGTGAATGATGCTGAGACGATCAAGAAAAGGTGGAAAGAATATACAGAGTTTTTATATGATAAAGATCAAGTGGACCAACAGCAGTTTCAACCTGTACCTTATGATCTGGAACCATTGGTGATGAAAGAAGAAGTTAAAGCAGCATTGAAAGCCTTATCAAAGAACAAAGCACCAGGCATTGATGGCATTCCCTTAGAAGTATTATAGCAATCTGATGCAGCTGTTACCATACTTACAAGATTCTGCCAGAAAATTTGGAAGACAACATCATGGCCAACTGAATGGAAAAGATCTGTGTGTATACCAATACTAAAGAAAAGTGATCCAACTGGCTTTGGAAATTATTGCACAATCGTTCTGATCCCACATGCCAGCAAGATTCTACTGAAGATTATTCAACAGAGACTACAACCATACCTGAAATGAGAACTACTTGAAGTATGTAGAGATTATAAGGTTTAGGTATATGTTCCTGGTTCATAATCACTCAATGGCCTTTATTCTGTTCTGCTCTAATAAAAATATGTCAACCAAACTACTATACAGTGGGCAAGAAGAAACAGGCCAGCATAAAGAACCATATAAGGAAATATATTATAAGCCTTAGCAAAGTGTATGCTTGGATTGAAGAATCCATGCAGGGACTTTTTGCAGAAGGCACATACACAGGAAACCATGCAAACAGCAAAGTTGGGCCGTTAGCCCTGAAGACAGTAGACAGTTGACAGGTGGTGAGTATAACCAAGACAGAGGCCTTAGAGGTGTTGAAACAGGAACAGAGGGGTCAGAGAGGTCAGCAGCAGGAAACGAAGGGAGGGGGGAGAAAAGACACAGAGAGGGCTCACAGAGGGATTAATGTGGAGACTATGCATATACGGAAATAATACACGGAAGCAAAAAACGTATATATGTAACACGACTATTGTACTCAGTGGGAGGAGGGATTCTGAGGTCTGATGACTGACAGAAATTCTCCTCTCCCTTGCCTGTATTTGTCCATCAGTTATCTAATAAACAGAGATTCTGATTGCACCTGTACTGACTTTTTGGATCTGGAATATACAGGAAATTAGTCTTTAATTAGTAATCGGTCTCTTGTAAGTAACAGGGCCTTACAAATACAGGCAGGGTTCAGGAAAGGGCGAGGAACTAGAGACACCATTGCAGATGTGAGATGGATCCTTGAAAAGACTACAGAATACCAAAAGAATATCTATTTGTGCTTAATTGACTACAGCAAGGCTTTTGACCATGTAAATCATGAGAAACTCTGGGCCCAATTAAGAAGCATCAGTATACCACAACACCTGATCATTCTCTTGCACAACCTTTACATTGATCAAGAAGCAACAGTTCAAATGGAACAAAGAGAAACAGAATGGTTTAAAATCAGCAAAAGTGTACAACAAGGCTGCCTACTTTCCCCCGACCTGTTTAATTTATATGCAGAACAAATTATCAGAGAAGCAGGATTCTATGAAGACAACAGAGGTGTGAAAATTGGTGGAAGCCTCATCAACAACTTTCGCTATGCTGATGATACCACATTACTGGCTGAAAGAGAAGACAATTTGAAACATTTGCTTCTCAAGATCAAGAAACAGTCTTAAAATGGGCCTGCACCTTAATGTAAAGAAGGCAAAGATCATGAAAACTGGCAAAAACAATACGTTCATCATTGATGGAGAAGAAATTGAAATAGTGGACAACTTTAATCTACTTGGATCAAGTATCAATAAAGAAGCAACAAGCAGTCAAGAAATCTGATGATTTATTTATTTATTTAACAGCTCTTATATACCACGCTATTTGACATCAGTGCGGTTTACATTAAACAAAATACACTCAGATTTAGAGAACTTGTCCAAGTTACAGGTAACAGGGGAATAAAACAAGGATTAACTGGGGAATAGCATATGAATAATTAAATAAAAGCAATTACATCAGACTAGAGATCTTGAGTGGGTATAGAGACATGTCATAAATAACATTTAACAGAGCAGGTATATACAGTGAAATATCATAAGGTGGAACGGTCTAACATGATGAATTGCTCTTGGCAGAATGGCTATGAAGGACCTAGACAAGATTCTCAAAAGCAGAGATGTCTCTCTACATACAAAGATTTGACTTGTTCAAGCAATAGCATTTTCAATAACATCATATGGATGTGAAAGTTGGACAGTGAAAAAGATAGACAGGAAGAAAATTGATGCTTTTGAATACTGCGTATACCATGGACGAATATTGTGTATACCATGGACTGCCCAAAGAACAACCCAGTCAGTACTAGAGGAGATCAAACCTAAGCTTACTTTAAAAACTCAGATGTCAAGACTTCGACTTTCATAATTTGGACACATCATGCAAGAGAGAGATCATTAGAGAAAGACATCATGCTTGGCAAGGTGGAAGGTCAACGCAAAAGAGGAAGGCCAGCAATGAGATGGATCAATACAATAACAGCAGCTATGGTGCCAATCTGTCAACAAAGATCCACCTGACTGAAGACCGAACACAATTTAGGACAACTATCCAGAGGGTTGCCATGAGTCGACACTGACTCGAGGGCACTTAACAACAAAAACAAGGGGCAGCTCACCCCTTAAATGAGGAGCCATCAAACCAAAAGAGATCCATCTTGTTGTCTCTGAGTGGCGGGTGCCCCTACTCTTGCCGTCTTGCTGGGCAGAATAGATGGACTATGCTGGTCTTTATTTGCCATCATATACAGTACTATGTTACTTTTACTCTAGCATAACATGGAATCACTAAAAGATTGTTTTCAGAGAACTTAGTGATTATTTGACTGCGTATGGAATTAATAAAATGTCCAGAAAAAAAACCAGTAAGTCCTGATTAAAAGTTTTATGAGCTAACATCAGGATTTTAAATGAAACACTGAATGAAATTGGCAACCACTTCCTCCTCTACCCATAACACTTCTAAGCCATCTCTTCTCCAATTTGAAAAAGGCTCACCTGCTTGGCCTTTTTTCATAAAGGAGCCCTTCCATATCCCATATCATGGTGTTGTGGTAGGCGACGGCCTATGATCCATGCTAATTGAACTAAGCAGACAGGCCTGAGCAGCTTGACCTGTAACTGAAGCCTGTAGTTAGGCCCAGAGGAATGAAAACCCCCCTGAATGATGACACCATAGAATTGAAACTTAACTCAGTTTAACTGAACATAGCTAAGCAGAAACGAAACTTATAAAAGACAGAAAACAGCTCTAATTGGTACTGATAAGAGAGCACAGCTTCTATGGAATTAATTAACTCTGCAAAAAGCAAGGTTACAGTGCCCTGCTTCCCATATGTTTTAACAAGCTCAGCGACCTTGGAGGAGAGAAGTAACAAGTTGGAGACACTGACCATTGTAATTGGGACTAGAAGGGGGGCAACCAGGTGCTGGGCCCAGACCAGAGTCCCGATTGGGTAGCCATATCAGTACCGGGACCAATAGATGGGTGAGAGGGGTACTGGGACCAATGAAAAGTTTGCCTATGCTTAGAATGGACAAGAAAGCTATAAAAGTTGTTGTTTTACTAGAAGCTATTGCTCAGCCATTTTGAAATTGCTTATTGCTTGAGCCATGTGCACATTAAACTGGCTTGGATCCTTGAAAAGACTCCTGGATTTATTTATTGCATGCTTATCTGCTGCTGCATTCTTGGTGCGTTGGCCGGGAAGTGCGAGTGGTGGATAGTGTTCAAGTGAATAAATCCACGTAATTCGCCTTGAGGTTTGGTCCAGTTGGAACCATGCCAATCCGACGCAGGGGAATTTCCCTGGGCCCACCGATCCTCTTGTATCGGAGGGAGTTCTGCCTGGCCTCGGCAGGCACTGAGTCCAGCTGGCCAACACTTCCGACCCGGGGAGTCCAGGATCCAACTCAGAAGCTTGGGAACCAGATCTGGTAAGTATAGTTTTGAAAACCTGTCTAGACAGATGAGTTAGAACTGCAGTTTGAAAACTTAGAAAATCATGATTCAGCCTGGTCAGAGCAGACAGGACTGGGTTTTTGATATGTCTAGACAGAAATAGAAAGAGCAGTACTGCCAGTGGAACTTGGAATTTGTAATCTCGAGATATTGGGAATTGGTAAGAGAGCTCTCAAGGAAGGGCCGAGTAACCCCGCATGGGAATTCGCCGGGTGAAACCCTCATCCTTTTTGTAATTGGGAAAAAGACTAGTCAGAATAGATAGAAAGGAATGCATTCTAAGATACGTTGCTAGCATGATTGTGTGAATGAAGTGTGAATGAGAGGTCTGGCAGCACGGACCAAGCAGAGTGGACTCTGGACTAGCGCAGTTCCTAGTCGGGTGACTGCGTCTAGGTCGCGAAACGGATGAAGCGTTTGGTGTATAGTCCGTCCTGTGTATTTGATTTTTGCTATCTGTTGAAACTGCGAGTTTCCCTTTTGTTATATATGTGAGATTATTCTGTTGAGTAATTTGTGACAGTTCACTGATTAAGAAATTGTATTAATAGAGCAGAATGAAGACCCAAAACACCTACAGTCATTTTTAGAAATCAAAAAGCTGGTCTGACCCAGTTAGTTTTTTCTACTGCAGTGTGAAAAACTGACAGGGGGCGTGTCTGAAGGAAAGAATGTCTAGTGTCGTCTTTCTAATCTTGTGCAGGCTTAAACCTCAATGCTGGTAGTTTGTGCTTATTTCAGGCAAATTGTACCTGTTTTTATTTAATATGTTTTTGTTCCTTCTGCTGTGGTTATGTAATATATATCATTTATTTATCATTAATAAGAATGTTTAGTCAGGATTGTGGGTCCCGATAGTTTTTGGGTTTAGCCTGAAAAGGATTAAGTTTGTATTAATCCCTTATGGGTTGCGGACCAAGTGAGAGGAATTTCTGTCGGCTGTATGTTCAAATTTTCAGTAAGCACTGAAACAGTTTAAATAGGAAATGATAAAGAACTGTTTTTGTTTTTCCTTTGATCTACAAAGTAATTAGATCACTACTTAACATTGATTTAAATTGTTTTTTTCTGGCATCTCTGTCCATGTGAATGAGAAGTCTCTTTTTATGAGCACAGTTCAATTGTTTCCCCGCGAGCAGAGGGTGTGGCTACTACATAGCCTGCAGAAAAAAAAAAAAAAAGGTTCTGGAGAGACAGCTGGAGACTGCAGGAGATTTAGGAATGAAAAGGGACTCCCGATTTGAAAAGTCTCTTCATTTAATCGAAGCGTGATGAATTTATAATTAGTTTTTTCTCTGGTTTCACTAGCTCTGTTTAACCAAAAGTTTTAAAAACAAAGTTTATCTTTTTATGAATGAGTATAAGTCATTTGAATGCATGCTTCCCCTCTGTGCTGGTTACTAATGAACAAATCAGTTAGCTTTTCTGTATTTAAAAAAAAAAGGGAAAGGTGTACTGTATTTTATGAAAAATATCCGGAATGTCTTTTAAATATTTGCTTCCTGAACTAAAAAAATAATTTCTTTTGCAGAGACATGCTGACAGATAGCTATAGTTCTCTCTATAAGAAGCATAATGGATGTATGTGCTCAATCTAAGTGTTTCCTGCCTGCCCTATGTTTACAGAAATAATAAGTGTCTTTTCAAGTATGATCAAGAATTTCAGTAAGGGATTTACTGAAGATTATGAAATGTCTCTGTCCCAATCAGGATTTTGCCCCAGAATTTCTAGATATCCTGTCTCGTCTCTCTCTCTCTCTCTGTAAGTAGTTCAGTTCAGAGTGCTTAAGGGGGGGATGGAGCCCAGTCCACCGATGATGTCAAACCCCCCCCCCCCCCCCCGGTGGGCGTGAACTAATGTGCCCACAGCAGAGAAGTGGATCCTTAAAAAAAAAAAAAAAAAAAAATCAACCTCCTGGATAGAGCATTGCTAGGAGAAACAGAATCCAGGAGAGGGGGGGGGGGACTACAGATTCCCAAGTAGTTTGCTAGCCACCTCTGCAACAGGGGAATGTCCACCCCCTCCGGACTAGAAGTGAAAGTCAGCTGACCAGACTTGTTTAGAACTGAAAAAAACTGCATTATACACTGAGAAGTTTTAGGACTTGATTGAACTAATGAACGGAAATTGCAAAGAACTGGATGAATTTGCGGGCATAATGGTTAAATGAAAGTTAATCAGAGGGTGTGTGAATTGTGAAAATAAATGTAACAGAGAAAGTGAATGATATTTTAGTTGAATGATGTGAGGAGATTATCCTAATCGAAGGAACAGAGGAAGTGAAAACTGGGTGTGAGTACGCCCATTATAGAAAAAGAAGGACATTAGAGAAGTGAATGCCCGTATCTTGACTCCCGAGGGAGTACTTTGATTGCAAAGTCATAAAACAATAAACCAAGCACAGTGTTTCAGCACGAGAGTGAAGCAGCTATAGCGTGAGTGGCAGCCGAAGAGGGCTACAGCATGGATGAAGACTAGGCCAGACCGGACTCTCCAGTTTCCCTGGGTCCCCAGGAGTCAGTCTGAAAAATAGGGGACCAATATATGGACTTTTATGGGGGATACAGGAGCAGAATACTAAAGCCAGTAGCCCCTGTGTTTTTCTCGCAAAGCCTTTTCTGCAGAACCACATGTGTGAACTAGAAAAAAAAATAATAATAATGTACCAGTTCCTGTATATGCCTGAATGCCCTATTCCATTTTTGGGCCGAGACCTGCTTGCAAAGCTTCAAGCACAGATATCCTTTGTTGAAGGGGAAAAAAATGAAACTCAAAATCTGCTGGCCTGATGGTGTTAACTGTCCCCAAGAAGAAGAATGGCGGTTCTATTCACCTGCATCCAAAGCAACAAGCTGTACACTTACCAACCTCATAGCCCCACCTGGAGGATGGGCAGAAGATAATCCACCTGGCCTAGCGAAGAACATAGCCCCTGCCATTGTCACCCTCAAGCCAGTCAAGAAGCCTGGGACAGGTGATTACTGCCCAGTGCAGGATCTAAGAAAGAATGAATGATGCAGCTGAAACTATACAACCAGTGGTACCAAAATCCTTATATTCTCTTGGAACTGATCTCTGCTGAAGCTATACATTTCATCATTCTGGACTTAAAAAGATGCCTTTTTCTGTATACGCTTAGCCCAAGACCCCACTACAAGGAGGCGGGGCCAACTCATCTGGACAAGATTACCTCAAGAATTCAAGAACTCGCCTCACTCAGCACAAGATTTGACAAGTTATCCAGAAACTCAAGAAAAAAAAAAGAAAAAATTCTACTTCAATATGTGGACAACTTGCTCATAACCACCAACTCAGAAAGTGAATGTCCACCAGCCACCAGTGAACTCTTGCACCTTTTTAATGAGGCTGGATACAAAGTCTCAAGAGCCAAAGCATAATTATGTCAAACAAGTTAAATACCTAGGATTCCAGTTGTCCAGCGGAATTTGACGCCTGGAACCCTTACCAGAACGCAAAGCAGCTGTATGCAGTATTCCTACTCCAATCACCAGGAGACAAGTGAGAGCCTTCTTGGGTGCCACAGAGTATGTTGTATATGGATCCCCAATTTTGCGCTGCTAGAAAAAAAAAAACAAAAACAAAAACCATTGTATCAAGCTATCAAAGGAATGGGGACTTGAACAGGATGCAGCCTTTTGATCTTTGAAAAAAACACTCTGATGTTGTCACCAATTCTGGGTCTACCAGATGTCCAGAAAACCTTACAGTCTCTATGTTCATGAGTCGCAAGGAAATGTTCTGGGAGTGTTGACTCAATCTCTTGGACCTTATTTGAGAAGCTGTTACAGCTACAGCCTTCCTAGTAAGCAAAAACTAAAAGAAAAATCCCTTCACAAAGGAAATTACTAGCTAACAAATCTATGAATGTTGAAATATTAGAGTATGTTGTGTGAAAACCCCAGATACAACTGAAGGGTCAGTCAAGCTTTCAATCCTGCTATGTTGTTATCAGTTGGTCTTGATCCCCTGATCATGACTGTTTAGAAATTATGGACACTGTATTCTCAAGCCACCTGGATTTGACTGATGTCCCTCTGGAGAACCCTGAACAGACTTTTCTTTGTGGCTGAAGGCAGTTTCATCATCAATGGACATTGTTGTGCTAGATATGCAGTGGTGACCCTTGATTTGGTAGTTGAGTCCTCAGCCCTGGCCCCAGAAACTTCACCACAGAAAGCTGAACTGATAGTCCTCACTAGAGCACTAACAATAGGAAAAGAGCCCTGTCTAAATGTGTACCCAGATTTCAAGTATACCCTTACAACCTTGCATGCATATGGGGCCCTGTACAAAGAATGAGGGTGGATAACCTTAGGAAGCAAGTCCATTAAGTATAGCCCCAAGATATTGATATTAATAGATACATACTGCCTATAGATCTCAGAATTTAGGAAAAGTAGAATGTATGAATAGAACCCTGAAATCTCAGTTGTCTAAACTTTGCCAAGAGGTTTACCTGAAGTGGCCCTAGGTTCTTCCTATAGCCCTTCTTAGGATATACTTAGCCCCTGCTAAGTCTTTAGGAGTTTTCCCTTTTGAAATTCTGTATTGCGCAACCCCTGCCTATTGTATAGGAAATAAAAGGAGATATGAGACAGATAGGATCTGAAATTATTAGACATGAACTATTGGTTTTAAGTTCTGTTTTGCAGGAGTCTTCATACCTGAGTACAAAATCGATTACGCATCAATTTGCCTGCACCCCTGCATCCTTTCAAGCCTGGAGTCTCGGTGTGAATCAAAGAGTGGAGAAAGACACCGTTGACACCGCATTAGAAGGGACCTTATGTTGTTATCTTGTTAACCCTACAGCAGTGAAAATTGCAGAACTCGAACCCTGGATTCATCACAGCAGAGTGAAATCAGCAGCAGCTCCAGAGCCAGACCAGTGAACATCAGAACAGATCCAGAAGTTCCATTGCAGCTAACTTTGCAAAGACAAGCAAATTGAAAAAAATTCAGGAAATTTAAAAACAAAAAGAGAGACTGTGCTAATATAGAACTCCTGAATCTCAAGAGACTATTTGTTTATTCTGAAGAGATTATCATCAACAGAAAGAGACTGTATTATGAACTATATTATTTGAAAATCTTTGTGCCCTTTTGATCAAGGACAGTGCAAACTAAAAGGACTGTGTTTATTGAAATACGCTGGAATCTACAGCTCTACACTCCTACCAATGAAATTGGTAAGGTCAATGTTACAGCGGAAGCTTGAGGATCTACAATCAACGCTACACTGTTGCATGCTACTGAGAGCAAAACAGGTCAACGTACAGTAAAGAAGAAGAAGACTTCTTTGTCAATAATTATCAACTTATTGAACTGGTTTTTAAAAGACTTGCACTTATTCTTCAGAGAACTTTCATAATGATTCTATACTGTTTCATCGTGATATCAGCCTTTGAGTGCTTTGAAATGACTTTTGCCTTATCTCCCTGGGCAGCCTGTATAAGTACAACATGAACTGGACCGAAGGTCACTCAGACCTTGTTTTATCATTCTTCCTATACTTGCATTGGTATACTCTCCAATCCAAAAGTTGTTCTAGATCTTGACTTTCTACAAGGCTATGCAAGCCACCGTTGCAATTCCTCATACCACCACCAGAACTTGTTTCTTGAACTTACTGGAGCAATAGCATCTAGTCTCCACACTTCTGACTGTTTCTATTGTGGAGGAACTAAGATGGGAGATCAGTGGCCCTGGGAGACGCAAGAACTGAACTATTCTATCATATACAATCAGACTGATTTACATAATACTACTAGTGAGTGGGTATTGGCCCACCCCATTGTTGACAGTTTGTGTTTTGTTCGGACTGGACCACAATCTACTACGAAGGATGGACAGGTCTGTCTAAATCAGAAGCTTTACGACAGCACCACAAAGATGCAACCGAACCTTCTAATCCTTTAGTTCTTTTTCCCACTCTTGCCAAACTATGGACTTTGACTATCTGCCTGTTGCTCCCTTGTTTCTTGCCATTTTGCTTGCAAATGATAACTTCAGTTATTAATAACACTGTAGAGCGTAAGACAGCTAACAAAGATATTAGCTATGTGAACTTACTACCCTATACCACCAGAGTGATACCTTTACCTAGTAATTATGTGAATTTGATTCTCACACCTTTATTAACATGGAGGGGTGAGGAATAATCAAAGGGGGGAATGTGGGTAGGCGCACGGCCTATGATACCATGGCTAATTGAACTAAGCCAGACAGGCCTGAGGCTAAGCTTGACCTGTAACTGAAGCCTGTAGTTAGGCCCAGAGGAAATGAAAACCCCCCTGAATGATTCAACAAGACCACCATAGATTGAAACTTAACTCAGTTTTTAACTGAACATAGCTAAGCAGAAACGAAAATTATAAAAGACAGAAAACAGCTCTAATTGGTACCCTGATAAGAGCAGCACAGCTTTCTATGGAATTAAATTACAAACTCTGCAAAAAGCAAGGTTTACAGTGCCCTGCTTCCCATATGTTTTTAACAAGCTCAGCGACCTTCGGAGGAGAGAAGTAACAAGTTGGAGACACTGAACCATTGTAAATTGGGACTAGAAGGGGGGCAACCAGGTGCTGGGCCCAGACCAGAGTCCCGATTGGGCTAGCCATATCAGTACCGGGAACCAATAGATGCGAGTGAGGAGGGGTACTGGGACCAATGAACAAGTTTGCCTATGCTTAGAATGGACAAGAAAGCTATAAAAGTTGTTGTTTTAGCTAAGAAGCTATTGCTCAGCCATTTTGAAATTGCTTATTGCCTTGAGCCATGTGCACATTAAACTGGGCTTGGATCCTTGAAAAGACTTGCCTGGATTTATTTATTGCATGCTTATCTGCTGCCTGCATTCATTGCCCTTCTTTGTAACTTAATAACCATCTCTATTTCTTGCTATTTTTTTTGTACGGTGTGGAGTGCCCAGAACTGTTACATAGTACTCACGCTGTGGCTCGCTCCATGGAATTATAATAAAGTTTGGTTTACTTTTCCTTGCGCAAAGTGAAAAAAATTCCCTAAACATTCTATTGGGATTCTTTTTTTAATTGTTGCTGCACAAATGTACTGTTCACAGTAGCTCCAAGGTTTTTTCCTCAGTGGGTAAATCCAAATGTTGGAGCCAGCATTGTATATTAGGGGACTAAGATTGCTGTGAGAAAAACCATTCAAGGGAATTTCTTCTCTTTGAACATGTGGGCTCGGCAGGGACTGTAGCGAAACTCTGGGGGTATATTCAAAGTGATTTAACCAGATAGTGGGACCAGCTAACATGGTTAAACTTTAGTCAGCAGGCACATATCCAGTGGGCCACATAAAAACCGCTTCCCAGTTTGTGTGCCTCTGGATTGCTAGATGTACTAGTGTTCGGAGCATTCCGAGGGACAGGGTGGGCGGGCAGCAGCAGTGGGGGATAGCCGCGTCAGCAAGGGGGATATTGAGCTGATGGCCGGTGAACCCTAGTCCTAACTTCAGCTGGTTTACTATCTGGCCAAGTGGCACTGAATATCATCGCTAACACCAGGCAAACCTAGAATATTCGATGTCGCGTGCCTGATATGGCCCTGGCCTTGCATATTACAAATTTAAATTAAAGCAGCAATGGACTAGAATACTTCAATGAGTGGCAGTTTTTGCCCCTGCTCAAAACACCCCCCTGTTATTGTTTCTTAAACTTTTATTTATTCAAAATGCCCTTTTTTTGAAAAATCTAGTTCCCACAACACCAGTATTATGACCAGTCTGCCCTTATCCTTAACCATTTAAATCTTCAAAGAATTGTAATAGATTAGTAAAATTATGATTGCAAAATGCAATGTGTGCCTTTGAGTCAGTCCTGACTCCTGGTGACGCCAGAAGCTCCTTGGGTTATCTTGGCAGTTGTCACTGGAAAGTAGGATTGCCAGGCCCTTTTCTTTCTGAAGGCAATGGAGAGTTAAGTGACTTGCCCAAGGCCACCAAGGAGTGCTAGTAGGAATTGTAACCATGGCTACTTGGTGCGACCAAGCCAGTGTTTTACAAACCACTAGCCCCCGCTACTCCTCCACTCCAAATTATGATCTATCCTTTGCTAAATCCATAGTGGCTTTTTCTCTTATTAAGCCCTTGTCAGTGACCCAGCTCCAAATGCCTGCCCAAATAGCCCAGAACAACGCTTAGCCAAAGAAGTGCATCACACAAACTTCTTTATTTGGCCTTTAGCAAAACTGTTCTTTCATAGACAAACAGCACAAGTCATGTCCCCCTTGGCACTAACATCACTTTCACACATATGCGGCAAGCATTTAAAAACAAGGCTGCCATAAGCTCTTGCAGCAAGTCCCAAACCCATAACATTGAGCATTTCTCACCATTTTCACACTTGTGCTGAAATAACATCCACCTCTATACCACAATGGATGGCAGTAAATTGGCCACTGCTTTAATTCAACTTACAAATAACAGACACTTATCAAACCATCTTTACGTTACCTCATCATCTCACAGATTGGGACTATCCCTAATCCCTCATGCCACTTTGCAGGGAGACATCAACTCCCAGAGTACATAAACTTATTTCACTCCATTGTTCCATGAATACAAACAGGCACTTGGTTAGTTTTTGTGCCAATCTTAAGCCATAACAAGGTTCTTTAAGAGCCCCTGGAAGAGATAGTCCACCTAACATACCAACACTAGCCTATGGCGGTAACAAGGTTCTGCACTGTAAGCTTCAACAATGTACTGGCACCACTAGTTCCCTCTTATCCTTCTCACTTTCTCGTTTTAGTTCTGTTTCACCTTCATTCCTGGTCAATTCTGGTAGAAAGCACTTTCCATAAAATGTGTTCCAGAAATAATGTAACAACCCCAAAACAAGTGTTGTGAGGGCAACTCACTGCCCACTGGAAGGCTGAAGGTGGCCCCTATGTCGAACTACAAATTTAAAGTCTATATGTGCAGAATGCCCAGGACTGCCTTTCCTCCATGGACCCCTGTAATCTAATGCGAACTGGCTAAGAATAGAACATACCCCCCCCCCCCCAAATCCATCCAATTAACCAAAGGCATGCTCCAGAAAAGAAAATAACACTGACCTAAAACACCCTCCAGGATTGCTTATGTCCCCTCAAGCTGAATACATTGCAGTCCGGCACCCCTTGGACCAATCAACAGGAAGCTGCTGCACCACAACGAAAAAACATGCCTCAAGGACCGTGTGGTGGGGGGGATGGGGGGGGTACTCACACCAGCTTTCATTCTCCTGTCCTGTTCCTCCCACCCTATAGATATTTAGCCCAAAGTGGTCAGTAGGCATGTCTGATCCCACTAATATCCCTCAGGCTACTTGGCATAAAATTAGCTAGAATGCGCATGATCCACTGCTGTGAATGATGCCTGAATGCCTGTAATATGAAACCCTGTTTCTCATCCCAAAACCTAAGTCATCTTGCACTCCACAAATTATCTCACATTCTGGCCCTAAAGCACCCATCCTATGTTCTCAACACAATCAGTGGAGTCTTTCACAACATCCTAGAATAATAGGCAATCAAGGTAGACAACTCCCTTTGCTCTCATTGTCAGCATGCCAAACCTTTTCTACCCTTGAGACCGTCCAAGTAGTAAGGTTCCTGTACCCAAACATTAACTGACCACACCAATGTCTACACCATTCCATGCCTATTGCCCCACCGCAACCTGCCCCTCCCAGTCGACCACATAACATCATCCAACGTACCCAACTCCCCAAATCTAAGCAAGAGGCAGAATATGAGTCGGAGTAACCACAGTTACCCACTCCTCTAGATTTGGCCATAGCCAGAACAATGTAGAGTATATAGGACTCACAGAAATGAAAAAGTAGACGTCCACACAGCTCATTGTTTGTGGTTTGATGGCAAGAAGACCTATTTTGATTTTCTTTTAAATTTTATATTATTGAATTTTTAAGAATACATACGCAACAATTAGTTACACTTGTTTAAGAAAAAGGAAAATAACATGGTATAGAAAAACATTACAGGGGGTCATTGCAAACTGTGAATAAGCAGGGGTAGACGTCTGGTAATGGATGTTCGACACCTGCTATTTGTCAGGGAGCAAATTGAGAACATCAGGATTCCCACACGTTAACAACGGCATTGTGCATTGGGCTCTGGGCAGGGGCAGGAGAGGAAGGGCCACAGGAGGAGCATGGGAACAGAGTTGGGACCCTGACCCCAGACGTACAGGGCTGAATTGCAACTGTGGCCCTTTTATGTCCGGGGCCGACTTCTTAGGACGTGCGACTTATATTCCACCTTGGAGGTGGAAATAAGTCCCCCCTGATGTCGGAGGACAGCCATGGCAGGACCGGCAACTGGCAAGGGGTGAGCCTTGCAGGATGACACCTAACCCAATCCAGGGTTTAGGTAGCAGGAAATGGGTGGTTAACATTCGCCTGCGGCCCGATCACAGGTCTCCTGCATGGTGTCCCCAGTGGCCATGGTGTGACAGGACGCCATGGCACCAAGGCTCCATTCAGGAACCTTGATTGGGATGTACAAGGGAACAAGGATGGATGTGCCAGCATCTCAAAATCGGGGCACATCCTGCACATCCAGGCCTGTTGCACCTGATTCTGATTTCCCACCAGGAATGTCTAGCTGTCCTTGGGTTCAGAACTGGGTGCCAATCCAGCCCGTCTAGATTCTGGGATGTCCAGGATGGGCCGGCTGTTCCCCCGATGGTAATCGGGCCCAGAGTAAATACAATGGCAAAAAATAAAACACATATTAGATCCCATTAGCCCACTAAAATAGAGAGGGGGTAAGAGTCCTTATACATGAAACTAAGAAGAACAAATCCCTAAATTGGTTGTGGGAAAAAGAAGGGAAAAAGGCGGCCTGAGTGTAGCAACGGAAACAACACCTACCAGCCTGGGGGGGGGGACACGCATAACACTTGGTGGACGGCGAAATAACTACCTGTTTGGCAACGTATGAAAGCAGGAGAATACAGAAGGTTGGTAAAAAACATAATTAAAGAAATCATACATTAACTAAAGATCTGCAAGGACCTATTTTAGAAGAGAGAAAAAAAGAAGCCTCACGCTGTAGAACACCCGTTCTTCTTTAACAATAGACATTCTCTTCGCTATTTCTGAGTATCCCGGGCCAACTCTGGTAAAACGGGACTGTGTGTCTCTTGGAGAAAAGCATGAGAAGCTTCCAATGCACAGATAACCAGGAGAGGTTGCTGAACGAGAAAACAACTTCTACTTTCTGACTCTTCCAACAGAGCACGAAACCATTCAATGTGACCATTGACGCAGGTTGATCAGCAGGTACGAATCTTCCCCCTCTGGAAGGTAGTAAATGTAAAATAAAGGAGATATCGCATCCTTGGGCACTCCTAAGACTTTCAGTTACATATCTTCTGAACATCTCCTTAGCTGATTATGACAGGTAGTGGGATTTGGGGAAAAATTAACAAATCTGAGGTTGGAGGCTCTGTATGAGGTCTTCAAAAGGCTTCCAACTCCCCATCCAAGGAGCTGAACCCCTGGAGAAATGAAAGTCTTTTCATCATAGTGGCTTGAGAGTTCACATACAGAAGAGATTCTAACAGCATGAACATGTCAGTGGAGAGCTTTAATTCCCTCCAAAAGCCCATTTGCTGTGCAGGAAATAGTAAGCTTGGTCTTGAACCTTAAGATGCAACAACTGGGTTCTGGTTTGACATACAACTGCCATAAAGGATTGGACACAATAGTTACCTACTACTATCTACGGAGCATTTTTATGCACTAACCAGTCGTATGCAGCACTGCACAGAACATGTAAGAGACAGTCCCTGCTCATCACGAGCTGTACAATCTAGTCAAGACACACAGAAGGTGCAAGCAGGGGTAGAACAGGGGTAAAAATAGGGGTTAAAATGGGGGGGGGGAGGGGAAGGAGATCAGGTGAGTCAAGATCCAAAGGCCGCAGCGAAGAGGTGAGCTTTCAACCTGGATTTGAAGAGGGGTTAGGAGAAGGTGGGGGGGGGCCCATGGTGTATCAGACAGAGTATAGTTTGTTCCAGGCGTAGGTTGCAGCAAGTGTGAAAGGCGCAAAATCCTGGAGTAGGCAGTAGGAGAGACGGGCACAGATAGAAGCAGTTGGCTAGAAGAGCAAAGTTCCCGAAGGGCGGGTTGTAAGGAGAGATTAAGAGAAGAAAGGTAACTGAGGAGCTGCAGAGTGAAATGCATTTATAGGTCAGCAGGAAGGCAAGTTTGAACTGGATGTGGAAATAGATAGGGAGCCAGTGAAGTGACTTGAGAAGAGGAGTAATATGGGCATGATTGAGGCTCGGCGGAAGAGTAGCCGTGCCACCGGAGTGTTGAACAGATTGACGGGGAGCAGAGATGATTCAGAGGGACCCAGATCAGCAAGAAGTACCGGTTTTACAGTAGTCACAATTAATGAGTGGATGATTAAGGAGTGGATAAGCAGTTTTAGTAGTGTGTTCAGAAATGGAAAGGGCAGATATTGCTAATGTTGTAGAGAAAGAAACGGCAGGTCCTTAGCTATGAGATGGAAATGTGCGGAAGAAAGAGAGAGAGGAGCACACAGGAGTCAAACACAACCCCCAGATTGGCGGGCCAGAGGGAAACAGGAAGGAGTACAGGGAGCTGGTCCACAGAGGACTGAGAAGGGAGGAAAGGAAGAGGAGGGGAGGTTTTAGGGGGGAAAGATAAGAAGTTCAGTCTTGGCCAGGTTCAATTTCAAGCAGTGGTGAGACATCCAGGCAGCAGAGGTCAGAAAGGCAGGCAAGAGATCCGGGTCTAATGATTGCCAGAGAGAATTCAGTGCGTTTATGAGAGGTAGATCTGGGCAGTCATCAACATACAGATGGTACTGAAAGCCATAAGAAGAGATAAGCACACCAAGGGACTGGCGGTTATACGAGAGAGGAAAAGGAGCGGACCCAAGACAGATCCTTGGAGTACACCAACTGAGAGTGGGGTGCAGTAGCAGATGAGGAGGAGCCACCAGAACCACACACTGAAGGAAGCGATGTGGAAAAGATGGGAGGAAAACCAAAATAGTACAGAGCCCTTAAAGCCAAGGTGAAGGACAGGCGTATCGAGGAGGTGGTTGTGGTCAACGGCTGTCCGAAAGCAGCAGATGAGGTCAAGGAGGATGAGGACAGAGTACAGGCCCTTGGATGTTTTCCAGGAAAAACAATGTCCACTGGAGAGACATGGACAAGAGCCCCCCCCGGGTTTTTCAGTAGAGTGTAAAGGATGGAAAAACTAGGAACTGTAAGGGATCCAGGAGGGAAATGAGAGGAGAGGAAGTCAAGGCCATCCCGGGTGGTGAACCTGCACATTCAAGTAGTTTAGTAAATGAAGGGAAGGACGGCGAGAGATGGGTCGATATAGAAGGAAGGACAGGAGGGCGAGGGGGTCAAGAGAGGGAGTTTTTGAGTAGAAGTGTGACCACAGCATGCTTGAAGTCCGGTGTGGTGACAGTTGCAATGGAGAGACGAAAGGTGTGAGAATATGAAAAAGATGGAAGGAAAAACAGTGGAGGAAAAATGGGGCTTAGTAGCCGGGTGTGGGATAGGATCAGAGGAAGCAGTCGTGCGTGAGGTTTGGAGGAAGACAGAAGGTGTGCAGTTTCCTCTTCAGAGCATGACAGAAAGGGAAGAGGAGGGTAGCAAGGGAAAGGGGGGGGGGGGAGAGTGGGAGAGTTGGAGTGGAGAGGGGGCGGAGGGGGAGGGGATAATAGCTGTGAGTTTGTGGAGAATTGGAGGGTGATCTTGTGCGATTTAGTCATTGGAAGTAGTCAGGCCAGGGTTTGGGCAGAAAGGGAGGGAGGGATCAGAGGCGGGGGGGGAAGGAAAAAACAAACACCGGAATGCACTTTGAGGAGAGAGAGCCTCGAGGAGTAGTAAAAGTGACGCGCGCCGAGGTATCAAAAGCAAGAGATGTTAGTCAGATGGGACAATAGTATAGTCTTGTTTGGCAAGAGCTATGGCCGATTGGAAAGAGCCAAGCAAAATTTGAAGTGGAGAAAGTTTTCAGGGTGAGCGGGATTTGAGCCAGGCATGCTCAGCAGGCACAGGAACGTAGGTAGTGGATGAAAAGCCAGGGTTGGGGCACAGAATGTCCCTCAAAGGACGTGGGGTGGGTTGGAGCCCGAGAGCATCCAGAGCCGAGGAGAGTGACCGCATCCTTGTTCGACAGACTTGGTATGGACAGAGGTGGAAGAACGAAAGAGAGGAGCGAAGAGAATGGTGGCAGGAGGAGAGTCAAGGGATCAATAGCATGAATGTTTTCTAAATAGGTTGGAGGAGACCGGACGAGGTTGAGGCAGCGGAGAGAGATGAAGATTAGATTTAGCTTAAAAGGTGAGGTGGTTGGATAAGGGAAGAATTCTGAAAACTAAACAAACACAACTGACATTTGAGGGTGAGGAATTAGAGAAAATTATCAGGTCCAGGCAGTGGCCCATTCTGGTGAGTGGGGGCAGTTGGAACAAAGTTGGAGGTCAAACGGAGGACGGTAAGGGAGAGGAGCTTTAGAGCATTAAGGACAGAGGGGTTATCGACATGGAATGTTGAAGTCACCAAGAATAAGAGTGGGGGGAAGAGGAATCCCTGAAAGAAGACAAAGCCATGAGTCAAAGTCAAGTGAAGAAGGGTTAGACACGACGACTTGTCGAGAGGTCGATAAATAACAGCTACCCAGAGAGGACCCCACCCCCCAGCCGGAGTGAAAAGGCGCTATGGAGTGGACTTCACAACAGAGAGAAAGGAGTGAGAATGAGCCTCCCGGAGGGGTTGGAATTGGCAACGAGGGAGAAAGTAGCAAGCCCAACACCACCACAACGGCCAATGGAACGAGGCATGTGGGAGAACTGATAGCCCCCGTGGCAGAGAGCAGCAGCAGTAGAGGCAGTATCATCTGAGAGGAGCCAGGTCTCAGGTAGGGCCAAGAAGATGTAGAGCATCTAGAAATAAATAGATCATGAGTAAAAGCAAGTTTATTAGAGACAGAATTGTGCAGTTCACAAGGCACATGAAAAAGGGGCGAGAGTGGAAAGGAACAAGGAAAAGGATGTGGATAAGATTAGACAAGTTGCATGAAGATCTCGTCTCAGAGTGATTCAGAGATCTAGGGGGGCCAGGGTTGGGGTTTGAGTTTCTCTTGATGAGAGAAAGAGCAAGAGTAGCAGAGTAAACGGGACGAGAGAGGAGACAGTGTATGGCGGAAGCGAGGAGGAACAACCGAGGGTGAGGTTGCCTTTAGAAGAGAGAGGGGAAGGTTGAATGAGAGAGAGAGAGCGATGATAATTCCGGTTAGAGGACAGAGTGGAGGGGGAAGTGAGGATGGTAAAGGGGGGATTGAGGGATGCGAAGGAATGAGGGTGCTGGAAGGATGGGAAACAGTTAGGGAGTATGAAGAAGAGGGGAACAATGTGATGTGGACGCCATAGAGGAGAGGAACAGGGATGGGGGCCGGTACAGTATATGTTTATATTACAAGGCAATGAGGTAGTAGTGGATTCAACAGGCGAAGCAGTATATGTTATATTACAAGCAATGAGGTAAGCAGTGGATTCTACATGCTGTGCAGCATATGTTTATTTTGCAAGCAATGGGTAGCAATTCTACAGGCTGCGCATCATATGTTATTTTGACAAGCAATGAGGTAGCAACTAGGTAGTTCACCAAGCAATTAGGGGGGTTACGCAGTGATGGGTGGCAATGGAGTGGAAATGGTGGATTGCTTACTTTGTGTAATTCTCACATAGTCTTTTGGTTGTGTTTTTCCTTGGGGCTTGACCCCTGATTCCGTGTGGATTTGCCCATGTTGTGGGGTGAAAGCGTCTTCGCTACCGTGTCCCCGCCTAAGGGACCCAACGCCAAAGGGCCCTCTGGCAGAGGCCCTCAGGTGTCAGGCGTGCCTTTGAGCAGCTTTAACTTTAAAGTTTTATGCCGTGTGGTGTTCTGTTGGCCTGATGGCCTGTGTGGTGGGGAGCAGGGAGGAGCTCTACCCAACTTGCTCCCTTCCTTGATGCAGATCGGGCTGGTGGCCTGCTGCTCCCGTGCCGTTGAAGCGGTGTTAGCAATTAGCAATAGCATTAGCAATAGCAATACAGATAGATTCTAAAGTGAATTTCTTGGGTCTTACCAGAGTCAGGACCAGTGATAAGGAATGGGGGTGGACCCCCCGAAGAGGGTCCAGTCACAATGCAGTCTACAGCATTAGACCTACCCCCAACCACAACGTGGGTCTCTTCTGTGTCGCTAGCCGGCCGGGTGCGTGTGGGCGGGTGGAGTAGCTTGCGCCGGTGTGTAGCGGTAAATCTGTGGGGTGAACACCACGGTGCGCGGGTACTGGGCGTGGTCCGGTGCAAAGGGAAGGTGGTAAGGTGCTCAAGTGCTGGGGTAGCGCTGTTGGGCAGAGGGCCTCCATAGCTAGTGTGCAGCTGGCCTGCGCAGGGAATCGCGGATAGAGGAGTACAGGAGCTGCTCGTCATGGAGACAGAGTTTTTGACATTGCAACGGCCACGAAGTCTCTCTTCCACCGACGCTCGGTTTGTCGATGTTTTTGTTCCAACCCGATTGCGTCACTGAGACAATCAGTAAGTCTTTTCTTTTTTATGTGCCAACTGGTTGTTGCTTGACTTGTGTCTTGCCCAACTGGAATCTCCGCTTGGGTAATGCGTCGATCTGCTGATCCATTAGTGTTTTCTCACTCTTGTTTCGTTGTTTTAGTCGTTGTGGTCAAGGGGGGGCAATCTTATTCGGTCGTTCGGTCAACAGTCGTCTCTTTATGCTCCACATGCGCCTCCTACTTACCTTGCCCCCCTCGCTTGTGTCGAGTGTCTTCAGAGCTAGTGAATCGTTGGTTCTGTAACTCTATGTTTCTGTGTGGTGTGGCGATACCGGGATAACGGGAAAGAACATCTGTGTTGTCGTTTGTCAATATCGATGTCCTGCTTTACTCAGCATAACTAAACCGCGTATCTCACTCGTTTCTCTTTGAGACATAACACAAATCCTTCTAAAATTTCTGTCGTACGGCAGAACTCTCTGTTACCGTGACGCACTGGGTGTACTTTCTGTTTTTGGTGTGTGCGGAGTTGGGGTGTTGTGAAGGTGTGGGCGATATACAAGTCTGAGTGTAAATCGTAAGGTTCCCTACCACTGGTGGGGTGTGGGGTGGTTGTTGTTAGTTGGGGGGTGGGGTGAGGGGGTGGAGCGGTGGGGGGTGGGAATAAAAAGGCGGAAAAATACCAAAAAGCGGGAATCTAAGGAGCTACCCTCATAAAACCATAATAAGAAGAAAGGATTTAGCACCTAAGGGGAAACACCCTCGCGAGCCAGGATTGAGCACGCGTGGGATAAAAGACACACTTAAAAGAGAATGAACCCTTACACAGCGCACCAAAACAATGACCGAACAAACAAACAAGAGGGTGAAAAGAGAGACAGCCAAAAAAGAAAACCACAAACAGAGACAAACCCCGGACGTCCAGCGGGAACCGGGTGATGGCCCCAAACCGGGGCGTGTGTGAAGAAAAGCACAGCAGACGGAGGACTAGTGAAAGAAGGGAGCGACAAGGGCGGGGGTTAGGAGTGGGAGAAGAAGAAGCCTTGTGAGTGGGGCAATGATGTCGAGAGGGGGGGTAAGGGGGGAAAAGGGGGAGGGGGAAGGAGTGGGGGTGGTCGCGAGGGAGAGGAGTGGGTGGTTTGGGTGGGGTTGGGTGGGGGAGCCGAGGATGAGTGCGGGGGGGGGAGGTGCGCGGATCAGTCCTGCACGGAAAACCGGGCCAACCGTTGGCGCACTAACAAGGGAACGCAGGTGGTCAGGCCCACGCCGAGGTCTGGTCGCAACCGAGGAGAAACGCGTATGGCAGCCCAGCCCCGGGCCCTCACCAAGCTGATAGTGTCAACCTCGCAGATGGGAGCACTCTAGCCACCAGCGAACAAAAGCAAAAACCCAAGGGGCCAACTGACCAGAGGACCTGCGAACCCGCGAAGGAGGAGATCAAGGGCGAATAGTGTAACCATCCAAAGCGTTTCCTAGTTGTGCGGGATCGAGTTTACTGTGCTACAAAGTGGATTATCCTCGTCGCTCTTTTCCTTCCTACTTTTTGTAATACAAAGAACCAGGAACACAGTCAATCTTTGCCGCGCAGGGACTTTAACTCACCTTGTCTTCACCCTTGCGAAGACCCCACGCTCGCGCGGGTCACAATGGTGGTGTTGCAGCTTTCGGTACTCTATCGCCGACTCTTCTGGGTGGTCTTTTTCCGAGCTGGAAGTGGTGGGGACAAGCCTCTGTGGCGGAGTTGTCTTTCGTCTGATTCAGCGCGCGCGCCCCAAAGCATGTCTTCGGGGGTAGCAGGGTGAGTGCATTAGATAACTCGCAGGGCGAAGTGAAAAAGAGTTGGAGATAAGATTACACATCTCAGAGAGAGGGGGCCCGGCCTGCCCCGAACGGATGCCACGGAGCAGCGGGAGAAGAGCTACTAAAACGACAGCCGCTCGCGTCAGGTGTGGAAAAAGGGAAACGAGGACACTGAGAGCGCAGGGGCGAGGAGGGGGTGGAGACGGACCCGCGCCGGACACCTGACAGGGAGAACGACTCGGGCGCACCACAGCGAAGCATCCCAGCAGGACCCCGACGCTGGCGACAAAGAACCCACACAGGACGCCCAGCGGCCGCGCACAAAGAAACGCGCACGGAAACCCCCGGAGCCCAATGGACGAGGGGCAAGGGCCGAACCGCAAAGAAGGCCCGAGTACGGTGCTGTCGCTGCCAAACACCCGACGGACGGCGCAGCTCCCTGCTCAGCTAAGTGGGGGGCCCAAAAGCGTCGGATGACCAAAGTTGCACCCGGCAGATGGGCGGCCAATGGGACAGAGCAAGGAGAACTACTGACAGCCATAGCCCTACACGGGGGCCGGGACCCACCCTGAGTGGAAGGAGGCACCGCCCGGAACCCATGAGACAGTCCCACCCAGATGACAAGGTACGCTTGGACACAGCGAACCCCAGAGGGGGGGCAAAAAGAATGAAGAGCTGAGACCCTGGGTAGGTCTGTCTGTGCCCTGGGTGCGGAGGAGGCAAGGTAGAGTGATACGGCCCTGCGACAGGCCCGGTATGCAGGACCGGTCAGGCCCTGGCGGGCAGGAGCCGAGGGAAGAGTGGTTGGAAGAACCACCGCCGGGGGGAGGTGGAAAGAGGAGACGGAACCCCGGTGGAGGAACTTTGGATGAGTCCTAAGGACTAACCCGGTTCCTATAGAAGTAGTGTAAGGCCTGTCCCAGACCAGGCCTGAAGCGCACTCACTCACCTGGCTGAGGTGTTGGCTAACAGAAAGAGTGGGCTCCAGGAAAGGAAGCAGAGAGGCCATTAGCCATCGGCTCAAAAGGTGGTCGAGTCAGTTGCTGCAAGACCACAGTTCAACTCCCACTCAGGGGCTGGAGGACAGACAGGAGGCCTGAGCAAGGAATCGACAAACCTTTGAGGAACGCGGAACACCAAGGGTTGAACCGACAGAGAGTGTCCGATGTGTAACCCCAATGACAGTGGTACGCTGCTAGTACTGAGAGGTTGGACCCGAACAGAATTGGACGTAAGTCCTGTATTGGATAAGTGCAGCAGGTACCGTAAAGCACCACTGGTACAGCACAGGAACGAGGTATCTGCTGTACACAGCTGACCGGCGACACAGACAACCGTTTCCATTGCAGGGCATAGGTTTTTCTTAGTGGACTGCTGCCTAGAGGCCAGGACGACCTCCTCAACTTCCTGGAGGTAGGTCCCCAGGGATCCAAAACTACCCGTGGGGGGCCGGGGCCGTCCAGGCCATCACATTGAGAGACTGAGATTTGGGTGCAGATCGAGGACCTTGGATGCCGTGAGAGAGGTAATATCGGAGCTGCACCCGCAGAGGCAGTTGAGTGGCCACGGCCAGTTGACGCCGAAGTGGGGCACCAAGGCTGCCTCTGCCCCCTGGGAGCTACCAGAAGGACCGATGTGCCTTGTCCTCGGCAACTCTTTGAAAAGGGGTCGGGCCACCAGAGGCATGGGAGGAAACGCATATATGGAGGGGTGCTCGTGGAGACCCAGAACGATCAGAAAAGCATCTGCTGCTAGCCGCATTGTATGTGGTTGCCTGGAGCATGGGGCAGTAAACGGGGTGCAGGCTGTCTTTTCAGGGAGGGGGGGTGTTGAGGGCTGTCAAATAGATCTATTGATGGAAGGCCCCATTTCAGGAAAATCTTCTGAACCACTAAAGATAGTTGCGCTGGCCATTCTTGTGGCTTGGCGAATCCGGCTCAACCTGTCTGCGCAGGCCGTTTTCCTGGCCAGGGAGATCAGGGAAACAGCCTTGAGAGAACATTTTGGCGCCTGAGTGCAAACAAGCAAAGTTACTGTGCCGTCCTGACGCTTGGCAGGGATCCTAGACCCGGCAGTGGCCTGCCCTGCTTGTTCATATAAAACGGTGGCTGTGACTTGGTTGTGGTCTGTATTGTACTAAGACAGACTGGTGAGCCAGGGTTTGAGAAAAAGTCTTGATCTAAGGTTGAATAGCCCGTACTCCAGTAGGTTGATCTGCTGCGTGGCCTCCCAGGGAGACCACAGGCCCGGGGTGCACTTGCCCAGACAATGCTCTCCCCAGCCCTGCAGGGAGGCTATCGGGGGGCGGAGGGGGGGAGGGGGGGGGGGGGGGGGGGGTGGGGGGGTTTTGCTACACCACGGTTGGAACCCATTATCTGAAAGGGCACCCCCTTGCAGTAAGGTTAGGTATTGGGGTGGTGCAGTCCCCAGCGTATGAGGTTCAGGATATCTCTGGACATCCTTACTCTGTCTCGCGAGGCTCCCTGTGGCCTGTGTCCAATGAGTTCTGAGGCACCACGGTGCAGGCCTAATATGGAGCCGGGCATTGGGAGTCACATGTACTGTCGAAGCCCATTTGGCTGAGAAGCCTCAGCCAGAGGCGGGCGGAAACCAATTGTCCTGCTGAGAAACTGGTTTGCCAAGTCTATCCATCTTGTGTGCTCTGGCTCCTGGCAAGAACTCCTTTGCCTGCAGAGAGTCCAGCCTCGCCCCTATGGACTCCAAGTTCCTGGAGGGGAGCAAAGTGGACTTTGCAAAGTTTATGAACAAAACCCATGTGTTGAAGAGAGAAAATAGTTCCGAGGTGGGGTCTTGCCTGGCCCGTGGGCCTGGCACGTCGTACCCCTGATGAACCAGTCGTCCATATAGAGGAAGACAAAGATAACCCTGATTTCTCAAGCGCTCGCCACCACCTTCCAGGCATTTGATAAGAGACCCTGGGGGCGGAGGTGAAGCCGAAAGGCAGCACGTCTGTACTGATAATGGTTTCCTCCCACAATGAACCTGAGGTACTTTCTGTGGTCTGGATGAATGAGGATTGTGATTGTAATACGCATCCTTTAAATCTGAAAGTAGCATAGCCAATCTCCCTGCTGTAGGTAGGGCAGAAGTATTTCAAGAGTAAGCATCTTGCAGAACTGGTGTTGCCTTCTCTAGGAACTTGTTGAGAATTGCTGAGGTCGAGAATAGGCCTGAGGCCTCCGGTTCTCTTTGGTACGAGGAAGTCCCTGGAGTAGAAACCGGGACCTTGGAGGGGGATGCGACAGGCTCCACCGCCGTGGGTGGTGGGTGCTGCGCAAGCGGAGACCCTGAAGCTCATGAAGGAGGAGGTCTGTATGAGAGGAGGCCTTGGAGGCTCTCCTGGGAAGTAAGGAGGAGGCAACTGATGGAAATGAAGCCTATAGCCCTTGTGGACTAATGCTTAAGACTCAACTGTCTCCCTGTAATGGGTGGCCACCCTGTGGGCAACCAGGGCTAGTCGACGGCTACGCTGTGGCATTGTATTGGACAGCAGAGACGTAGAGGCTAGGCCTTGGGTAGGACAAAGAACCTGACCCCCCTTGTTGAGTGGTAGCAGGAGCCGGAGGCTTGGGGGCTTTCTGCCTACAGGGGCCAAGTCCCTGCCCCTTGGCCTGCTGACCCTGTTGAGTGTGGGAGCTGGGGAGGGTCGCTGGTACGGTGGAAACGGTTTGTAGGCAGACCCCTTCCTCGGTTAAAAGGACTTCTTACCCGAGCCCTTATTTTTATGAGAAGGGGCAGAAGTCTTTCCGGACAGCCTTGTCCGCGGTGGCAGTGCTCTGGTCTCGAGCTGTGCAGGCCTTCCTCGCCTATGGGCTGCCAAAAAGGTTCTCACCTCGGCAAGGGACATCGCTGCTTCACGGGGTTGGTTCTTGTAGTCATGGGGCGGTCTGGGGGGGGGTCGCGATGCCTATTCCGGGGGGCAGGACCCTGGGGATGCCTGCGTCGTGGGGCCGTGGCGCGCCAGCTGCCGCACAGGGGGGGGGTGGGACACGGGTGTCCGTCTTAGCCTCGCGGCCTGCGTAGGGAGGGCACGTCGGGACGGGAACTGGGAAGCATGTGGCGCATTGGGATCCCCGTAGACCAAGGAGTTGACCCTCTGCAACAGAGTTCCCGCCGCTCCCCGGGCTCCGCGCGGAAATACCAGCAGAGTAACCCGGCAAGTTCCTTTTGCCAGGTCCCGCAAGTACATGCCCAGTGTACAGCTGGTTAGGCCTGGGACACTGCAAGCAAGCATCGAGCCCTGGAAGCACTTTCTACCAAACGCATCCAGGTTCTGTGGCCTCGCTGCCAGGGGGCACCGCGGAGTGCATCTTCTGGGCTTTTCAGACGATGCATGGCCGATTCGCATCACCATGGAATGGGGGTGGTAAGCTGCGCGCGGTTTGGGGTGGAAAGCCAGGGCTCTTACCGAGTAGATAAATGGAATCGCCCCGCTTGGCTCAGAACCGGCGCCGAGTGGGGGGGGGTGCCTCCCACATCCGGAAGAGGAAGCCATTCAAGCATCGGAGGAACCAGCACATTAAGGGCCGGTCCTTTGAGGAGAGTCATACTGTTTTCTCTCGTTTCCTGTCCTCTTCGGCTCGAGGATCCTCCTCGGGGTCTGTTGGGATCGCCAACGCTGTAGCGCATATCCCTACTAACTCCGAGAACGCGGGTAATCCTCTGGGTGGGAGCTACTACTCCGGCGCTCGGACTGCGGTGAGTCCCCGGGACGCAACCGAGTCCTCATCGGGGGACTCCTCGTCTCTCCCTCCCAGGCGGACGGTCGTCTGAAGAGGAGTGCGGCTCCGACCGGGGGGGTGTGGTGGGGGGGGGGGTGCGGGGGCGTGCTTGGTCCTGGCAGCACCCGCCCCGACGCCGAAGGCACTGGTGTCGACACCGGCTCGGTCCCGCCAGGGAGGTCTAGGTTGGAACGTGTACCGATGACGACCGTCGAGCCTTCATGGTCTCGAGTATTCGGCTTCGGTCCTGCCGGGGTCGCCCTGGTGGTCGACTCGATGTCCCAGTGGTTGGGGCAGATGCGCCAGCGAGGCTGGCCATCAATCACCCGCTGCTGATCCATGAAGGCAGACAGTCCCCCCGCACTCCAAGGCTGTTCAGCCTGAGGCCAAGCTCGGGAGACTCAGCAGCCACCGCATCGCGCCCCGGCGGTGCGGTATTGGTCGTGGGGGGGGGGGGGTTGGCCCTAGAGTGTGTAAGGGGGGATGGTTATTTGTGGGTTCCGGTTCCGATGGTTCGGCTTTACGGGGTCCATGGCTGTCTGGGTGCTGTGGCGTTTCGGGACGTGATTATCGATTGCGTTTACTGTTGTTGCGTTTGGTGTGTGTTGGTGTTTGGGTGTGGTGTTCGGTTGTGGCGTTGTGGCCGGCGTTGGTTGTTGTCCATCTCCCGTTGTACAGGCGTATTCGCGGCCCGCGGGACGTGCGGGTGGTTGGGTGTCTGGCACGGTGTTCTTGTGACCCGCGGGACTCGAGGGAGCCGGTGGGTGGGGAGTCTCGTTTGGGGCCGACGCTAGTGCGGGTTCCCTCGGGGGGCGAGCCGCTGTCTCCCCTCTTTCGCATCCCGATCGGGGACCACCTGTCCGCTGAACCCCGACTATGCTCGGGGTCAGACCTCACGAGACTTCTATTCCTCAGAAAACGAGGTGTTCGGGGGGGGCCCGGGGTTCTGGTGGATGGGCCGGATTGATCAGAGGGGAAACTCTTTCTTTTTGATGCTGTCGACTTCGCAGTGCCTTAGTGTACAATTTTGCCACACGCCACAGGATCTAGGATCATGATCGGGCCCAAGGCAACCGAAGGCAGACAGTAACCCGTGTGTGTCAGTGAGAGACGATGCAGTTTTGGGGATGCGCACCGATCACGGGGACTTGTTTGAAACCACTGGAAGCCATCGGAAAAAAGAACCCCCCGTTGAGGTCAAGAGGACCGGCGTTCCATGGGGAAAAAGAAAAAAAGGGCGCGAGCCGCTACGGGCAAACGTAGCGTCGCGAAAGTTGGAGGACGGGTGCTACGCTGATCCGAGTGGTTAACGCGACCCGGCGGGAATGAGGAACCCTGTTGGGCGTGCGTGCGAGAAGCGGTGAGCAACCAACGCCAATGGAAGCCCTGCGTCGGTGAAAACGCTGCCTCTCACTTTGGTCTGCGTCGGTGAGCGTGATGGCGGACCCGGTTGTCTTGGTCTCTATTGAATGAACCTCTCAGTAAGGCGGCAATTCTCCAGGTTCATAGTTGGCACCGGTGTTTTGGAAGGCGGGAATGGGACTGCGCATGTGTGCGTAGTCCCAAAGGCTTTCATAGGGACAGCTGGAGAGCACATAGAGTGTTGCTTGCTCTCATCGTGGTTCGTTTCGGAGGTCGGTGCAGACATCCGCTTTGACTATGTATGGACAGGTGGTCTCTATCACCGGTGTGGTCTAGGGTCACGGGGGACAGTCAATGGGTCACTGTGGCGCTGAGACAATTCTTACTCTCTTCTACGTGAGCCTGACAGGCCCAGAGGCACGGCCCCGCGGGGGGGACGGAAGCAGAGAGGGAGCGCGAAAAGAAGAAGAAGAAAAACCCCACCACGGGCAGAAAGGGTGAACGAAGCCAGCGTCAAAGCGAACACCGTGTGCTTGGTACGAGCAAATCAAGCTGCTCAGGCACCAATGACCCACAAGATGCTTGGCAGTCTGACCCCAAACCGGGAAACCCCCCGAGGCCGGGCCCAAGCCTCGCTGCCGGGGGCCCTACGCCGCGCAACTGGGGGAGCGGGTGGGGGCTGCCATCCCAACGCCCAACAACGCAACCAGCGCTCCGAGCCTCGGGCCCACCCAGCAACCGTGGGCAGGTGCAAGCACGTGACCCAGCCTCCGCGCACTGGGGGGCCTCGCGAACGCCCGCGCCCAACCCAGTGGAGGAAGGGCCGAGTTTTTGGGCAAGGACGGCAGCCGAACGGGGTTGCAAAGCCCACGAAGACCACAACCGGGGCCGAAGACGGGGGGCTACCAAGCGCCGGGGTCGGCACCACTGAACCGCCATAGCCCATTTCCCGCGAAAAGATGTTAAATAGTTAATATGGTAAGCCAAGTTGAATCCCTGTTATTTGTAATTACGGTGATCCCCCACCGGGAATACCTTGATGGCCATGGAAACCACACTGATAGCGATAGCCGGTATAAAAAAATAAAAGAAAGAAAGAAGACGGCAAGGTCACCATACCACCCCATTAAGACATCCTCTCACTAGACCCCTCTGTACGCACCACCGGAGCTCCCAAGCTGCTAAACTCCCCCGACAAAACGGAGCCTTGTGTCCTTCATGCCTGCGAGCAGTGACCACCTGTCCAGCCACTTGCAGCCTTTGCTGTACCTGGCAGGTCCCTTTTGCCGACCCAACACAGCTTGCCGTCCACACGACAGAGAGGACACTGCACAGGGTTCCTTAGGATGAGCTTGTGCTTAGAAACTCCAGGTGCTAAGTGTGGAATGGGCTGTGGCCATGCCCAATCCTTCAGCTGTGGATTCAGGTCCATGGCCCATTGCCAGGCTTGGCTTCAGGCCGAATCCCAGCCCTTTCTAAACCCCGGGATGACCTCATTAGACCCTGTGATTCCTAAAGAATACCTCTCTGCCCTCAGGCTTGCCCATACAGTCATCGGGCCCCCCCGCACTAGCTAGCAAATGAAGACCCCTGTGCGCCTTCGCCCTGCTGGGCCATACACCTTCCTATCCAGGCAAGGAGCCACATGTGCCTGACCGATATACTCCTGATAACCTAGAGTTAGGGAAGCACCATGACCAGGGGCGGCCCAAGGGGGGTGCGGGGCCATGTGCGGAGACTCGGTGCGGGCCTCATTTGCATAAGGGGCCTCATTTACATATATTTGCATAATGTTACCATATACTAACTTTTAGTAAACGTGCCTCTTAATGAGTGTATGGATAAAGAAAGACTAAAAGATTTCTACATTACTATAATCCAGTGCCAACTGCCAGACACATTAGGAACTACTACAAACACTGCCCATTTAGAACCCATAGCAAACCCGCGTATCCTAACAGCACTACCAGGACTCACAAAGCACCATACTCTACCAATCAAAAGGCAACACTGCAAATATTAAACCAATACATTTCAGAGAACAAGAATACATGACCTACTGGGGAAAGAGAACAAGTGGCAATGTCAAATAGGAATTATATAAACAGAACACCTCAGCTCAGTTACACATGCAGAACAGACCATCACCAAACAAGTAATCACAATTTAGAAACAGGAAGACAATAATTAAACTGGGAATCCCAAAAGCCAAACTTGGAATGTACAACACTGTAGAAATAAAACTATACATTAATTTGCTCTTGTACTAAACAAAGCGCAGACGTTAATGATGCACATTTACCAGAGCTGACATATTCCAATTAATAAATTCAAAATAAAGAGATATTTTTCTACCTTTTGTGCATTTTTTTCAGCTGCAATTGCTCCAGCCACTTTCTTCTGGTTTCTTCTGTCTTCTGCTAACTCTCCATCGTCTGCTGTCCATTTGTCCCTTCTCTCTCTTCTAGTTTTTTTCCATTCTCTCTCTACATCTGCTTTAACATACTAATCTTTCTCCTTTTGCTCTTTCCTCATTCCTATTTCATCCACTCAAATTTTACCCCTCCATCCTCAATCCCCACTTACTCTCCCAATACCCGGCCAATTGTAGATTTTTTATCCCTCCCACACAAAATATTTTTCCCTTCTCCATTTTACTCTTCCAGCCCCATCCCATTCTAATCCTCCCCCAACATCAGCTCCCTTCTAGTTCCAGCCTCACCCAGCATCCATTCCCTTCTAGTCCCTGCATCAGCCCATTTCCAGTCCTAGCCACCCATCAGCCCATTTCCAGTCCTAGCAACCCCCCAACCCAATACCAGTCCTAGCCCCCCCATCAACCCACTTCCAGTCCTAACCCCCTATCACCCCATTTTCAGTTTAAGCCCCCCTATAACCCATTACTAGTCCTAACCCCCCATCAGCCCACTTCCAGTCCTAACCCCATCAACCCATTTCCAGTCAGCCCCCCATAGCCCATTGCCAGTCCTAACCCCCCCCATCAGCCCACAGCCCCAGCCCATTACCAGTCCTAACCCCATCAGCCCACCTCAAGTCCTAACCCTCCCCATCAGCCCATTTCCTGTCCTAGCCCCCCCCATAGCCCATTATCAGTCCTAACCACCCCATAGCCCATTACCAGACAGCCCCCATTAGCCCACAGCCCATTTCCTGTCTTATCCCCCCCATAGCCCATTACCAGTTCTAACCCCCCAACAGCCCACAGCCCATTACCAGTCCTAACCCCATCAGCCCACCTCCAGTCTTAAGCCCCCCAGCCCATTTCCAGTCCCTAGCCCCCCAGAGCCCATTACCAGACAGCCCCCCCGCAGCCCCCAGCCCAGTACCAGACTTAACCCCCCCAGAGGCCATTACCAGTTCTAACCCCCCCCAAACAGCCCACAGCCCATTACCAGTCCTAACCCCATCAGCCCACCTCCAGTCTTAACCCCCCCAAACCAGTTCCAGTCCTAGCCCCCCCGAGCCCCGACCAGTCCCCCCCAACCCCACCCCCCCCATTGGCTCAAGTAAATGTAAATTTAAAAACAAAAAACGCTGGCTGCTAACCGCTGCCAAGCTGCAGCGGCAGAATGGACTGTCCCCGCGGGGACCCCCCCCCTCTGCCCATCTGAATCCCTCCCTCCCTCCGACCCGGCTGAGCTCCCTCCGTGCCGGCTTTGAGAGTCGCAAAGGGAGAGTATCTCTCTTCGCGTCTCTGTCGAAGCCCGCAGGGGGCTGATGGGAAATTTTTTCCCATCTGCTCCTGCAGGCATAAACAGAGAGGCGAGGGAGACACTCTCCCTTCACGACTCTCAAAGCCGGCACGGAGGGGCTCAGCCGTCACGGAGGGAGGGATTTCAGTCGGCCCGAGGGGGCCCCGCGGGACAGTCCATTCTGCTGCCCTGCCGCGGCGGCAGCGGTAGCAGCCAGCGTTTTTTTTTTTAAATTTAATTTTGAAAACAGCAGAATGTTCTTTTGCCGCGGGGCCCCCTGAAAACGCAGGGCCCTGTGCAAAAACAACATTCTTGCTTCAATGGACCGGGCCCGGCCCTGACCATGACATATAACCCCCCCTACAACCCTCCTGATGGGAGGCCAGACCAACCGAAAAAAAGGTATACAATAAGATCACCAACTTCCCAAATACAAAATGAAACACAACCTCCCCATGAAACCACTCCACCCCACCCCTAATAAATACATGACTTTTTGCCGTTCCCAAAACTTCCCACTGTAACTCTCTTTCATATACTTATACTCTCCTCCCCCAGTTTCCGTCCTTGACCACCAAATCCCGGGACCACTGGCCTACATCTCCCTCCTGCACCCTGGCCACTGTCGTCTCACGAATGGGCTTGACCATGTTATATCATGCCTCAGCCCCAGTGAGCTGATGGCTCTCCTTCTCTGCTTGTTCTGGTCATGTGGCCATGCTCACTATGAACCAAGTTTCCCATTTCCACACTAGAATATCCCTGACATATGCATTTGCAGCTTTTCAATATCCAGGCCTGGTGCCTTCTTCAAACTGGAACCTGTTTTCTGTTAGCCTTTTTGCCTCCCCATGAGAAGATCCTGCCATTTTCCTGCTCCAAGACAACATCCTGGGCTCCTCTACTAAGTAAATGCTCTAATTATCTAAACTTCAAAACTGTATTTCACCGAATGTACTATCACTTTTCCTCTTTGGGTTAAAGTAACCCTCTTCTTAAATGGCTTTAGGTTGTTAAAACCTTCCTGAGCCTATAAACTTTCAGCATTCTCCTGGTCTGTGTTTCCTTTCGAAATGGCAAGTCCAAGCAATTTGCATTTTTTTTACTCCACTTCTCTTTAAATTCAGGTTTATCATAGCTTCCTGTGTCCCCCTGACTGGGTTTCTTACCCCCCATTTTTGGGCTGTTCTTGAGAATATGCCCAAGATAAAACATGCTTGGGCATTCACCCAGGCCAGGGTGACTAGTTCTGTTATTTTCATACATCCTTCTTGGAACACAGTTATAAAAACTGGTGTTCGACACAGAAATAGTGCCTTTTACTAGATATTAGGAGTGCCCAATAAAATGTAATTCACTGCAACCGCATGTTTCAATAAGTATTAACCTAACCAGAACATTATTTTTTAAGTTTAAATACTACCCAGATACACAATATCAAACAGTATGGAAATACCAGCTTCATAGCTGCACGTTTCGAGTACCATAACAACTTAATAATTAAGTTAAGGGATTCGGTAAATTGATTGTCATTTTGAAAGCAGCCTTTGAATTCATTTTTTGCTAACATATCACTAAAATGATAGTTCCTCCTAATTCACCGTTTTCTGATAATCCGCCCGCACGACATGAACATGGTGAGAGTCCAGATTCGATAACAGCGCATCGTGCTTTGGCCTCTAAAGGTGGAACACGTCTAAATTGAGATTGGACCCTGTTTGAACACAAATTCCTACATCTGGGTGGTCTAGAGGTGCCTTAGGGTCTGAGAATTGGGGAGGAAGACGGGTCTCCGGCACGGGCATAGGCAAAGCGCTATTCAGCCCGCTCGTGCAACACACCTGCGTCGCGCAGCCCGCACATGGGTGCAGGTATAGGGTATTCGATATAATTGAAGAAACATGTGTCCCGTCAATATTATGGACATGGCTAAACATTTTGGGCATCCCCACGCCCACCATAGTCTGAGAAGTTGCACATTTCGGATTCTGCACATCTCTGCGATGTACCCGTGGGACCCCACACCCCCTTGGTAAAAATGTGCATCTTCTAAACAGCGTTCACACTGACAGTAGTTTGCTGATGCCAACTAGACATCAATACCAATGAGAAATGACTGTTGCTGCAACGGTCCCCCTCATGCACTGAAAGGTGCTAGTTAATCCCAGTGCACCCTAATATGGTATAAGAAAATATAAAGATGAACATGTATGTTTAGGACATACCTTGTATCAAATGGCGCCAGTGATTCCTGCCTTGGTCATCTCGACAAACACGCTTTAAACGGCTAGGATGGCCCCTTACCAAGTGCACAAAACACGAAACTAAAACACAGTTCCCCAAAGGATGCATAATATTTCTGAACAACAATGTATGCCCTTTTTGTGCCTATGGCCAATAAGTGCACTTATTCTGCTGTTCTACATTATCTTTCCTCTCTTACCTATCTCTACAACCCCTCCTGGGGAACTCCGTTGTTCTGGCAGATCACTGCTATCTGTACCCTTCTCTTCTACTGCCAACTCCAGACCCTTTTTTCACCTTCCTGCTTTTTATGCCTGGAACAAACTACCTGAGTCTGTACATCAGCCTTCTTCCCTGGCCCCTCTCAAATCCAGGCTGAACGCTCACCTCTTCATTGCTGCTTTTGGATCTGATCCACCCACTCTCCCTTCTGCTTCCTTACCATTCCCCCTAGATGTATCCTATCCTCAGCTGCTGTGTTGTTTGTCTTGACTAGTTTGAAAGCCCTGCTGAGCAGGAACCATCTTTTACATGTGTCTGTGCAGCACTGTGTACACCTTGCAGTGCTATACAAATGATCAGTAGCAGGAGGAGGGCCTTCTACTGTAGCTATGGCATCTGATTCCCACATATCTAGATACTAGCATTTCTCACAAAAGCTACACCTGTCATGGAGTGTAATTATGTATACATCTGCTATCTGTGGGGAAAACCTGTCTGCCTTCCCACAGTCTGCTTTGTGGCACTGCTCCCCTGGTCAAGCCTGTGTGGGCATGGGAGTGGGGATCCCTGTGCTATCATATCAGTCAGCCAGCCTCCAGATATATCATCACAGCTTGCATAGATCCTGGACTGGGTAAGGATGTAGGACTCATGGTACAATCTGGGGAATGTTGGCACAACATCAGTGATGTCTCCCAGTGCCTGGCACAGCTGATGTAGGGCTGTCCTATCACACTGGCACCTAGTGACACTGTGGTCATCCATATGGTCCAGGTATTGGCCAGCCATTCATGGCCTCCCTGAATTGCAGAGCAGCACACCAGATACCGTGCTACCCCCAAACCATAATACTCTCACTTGCAGTCACAAAAGACATCATTCTGCCAACCCGAACCTATAACTAAAAGCTTCTATACCATAATGGCATGATGTACCTGGACTACACATATGATCTGCCTTTCTTACTCCAATATGTTTTCTTTAACGAGACTCACTCACATACTATTCTTACATCAACAGTCCCAGTTTTCAGAACACAGGATTTGTTAGGGTCCCCTGGATAAGCTCTTTTACCACTAACAGCACATTTCAGCATAGCCAGAATAAACACTATTACTATTCTTAATATTTCTTTAAGGGTGTTTATTAGCGTTTCTTTATCTTACAACATTCCCTCACCTCTGCTTTCTGCTCTTTATAACTGCATCTTGTGCTTTTCCAGACTGCAGTCACATCAGTTCATCACATACTTGTCACAACCATTCTTCAATATGGGATGAATTGAAGAGTACAGCAGAATATTTTCTAAGTCCTGGCCTTATTCAGCGTTTCAGCAGGAATAACAGGGATGTCCGTGGGGCCTTTTCAGAAACACATCTCTGCAGCTGACCATGCCTCCCGTTCCATCCCTTCTGGGCACATTCTGAGATCCCTATATTAGTGCCGTGGATGTGCACAGCAGCAGTGTTTCAGAATACAGTCTGGGACGTTTTGAGCACATAAATGTCCCTGCCGCATGTACAAACCCTTTATTCGTGTTCTGGAATGACCTCCAGAGAGGATAGTTTTATGACTAGACATCTAACTTTAGGCATTCAGAATGCCTATCCTGAACTTATTTTATAAAAAAAAAAGTTGTGCCTACTTACTGTTTCTTTATAAGTCTGAAAACACGTGTTGAATCCAAGCATGAGCACTTACACCAGTGACCACGCCTAGATTAATAAATAGCATGCACAAGTTATAGTGTTTTATAATGTATGCATGAAGATTTGTGTTCTGCCTATGTTCCACCACTGGTCCCACCCACACAAAAAAGTACAAGCAATCGATTATTCATATACATAGATTAATGACTAGCTAAATTGCATGCATAAAGGCCCATCCACATATGTAGTCATTTAAAATAGGTGCATTAAAATGCATGTTGATGACGCATAACTTTACATGGCTTCTTATAAAGTTATCTCCACAGTAACATTATTTCTATTGGTGATTTATGGCTTCTGCTTCAAAAAATAAAATGTCATTTAATAACAGACTTGGGAAATATCTAATTAAGCTGCATACTACCCATTAGCTAAGAAGACATGCCATATCCTTGAAGCATTCTTGTTCTGTGGTGGCCTGGTATCTACAATTTTAATCATAATTCAATTGAAAGAAAGGAATGTAATGGAATAATCAAGCCTCATTATGTATTAAAACTACAGAAATGTTCTAGGTTATATGCTTTGTGAAGAAGAGGCATGGATTGTGTTTGTTACATATAAAATATAATCTGAATAAATTACTTTACTTGCATTAAAGGAATTGGTCCAAGAAGAGGGAAGGTATTAAGGTCATTTGTGTTAATTGAGATTTCAATTTGAGAATAATGAGGTGCTTTTCCCTGAGTTAACTTCAGGGGGACATGCTGGGCACACCCCCAACATTTAGCACAGGTCCATTTCACCTTCATAGCTAATTTTTGCCTCTTAACGCACGCTAAAGTGGCAAACCTTAAAGCATTTTAATGCATTTAAAATGCCCCTTGATGCACTAAGGGGGTAACTTTATAACAGGACCTGAGTTGACAGGGCAGGAAGGTGCCTAAAGGCCAATTTTAGATAGGTTGTGTAGAGGAGTATTAAGATGTCCCAGTTTTTTTTACAAAGGGTCTGCTCAATGCAGAGTCTCATGCAAGTGAGTGTAAGGACATAAAGGATTGCAAAGCAATGCACATCCAGTGGAAGCAGCAATTTGAAACGGCTGCATATCATCCAGTTTTTCTCCAAATGTGTGTGGAAGTGACGTTTTAAAATCACTGCTTTTGATTGCATCCAACCTCTCACCCCTCAACACCCCCTTGACTTCAGTTCATACTCCCTAACCCTTCTCCCTCACATCAAGCCACACTTCGCTGACCCCTCTGATATCAGTCCCTTCAATGGTTCCTCACTGGCAAAATCCATCACCCCCCCCCCCCCGACATAAATCACTCGATGATCCTCAGTTGCTCCTGCTCATGGCAGCTCCCCCCCCCCCCCCAACATCAATCACTCGATGATCCTCAGTTGCTCCTGCTCATGGCAGCTCTGGGTTCAAAGTAGTGCCCTAGACCCCTAGTAGCTTTATTTGGTAGCTTGGCCCCCTAGTGGTAGGATCAAAAATGCCATTTTGAATCTAGTGTTTCTATGAACAGTATTGATTAGGTATCATTCCTGCTCCTGCTAGACTACCAGGACCCTGGTAAGAGGCTGGGGGGTCTACCAGCGGGATCATCGGTGGGGACTGATGTTGGGGGGGGGGAGTCAGGTGGGGAGATTGATGGTAACAGATTGGAAGGATCAGAAAGATGCTGGCCTCATCCATTGCACCTGTCCCTTCAAGCAGGCAAAAGTCTGAAAGTCATTATTTATATGTGGGGATACTTCTAAAATAAACCCTGTATGTGACTGTCTTTATTAACTAGTAGACACAGTCCAAAGACGTGATGTAGTGGTAAAACACAACTGTATTAAATCGTTGGTAATAGGTCTACGATTTAATAAAGTTGTGTTTTTCCACTACATCACGTCTTTGGACTGTGTCTTCAATACATACGTGATTTCTTGCCTTGCCTGTGGTACATTCTCATTTATTAACTAGTAGCACAAATCCTTCAGAAATCGCAACTACATAGAAGGGGAAAACATTTTGAGCCCGATCCCAGAAAGAGTATGTTCTGGCCATCTGGAAGCCCCTGAACAGGACGGGCCCATTAGGACCTGATTCTGCACCATGGGAGCCAGACGTTCCCACAGGTGCAGGATCGGGCACTGAGACAGCCCGGCATAACCCCTGCTGCACCGCGGGAGACGTCCTCTCTGCTCCACAGCCAACCTGTCCAGTGACAAGCCCTGTTTCCCTGCTGCCTGATCATCAGATGGAGCAACCAGCGCCCAGATCGGGCAGCAGGGACTCACCTTCAGTGCCGCTGTTGCTCCTGGAGGGCTGCCAGGCCGGTGCAAAAGGGCACCCCGTGTTTATTTTACCTCCGAGGTGGAATAAGCTGGGCACCCTCCTGGTACTCCGTGGACATACAGGATCGTGACCTGAATTGGCCCAGTATGTCCTGTGTCTGTCCCGCCCCCGCTCCATTCACTCCCTGCCCCTGTACTGCAGTTCTCCGTGCACGTGCGGGGAGATCGCTTTCGAGAATGAGGGCTGGATGGCTAGTGGGGATGCATGTCCCACTGGGAAGTACAGCCCCGCTAGTTGCCTTCAGAATTGGTCCCTACATCTATTCAAGAGCAGGTGTACCTATTAGCGCACTCTTTACTTGTATCCATATAAAATATGAACTCAAATTGTGACTCCGTCTACATGCTTTCCATATTGTAACTTGTAGCATGCATAATTTTAAGAATGACCTCATATTACAGGCCTTTTATGCATGAAAAAGGTTTATAAAGTAACCCTCAGAAAGTGTATGTTGAATTTAGCTCATAGGACTCAATTCATAATAAATAATATAGTAATGAATATTGAGGTCATTATCAAAGCAATGTGCTTAGGTAGCTAAGTAGTTACCAGAGTAAATTTCCTGGACTAAAAATCACCTTCTTCCCACTGGCCAAAAATATATGAACTGTTAGAGAGAATGCATAATTTTTGCTGAAGGAAAAAGAGGAGTGAGGGCATGGTCGGGGCAGGGAAAACATGACATATACACATGGAGCCTGATTCTATAACATCCATGTCCTGCCAGTAGAAACATCTAAACGGGCACATAATATACTTGATTCTGAAACTGCGGATATAGACGTGATATACATTTATGGCACAGCACAAATAACAAGTCTGGGGAAACATGGGCCTTCAATGCTATAATGGGACATGGGTAAACATAGCAAATGGCCTATACGTCCCTGTGCTTGCCATATTCTAAAAAGATAGACTTTGCAATGCTTCCCGTCTCCGTGTGGCCACACTTCTGTTGGCAAAACATACATCTTCTAAGCTGATGCTCACACTGACAGAGTTGTGCTCGGGGCAGCTCAAGGAAATCTGCTGCCTGAGGCGAGGGATGAGATGCCCCCCCCCCCCTGTAGCAGGGTGGGGTGGGCCTTTCTCAAAACTCCAGTCAGAGACTGAACCAAACCAAAAAAGCCGATTAGATAATGTGGAGGAAATGCAAGATATTTGCACACCAAGGAACTAAAAGAAAGAGCAAGAACCATAGCACAGTTTATAACACCAAATTATAACTCATTATTTTGTTGTTATAAACTGCATTATTGTTCTTGCTTTTTCTTTTTGAACATATATTTTGCATTCACAGAACCCTCTCCCTCAACAATGGGTGCAGAGTAGAATAGAACTAGGGCATTAACCCACAAAACCCAATATCTAAAAAAAAAAAAAATCTGATTCTGATCATCTCACTAACAATAACAAACATTCTCCAGTACCAGGCATATTATAAACTAATACACTGAGTATCTATAGAGCAAATCCACCATACTATACCATACCAGCACCAACTTCTAAAACTCACATAACGAGTCTACCAAAAAAAGCAGCACTGTAAATACTGCAGCGGGCTCTGGAAGATCCAAACACCTATTTGAAAAGCTGAACAATTCAGATTACTACAGTATAGATTCCTGCGTACAAACTCCATGTTAACAGAACACCTGGCCTTGGCCACAAAGTCAGAACACAGACCCTCACCAAGTGCAGAATAAGTGATCATAACCTAAAAATAAACATATGTAGATAAAAATTAAACTGCAATCCCAAGAAGTCAGATTCTGTATACAATGCAACACCAGAGAAATAGAAAGACATGCATTTCCCTGTACTTTATAAAATATAAAGATAGCACCAAGTCCGATGATTAATTTGAAAATAAAATTTTCTTCTACCTTTGTTATCTGACCAGTTTATTCTCTGATCATGTTGGTCCCAAACTGAGGTTTCTGTTTTCCTCCACCTCCCAGTGCCCCCCTGTCTGCTTCCACTCAGGGGCGGCATGACGGTGCAGAGATTAATTTCAGCATAATTTGCATGCATTTAGTATACTTTATTTTAAAATGTATATGTCACCCATCTAAAATCCTACGTGGCTTCCAAACATACACATGCAATTTAGTAAAATAGATGTTACAATAAAACAAACATAATAATAAATATTAAATTTAATTAATGACAAGCCACTTACACAGCCCTCCCCTCCCAGTCAAACCATTATAGGTATCTTCACATCAGATTTATTTTGCTATGACCAGATTATTGATGGGGAGGGAAGATATAAAGTGTGAAAAACGAATCCTGATAGCCATGAATTCAAAGGCTGGATTGGACTGTGCTGAACAAGTCAAATTGCTACAGTACAGATCCCTATGTACAAACACCACTCAGAACACAGACCCTCATCAAGTACAGAATAAGTGACCACAACCCAAAGTAAAACTCAAAATATATAGACAAAAATTAAACTAAAACCCCAAGAAGCTAGACTCCACAAGAGCATCACCAGAGAAATAAGAGATGCAGTTACCCATTCTGTGTAAAATATAAATATTGTGCAAAGTTCAAGCACTAGATTGAAAATAAATTATTTTTTTCTAACTTTGTTTTCTGACCATTTTATTCTCTGATCATGCTGGTTCCGATCTGAGGCTTCTGCTTTCTTCTGTCTTCTCTTAGCTCTCTTTCTATGGTCTCTAGTCCATCTGCCATTTCTTGTCTCTCCTTTTGTTTTCTTCACTTCGTTCCATCTTGGATATTGCGTTTTTTTTCTTTTCTGCTTTCTTCCATTTATTTCGCTCTCTCTCTCCATCCAGATTTTACTACTCCTTACTATCCAGTTCTCAGTCTCCTTCTTTTTTACACCATCTACCTACCACTTATCAAACTTCACCCTAGCTCTTCCATTCCCCAGCTCTTCTTTCCTGATCCATTATTCCCTAGACCTTTGCTCACTCTTCTTCCTCTCCATGTTTAACATCTCTCATTCCCAGTATCTCTCTCTCTCTCTCTGGCTCTCTCTTTCCCTCCATCCAGTACCGCTGTTCTCTCTTTCCTTCTATGTCTGCCCTCTCATCCCCTAGCAACCAGCATCTACCCCATCACCATACCATACCATCCCCCCCTATTACTCCAACATCTCTCTGTTTATTTCTCAACCCATTTACCCCCTGTCATCTTCTCCCAGCTCTCCACTATTACCCCTATGTCCTGCATTTCCTTCTTCCCTTATTACCCCATGTCCTGCATCTCCCCTCTGTTCTCCCCTCCCCAAGTCCATTATTTTCCCATAGTCTCCCTATAGCCCCCTGGCCAACTTCACCTCTCCATGTCTCCCCTTGCTTCTCCCTATGTCCCTTTCCATTTCCCTAGCCCCCCAACTCAATCTTATCCCCGCTGCCTCCCTATTCCCCCCTGCACCCAGCATCTCCCTTCTGACTCCCTGTGCCCATCCACATCCACCTCCCCATTGCCCCCTCATGTCCACTCCCTCCTTCAATGTCCCCCTATGTCCACCCCTTGTATGTACAAGGGGCAGATCCTGCCCACGGAGCAGTACAGCAGTAGCATGTCCCATGGACAGAGGCTGTGTAAATCTTGATCCCAGCCCAGAGAGCCAGGGCAAAATTGACTTTTCACAGCCCCTGCCTGCAGTACATGCTGCTACCTCAGGAGGACTCTGCTTCTCTGGGCCACGATCACTGCCTTCCATATCCTTCTGCCTGTGGGAGCAGCATGTCCTGAGGGCAGAGGTTGTGCAAGCCATGACTACAGCCCAGACAGAGCCTGTCCACAGGAGCAGAAGTCAGGAGGGCCTGTCACTGCCGTCCATCTCCTCTCCCCATTCAGGAAGACCTGTGGAGCACCGGCAGCCTAGTAGAGAGCCTGCCCACAGGACACAAGACTGCGAGAAGCGATTGAGGTCTCTCACAGCTTCTGCACATGTGAGCAGCGTGTCCTGCGGGCAGGTTCTCAACTGGGCCGATGCTGCTCTGCAGGTCATCCTGAATGGGGACTGATTGGCAGGTGGCTAGTGACGGAACACTCCTTACATCCGAGCCCCCAGCCGTGCTTACCCAGCTTACTGGGTAGTGCCGGCAATGGTCCAGCATTTGTCTTCATGCTTCTCCATCCCATTGTCCAGCATTTGTCCTCATGTCCCTCCCTCTGTTGTCCAGCATTTGTCCTCCTGCCCCTTCCATTGTCCAGCATTTTTCCTTTTGTCCCCCCTGTTGTCCAGCATTAGTCCTTCTGCCCCTCCCTTTGTCCAGCATTTGCCCTTCTGTCTCTCTCCCCTGTTGTCCAGCATTTGTCCTCCTGCCCCTCCTTTTGTCCAGCATTTACCCTCCTGTCCCTCCCCCCGTAGTTGAGCATTTATCCTCCTGCCCCCCTTTGCCTAGCATTTGTCCTCCTGTTCATCACTTCCATTGTCCAGCATTTACCCTCCTGTCCCTCCCCACCATTGTTTAGCATTTACCCTCCTGTCTCTCAGCCCCATTGTCCAACATTTATCCTCCTGCCTCCCCCCTTGTCCAGCATTTGTCCTCCTGTCCATCCCCCTGTTGTCCAGCATTTATCCTCCTGCCCCTTTGTCCAGTATTTATCCTCCTACCTCCCTTTGTCCAGCATTTACCTTCCTGCCCCCCCATTGTCAAAGCATTTAACTTCCTGCCCCCCTTTGTCCTGTATTTATCCTCCTGCCCCCCTTTGTCCAGCATTTGCCTTCCTGTCCCCCCCATTGTAAATGCATTTATCCTCCTGCCCCCACTTTGTCCAGCATTTGCCTTCTTGTCTCCCCCCCCCCATTGTCTAGCATCTATCATCCTGCCCCCCCCCCCCCTGCATTGTCCAGCATCTGTCAGCCACCTTTCCACCATCAAAACAGCAAAAGCACTGGGTTTTCAAGACTCTGGCACTTCTAAGTCCTTGCTAATTCTGCCTCCCTCTGACATGCAAAACATCATCAGAGCGGGTGAGACCCATCAGTATCTTACAAGCATGCCAGAGTCGCAAGAGTCATCACTTTTGCTTTCCAGTTTTGGTTTTTTTTTTCAAAGTTGATAACTTGCTGCACATATAAGCATCAGCAAGCAATCAACTTTGAACCCTCCCCCCCCCCCCGAAAACAAAAATGCTGTCTCGTGCGACTCTGGCATGCTTGTAAGACCCTGATGGGTCCCGCCCCCTCTAATGATGCTTTTGCATCAGAGAGGAGCAGAACCAGCAGGGGCTTACCAGCTTGCAGGAGTCTTCAAAAGATTTTGCACTTCTTTTTTTCCCACAGTCGCTGCCTCAGTGTCCTCAAATCTGGGGCAGGGGCAGCGGCAGCAGGGGTCATGGTGTTTGATTCTGCTGCTGCCAACCGGGAGAAGTGGAGGTTGCAGCAGCAGCTGGTCCATTTTATTTATTTATTTATTAACTTTAGAAGGCAGAGTGAGGCGGCAGCCACTTGGCTGCTTTGGGGGGCATTTTTTGCTGCCCCCAAAACTTTGCTACCTGAGGCAGCTGCCTCACTCCATCTCATTACAGAACCACCCCTGATTGTGCTCATGCAAACAACACATTAATACTGATGAAACAGATAAGGTCATGCAACCCAGTCTGTACATACTACGTCTGTTGCACGCCCATAACACTACAAGGTTATCTAAGTACACCAAAGCTATTGTAAAAGCAAGTGGAAAGTGAGATGTTTGTCCTGACAGACCCTGCAGCAAAACATAATGGCATTTGATGAACACTTTAGTTATTCTTTCAGTAGTCATCGCTGAAAATAGTATTTGCAATGATAAAAATAGGCCAGAAAAAACTGAAATGGGTCTGTACAGCTAAGTTTCAAAACATATCCCTGTCATTCATAGGAAACCATCAGGATGAGAACATGCAACTGTGCAAACATCAGAAACGTATGCCCAAAAGCACCATCATCTGTCCTGAAAAATGTGCACAATGTTAGAGACCTCTGCTGGTGCATTAGTATACGTATTAGTGCTGTTTGCACTGCAGCATGCCCCCACACTCCGAGAGACCCCCACCATTGACAAGGACATGCCCTGCTATGTTGCTGCAGAGCAGCTGTACAGAAGTTACTGCCCATTCACATTGGCACTGATGATGCTGCAGTCTGCCCTATTGTCCAGGTACTGGCCAGGCATACATATCTTCCCAAAGTTGCCGATCAGCATACTAGGGCCTCCCTGCAGCTCTCATACCACACACACACACACACACACACACACTCTTGTCTGTTGCCACAAGTAATATACCGCTGCCAAAACCATGCCATGCACCTGTAAACAACTGCTGGTAATACATAATAGCAGGGCATCTCAGGGCCACATTTCTCAGCCAAACATGCTTCTGCTCCATACTAACTCACATACCATCCCTACATCTACATTCCCATTTCTCCTAACACAGGGATTGTTAGGGAAGCCTAGAATAGCCCCTTTTGCACAAACAACAAATACCAACATAGCAAGAATAAAGACTATTGCAGTGCTTTATATTTCTGTGGGGGTATTTTTATTCTTACTTCACTTACAAATGCCCCTCACCTGTGCATCTATTCTTTACAACTGCATCTTGTGCCCTCCCAGACAGCAGACACACCAGTTCAATCCAGACGTGTCACAGCCATTCATCTCTATGGGACACATTGAAGATCAGAGTAGAAAATCTTCTAAGTTCTGGCCTTATTCCATGTTGCCACTGGTATGACGTAGGGAACCGCAGGATACACTCAGGATGTACACAGACCTTTCATGAATACGCATTATATGTCTCCATGGCTTGCCATGCCCCATTACGCTCCCTCCGCCCATGTTCTGAGATCCCCATTTTAGTGCCGTGCCAGATTTGAAGCCAAGACAGCCACTGGAATTTAACTGAATAGCAGCTGGTTATTTCCACTATCCGTTATTATTTTGCATGACCCTTGTCCTTCCTTTAGTTATCCTGATGACTCTTGGGTGGTCATCTCAATACCTGGCAGACAGTTATCCATTCTGCAGCCTGGGATATAGTTTTCTCCCAAAGTAAACTCAATAGATCTTCTGAATATTGACCCTGAAGGGATTAACAGAAAACCAGAAATAATAGTAATAACAATAACATAAAATTGCAGGGTACAGGAAGGATAATTACCAGGTTTTGGTGCTGTTCCATATTGTTTCCGGTCAAGCTACATTTCTCAGCTGGTAACAGGATATAATAAGGTCAATATTCAGCCAGGCAGTGAATATATAATTTGAAATGTCTAACTTAGGCATTTTCAAATCATATGCATCATTGCCAACCACATAAGTGCTTTAGAATAGCTACTTCAACATATTTTGCTTCTATCGATGCCATTTCTCTTATATCCTCCAGTATTACACAGTATTTCTCCTTTTTGTTTTGTGGGAACTGGGAAGTCTTATATAGAAAATGTAGTAAAAGCCTTTTTCTCTGCAAAGCTGGTAGGAAGGGGCGAAGAGAGACGTGAGATCACAGATAATAATCCAGGCTACTAGAAGGAAGCGAGATCAAAAATTCTACTGGATGAGAGGGGTAATGCCCTTTCATTTAGAACTGCAGTTCCCTTCCCTCCCCTAATGCAGATAAAATGCAAGCCACAGATCTCAGAGCAGTTCTGCTCTAAAGCACATTGTTGCTATAAATCTGAGGCAGAATTTAGGCCCTTCCTGCTGCCCTGTTTGCTCAATAATCTCAGTAAGCCACAGAGCTGCCCCAGGCTTCTTGTACTAAGCAATTCACTCTGATCAGAACTGCAGCTGCTTAGAAACATGCAGGCTATATCCTGTGGTGTTCCAGTGGGGGGGGGGGGGTTGAGATCTGCAGGGCAAGGGTCTTGAGAGGGGTATTTCCTCTTGCTCCCACCAGTCCACTGAGAAATTCTGTTCTGAAGAAATTTCATGTGTTATCTTCATAGTGCCAAATTTCAGCCCCAGGCCTCTCGTGCTATGCAGTGCTACTGTCAGCAAGCTCCTGCTGGGAAACATGCAAGCTATCTCCTATAGTAATCAAGAATGGGTGTATGAGTAGTGGATGGGAACTATGGCTACCAATAATTGGAAGGAATGGGAATTAAGCACTTTTACTTACCTGTAACAGGGGTTACATCATCTGACAGCCCCAGGAATGGAAGTAGCTCTCTCCTAGCACAGAGGAACCCTCCTTGTATTCTTTAGAGAGTCCCTCTGAAAATGTATCAACCTGCTCCATTCTAAGGCATCCCACTTTCTTCCTCAGTGAGTCTCTAGCTCTGGAAGTTCATATGAAAGGGGATGGGGGGCAGGTTGGCTGTCCACAGAGAACCCCCGTTACAGATAAGTAACCTTGCTATCTTTTTGGACAAGCAGGATGAGTTAACCATGTATAGGTAACTCCCGAGTGGAAGGATGTAAAAAGGGTGCCCAAAAGGGTCAGATCATGGATGCAACCACCCCTGTGGACAGGGGCGGCCCAAGGGGGGCGCGGGGCCATGTGCGGAGACTCGGTGCGGGGCCTCATTTGCATAAGGGGCCTCATTTGCATAAATATTTGCATAATGTTACCATACACTAACTTTTAGTAAACATGCCTCTTCATGAGTGTATGGATAAAAAAAGACAAAGATTTCTACATAACTATAATCCAGTGCCAACCGCCAGGCACATTAGGAACTACAACAAACACTGCCCATTTAGAACCCATAGCAAACCCACCGTATCCCAACAGCACTACCAGGACTCATAAAGCACCATACACTACCTATCAAAAGGCAACACTGCAAATATTAAACCAATACATTTCAGAGAATAACAATACATGACCTACTGGGGAAAGAGAACAAGTGACAATGTCAAATAGGAATTACATAAACAGAATACCTCAGCTCAGTTACACATGCAGAACATAGACTATCACCAAACAAGGAATCACAATTTAAAAACAGGAAGACAATAATTAAACTGGGAACCCTAAAAGCCAAACTTGGAATGTACAACAACAATGTAGAAATAAAACTATAAATTAATTTCCTCTTGTACTAAACAAAGCACAGACATTAATGATGCACATTTCAATTTTATTTTTAGAAAAGAATGTTTTTTGCGCGGGGCCCCCTGAAACGCGGGGCCCTGTGCAAAAAACATTCTCGCTCAATGGACGGGCCGGCCCTGCTCTCGGACTCAGGCTCTATATTTTTTAAATTTTTTACATAATGTCAAGAAAAGCTCTGATTACAGAAAAGATAAGTTATCTACCAATAATCAAAATAAAAGAAACATTACATTTTAAGAAAAACAAATCAAAGGAATTAAAAACAAAGGAAATAAACAGTAAATATGCTGCAGTTAATCAAGCTTCAGATACCAACACCCCCAACATCCTATGAAGAGGTTACAGATACTGATATATCCTGATCTGCAATCTTCAAAGACTTATTTCAAATCGTTTTTATTAAGCTTTTCACATAAGTTAGAAACATAGTAAGCTGGCTAGGTTCCAAAAAAGTATAATGAACCCCTTGCAATTTTACTAAGCATTTATATGGGTAGTGAAGGAAAAAGAGACCCTCCCCGCCAGTTGAAAAATCCTATGCCTAACTAAAAGAAACTGTTTCATCCGCCTTTGAGAAAGCTTAGAAACATCAGGAAAAACTCTTATACAGAATCACATGAAAAGATCATCTCAAACCCTAAAAATCAATTTCAATAGCCAATCATGATCAGGCTCTAAGGTCACCATTATCAGTAGAGTAGCAGTAAAAATTTGCTCTGATTCAGATTTTTCTAAAAACACGGTCAAATGAAGAGAGTCAAAAGAGTATTCACTCCTGCGCAAGACAGGAAGTGCCTCTGTTTAACTTCCAGGAAGTCAGTGGCACCAATATCTGCAACTTCTGACAGCCATGGGAGCAAAGGAAAACATAGCTGTGCAGAGGTGAACCAGGGCACCGGGCTTCGGAACTTACCGGCTCCCTCTGAAGCTGGTCAGGTGTGTGTGGGGCCCCTTGTGCCCATACATGTCCAGGTCCAGCCCTGCTTGGGGGGGGTGGGGACATCTAGCAATGGTGTCCCTCAGAGGATAGCACCCCCTTGTTGCCCTTACCCCGCTTACCACATAGCACCAGCCCTGGTCACAGTGGAGGTACAGGGAGAGGAGAAGCAGTCCTCTTTCTGTGACCCCATACTTTGATTATGTGACCCCATTTAGCATCCTGACCCACAGTTTCGGAATCACTGCCATATGGTTTCAAGATTAACCTGCTTAGGTCTAACCAATTGTGTTCTCAGACCTGAGGACTCAAAACTTTGGGATATCCAACAGGGTAACCTTCTCTGGACCATCAGCCAATTGAGAAGAAGACATCAGAGCAGGAACTGTGTCAGGCTGCACTCAGCACCTTCATCCACTACTGCCAAAACTGGCGGTTCACCCATAGCTGGTCTTCCTAGGATTGAATTTGCTGCCTGGGCCTGACTCTCCATGGCTGGACCCAAGATCTCCTGGCAGCACTCCCCAAGGGCAAAAGTGATGTCATGTACAGAGGAGTGCTGAGGGTCGCCTTCTGCCCCCCCCCCCGTACCTCCTTGTGAACAAACCAGAGGCATCCCCGCAGTTCTGGGCCTCAAGATTGATGGGGTTATGTCACCCCTTTCTACTGACATTAAATGAGATACTTTTCATGCTGTTTTGTGGCACTGGGTATTTCCCATGTAATTATCTGTATAAACATGTAATATCCCTCTAATAAAATTTAAAAAAAAGAAAACCTGTCTGCTGCTGCTGTGGGGGCCGCCGCGGCAGAATCGAGCGTGCCGCGGGGCCCCCCTGTACCCGGCACAGCCTCTCCTCCCAGTAGCAGTTCTCTCTTCTGAGCTGCAGTCAGACGCGCCGGCTTGCAGAGCGCGAGGGAAGAGTTTTTCCCTCGCTGCTCTGTTAAGCCCGCGGGGGCTGATGGGAAGTCCATCAGCCCCCGCGGGCTTAACAGAGTCGCGAAAGGGAAACTCTTCCCTTCGCGCTCTGCAAGCCGGCGCGTCTGACTGCAGCTCCAGAGAGAGAGCTGCTACAGGGAGGGGAAGCTCTGCCGGGTACAGGGGGGCCCCGCGGCACGCTCGATTCTGCCGCGGCGGCCCCCACAGCAGCAGCAGACAGGTTTTCTTTTTTTTTTGAATTTTATTTTTAGAAAAGAATGTTTTTTGCGCGGGGCCCCCTGAAACGCGGGGCCCTGTGCAAAAAACATTCTCGCTCAATGGACGGGCCGGCCCTGGCCCTGGTCACAGTGGAGGTACAGGGAGAGGAGAAGCAGTCCTCTTTCTGTGACCCCATACTTTGATTATGTGACCCCATTTAGCATCCTGACCCACAGTTTCGGAATCACTGCCATATGGTTCAAGATTAACCTGCTTAGGTCTAACCAATTGTGTTCTCAGACCTGAGGACTCAAAACTTTGGGATATCCAACAGGGTAACCTTCTCTGGACCATCAGCCAATTGAGAAGAAGACATCAGAGCAGGAACTGTGTCAGGCTGCACTCAGCACCTTCATCCACTACTGCCAAAACTGGCGGTTCACCCATAGCTGGTCTTCCTAGGATTGAATTTGCTGCCTGGGCCTGACTCTCCATGGCTGGACCCAAGATCTCCTGGCAGCACTCCTCAAGGGCAAAAGTGATGTCATGTACAGAGGAGTGCTGAGGGTCGCCTTCTGCCCCCCCCCCCCCGTACCTCCTTGTGAACAAACCAGAGGCATCCCCGCAGTTCTGGGCCTCAAGATTGATGGGGTTATGTCACCCCTTTCTACTGACATTAAATGAGATACTTTTCATGCTGTTTTGTGGCACTGGGTATTTCCCATGTAATTATCTGTATAAACATGTAATATCCCTCTAATAAAATTTAAAAAAAAGAAAACCTGTCTGCTGCTGCTGTGGGGGCCGCCGCGGCAGAATCGAGCGTGCCGCGGGGCCCCCCTGTACCCGGCACAGCCTCTCCTCCCAGTAGCAGTTCTCTCTTCTGAGCTGCAGTCAGACGCGCCGGCTTGCAGAGCGCGAGGGAAGAGTTTTTCCCTCGCTGCTCTGTTAAGCCCGCGGGGGCTGATGGGAAGTCCCATCAGCCCCCGCGGGCTTAACAGAGTCGCGAAAGGGAAACTCTTCCCTTCGCGCTCTGCAAGCCGGCGCGTCTGACTGCAGCTCCAGAGAGAGAGCTGCTACAGGGAGGGGAAGCTCTGCCGGGTACAGGGGGGCCCCGCGGCACGCTCGATTCTGCCGCGGCGGCCCCCACAGCAGCAGCAGACAGGTTTTCTTTTTTTTTTCAATTTTATTTTTAGAAAAGAATGTTTTTTGCGCGGGGCCCCCTGAAACGCGGGGCCCTGTGCAAAAAACATTCTCGCTCAATGGACGGGCCGGCCCTGCCTGTGGAAGGATAAAGTTCCACTAAGAGAGGAAATCAGTCACACAATAGAGGATGTGTCTATGTGTAAACAGAGCTTTTATTGAATCCAAGAGGGTCTGAGAACAAAAAATATGCAAGAACCAAGAGAGAACTTAAGATAGTGGCACAGAGAACAGTAGGACCCTCCCAGAAAACTAAAGTCAACACTGAATTTGAAAATTATTAGAGAAGAATAAAGCTAAACAACATTCACCAACAGGGCAGTGTCACCATACATGGAGTGGAGGAGTAACCTAATGGTTAGTGCACTGGCTTGAGAACCAAGAGACCAGAGTTTAATTCCCATTATCACTCCTTGTGGTTTTGGGCAAGTCCCTTAACCCTCCGTTGCCTCAGAAAAATTCAAGTTATCAATGTCCCTCTTTAAGGCACATTACCAAGTTTGTTACAATATAAGCTGCTTTGACTTAAATGATAAAGCAGCATACCACATCTGTTAAATAAATAAATAAACATATAGTTTGTACTGACAGGAAGGAGCAGATTCTGTACCCTTAAAAGCAAGGTACCTTGAACAAGGCAAAAATCATTGCTACAACAATGCAAATGTTTCAGAACAATGATCAATCCCAAACATTGTCTATGAACTAGGAAGGCAAATATTGGTATGCCCACAAAGGCATTTTTTTACAGCGGACAATCCCTGACATTGTCTTCTTGTGACAATCCTTGACATTAAATTATTGTGGAATGGTGAATGGTGTGCCTCTCCCACCTCCCTCTGTGCTGCTTAGAGGACAGCATGGCCAAATGAGTACACCATCTGGATGGGTTGATCAAGACAGTTGTATTTAATGTAGGTGTGGATAGAGGACCATTTATCAGGGGGAGGTATGAAACTTAGCCAGGGTGGTGGCCATGACCTTCAGCTGGTGCACATGGGCTTTGTTAAAGAGCCTCATGCCCACTGCTCATAGCAGGAGATACGGTATGATATCCAATAAAACAGTGTGTGCTTTGTGACTAGGGTCCTGGGTCTATTAGGGTTATAACTGAGGAAGAGCAGGGATGCTTTCCACTAGGGTCACATCCTGTTGATATAGCTGTGAAAGGTTTGAGTGCAATTCAAGATGTGTAGAAGCTGCTTCTCTGATGTGGAATGTAATTCGGGGCAGAATGTGAGAAGCATGATAGTTTGGTTGATGTGGAATGCTGAGACTACTCTGAGAAGGAATCTAGGGTAGTTCTGGACGTTGCTTCATCATGGATGAGTTGTGTGTACAGAAGGTAATCCATGGGGGCTTATAGATCACTGATATATCTGGCCAAAATGATGGCCAAGAGAAATAGGGTCTTTGGGCAGTTTTTGCAAATGGGTTAGTGTTGTGCATATCATGACAAATGTAAACCTCACTTCTAAGCCAGGACATGGGAAGTATGATCTCAGTCTCTCAAATTTACTGCTAAGGTTCAGCACAGTACTTGCATCATGCCAAAGAGAGCCTCCTGCTGGAGTAAGATGTAACATGTATGGGTAGTTTGTCAAGATGTACTTGGAAATTCTTGTTTATCAAGCCTATGGCACCTAAAATGATGAGAAATATCTTTCTGCCACATTTTCTTGGTCTCTAACTGCATTTGCTGGTATTTCAGGATCTTCTACCTCTCCATGCAATTCGCAGAGTAGTCGCTTGGAACTGACACCTCTATTATCAATGCCATTCTGACGTTTTTCTCCTTAACTACTATTTCCGGCTTCTTCACATCCAGCTTTTTATCGGTCAGAATGGGAGTACCCCAGGTCTTCCATGAGAGAAACTTTTATAGGCGCTCTTCAATGGCTCAAAGGGAGGGCAACATGAGGTTTTATTATACATTTTTGCTTCCATGGCAAGCTTTTTTTCAAATTCTCTCTATGCTTGCCTTATCAATGCCTTGCATCTAACGTTTTCATCAGTTGGCTCCTTTTTCCTTTTCCTGAAAGATGCTTTTTTGGCTACAACAGCCTCTCTGACCTTGCCTTTAAAAAATGCTGGCAGTTTTTTGGCCTTCCTTCCTCTTTTCTTAAAGTGTGAAATACATCTGTTCTGGGCTTCCAAGATAATATTTTAAACAATGCCCATGCTTTATGCAAATCTTTAGCCTTTGCAGCTGCTCTTTTTAGTCTTTTGTTAACTATTTTCCTATTTTTATCATAGTCTCCTTTTTGAAAGTTAAGTGGGAATACTGTGGATTTCCTTGCTGTCCTTCTTTTATTTATTAAATCAAATGCAATCATGCTATGATCATTATTGCCAAGTGGCTCCAACACCTTTATCTCTTGCACCAAATCTTGTATTCCACTAAGGACTAGGTCCAAAATGGCTTCCCTTCTTATCGGTTCATGAACCAGCTCCAAGAAGCAGTCATTTATTTCATCTAGAAACTTTATCTCACTGTCAGCATATATTTCATGCAGCTGTGGACTCTGGTGAATTCAGTCTCCAAAACTTAAACTCTGACCCCCTGGTGATGTCAGTCTCTAGGACCTGTCTGCAGCCCCTCCTTGCTAAATCAAGAAGGGCAGACCTCAAAGGGAGTGGCCAAAGACAATAGCAGACCTCAAGGGGAAGTGCTGGAAAGGATTCAGTCCACTATAAAGGACAGACACACTTCCTGTCTCTCTCTCTCTCCCACCATCCAGTGGACATGAAGGACAGGAGGCTCGGATAATCAATTCCCTTCACCCCTCCCCCTCTCTCTCTCTCTCTCTCTCTCCATGAGGCTCTGAGCCACATGTTCGGGCCTATCTCTCTCACACTTCACACATGCACACACAGATTCATTGATGCACACTGAAACAGCTCTGTAACAATCACTATATACCTCTGTTCAATACCTATGTATTAAGCCTATTTTTACATAAAAACCTTTCTCCAAGCCACACCTGTTTGCTTGCCTTATTACAAACCCTCCTGCGTCTGTGAAGTGAAATGAACCCAGGACCTACAGAAGAATAACTGACCAAAACTGACACTCACTAGCATGTCCTGCTGTGACACTGACCCAGTCGATACCCAAATAATTGAAATCACCCATTATTACTATAATGTAACTTTTGTTAGCTTCACTGATTTCTTTCAGCATTTCATTATCCATCTGTTCATTCTGGCCAGACGGTCGGTAGTACACCCCCATTGCCATTGCCTTCCCTTTTTTACATGGAAATTCTATCCATAGAGATTCTACAGCATATTTTGTTTCCTGCAAAACTTTAATTCTATGTGACTCAATGCCCTCTTAAACAGAGTGCAACCCCTCAACCGAATTTGATCAGCTCTATCATTACGATATAGTTTGTACCCAGGTATCACAGTGTCCCATTGGTTGCCCTCCTTCTATCAGGTCTCTGAGATACTAATCATATTTAACCTCTCATTTAGAGCTATATATTCTAACTCTCCCATCTTTTTTTTTTTTAAACTTTTATTTTCATTTTGCAACAAACAAAAGAAACAACACACCAAAAGAGGACAAAACAGGTATACAATAAGGAAAAGTAAACCCATTACCCCCACCCCGATGCTTCTTCTCTACCCGATTATATCAGCATGTGAGCGCTTCCAATTAACAGTGATTATACATCAAACGATCAAAAGAGTATCTACAATACAGCATGATCATAGGACAGAGATATATACAAAGTTAGACAGTCAGATGAGAGCATTTAGCAAAATGTACATAGTCATTGAGCAGCTTCCATTGAGACCAATGAGAAGGAGGTCTGAACGGAGGAAGCAAACAGACGAGGGTATTTGTTCATATTTACTATAAAGACAGGCATGATGCCACCATTCATGGGGCTCAGATGGGAGCTAATTTTCCAGTATTACTTAATTAGGGAAATATCAATGCCAAGCATAAAGTTCGAAAGGAGATAAGCCATTTTTGGGAGAGAGGGGATCCCCGCAATTGGGCGAAGTCCCACTATCCTCCAAGAAAGGGGCTCCTGAGAGTGCGAGATAGACTAAATACGACCCCAGACCCGACGCCAGTAATACTGTAGTGCGGGATATTCATGCATAACATGAGGCAATGAACCAATGGCCGCAGGACGTGTCCAGCAACCATTGCCCTGAGTAGTGTTCCATTTGTCTAATCTGTGAGAAGTGTAAAAACACCGGTGGGCTAGAAAGAAGAGGGTCTGAGTGAGTGAGGCGGATCGGGAACCCGTGTCCCTCTACTCCAGATAAGGCTCCATTGCTCCGAGGTCAAAGTCACATGCAATTCTCTCTCCCATACTTTCTGCGCTATAGGGGTATCTCTAGTTATAGCATTACATAAGGTTTAGTAAAATTGGATGCTACACCCGGTGAACTACCGAGAGATCGGAAAGTCTCCAATCAACCTTATGTAGGGAATGCCGATGGCGGGAGTACTCTAGTGCTCCGAAGGCGATGCTGTAGTTGCACTGACCAGAGTCGGGAGTCTGAAGATTGCATAAGAGTATTAAAGGCACCTAAAGTGTCTAAAAGCATTGGTAGATAGTAGGAGCCTGATGGGAGAGTCATACCAGGGAGAAAGGTAAGAGGAATCGGTTTGCAAAGGCCCGCTTCTATATCTAGCCACACAGGTCTACTCGGTACTGGATCTTCCAACCAACGAGCACCTTGTTTGAGAAGAAAAGATTGAGGGAACACTTGAGTAAAATCGCCACCAAGTATTAATGGAGCATTGGCAGAGGCCAAGGCCAACTGCGCAATACTTGCATAGTAAGCAGGGTTGTCCACATTCGGGGCATAATGCAAATACACGTGAATTCACTATCTCCAACCTCAAGGTGTACACGGGCCCATCTACCCTCCTTGTCAACGCTAAATATCAGGTACAGTAGCATGCAAAGACTTCTTAACCAGAATGGTTATCCCGTACCATTTGGAAACGGTGGGAGAATAGGCAGCTACCATGTGAGGCTTAGCATTGAGTTTCAGTGTTTCAGCAGAGTTTAAATGCGTTTCCTGAAGAAACACTAAATCAACATGCACATGACTAAGATAGCTAAGGATTTTCTTTCCTTTGAGTGGACCTTTAATGCCTTTGACGGTGAATGATAAGATTTTACATAAGGCCATTCAGAAAAGTTAAAAATTCTGAGCATGATAGCACACATAATTTCACTATATCCCTCAAACTGACTGTATCTGGCTGTACACATGACATAGGAAAAATAAGCTAATATAATACAATGAAGCGCCCCACATTAACAAAGAAAACCGCAGTGCGGTAGAGGAGAAGCAAAGCCCCAAAATTACTGGCGACCATGTGTCTGCGGGGAGAAACCCCAGAGAAGGCCGAAATTGAAAAAACACATAACCTGTAGGACTGTGCGTGCTCCGAATCCGACCGAGGCACACATCATGAAGGGATAGGAGACCAAAAAAACAAAAGTCATATAGAGAAAGAAAGAAAGTCCAGGCTATTTCTGTGCTTGGCTATGACCGCCACATCGGGCCCTTCAAAATGGCGGATAGAGCCGGCAGATAAGAGTCCAAGATTTGGGATTAGCGCATCTGCTCTGCTTCTTTGGAGTCCAAAAATGTTGATAGTAGATCAGGATCTTCGAACGTCCTGGTTTGGTTGTGGAGAGTCACTCGGAGCTTCGCTGGATACAACAGGCCAAAGCGAGCCTGTAGCTGTTGAAGTCGAGGGCGAAAAGCAAGGAGTTTCTTCCGACGGTCAACGGTAGGCTTTGCCAAATCAGGAAAGAAGGAGACCTTACGACCTTCAAATTCCAAATGATGATTCGCTCGGGCAGCATGTAAAATTTGTTCCACTTGTTGATATCGTAGCAAGCTAAAGATAATAGGCCGGGGGTCGTGCGGTTGAGCGCCATGTGGGCAGGAACACGGTGTGCTCGATCGATTTCCAGTTCTCTGTGAAAAGTGATCTTCAGCAAGGAGGGAAGAGTTTTGAGCAAGAATTCTCTTATATCTCCTGCTTCCACCCCCTCCGGCATTCCGAGGAGCCTCACATTGTTGCGACGGGCTCGATTATTGCTATCTTCTAACTCCTTTTGAAGATTCTGTATCAGGCGCTCAGCCTTGTCCAGTTTGCCCAAGCGCACCTCGTGCGAGTCGAGGACCCCCGCCATGTTGTCCTGCCGTAATGAAAGACTTTCAAGTCGGTCCTGGAGCACTCCAAAGTCTTCTCGCATGGCTCGAAGCGCTTCTCCATTGGACTGCACCAATTCCTTCACACAGCGTATTTCCTCCAAAATCTCCAGGTGCATTTCGGGGTTTTCACGAAATGGGACCATCTTCTGTGGGGAGGACACCTCTGTTTTGGAGCGTTTTCCGTGAGAAGAAGAAGGAGACCCGAAGTCCAAGCGCGCTGGTTTATGGGCCGCCATCCCCCCGAGGTGCCCCGGTCAGCTCGGAGCGAAATAGTAAATTTGTATAGGTATTAAGTCAGGATTCTAAGTAGGCCTCTCGGGAGCTTCAACGCAAAGCGTCCTACCCGCTGGACATCAGGCTCCGCCCCCCTAACTCTCCCATCTTAATTTTTTTTAGACTTCTAGCATTTGCATATAGGCATTTTGGAGATTGAAATACAATCATATTAATCTGGTTATCAGTTGACGGGGTAATTTGGAATCTTTCAGCTCTGTACCTAAGGGCATCTGGGTAACTTTTATCTTTATTAGAACCTCAATGGATGTCCTAACTTCCCTGTATTGTTAGTATCCTTCAAGGATACATTCTTCCAAACCATGCACTCTTGGGTGACTGTGGGCTTTCCTCTATTATCTTGTTTAAAATCTGCTCTGTCTCCTTTTTAATGTTAATGCCAGAAGCTTGGCTCCATCCTGGTTAAGGTTGAGCCTATCCCTTCGGAAAAGCCCCTCCCTTCCCCAGTTCCTAACAAATCCAAAACCCTCTTCTTTGCACCATCGTTTCATCCATGCATTGAGACTCTGGAGCTCTGCCTGCCTTTTGGGTCTTGCGCATGGTACGGGAAGCATTTCAGAGAATGCTAACCTGGAAGTTATGGATTTCAAATTCATATCTAAAAGCCTAAATTTGGCCTCCAGAACCTCCCTCCCACATTTTCCTATGTCACTGGCAACAACATGTACCAAGACAGCAGACTCCTCTCCAGCACTATTTAAAACCTTGTCTATGTGGCACATGAGGTCTGCTATCTTTGCACCAGGCAGGCATTTTACCAGGTGATCCTCATGTCCACCAGCCACCCAGCTATCTCATGCCTAATGACTGAATCACCCACCATCTCATGGGCACATGGCCCTGGAGAAACCTCCTCGGTGCAAAGGGTGTTACATATCGTGGTGGACAGGTCCTAGCTACAGGTTCACTTCCTGCCTCACCAAGGTGATGCTCTTTTCACGAGACCTCTCTCCTCCATGGCAACTGAGAGGCTGCCAGACAGGAGGTGGGGCTTCAATATTACGTCCCTGTAGGTCTTGTCTATGTATCTCTCTGACTTCTTTATGTCTTCCAAGTCTGCTACTTTAGCCTGCAGAGATCACACTCATTCCCTGAGGGCAAAGAGCTCCTTGCACCTAGTGCACACATAATACCTCTCACAAACTGGGAGAAAATAGTACATGTGACACTCCATGCAAAAGACCGGATAACCCCCATCTCGCTGCTGCTTTGCTGTCTGCATCTTAGTTTTAAAGCTCTGTTTAGTTATTTTATGTTGTTTTTAGTTGCTAGGGATACTTGTACTAATACAACTATACCAAATAATTTTAAGTGACTTTGTTCACCTCAAGATTAATTACATTCAGGGCTTTAACTCAACTATTCCTGGTGAAGATAATCAATTGAAACCTAGAAGGGAATGCGAATACCACTCCCCCTAAGACCCTATAAAGCTAGAATTATGCCTGGGGTGGATGTGAGTCTGGTTGGGAGGGAAGGAACTTAGTAAAGTTGGCTTACTACACAGGCCTCAGACCTGTGCTTCTAAGATAATCTATGACCAATTTCCTGGGTGATTCACACAGCCCTTGCTTTGATAGAGGGAGTCTTTCAAAATGCCCCTTTGATCTGTCACTTGACTTTAACACCTATTTAAAACAATTTCAGAGGTATCTTACCCTCTATCTAGAAGGCCTCTTTCTAAATATATTTAGAAACAATTTATTACTCAAAGAATACTGACCCTGTTTTTTTTCCTTTTAGGCTTAGCTACACTCTCATTTGATTTAAATTAAAGCTCTTTAATGATACTAGGCCTTGACTGAGTATTACATTCAAACTAGAAGCGCTCTGCTAGGTTTTAAATTTATCTAAAAGCTCTCTGCTGGGTTATAGATTTAAACTGAAAGCTCTCTGCTGGGTTCTGAATTTAAACTGAGAGCTCTCTGCTGGGTTCTGAATTAAAACTGAAGGTCCTCTGCTGGGTTTTAAATTTAAACTAAAAGCTCTTTGCTGATACTAGGCCCTGACTGATTTAACAAATACACTGGATTCTAATTTATACAGATTAATCAACAGATCTCTCTCCAGATCCCTCTCCAGAAGTAGCACTCCCTTTTTGTAGTCCTTCAAAACTACAAAAGGGACTGCTATCCCATAAGGCCAGACCACCCTCATCCACTACCATCAGTAAACAAGAGAGCATTCAATAACTTTTGAAACACTGACAGGCTAGTAGCCTCCCAGGGCTCTGGAAGCTGCGAATTCTAGAGCTCTTCCCAAGGTACCCGGAATACACAGCCCCGCGCGCACACCAACCAAATCTCTTCTAGGCTAGGGACCTGCAACAAATGGCCCTGAGACAACCACAGTGCCCAAGAAGGCTCATACCAACACCAGAGCCTCTCCAAGTAACCCAGTCGTCCCTCAAGAAGCACAGGAAAAATGATAGAAGTTTAAACTGACAGCGTTCCTGAACCAAGAGCCAATGTAATAAACACAACAGGAGAGAAGCTCAGTCCCAGTGCAAGGCACCCAATAAGACCCATGTGGCAGCATTCTGCACCAATTGTAACCTGTGGATCATATGCTTAGGGAGGTCAATATAGAGGATATTACAGTAATCAAGCAACCCCTACACCACTGCTTGCATCACAACCCTCAATGCAGATGCCTTCAGGTAAGGGCACACCTGGCAGACCAGTCACAACTTCAACCAAGAATTACATACCACCTGTGCCACCTGCCAATCCCCTACACCATCACTCTCCAAAATCACTCCTAAAGAATGCAATTCATTTACCCATGGTAGAACTACATCTCCCACTCGAGGAAGCAGGTGGCACTCAGCGCACTCCACCATCCCAAGGCACAGACAGAGTTACTTGCATTAAGCACTAGCCCGCTATTAGCAACAGAAGTGCTCACTCCTGCCAAACAGGCATTAAGGTATTTGATGCACATGGAGCTTGAAGAACAGGACTACATGGATGGCAACTGAAAGATGATCCAGGAAGCATAGAAAGGTTTTAATTGAGACATTTTAAAAGAGGAGATCAGCTGAGCAAGAGAGATTATTGTGTCTACCCTTGAAGGTTGTAAGAAGGCACTGGATAGGGTCATGCAGATGTTCACTCCAATGAATTCCAAAGACTGTGTGGGAGAAGTTGCGATTTCTTGAGAGTGATAAGGAAACCCAACATACAGAGGAATGTTGTGTGGCACTGAAGGAGGATTGGGTCTCCTGCTGCGATGGCCAAATCAGTCAATCATCTAGAAAGGACAAGATGAAGATACCCTGCTTGTGGATGTGTGCCACTGCAACTGCCACAGATTTGGTAAATATCCTCATTGTGGAGGAGAAGCTGAATAAGAAAACCTGGTGGTCTTTCTTCAGAGACTGATGGATAGGAATGAGTGTAAGTGTCCTGAATGTCTAGGGGACATGATCTAGTCATTGATATGGATGAGTGGGGGAATGCATGCAAAATCTTTCCTTGTGAATACACTTGTTGAGCAGGTGAAGATATAGGATAGGTCGAAAACCCTGGGTTATGGTTTATGATTTATTGGTGCTTGATATACTGCCCTTCACAATATACAAGAGTGATGTACAGAAAGGATAAAATTACAATAAAATATAAAATTAAAGGAAAAGTAATGTTAATTAAAATAAAGGAAAGTGATAGTAAAGTATTAGTAGGGCAGGAAGGCTAAGGTGAGGGGAGAAAGGAAGGTAAAGGAGGGGGAAAAAGGAGGAGTACAGAAAGAGAGAGTAGCACAATCTAGTGCATGTTAGGCTGGAAGATCATATGCAAGCTGAAAGAGTTGTGTTTTTAGGAAGAATTTGAACTTGGGAAGGGAGTGCTCAAGATGAAGGTCAATGGGGAGAGAACTGCAAATACTGGGGCCAACAAAGTAAAATGCAGTATGAAGGGTGGACTCAAGACAGGCCTGTGAGGGTGGGGGAGCGTGCAAATGATTTCCATGGATGGAACGTGAGAAATGAGAAGGAACATAAGGGATAAGACGAGAGGACAAATAAGTTGGGGTGCCGGAATGTAGGGTCTTGTGAATGAGAGTGAGGAGTTTGAATTGTGAACGACGAGAGAGAGGGAGCCAATGTGACTTGATGAGAAGGGGGAAGACATGGTCAAAACAGGAGGCATGATGAAGAAGACGAACTGCAGTATTCCGAACTGATTGGAGATGTTTAGCTGATACTGGGGTAAGCCTAGGTAAATGGCGTTGCAATAATCCAATCATGCTATCACCAAAGCCAAAAGAAGAGTGATGATAGAAGAGTCAGAAAGATCAAATGGAGCGCACCTGCCAAAGGGCAAAGAAAGATCTTTTAACCACAGATCTGATGTGTTCATTGAAAGAGAGTGAAGAATCCAGAATAATCCCAAGGTACTTGATAGAGGGGATATGGGGAATTGAAAGGCCATCCAGGAAGGGGATTAGAGAGGGAGGGTTTCTTGGGTATAAGGAAATAGCGAGAATAGAAGTCCTAGTTGATCTCCAAAGAAAGGAGAAATTTCACTTACCGTTAATTTCCTTTCTTGGAATACTGCTAGACCAGTCCAGACAAATGGGTTGTGTCCCCCTACCAGCAGATCTTGGAGACAGAGAATTCTACCAGAGCTCTGATAGGCTGGACTCTGGTGATATGGTCCTACCCCTAGGGATCTCCCTCAGTATGGAAGGAGTGGCCTAGTGGTTGGGACAAGTTTCCTCAGGCTGTAAGGTCAGGGGTTCAAATCCCACTAGAGGACAGCAACCTTGGGCCAGAAGGACTGGGGTTTCTAGTCCCACAGGTGCTCCTTGTGGTCTTGGGCAAGCCACTTAACCCTCCATTGTCCATGTTCCCTGTAAATAGTTATCTCCAAGTTATAATGCCCTGTTCAATGTAATTTCAGTTTGTTCAATGTAAACCTCCTTGATATCATGAAAGGTGGTATATATGAAATGTTAAATAAATAAATTGTCTATAAAGTGAACTCAAACACGTAATGCAACTTAACCATAAGACCACACCTAGTGGACGTTTAATTCAACTATGTACAAGGGAGCTGAAAGTATCCCCAGAACTGAAGGCTGCTAAGAATGATAACGCAGCCATCGGCCCCCCATGGTGAGGCATACTGACAAGGAAGGAACAGAGGCCGGTGGCTTCACCGCACTAGCAGCACCGTAACTGACAGCAGGGTGGGTCCTGGATTGGTCTAGCAGTATTCCAGGAAAGGAAATTAACGGTAAGTGAAAATTTCTCCTTCCAAGTCATACTGCTAGATCAGTCCAGACAAATGGGCAGTACCCAAGCTACCTGCTTTCAAGGGGGAGGTCAATGCCGACGACAGCACTGCAGCTCCAAACTGACCCTCCTGCCGAGTGTGAACGTCCAATCTATAGTGACGGACAAACGTGGACAACGATGACCAAGTCGCCGCCCGGGAAATGTCGAGAGGGGCTACTTGAGACTGCTCGGCCCAAGACGAAGCCTGAGCCCGAGGAGAGTGAGCTTGGAGCCCTGCTGGAACCTGCTTGCCTTGCAGTACATAAGCTGCCTCAATAGCTCCTCGCAACCATCTAGAAATGGTGGATTTTGAGGCTGCGGACCCCCATCGAGGGCTTGCAAACAGGACAAAAAGATGATCGGTCTTATGGAAGGTGTTCGTGATCTTAAGATACCGATAAAGCACTCTCTTCAGGTCCACAGCACGCAATTGATGAAGGTGACCTGAACACTGCTCTTTTTCAAAGGTAGCAAGAAAAGAGGCTGGTTGACATGAAACGGGGTAAGCACCTTAGGTAAAAAGGATGGAACAGTTCGAAGAGAAACTCCCGCCGAAGAAAACGAGAGATAGGGGTCTCGACAAGAGAGAGCCTGAAGTTCGGAAATCCGATGTGCCGAGATTATGGCCACTAGGAAAACTGTCTTTAGCGTTAAATCCTTAAGGGAACATGCCTTCAGGGGCTGAAAGGGAGGAGCAACAAGGGCACAGAGAACGAGAGCGAGATCCCAAGAAGGAACTAAAGGACGTATCGGGGGCCGTAATATCTGAACCCCTTAAAGGAAACGTGAAACGTCCACATGCGAGGCGAGAGAGAACGCCGCGCTATCGGCCCTCGAAAACAAGTTAACACGGCAACCTGCACGCGCAAGGTCCCAAGCGCCAGACCCTTATCTAGACCGGCCTGCAGAAAGGAAAGAATATCCGGGATGTTGCAACGCCAGGGTGAGATGTGACGTAGCGAACACCAAGTGTCAAAAAGACGCCACACACGAGCGTAAGCCAGCGAAGTTGAAGACCTCCGCGCCTTAAGCATTGTCGCCACCACACTCGACGAATATCCCTTCTGAACTAACCTGCGGCGTTCAAGAGCCAGGCCATAAGCGAGTAAGGAGCCGGGTTTTCCATTTCCACCGGCCCTTGGAGCAGGAGCCCTGGGAATGCCCCCAGGCATAGAGGAGATGCCCGAGACAGCCAGACGAGATCCGCATACCACGGTCTGCGAGGCCAATCCGGTGCCACCAGGATCACCGGGCCACGATGTTCCCTGACTCTTTGGAGAATCTTGCCGATCATGGACCAGGGAGAAAAGACATAAAGAAGGAGATGGGTTAGCCCACGCTTGAGACAATGCATCTATCCCGTGCGACCCGTTGTCTCTTCAACGGCTTGAAGTAGATCGGTGCCTTGGTATTCGGCGCCGTAGCCATGAGATCCATTGCTGGTAGACCCCATCGTCGAACAATGGACTGAAAGGACTCTGGCGCCAGAGCACACTCCCCCGGATCCAGAGCATGTCGGCTGACGAAATCGGCTTTTACATTGTCTACCCCCGCGATGTGTTGCGCCGAGATCGCCTGCAGATGCCTCTCTGCCCACGGAAGGAGAAGACTCATTTCCTTCGATACACCTGGACATTTCGTGCCCCCTTGGTGGTTAAGGTATGCCACTGTCGTAGCGTTGTCGGACAGAATTTGAACCGCCTGACGCCGCAGAAGAGGCTGAAACTTTCACAAGGCTAAGCGCACCGCTTGCATCTCGAGGCGATTGTGGACCACCGGGCCTCCTGAGGAGACCAAATCCCCTGCACTGAGTGCGAGCTGCAATGCGCTCCCCAACTGGAGAGACTGGCGTCTGTCGTTACCAACACCCAGTGCGGAGTCTCCAAGGGAACCCCTCGAAGGAGATTGCGGGGCCGGAGCCACCACGGAGGCAAAGTCTCACCGCCGGTAGTAGAGGCAACCGAACTTGATAATCCTCTGACAACATGCTCGAGGCGAGACCTGTGCTAGGAGACTGCGAACTTGAGAAGTTAACTTGAGGAATCGAGGCATTGACAAAAAGACCCGACCTAAGGCTATATCGAATCGAGCCCCCAAAAATTTGATCTCCTGGAACAGTTGAAGACAACTCTTGTCGCAGTTGATTACGCAGCCAAGGCTTTCGAGAAAGGCAACAGCCACCGAGACTGTGCTGTAAGACTTGGGGAGAGAGTCTGCGCGAATGAGCCAGTCATCCAGATAAGGATGAACTCTGATGCCGCGGCTGCGTAAGGCCGCAGCTACTACCCCCATTACCTTGGAGAAGGTTTGAGGCGCCGAAGTTAGACCGAAGGGCATCGCATGAAATTGGAAATGTTGACCGAGTACCGCAAATCGAACAAGTCGCTAATGCCCCTCTCGAATGGGAATGTGAAAGAATGCTTCCGCAAGATTGAGGGAAGCTAGAATTCACCCTTGCGTACCGCTTGAATAACGGATCGCAGAGTCTCCATTCGAAAGTGTGGTACCCGCAGACTGCGACTGACGCCTTTGAGATCCAAGACAGGATGAAAGGAGCCGTCTTTTTTTTTTTTGCACCACGAAATAGACAGAGTAACGGCCTAGTCCTCTTTTCAACAGTGGAACTGGACGAATGGCATCTAAACGCTGGAGTCTTTGAATGAAGCAACATCCGCTGCCCATTGACGCAGCCAGAGCCAGCTCTGAGCTACTGTCACCGGTGCTACGTAGCGAGCTGACAGCCGCAAGAGATCAGAGAAGGCCTCTGCTAGGAATGCAGCGATGGATTCTAAACGAGCCAATTTGGGATCACCTGGAAGCTGCTGAATCCATCGAAGGGAGGCCCGTGCTGCTAGACCTCCGCACACCCCTGCTTGAAGGGAAAAAGCAAACGACGAAAAACCCGTCTTTGGCAGACTCTCAACTTTTTAGGTCTTGCTGGTCGCGGAGTGCCGCTCCGCCCTCAACCGGAATTGTGGTATGCTTGGTGACCCCGGTCACTAATGCATCAACTTTCGGGTATGTCAGCCAATGGTCCAAGTCAGAGGGAGACCAAGGGTATAACTGACCAATACCGCGTGCCGTACGTAGAGAGGACTCTGGAGAGTCCCACTCTCGAGAAACCATATGCTGTAACTCGGCTGGAAAGGAAAAAGCTTTGGAAGGCTTACGAATGCCCTGTAAAATGGGATCCGGCTGCAACAGGGTTTGAGAACTCTGAGGATCAGGCGTGTCGGCTAGGCGTAGTGACTCCATCACCTGTGTGATTAGGGCTGACAACTCCTCTTTCCGAAAAAGTCTGATATCTTGAGAGCCCTCGTGAACTGCCAGTGAAGAATCAGACAGAGAATATTCCCCATCTTCTTTCTCCAACGAGTCAGGGCTCACCTCCGACGATTTAAAGTCTTCTTGAATATCCGTAGTGTCCCGCAAGCCACATGCAACGTTCCTGAAGGACGTACTGCTTTAAGGTCTGAGGACTTTCGGGACCGCTTGCGAGACCCCACCATATCCTTGTCTGCTACCGGGCGGGTGCTGGAGGTATACCAAAAGACTCAGAACGCCACAGGTGCCATGCCTGGAGGAAGAGCGTCAGGAACTCACTGTCAGCCAAGGCTGCCGTGGCTTCCAGCGGCTTGTAGAAGCAAAATGGGAGCTGACTGAGTCCTTTCTGCAGGAAGATCCTGCTGCAGGGGCTCTAAGGAGGGAGGAGTTAAGGCACTGATGTCCCCAGCTGGCAGCGCAGTGGGAATGGAGGAAGAAGATTCTCCTGGATGCAGCATGCAGGTGGAACACAAGCAATCTATTAACTCCGTTTTCTTATTATTACATATAATACAGCTGTGCAGAAAACAGGCATTGCAGAGGCTTAAACCTTTTTTTTTTTTGTAAACAAAAATCAAGGTAGGCTTAGGGAAACAGAAGACTCTTCAAAGAAAAGGGATTTTGAAACTCCCTGTGCCTTCACAGCATATTTAAATGTTTTGAAATGGCTGCCCAGAGCTGCTCCCTCCAAAAAAAAACATTGAAGAGAAATCCCTCCTGATTTTCAAAATGGCCACCGGCACAGAAAAACTGCAAAATAAAAGTTTCCTAAGCTCTCAAAACCTTAAAAATGCAGTGAAATTGCTGGGGAAGAGGCAAGGAGTGCTGCTAGCAACTTAAAAATTCAAATCCTGATGAACCCTGAATCATCAGAAACGGAGGAGAGAAGGAAACTCTCAGTTATTCACTGTGCTGGTACAGAGGAGCTGAGTTCCCATGGAGGAGAAGAGAAACTTTCAAAGTCAGTGTAAGGTAATTACAGTTACTGAAAGGTAGGGAAATTAGAGTTTGATCCTTCTGCAGCCACTTAGACTCTCATGGCAGGGGCTGGAATGTGTTTCTGGACAGAAGGGGAGCTGCACAGACAGTGAAATCAGGGGCTCAAACCCTGCTGTATTGCAGATTACAGAAAATACAGCTATTAAGGAGGGAAGCCTGGGAAACCCAGAGAAACAGCTCTTGTGTGCTCTGGGTGCATCCAGGAAATAAAAATGAAGAAAAGAAAATAGGAACTTCAAAACCCAGTTGAACAGACCCTGATGAAACCGGAAGTGAAGGAATCAGGTCAGAGACAGCCGGTCCCGATGCAGTTGAAATAAACTCAGGGCAGCTGAGGCAAGTAAGAAAAGAGTTTACTTACAGTTTCTCTCAGAAATTGACACCTGATCCTCCTGCTGATGTCTAAGCCCTCATGGAAAAGACTCAGCGCTGCTTAAAGAAAATCGGGAGCTCTACTGAAGCCAGGCTCAGAAGCTCCACAAGTTTATCTGGGGAATCAAGTTGCTGGGAAACCCAGCGTAACACCTCTTGTGTACTCTGGGTGCATCCAGGAGCCTCAAGATATAGTGAAAAAAGGAAATTGTACAACAAGCTTGAAGAACACCCTCATCTGCTGAGACAGAGAAACCTGATTTTAGGGGAGTCCTTCGTCCAGCTAACAAGCCCTCATGGCCAGATGCTGGGGATTCTTCCTGTCAGCGAGCTCTACTGTGTCAGAAACAGGAGCTCAGCTGCAAACATCCTGGTGTACAGTGAAACTATACTGGCAGCAACAGGCAAGTGGAAATATCAGTCCCCAAAGGGATTCTAAATAATTTTAAAGATTTTGAGGGAAAAACAACAAAAGCAACCAGATCTTCTGGAGACAGAGAAATACTGAGGGAGACCCCTAGGGGTAGGACCATATCACCAGTGTCCAGCCTATCAGAGCTCTGGTAGAATTCTCTGTCTCCAAGATCTGCTGGCAGGGGGACACAACCCATTTGTCTGGACTAGTCTAGCAGTATGACTTGGAAGAACCAGTTTTATTGCCTGGGCTGCAGGAGGCAGCAGAACCTCCTCGAGGAAGAGAGCGGTCAGTGTGTCCAGTATCCTGGAGGCAAGGGGCATGGAGGGAGGAGTGGCATGGAACCAGATTTGGTAACCTCATTTCAAGATGATCAGTACCCACTACTTGGTAGCGATGTGTGCCCATGCTTCTGCAAAGTGTGAGCACCGGCCTCTCACCAGTATGGCTTCTGCTAACAGGTAGTCAGTAACCAGGTATGCTCTTTGAAGTCAATAAGATGGGATGTTTCTGCTGCTTTCTCTCCCTCTGTCATGATATTTGCTGATAAATAATGTGGTAGCACTGAGATCTTTGGCAGTGGAGCTTCCATTTCACATACCATGTGAAAGAGTAGGATTTATGATATTGTGATCCATGCTGTCTCATTGACGTCAGCATCTATCCAGACCATTATTTGATAGGGTTTGGAGAGTGGTGCAGTGATGCTTGATCATATTGTCAGTTTCTTTAATCTTGTCCCTGAAGAGGTTTTTGCTAGATCAAGGGGTGTTAGCTAGATAAGAACATAAGAACATACGATATGCCATACTGGGTCAGACCAAGGTCCATCAAGCCCAGTATCCTGTTTCCAACAGTGGCCAGTCTAGGTCATACGTACCTAGCAGTTTCCCCAAAAGACACAGGTTCCACAATGCTTGTACTGGTCAAGCATTGATATCCTGAGTCCCTTCTTAATAATGGTTTATGGACCTTTCCTCCAGGAACTTGTCTAAACCTTTTTTAAACCCAGCTACACTAAACAGCCTTTACTACATGTGTGTGGATGTCATCATGCAGGCTGAGGCTCTGAGCCACACCAGACATCTGGCTATGATGCCTGGTGTGGCTCAGAGCCACACCAGGCATCTGGCTTCAGTAGTATGAGAGGCAGTCTTTAACTCATCAAATGCTGAACAGGATCAGGCACTTGCCACATTCTTCTACTTCAAGGAGGATAGGGAATAGGAGGTTTTTGGCTTCTGATGGGAAGTATGTCAACGCACCTCTGGCCTTTTTAAGAAATGAGTCATGGTGAAATGATGAGGAGAAATTCAAAAGTTCAGCACAGTTCCCTAGAAGTCCTTCTTGCCTGTGGAGTATAAAATAAATAAATAAAAGGTCTCTTGCTCTTTTCCTGGGGAAGAGTTGGCAATGTATTTCTTCATGGCTGACTCCATGACAATGGTCTGATGCAGTAGTTGGGTTTTGTTGAACCAGGGGTGGCAGGCATCTGGTATCTGGCCAAGATTGTGCTGCTAAAGGTAGCATTGGGAAATGTCCAGTAGTTGTGGCAGTCTGGGGAACCATGTGGGGAAGTGAAGTTCCCATGGTCTTAAATGCCCTACCAGCAATAATATGACAAAGAATGAAATCAGTCATTCAAAAATGGGATGACTTCATATTAAATGAAGTACAGTTCCCCCTTAAGCAGTGTATGATGAATGAATGGAGAAGATAGAGCGTACCTGAATTATGCCCACTGCTTTCCATATCTATAGTATGATCATAGGACCCAGGAAATTCAACTGCTTGCCCAATACGAGCATTGTGGAACCTATGTGTCTTTTTGGGAAACTGACAGGTACTTGTGAGCTAGATTGGCCACTGTTGGAAACAGGATACTGGGCTTGATGGACCTCAGTTTGACCCAGTATGGCGTTTCTTATGTTCTTATGTTATGGTCTTATAATAGGGGTGTGCAAGCAAAAATAAATTGGATTGTTTCATTTCCTGTTTCATTTGCAGGTTTTGTTTCTGAATTAGGGCTAGGCAAGTGTCTCAAATAGTATACTTAGACAAGGGTTTCACAGAATTTCTGGCACAAGAACATGGCAAAAGAAAAATCTTCAAAGGAAATCTCTACAGCAGGAAGTCAATAAGAGTCACAAGGGCAAAGAATCCAGTTAGCATTATCCATAGGGCTCTAGACCAACAAACTTTGGGCCAATCAGGAAAACAGGAAGGAAGCGCACCAGTAATGCAAATGTCTGGCTAGAGTCAGCCCCCATGGAGATGACTGATTTGAGCCCAGCCTGGCCTGTGGTGATACTGGGGGGAAGGGGAAAAAAACAAATTTCAGACTTTTCAGTGCAGTTTTTCAGATTAAAAACAAACAAAACAAAATAGGAAATGTTGTTGATATTTCCCATATTGGTTCAAATGAATATATGTTCCTGTAAGATATTTTAGTGGTTGGCACTGAATGAGATTAAGGAAAGGCACAAGAACTAAAAATTAAAAAATCAGTGGCATAATGCATGCATGTGTAAAGTACTAGTAAATCATCAAGGTCAGAAAAGACACAGTCTCAGGTATAACGTGAAATCCCATAGTCAAAAATAGACTAACCAGGTAATCCAGTATTCAGTTGCACTTATATTCCTATACGTACTGCTGAATACAGCAGGATGACATTATCCAGGTAACTTGAGGACAGCTATTTGTTCAACCTGGCCTATCTGGGTAACTTTAGCCAACTAAATATTAACCATGATCCATAATACAGGACACCTCCACCCCCAGTGCATCCTCTTTTTAACTAAGTACATTTTGTACAGTCAGCAATTTACCTGTAAAAAAACATCTCTGGTAAGCAAGGGGTGGGAGGGGGAAGAGATAGAGGGTAAGGGACTTTAAAACACCAGGATTGAATGGCTAACTCCAAAAATTAGCCCCAAAACCCTAACTGAATATCAGTTTCTATAGGGTTAAACTGCTGATCTGCAGGATTTTCTGGAATCGGTGAAAAAAAAAATAGAACTTACACAACTGCTTTTCTTTCTTCAAGCATAGGCAAAATTTATGAACCAATCATAAATTCCCCAAACATATTTCAGCACAGACAAAATCTGAAGGAATTTGGGACTGTGGGATCAAGAAATATGAAATATTGGTTACTACTATGACATGAGGTGCATGGCTGATGACCGAAGCGATGGAAACTCGGGGGCTAATGGATCACCGCGGGACAGCACAGCCTGCCAGTAGCACTCTCCAGGTCCATGCTTTGCAAGGCTCAATGATTTAACACTGGATAAATGCATCTCACACTGATAAAATAATGAGGATATGCTCTAGTCTATTCCCAAAATAACTCAGGGCAGACACCAATGCTCTAAACAGTGCTGGGTAACAGGCTTAACTGTTGTGAATAAATTAGATGAAGAAAGATCTGACTGGATAGGACAAATAATTAGGATGCCTGCCACAATTTGTACAGGTGCAGAGTTTGGTGTGTCAAACTTCAGAATTTGAAAAATGGTCTTGTGACCTTTTAAAAAGCTAGATAAAGCAAATTAATGCCTATCTCCCAAAAGTACTACAATTCTGACACTATCTGGGAATCCGTTTAACTTTATATCCTTCATGTAAAAACATAAGGCAGGATGTGGTAGTAACAGCAGATAAAAAGGATGAACCTCCTGAAAAACCTATTATGGGGAAGGCAATTTGCAAAGACATTTAGACAGATAAATAGCTATTTACCATAGCAGAATGACCTAACTGAAAATTCTCTTTCTCAACTGCAGACAAAAGTAGGAACAGGTTCCACAGTGCACATGAACGTGTTCTTTTAGACTTTACATGGAGGGAAGAAAGCAGTATGAGGTAGATTTGATTTTAAAATGTGCTTATAGTTTACCATCTTCCACTGCTCTCAAAAATGACAGTGAGAACGGAACGGAAAGATGCATTAGGGCCATGTTTGCTAAAGCTTAGCAAGCCCTAACTGCCCCGTGGCCCATTATATTCCAATGGTTTGCCACAGCACCGAATGCACAGCTCATTAAAAATGACCCTTAATGCACACAACAGTGTACTCTGAATTTTTTAAAAAAGAGATCATGCAGATAAGTTTCTTTTAGAAACCTGCATAAAGTATGCATGTTCGTTTGTGACAGGGCTGGTCCAACCAGTGGAAGACTAGGCGGTCGCCTATGGCAGCAGGTACATTATTTTTATCTTGAAGAAATAATTCCAGCTGAGAAGGATCATCAAAGAGACTCATTTCTACTGTGACTAACCAGACCTTTATATGGGAGACCAATTTTCTAAACTAATTCCATACAAAAACAGGGTTTTATGTGCAGAAGAAATCGGGTTTTTGAAAAACTGTCCACCAGTGCAAAAACTATACACACATGGAGGGTAATTTATTAATTCCTGCCTAGTTAATGCATGTTTTTATAAATGCTTCAAACCTATTTTAAAAGTCAAGTATGCAAACTAGCATAAATGGCTGAAAAACATGTATTATTATAAGGTGCAAGCACTTACACCAGTCCTAGTGTGGATGTACATGCCCGCGCCTAAATTTATAAGGAACTTTTATAGAGGATTTTGTAATATATGTGCATAACCTTGCGCTCCACCCATGCTCCTCCCAACCCCACCCCCACCTCTGTGCATGCCCACCCTGAAGTGATAAAAGATCAGGTGTGGAGGCATGCGTATGAGAGAGTGAACATGTCATTTGCATGTGTAAATGCCCGCTTAAACCTAGATAGCTCCTTATAAAATTAATTTTATAAAGAAGTGCCTACTTTAAGCATGTAAGTAGGCATCCACTTAGACACTATTTTTTATTCTGCATGTGTAAAATTATTATTGATTATAAGAAGGAGGTACAGCAAATACAAAAACAACAGTACAACTGGGTATGTAACAAAAAACATCAAAAAGGGTGACATTCCCCTAAACCCTCCAAAGCTAGAAATCCTCGGAATAAGCAGCCCGCTCCGAGTTGCTATTTTCAATTCAATTCAAATCCAGCCAGATACAGTAAATACAGCAAACCCAGCACTGTAAATAAGCCAAATCTAGCCAAAACATACTCTCCTCTGATCCCCGCCCCACCACTCCCCCGCTTCTCCATAACAATCCAGGGGAAGGGTGTATCCGAGTGCACAGGAGACGTGTTTTTGGTGTGTCAGGACCAGATAACCACAATCTGCCTTCACCTACCTATGAGAGAAAGCATTAACAACCCTGAAAATATAAACTGAAGGTTGAAATAAATCACGGCTGCTAGTCCCATTAAAGGCCCCAGATAGCCCAGAGACAGATTCCTTGTCTCCCTACCAAAGGACAATCTCCTAATCCCCCCAAACCCCCACAGCCATCCCGTGGGAGGTGATTTATATCGATCATAATCAAAACTGGTGTCGGACCATAGGTGGGGCACCTCCCAGATGGACACATGGGCAGATCTGAAAGTTAATGACTCAGAGAGAGGAGTATTGCAAGCGTTGTGGAGGACTAGTTCACCACCCCATCAGAGACATGCTAAAGAGAGTGAAGCCTAAACTGCTTGTGAGGGCAGGTCCTCCTTCTGCAAGAAACCAGACCAGAGTTTTTGTGACTGCTTAGGTTGCCCTTTAAGATCTGCTGTGGGCTTCTCCATTCGGTAAATCTCCCAGACCTTGACCCACCATTCGGCTAGCATAGGGGGAATCACCCTCTTCCAATACCAGGCATGAAACTGTGCGCAGCCAATTAGAAAGTTGTTGTGATACTGCATCCCCCCAGTCCAGAGGCAGATGACCCTGCTCACAGGTTTCAAGTGAGAAGGGGAGAGTCTGGTTTGAATCCCGGCACAAAATGGGGGGATAAGACATTTTCAGATATGTTAGTGAGAAGAGGAAGGGCAAAAGTGGTATTGTCAAACTCAAGGGTGAAGGGAGGAATATGTAGAAACTGATGAGGATAAAGCAGAATTGCTTAACAAATATGTCTGTTCTGTGTTCGGAAAATGAAGATTATATAAACAAATAACCACTAAATTGCAAATATAATTAACCAAACATAAATCCAATGCAATCAATTACAACTTAAAAAATAAAGCATTAATACGAGGTACATAAAAAAGTCAATTTTATAATTTAACAAAAGATACAATAAAATATTTAATGAAAATGTTTTATTTGCACCATTTATAACTTATCATATTGGGAGAAATAAAAAACAAAAAACCTACACAAAAACACATAAAATAAATACAACACCCTCAAACATATAATTTCTTTAGTACCATAACATTATATAATAATAATTACATATAAATATACAACCCTGCTTTCACATAGACATGTGTATTACACAATCTTACATATGATTTACTACAAATCAACTATCCTCTCACAATACCATATTCATATACATATTGCACAACCCTATAATCAATCCAAATTTATTTGTTCCAATCACTGTATTACACAACCCAAAAATGTCGCCAGTACACAAGAAGTTAAAGGCTCTTCCCTGCAATATTTCTCAAATTTCTTGAAAGTGACAATGTGAAAGAGTCCATAAACTCAACCAACGATAATTTCCAATCGATACCTCCAAAGACGCGAACGCCCACTCATACAAAGGAAAATCCCATCATTACGACACTTTGAAGGTGAAGGACATCCACACAGCGCTCCTGGAAGAGAAGTGACTCATTAGGGGGAAAAAAAACATAAAAACTCCTAGAGTGCTATAAATATTATCCTATTACCAATTTCGCCTGATCTCAAAAATTTTTATAACATATTCTATCCCAAAGGGAATATCAATGAAAAAACAGCTGCGGCACCACAAACTGCAATCCAACTCAAGTATGCACAGTTTACTTCATCTTCCATATTAATCCACGATCCACATCATGAGTACAGTTTCGCCACATAGCGGCTTCATCAGGGTAGGCTAAAAAAATATATAACATATAGAGGAATCTCCCTAAATGCAACATACTATCAAACAGGTTTACTATTAAAAAACATATATTAATTGTATCAATACTGACCTCCAGACCAAGACCATATGTTTCTACTCACTATGGCGTCCAAAGGAAACTCAGCCCTTCCAGAAAAATGCCCACACATGCGTACTTATAGCCAAATGGGGAAACCCGTCCCGATCAAAAGAAACACTGCCATTCATCTGGGAATTTAACCCATTCGGTACCAGACTGTTCCAACGAAAAATATACTCCGGTTCTCGACGGCATAAATGCCATTGAAAGTTGCCACCTTCTCCACCACTAATTTGCTCCACAACAAAACAACCGATAAGGGTGGGGGTATTGTTTTTTGAATAGTGTAGCATATATTGCAGAGGTAACTTTACAGTTGAGTGATACTCGTTTTTATCGACCATTAAGGGAAGACCCTACACAATCTATTCAGGCGGACGTTTTAGAGGTTTGGAAGGTGCTCTATAACAGGGTTTGATCATGGAACGTCTGTTGAGATTTCTATATGTTAAGGAACCTAGGATACCTGTGTTCTATATTGTTCCAAAAATACATAGAACTTTGATAATCATCCTGGATGTCCAATAGTGTCCGGTGTAGGATCTGTATTGGAACCATTGTCCCAATATATGTATTTCTTTTTGAATCCATTGGTGAGTCAAGCTTTTTCATATATTAAAGATTCAGGTGATTTGCGACATTTTTAGACACATGGCATTAGATGAAGGTTCATATACATTGGTGACTATGGATATTTCAGCATTATATATGAATATTCCTCAGGAAACAGTCTTTGGAAAGCAATGCATTATTTAGCGGCACAACGGATTCTATCATCTAAATCGGTTTGTCCCATTTTTTTTCATTAATTTATTACAATTTTAATTATTCTATACAGAAATTATTTTGAGATCCATGGTCGATTTTATCATCAAATTGAGGGCATGTCCAATGAGTGCCACGGTGGCAACGTCAGTGGGCTTGTCTTTACGTGCGATATTTTTGAGGGGGGAACATGTTGTATCACAGTCTATAATTTTGACCCTCCATAATTAAATGGGTAAGATACATTGATGATGTTTTCTTTATATGGCAGGGGCAGGATTCACATTTACAAGAATTTTTGAATTGGTTAAATCAACAGGATCCACCATTTAAAATTCAACTTCGGAGTTTTTCTAAGACCAGTTCATTTTTTGGACATTCAGATTACATTACATAATAGAAGTTATCCAGCACAGGTTAGACATAAGACTTATAAACGAGAATCTAATGCCCATCCGCGAATGGGCTTCTTTTTGTAAACACAGAAACGAAAGAAGCTTCATTAACCTATTGTATTACCTTTTTTGAATCCAAGCCAAATATATATGCAATTTGATTTTATCTCATTGGGGACCATCTTGAGGGTTCAATTCGTGGTTTTGCAACCATCACGCTGTTTTCCCCTCATTTCGTAGAGGATGAATTTAAAAAATATTTTGGTTGTCATTCATTGATATACTGGATAGTCCAGCTTTGGTTAATGGTGGTCATAATAGAATGTAATAAGATGGTAATATGCCCGGGGTTACTTTAGAATTACGGGAATGTGCTACATCCAGGTTTGGGCTCTTTACACATACATTTCATGATTGCACCAATTGGAAATAGAAAGGGGGACGGTATGCAGTGCTATGTCCCGGCGTCATTATTAGATCTTGGTCAGACTTCCCGTCCGTTTAAACTGAGGATTATATGATATCCCGCCGAGGGGTTAGAATTGGCACCCTTGGTAGTACATTGGCGACTTAAGAATCAAACTTTGAAT